>CM052444.1:80895910-81055499 GCA_028533085.1 Varecia variegata
ATTTTTGTGTCTTCTTGGAGAAATAGTCCCTTTAGCAAATAAAATGCCCCACATTAGTCTATTTAACATTTTGGCATTTTGTCTGATATTAATATAGACTTTCCCACATTCTTTTTGTTACCATTTTGCCTGCTGTGTCTTTTTACCATTTCTTTGATTTCAATCTTTCTTTGTCAATTTGTTTTAAGTGTGTTACTTCCAAACAGCATATGGCTGGATTTTTTTTTTTCTTCTATCTAGCCTGGTCTCTTGACTTAAAATACAGTAATTTAATTCATTCACATCATTGTATCATTAATATGTTTGTTCTTACTTTTGTCATCTTCTTTTATGTCTTTTGTTTATTATATTTTTTTCTTTCCCGCTTAATTTTTCCTTCCCTAACTCATACTAAATTAATTGAAATTTCTTTGTTTTTCCCCCTCCACATACACAGTGGTTTAAAAGATCTGCATCTTATTTTTCTTCTATAAATGGTTAGTCTTAAGTAAAAAATATTTCCCTATTAATGTCAAGAATTAAATGGTATCTAATTTCCAACAAGATGAGATCATAATTATCCACACTTGTTTAGATTTGACTATACATTTTTCTGCTTTTGTTATCCTTCACCGTTTCTTGTGTATCTTGTCTTGCCCTTTCTTGAATTACTTATTCTGGTACAGATTTTATTTTGTTGGAGTAATTCCTTAAGTAATTTTTTAAGAAAAGATAAGTAGGTGGGACACTATTTTAGTACTCTCTTTGACTTTGAGGCTTGGCTGAGGAATGGATCTAAGGGTTTTAACCCTTTTTTCCTCAAAGCTTGGAGGTCTTTGTCCTGTTGCTCTCCAGCAGTTAATGATGCAGATATCAAATCCAATGTCAATTTGATTCTCAACATTTTTGTAGAGACTGTCAAATGCCAGCTCCCCAGATATCATCAATACAAGTTGTTGGTAAGACGAAGCTGAGTTCATGACTCACCTGGTAGAGAGAGAGCATCACCTCCACGGGGTTTTAGCATGTCCCGGAGGAGGGAGGTGAGGTTGGGTGCACTAAGGATGGGAAGTTGCCTTTCGGGTGGGTGTGTCAGTGTGGAGGCTTGATTAGGGTTGTGTAAGGAACACAATACAGTAAACCAGGACTGGTGGAAGTAATGAGGTGAAGGATTTTGAGACAAGGCAAGGGATTCAAAGAATGTTAGGGCATCAGCTGTTGATTGAAGAGTGGATGGATCCTTCAGGAAGTTTCTGTAATAAACAATCAAGCCCTTTGCCAGGGCTGAGGCTCCTGGGATAGTCACAGCATGCAATTGAAGAGAAAAGGTATGGGGGTAGGTGGTTTCTGTTCTCAGTACCCCCCAACCCCCTGCCAATTCCTACATTGGTCTCTTTGGAAACCCAGAGAATTCACTATTTTTCCTTGGTTTTCGGCGTTCCCTCCAGCCTGCCCTGTTGCAGGTCCTGCCTCTGGACCAGTTTTGGGTGTTTGGGAGGTGCACCCTCCCTGCCCAGGCTCGGTGAGGCCAGCCTAGTTCTGATCAGATTTCCCGTCACTCCCATTTGTCTGTTTTCCCTCGGAATTTCTGGCCAGCTGGTGCTACTATGGATCTGTTCCTATCCGTACATTTCAGTGGCATTTGGGGGAGAAGAAACAGGTAGACAAATGGGCTCAGTTTGCTATCCACGCCCTCAGGTGTGTGTGACATTTTCTGGTGACCTGGACGTGGTGTGGCAGGGAGGCTCTCAGACCTATCATGGAAGAGAAGACTGGGCACAGTCGGTGCTCAGGGGACGCCAGCCTCACGCCTACAGCTCCTGCGGAAGTCTCTCTCCTTCCACCTGGTCTCTTTTCCTCCAGCCTCGCCCCTCATCGTGGCTGCATTACCCACTGATTAAAGCCATTTCACAGCCTCACTCCACGACACGACCACGTCCAAGTCACTTCGTTTGTCCAACCCTTCATGCTCTGCCCCTGCCCAGCCCCTCCCTCAGTCACTGTCACTGTTCCTCACCTCCAGCCAAATGGACAGCATGCAATTTCTTGAACATCCTGGCCATTTGGGGGTCCTCTGCCTTTTCCTACACTACTCCCTTTGTTTGAAATATTCCCTCTCTCTTTTCTTTCTCTCTCCTTCCTCTCTCTCTCATATTCAGACACTATCAAAATTGACAAGCCCACTGTGCTCCCCTTGAAGGTTGGGACTGAATCTTTGCCGTCTTTTATCCCTGGCACCTACGAACTGGCCTGACCCCAAATAGGCACTGAATGCACGTCTGTTAAATGGATGAACCGAATTAGGTGCTATAGAGAATTGTTCTGCACTGACTGTGTGAGACGCCGTACTAGGGGAGGTGGAATGAATCAGGCTGACCCCGCCCGAGCTGCGTGCCATCTAGAAGGGCTTGAGCTCATAGAGTCTCTGGGCACAGTGGGCGCTCTTAAGAGAGGCACAGCAAATGTGCTCTGGGTACCCTGGGGGGACGGAACTTAGGTCCAGATTTGTGGGAGCTGGCTGAGCCTTCTGGGGGGAAGGGAAGTAGCATTCCAAGCTGAATAAACTGCCTGAGCAAAGGCATGGAGGTAGGAAATTGTGGACTGTGTTGTAGACTAGCATGTTCTGAGAAATCGGTGTTTCTACACGGGGAGGAATAGAGCACCGCCACTTGGATTAATAATTGGATGTACTGCAGAGCCTAAGGTCAGATATCTGGGGATGATGGAAACCCGCAGAGTAGTGAAAAGTTTGGATGGTTTGGACAACAGAATCAGGAGCTGACAGCCAGGATTCACAGAGCAAGGCCCGCCGCTCCACCATGTGGTGGTGCCATGCTGCCCTGGGATAGGATGGGCTGGCTGGGTTCCATAGCAGCAGGTGTGGCAGGAGGGGACGGCAATGGGGCTTCGGTGACCTGTATGTTCTGTAGGAATCTGGTTGCCAAACACTGACTGTTCCAAGGCTGTGTTAATAAAAGCCATGGTGCCCAAAACGGGAAAGGTGACAGTGCGCCCAGACCTGTGTGCAGGTTACTCCAGACCCAGATTATTGGGCTCCACTCTGAGGTAATATTCACAACAATTATGTGGGTCATACCAGGGATAGTTGCAGGCCCTTTGCACATACTACAGACTCAGTAAGACCCTAGGAGGTACTTGGCCTTCTTAGCCCCGTTTCTCAGGCACAGCAAGGATGAGCAACTTTATAAGTGGAAGGGCCAGACTTGAACCCAGGTATCCTGGCTCTAGACGCTACATTCTCAGCCATCCCACCATACCGCGTGGAGCAGACAGACCAGAGCATAGTCCAGGGAGTGCAGCGTGGATGTGACCTGCCACACAACGATGGACTGAAACAACTCAGGCTCTGTCGTTTATGAAGCACTTTCCCCTCAGTGCTCTTATTTGGTCCTTACAACAGCCTAATAAGTTGACAGTTAAAAAGTGGTAACTGATACTCATTCACCTGCTCATCCAGTAAGCAGTGTTGGGCTGCTGCCCTGAACCAGGCCTCCCTCGGCCCTGGATGGTTTTCTTTAGTGATTTGGGGAATACAATGTGCTTTTAAGTCTATTACTATATGTAACTCTTACCCATGCCCGTCTGGAGTCACTTTTACAAGTTGTATTAGTTTTCTCTTGCTGTGTAACAAGTTACCTCGCATTTAATGGCTGTGGACAACACCCATTTATTAGCTCACAGTTCTGCAGGCCCCAAGTCTGGCCCTGAGTGGCTGGGTTCTCTGCTCAGAGCTGAAATCAAGGTCTCGGCGGGTGGGCTGAGTTCTTGTCTGGAGGCTCTGGGGTACACTCTGCTTTTGCAAGCTCATTCAAGGTGTTGACATAATCCAGTTCCCTGCAGCTGTGGGACTGGGGTCCGGCTTTTTGCTGTGCTCTCAGCTCCTGCAGGCTGCCCATGGGTCCTCTCCACCTGTCTTCAAGGCAGCGAGGGCACGGCGGGTCTTTCTCCCGGTTCAAATCCCTCTGACTTCCTCTTCTGTGACTAGCTGGAGAAGACTCTGCTTTTAAAGGGCTTTCATGATTAAATCAGGCCCAGATAACGTCCCCAGTTTAAGGTCAGCTTTGTGCCCTATGACATAACCTAACTGTCGGTGGTATTCAGAGCCCTGGGACGATGCAGGACCTGTGCACCAGGGGGACAGGACGTCTTGGGGGCCATCGTAGAATTCTGCTGCCACACTGGTGAAGAAAATAAAGGCTCAGAGGAGTTAAGTGTTGGGTACAAGGCAGGGGGACACAGGCACCTGGCCCTGCACCAAGAAAAGCAGCTTGGGAGGAGTTGGGGACTTGGGCCTCCTGGGATCAGGCAGAGGTTGTCGTGTGTCTAAAGAAATGGACCGAGAAAGCTCTTTGACCGTGTTTTTCAACCATTCCCTGCAGGATTCGAGGCACACACCCAGCAGCCTCGACCTAGCTCATGGAGGAGCCTCAGGAGGCCCTGGCCAGGCAAGCCCTCCCCTCCAGCAGGAAGAGCGGTGCGTAGGAGGAGGGTGGCCGCTGCAGGAGTGGACATGAACGCTGGCTTTCAAAGGGAACAGCGTTTCAGTTTTGGTCATCGCAAGTGGTGCCTTCAGCACAGGTGAGAAACAGGCTGTCGCTGAGTGTGCTTGCCGGGGGCGCCATGCTGGTCTTTCTTGCACGAGCATGCTTATGTTCTTCCCCTTAAAAACGTATTATTGTCACTATTATCCTTATCATTGCCTTCCTTGATTAAGCCTCTGCAAAAGCTGTTCTGGGAGTGCTCGCTAGACCTTCCTTGGTCAGGAGACCTTGTGCACCAGTGCCTGGCCACTACTCTCCACGCCGTCTCCCCCAAAATGCAGTCCTGCCTCCCAGCTCCTCAGTTCCCATTCTGCCCTGGCAAGGGACACAAGAACTCCTCTCAGAGGACCACAGCGTCCCCACTTTCCAGTCCAGCCTGTCCTCCAGCCAGCCAGGTCTCCACACTCTGCCCTCCTCCCCCGTAAAGGTCCTGGCCTGAAGACCACACACCCACCCCCGGCCCCCGGCACCCAAATATTCGGGAGACACTCATCCTGTCCTGGGCTTGGGTCTGTGGGCTGCCCTGTCCAAGGGGGCATTGCCCAGCCTGGCAAGCCATGAGCAGCAGCTGAGCCCCTTCTCTGAAAGCAGTTTTCTCACTATATGGAGAGGGGCACGGGGCCACAGGCATCCCTCAGAGATGGCATCACTGCAGCTGCCTGGACATGGGGTGGCTGGGCCTGGGCCTCTTCCCACCCCCCGGCAGCCCCACCCGGGCCCCAGACCGGGCCTTGACCAGGGTCCTCCTGAGGAGGCGAAGGAATCGCTGCCTGGATTCCAAGGAAGAACTGGGCATTTGGGCCTCAGTAGATGAGGGGTGCTTAAGGGTATAGGCTCACCCTGAGTTGAAATCCCAGCCCCAGCGTTTACTGGTTTTGTGAGGCATTTGCTGGTTTACGAGATAAGTTGCTCCATCCCTCTGCCTCATCCTTCTCATTTGCAAAATGAGGCCAACAGTGGTACCTGCCTTCAGGGTTGCTGTAAAGAGACAGGGAAGGTATTAAAAAAAATGAATGTTGCCAGCCACACAGCAAGGCCTCCCCAAATGTGAGCAGCCCTCCTGACTTGTGTGGGCAGCTGGGCCACCACCCTGCCCTCCCAGTTGCAGCCCTGTGACAATCTGCCATACTCTACCCTCAGGTCTCAGCAGAGTCCCCAGAGTCAGGGAGCAAAGGGACCAGCACTGCTGCACATGCAACCTGGCACTGTACAGACAAGTCTGAGTCCTTCACAAACCCCGGTGAGGCTGATCCCATTGCCCCTGGTGTGCAGATAAGGAGACTGAACACAGAAAGGTTCAGTAATTTCAAGACAGTCACACAGCTAGTAAGGCGCAGAAACTCTGGCTACGAAAGACCCTGCCCTTTTTTCTCCACCCAGATGCTTCCCTAAAGAAAGGCAGTTACAACTTCAAGGATGACCCCCACCCCAGGAACATCTACATTTTCACAGGAATCAGTGGCGCCGTAATGAGTGCCCTTGCTTGGTATCCTGGGGCACCTCCTGGTACCTTGATTTAGCACGTGTTCCCTTCTGTGCGTATCACAGCCATTTGTGGGGCTCCATGGGCAGTCTCAGGGCAGGGTCTGGATTTATTCCATGAGGTGTGCAGTAGACACTTGAACTAGCCCAGAAACAGGGTCCTCTGAGGGGTGCAGACAGAGCTGTTGGGGGAATTGCCCCAGGCTGTGCAGACTGGGGGGTCCTCTCAGACCTGGCATTTGCCCTCCCCTACATCACGCCCAGACTCTGTCTGTCTGTGGGGGCTCTGCCACCTGCATGGAAGAATCTGTAGAGGATGGGACCTGCCCAGAGGGAAACGAGCTGTTATCAGTTCCAGCGAGATGTCCGGCCCCCACTTTCTCCGTTGCTCGCCCTGGGGAAGAGAACGTCTGTGAATGATGGGTGCTCACTCAGTGCTGCTGGAGTGTCCAGCTGACGGTGGCCACTGCTGGCCACCGGGGAGGGGCTGGAACATATGGCATCGGAATAAGGAGGCGGGCGCGGACCCAGGCCAGCAGGTGCGCGGCTCTGCATACTCCCCTGTGCTGGGAGGGTGGGAGCCCCATCGGCACCCTCTGAGGCCTGGGAGTGGCTACGTTGGAATTATTTCAGGGCAGGGAAGTGTGAAGTCGCAGTCCTTCTTCAAAAGGGGCCTGAACTGGGGCTGTCTCCCGCATAAATGTGATTTCTGAATGAGTGACTCGAGGACAAATCTCATTTGAAAACGGACATGGAAGCATTTCTCAGCAATGAGAAACTTCAGTGGTTTTAAAACTTTTATAGTCTTCGAAGCATTCTTAAAAGTCAAATCTTGCATGGAACATCACTATATAAAGCAGGTTAAAGTGGTGGTTTGTGAATACATTTATTAAGTTCAAATTTTTAACATTTATTTATTATGAAAGGCCATCAATGGAGCCATGCCTCTGCTTTGATGCATAAAAACATTGAAATCTGAGGTTCTGGGTCAGAGATCAGCAAACTATGGCCTGTGGGCCTAATCCAGGCTGCTGTCTGGTTTTGTAAATAAAGTTTTATTGGAACACAGTCACGTCATTCTGTTATACATTATCTATGGCTGCTTGAGACCATCTGTCCTGCAAAGCCAAAACTATTTACTATTTGGCCCTTTACAGAAGAAGTTTGCTGACCTCTGTCCTAGATGATCATTGTACTGCTATATCAGCTGCAATGTCTAATATTCCTTTTTCTTTCTTGTTTTGTTTGCTTGGCTGCACAGTATTAAGATTACATTAATATGATGATGAAAATAATAATAGATTCCTATTACACCCATGTAGCCACAGGGTGGTCTTTAGTTCAATGTTGTCTGGGCATTCAGGGAGGTACAGAAGGGATTTCTGGTTTGCATCACTGACAATATCAAACAACTGCTTGAATTCCTTCCTATTACAAACTCAAGTCAGGCAGGAAGACCCACAATCATTTATGATATTTTCATGCTAATCCTTTAAATACCTTCTCTTATCATTGAAGCTTCAGAGTGTACTTGCATGCATGGTTTTATGTAAGCGTGCATAGTCCTGAATTTAAAAAACAACACCGCAAAGATGCCCAGTAAAGGGCTCCAGTCTTTCTAGCTGAAGACACATTTCAACACTGAAGTTCAAGTTCTACCCAGACCTTAATCTGAGGCCCAGACCAAGTTAAGCTGACAGTACCCGTTGGCTGTACTCAGTGTGTTCCAGTGTGCTGTAGAACATGTTTAGTGTGCTTAAATGTCCGTTTTGTTAGTTTTAATAGGAGCCCAAACTATATTTTTAGAATGAAATTCTCATGTAGCATTTGAAGAGTCTCCTGAACACCTCCATGGAACATAGTTTGAAAAACCATCCCTTCAGCAGATACTGGTGGTTCTCATTTTTATGCTTAGGGATAACAGAGGAGCCCAGGATGCTGAGAGTCAGGGCTGGGAGTTGGAGGAGGAAGTGAAGACATGGCAGAGGGGAGGCATGAGGTGACGCTGTGGACGGCAGGGTCACCGGGAGGGGAGTGGGGTCGCCGGTGGAAACAGTGCTCGGGCAACACAGAGAGGCCCTTGAGCCTCTGCTGAGGCTTGGCATGTGTCCTAGCGATTGTTGATGACCTAAACTTGGCTACCTGTGGCTGCTTTAGTGACTTCCAGCCATCACCTTGGAAGAAAAAGTGCAGAAGAGCACAGGGCAAGATTGAAATGTGTGCAGAGCAGTGGGCAGTGGCAAGCACACAAATCACTTCCGGTCAGCGTGCAAAGGGCCTCTGTGGGATCAAGACCAAGGTGTGAGTCAGAGGAGAAGGATGGCAGAGGGCGCTGGGTTCGCACAGGAGGAGGGCTGAGCATGGGCCGTGTTTGTGGGTGACCTGCGGGGGTCAGATGTCAGGGCCCCAAGGAGGTGGTGGCTGGCATTGGGCAGTGGCCGTAGACATTCGAGGCAAAGCCCACAGAGCCAGGAATAAAACCCCGACTCCCGGGCTGCCTGCCCTTCCCTCAGAGGGTGCAAGGAAGAGAGCCAGGCCTGGTGGCCCTGGGAGGCTGCGGGCTGGAGAAGCCTCCAGGGGATAGAAAAGCCCCGGTCCTTTCTGAGGTTGTGCTGCTCACCCCATAGAAAAGGGACATTTTTAGATTTTAAAAGGATGACCTCATTTTTTTCTTATTTACATAGCCCTGTTTGTTTATATAGTCCTGTAAAAATAGCAAGCGTGTGCTAAGCTTAGTGCTGTCTCTCCCACCACCAGTGGCAGAGCCACTGTGTAGGGAGAAACACCTTTTTATCTAAGAGAGGGGCAGCCTTGTTTCCGAGGACAGATGGGAGCAAAACGGGACAGGTAGGAAGTTTCGTGGTTTTGTGCGTCGCTTCTCCAAAATAGCCACACTCCTGCCTCCCACTTCCTGCCTGGCTCGGCTGGGGCAGATTTTCTCCTTTAGGGGACTCGTGTTCTGTGTATTCTCAGGGAGGCTCGAAGGGATCTGTGGCCAAGCAAACATGCTTGACCCTGAAGCCCTGGAGCCTGGCCCCGAGAGCTCCAGCCCCGGTTTGGACCACTGGGTTTGCATCCTGGCTCTGCTGCACGCTAGCTGTGTGACCTTGGACAAGCTACTTCACCTCTCTGTGCCTCACCTGTAGGTTGGAAATAGCGCTGGCTCTATCAAGCAGTTACTGTGCGGATTAAATGTGCATGAAGGGTGTAACCCAGTGTGGGCACACAGCAACTCTTAATAAATCTGTTAAAAAAAGACAACGTTGTTGTCAATATCCGTCGCCTACCTGGACAATTGTGCCAGCCTCCCAACCACTCTCCTTTCCCACTGGCTTGTCCTCTCCAGCCTGTCCCTGTATTGTTCTGGAGTGACAGAAAGTAAAACACAAATCTAACCATGCTGTCCCCTGCTCAAAATCCACCCGGAGCTTCCCACGCCAGTGGCAGAGAGCAGCAAACTTCTGCTCTGAATGACCAGGTAGTGTTTTCCGCTCTGCCGGCCATACAGTCTCTCGTGCGGCTTTGCCTTGGCGGCGTGAAAGCTACCATGGATAATATGTACAGGCTGGGCGTGGCCGTGTTCCAGTGAAGTTTTATGTACAAAAACAGGCAGCAGGCTGGATTTGCCAACCCCTGACCTACAGGATGAATCCAGACCCTTAGCTCAGCATTCCCAGTCCAGCCTGTTCCCGTGACCTGCTTCCCTCTTCCTCCCAGCCCCTGCCCCTGTGCGGAACACCCCACGATTTAATCCTTGGCACATGCCGTCCCCTCTTTCTGGATTTTCCTTCCCTGCCCCCTGAGTGCCCCACCTCTGTGGCATCAGGAACCCTTACGATGGGATTCTGTGCTACCTTGTCTTTATTTCTACTCTGATCAAATACGCAAGTACCGCCTGTCTCTGCCATGAGAGGGGGCTCCCCTCCGGGCAGGGATTCCGCCTTCCTCTTCTGTGCAGCCAGAGGGGTGCTGCGTAGGTTTCTGTAGGTGCTCAGTACACGTTTGTTACTGAACACAAAGATCCACAACACAGGTGGTTGCCCTCAGGGAGCTCTCTGTCTGGCTAGGAAGCGAGGATGTGAGCCGGTCGAAAGCCAGCAGCGAGCCAGGCAAGAAATGACAGCTCGTGTGTTTGCTGGGGTACCCGTGGCAAGTGATGCTTCTGAGCTCTATGGAGGAAGAAGGCATTTGAGTTGGACGTTGCAGGGTGGGAAAGAGACTTTGAGAGAGAGGGTGGTCAGTAAGCTTTCCATGCTGGGGAAATGGCAAGAGAGGAGCCGGCCCGATTCCAGGCCCAGGGTGGTGAGCGGACAGACCAGCCTTGCCACGTGTGGGCCCTCCCATGGGAGATAGACGGGGCCTACGTCTGGACAGCAGGGCTAGGGTCTCATCAGCGAGTGGGGGTGGTGAGGGCGTTTGGCCTTTATCCTGCGAGTCAGAACTTCTCCAAGCGTGGTCCACAAATCCCCACAACAGAATTGCCTGGGGTCTCTTTAAAATGCAGATTCCAGGCCTCTGCCCCAGACTGGAGGCTAGGAGGCTGACAGAGTCAAGGCCAGGTCTGTGGGAGGAAGAAGGTTGTGACTTGGCTTTGGGGGGTAGCCGAAGTATTGTTCAGATTGGTGTCACCCGTAGAAAGCAGGGTGATGGGCTTCCAGCCAGGCTGGGGAGAAGTGAGGCTGGAATGCATGATCCTCCCAAAGCGCAGAGGAGGACACCTGAGCTCTGACGTGGCGAGTGCCTTGCCAGAGTCATACTAAGGCTACCTAGTCCCAGGACAGGCTTCCTCTCACAATCTCAGGGCCTGGGGGGTCCTAGAGGGGGTCTTCAGGTCCTGGAGGTGCTGCAGGTGGAGGAGGGACAGGCGTGGTGAATGCCCTGATGCCCAGCCTGTCTGGTGCACAGTGGGGTTGGTCAGTCACCATTGAACAAATGAGGGAAAGGGTGGGGTGGATGGCCAGTGGCTGGTTGGACAGGTGATATGGGGACAAGGGAGAGTGGGGTTCAGGGGTAGCTCTGGTGTTGCAAGCCTGAAGGTTCAGGAGAATGGTGGTGCCAGAGTCAGAGAGGGAGAAAAGATGAGCTCGGTGCTAAACATTGAACCTGAAAGGCCAGTGGGACGGCCAAGGTGAGATGTGCAGCAGCTAGAAGTACAGGACTGGGGACTGCCAGGTAGGGCAGGTGACGTGTGCAGCTGTGGAAGCCACAGAGAAAACAAGGCCAGCCATACAGAGGGAGAGGCAAGTGAGGGATTAGGGACCAAAGCTGAGGGCGAGCACAGGCATCTGGGAAGAGGCCGGGAGAAGTGCTGGGCAGGCAAGGGCAGAGGAGGAAGATTGGAGCAGCCAGTCACCTAGGCAACTTGGTTTGGGCCCCTCTTTAGAATGAAGCCAGCCAACCTAAAAGAACTTTCGTCACGGGTAAATAAAAATGTCAATCAAAATAAAACTGAAATCACAAGTTTCTGTTTGCTTGAGATTTATGTTCCCCGGGCGGCGTGGCTGCAGGTGTGGGAGAGCGAGTGGAAACTGGACCCACCTGTCCCACCTGTCAGGACAAGCCCTGCCACTTGCCTCTGCTCCGGCTCTGGCTGCCGCCTCGGGACCGTTTTGGCTCCTGAGCCTCCGTCTTCCTCTCCTGTGCCTGTCTTAGCTCCGTTCCCCCTTCCTTTCCCTCTGTGCATCCATTCAACACGTGTTTATGGTTGGCAACAAAGTTATTCAGAGGGACTTGCTGAGCCCCCCAAACCCAGCAGGACCTATGAGTCACCCACTGGAGAGCTTCAAACCTACAGATAGGATTCCTGGACTTGCAAATTCAAGATGCCGAAAAGCAGGGAGTGGCCAGCCATGCCTGGGTTCTCACAGCAGCCTCTGTGAATTTCCTGTTCTGTGGCAGCTGTGCCTGGGCCATGTTGGTGGCGGTGGGGTGGGCACTGAGGCCCGGGTGTCTGGGTGTTTCCTCCATACAAATATAGCATCTGAGCAGCCTCCCAGCCATCCTCCCTGGAGCCTGCAGTCTCCCCTCCCGTAGATCCTGCGTACACCACCAAACTCACCCCTCCCCCACCCCAACACACACGCCAGTCACAGCCACACCACAGCCACCATCACCATCCTCATCCATCCTCAACGGGGTGGCACATCCTTAAATTCAGCTCTGCTTAGACATAAGCCCCAAGCACCATTCTGGGTGACGAAGCACAAGAATGCCTGCCTCTTGAAGTTGCATTCTAGTAGGGAAAATAGACAAATCTATTGTCACTATATATCTATGTCTATCCATAATAATATCTATCTAGATGTATGTATACACACATACTATTATATATATATATATTTTTTGTGAGATATTAAGGATATAAGTATATATAAAATAAAGATAAAGATATCATTTCCTTAGTAAATTATAGTATGTGACAAGGTAACAGGAAAGGAAGAGGGGGTGCTGGGGGCTGGTTAGTTGTTGGGATTTTGAAACCAGGTGGTCAGGGCGGGCTAAGCATGGGGCTGAAACCTGAGGGGGGGAGGGGCCCGCACTGTGGTATGGGGAAGGGTGTCTGGCGGAGGCGGGCAGACAGCTGTGCCCGGTGGGCACAGCAAGGTGGCCAGTGTGGCCGGGGAATGAATGGGGCGCAGGCTCAGAGGAGCCAGGGGAGGAGGGCGGCCAGCCCTTGAGAAGCCCTGGGCGGTCTGAGCAGAGGAGTGGCCTGCTCTTCCAAATGTCCTCTGGTCCACGCTGGCCACAGTGTGGAGATTGCCTTGGAGGAGGTGGGGGCAGCAGCTTGAGGCCTTCTAGGAGGCTGGTGACACCATCAGGAGGTGACGGAGTCGCTGACCAGCTGCTATCTGTGGAGGCCATGGGGAGGGGTCAGATTTGGCTCTAGTCTGAGGTCCAGCCTGCACAGGTTGCTGACAGATGGGATGTGAGGTGTAAGAGAGAGTTTCGAGAGCAGAGCCCTGCTGACACTCACATGTGCTCACTCTTCTCTCAGGCCAACTTCTCCAAGCCTCAGTTTTCTCATCTGGAAAATGGGCCATTTGGATAGATAACTTCCAGGATCCCTCTTGGCCTGGACACTTGCTCTTTAGCTCGGGTCACTGGGGGCTGGGGTGGTCAGGGAAGACTTTGAGGAAAGGACTTGACCAGATATAACTGACAGAGAAAGAAGGAGACAGAGTCATCTAGGCAGAGGGTTGCACGGGCCGTGAGTGGTGCCCGAGGAGTGGGTGGGCAGACACTGCCACTGGAGCACTGGGCCTTCGTGGGAGGATGCCGGGAGCTACAGGAGTCCCCGCTCCCCATCACTATGCCCTTCGGAATAAACCAGCAGGTTCAGGGCCCAAGCTCATTTTGCAAACACTGAGGCCCTCAATTTTGAACATTTTCAGATGGACATGCTCAGGCAGGAAGGAACAAGGCTTGGCTCCTAGCCTGGGAGAGTTAACCTCCTGGCCTGGCATTGCATAACCACAGAGTCTGCTGAGTGCAAGGAGACTCTTCTGTGTGGCAGCCAGAGTGGCAAGCCTGGTGGCTCCGGGCTCTGGCACCATCCTGCAGCGGAACAAACAGCCCTCCCTTCCCAGATAATGGCCCTCATTGAGCATTGTGTCCATGGCCAGCGCCCAGCACAGGGCAGCTCAGCCTGGGTAAGTTTCCTCTCTTGGCTGCTTAGCAAAATATTTACACTACGCCTTTCTAGTAAGACAGTTCCTAGGAACCAGCAGTCAGAGAGCGCTGGAGAAATTCACCCACCAGTAACCCTGCTCCCAGCTCAGGGAAAGGCTGCCACACACCCAATGTGTGAGCCTGGCGTGGTCATTGCCCTCCAGGGCTCTTTTGTAAAATAAGACACAGAACTAGAAGATGTTTGAAAGCCTGTCCAGCTCTAAAACCATTGGCAACTTCTCTAATTGAAGAATGAGTTCTGTTTTCCCATGATGTGGGGGTAGAATCTGGCTGGTCTCTGATATATCACAAAGAGCCTCTTTCTCAGAAAGGCATGTATGTGATTTGGGGGCGCTGGAGGCAAGAACTCTGAATTCTGCCTACTGTGTCTCTCCTACTTCCCTGTTGGTGTCAAGAAACCTACCGTGCCTCTCTGTGTGTCACTGGGGAGGAAGGAGCATACGCCGGGTCACCCCGCAGGGTGCTGCACTTTAAGCAGTATCGGGACCAGTCCTAGGGAACATGCAACCATGTGATCAGAGGAACATTTGAGGAAACAGGCAGGGAATACTTGAGAGGCAGACTGTCCTCAACCACCCCAGCGGCTGTCCTGGAGAGAAAGGGTCAGGGGTGTTCTGTGTGGTCCTCCAGACAAAATCAAAACCAGTGAGTGAAAATCACATGGCTCATTAGTAGGATGATGCCTCAAACAATAGGCACCATAGCTATTTTAACCAAAATCACACATACCCTTTGACCCACGGTCTCACTTCTGGGAATCCAGCCTGTGGAACACTAACATCAGTCTGGAAAGGTGTGTGTACAATGGATGTTTACTGCAAAATTCTAGTGGCAAAAAATTAGAAAAAATTATAAAAACTAAACAGGAGGGAAAGTTCAAAGATGTTATTTCCAAACCATGGTCCATCATTCAGCTGTTAACAAGAGGGACACAGATCGTGTCTCTGTGTAGAAAGGCAATATCGCACAGTGGTCAGGAACACAGGGTCTGGAGACAGACTGCCAGGGTTCGCATCCAGATCCCACCACTTACACGCTGTTTTGGTGACCTTCCTGACCATCGGTCTCCTCTTTGGTAAAGTAGGGATTGTAATGGTGCCTCCCGTCAGGCTTGCCAGGAGTCGTCACAGGGTTGATGTATGTGAGGTGCTTATAACTGTGCCTAGAACTTGCCAACTGCTCAAAAAATGTCTTTGATCTAGAAAGATTGTCCATGAGAAAAGCAAGGTGCAGAGAAATGTGTGTAGGGTGAGACCATGTTTATAAAAATAAAAAATGTCTCCCAATCTTACCCTCATCCCCTGCAAAAAAAGAAAGAAAAAGAACATTGATTGCTTCTGGCCCAGGTGAGTGGCCCCAAAAGCAGTCTCTAAGGAAGGCTTGAGTCTCGTATGGGAGCTCGGGCCAGTGCCCGTGGAGGTGCTTTCAAACCCTGAGACTGGGACTTTGTGAGTCCATCCTGGCAATCTCACAGGACATCCTATCCTGTCCTGACTGAATGGAATAGTCGTCGTTTACAAAAATATATGTACCAAGACATGTCCTTTATGCAGGTGAGGAATGAAGACATTGGTTGGTGGCTTATGGAATGCTCTTTGCCCTGGCATGGCCCTGGTAGGGGACCCCACACGGTTCCAGCCAGTGTGATCTAAGTGTCCTCCTCAACCTGGCTGGGTTTGTTTGAGCCACACCAACAATGATGCCATGGCCCTGTTTGAAATGGACTCTGCCTCGGTTGGCCACAGGCACGCTCAGATTCACCCTCACCTGCCACACCACAGGCTTTGGGACTGGAACAGGAGGTGATGGGCCCAGGAGCCCCCCAGCTGGGCTGTAGCTGTCATGGAAATCAGTCATTTCTCCACTTTGCTTCCCGAGGTCGGACGAGACCCGGCGCCTTCAGGCTGCTGTGGCCGTAGACTATTTCTCCACTTTGGATAAACCACTTGAGATGGGGGATAGAGTGTTATATCAGCAGACAGAATACGCACTTGTTAAAGGGATCCTAGAGTTATTAATGTATTCGACAAACATATATAATTTTCAAAATATTTCAGCCAAACAACAACAAAATAGATGATAATGTAACAAACACCAGGGAACTCAACACCCTACTTCAATAAGTGACTTAACAAGTAGAGCAGAAGCCCCTGCGTAGCACTACCCAATTACAGGGCCCTCCTTCCCTCCCTCCCCAAGGTCACCATCGTCCTGCACTTGGGGTTGCCATCCCACAGTTGTCTTCTGGGCAGCCTGTATGCTCCAGGCATAGTGCCCACTGCCGGTCTACCCTGTGCTTACAGGGCTTACCACGGGGCTGGGTGAGCCCCCATCCCTCTCTGCTGATGGCTCTTGCCTGTTAGACTCCTCCAGTGAGTTTCATTCATTTGCACCTGAGTGTCCACCAGTCTGTCTGAGCCAGTGAGGAAGGTGGTGCTGGGGAGTCCCGACACCTGCCCTGTCACTAGCCTTGAGATCTCGAGCAAGCCCCTTCTCCTCCCTTGGCCCTAGCGTCTTCGGTGGGCTTGAAACTAGGCACTGTGTAAGGGCTTTCCAGCTGTGGGATTATGTGATGTGATGGGGAAGCCTAGCCCGGGAGTGTCTCCCCTCACTCGCCAGGTGACAAGGGAGAGCCCCAGTGCATCCCTGGGTGAGGGCTGGGGGCTTATTTCCCAAGAGCAGGACATAAACCACACATAGAACGTGAGGTGATTCTAGGGGAACATGGGTAAAATTCTTTGACTAGTCATTTGTTTAATTCAATAAAAACCTAGAGTTGGCGGCTTCTCCTGTGATCCCTATTGCTTAGGAAGAGGCAACGTTTAAACAAGTCAAATTCAAGTCGATGGAAATTAAAATATTACATAAATAGCAGTACGAGATGATGGTATGTATTTCTGGTAAAACTTGTAATGGTGGTCACCAATGGCACAGTGTTTCCCAAATGGGAGCACATGACTTAAAGGGAGGGGCCCCCTGGCATGCTTAGACTTGGGAGAGCCAATGCCTGGCTCGGTGCTGGATGGCAGAGCCCAGGAAGTATTGGGAGGATGACTTCAGGAAAGGCTCCCGGCTTACAGCAGCATAAGGGAAGCTTCCTTCAGATCTTAGTGCCAAGAAGAGCTTTGCCTCTCCTGAGGAACTGGTCTGTTTATCGTCAGGACACTGAGAAGGTGCAACTAACTGTGTTGCCCTTCTTCCTTTGACTGCCAGGAAGCTGTACACAGAATCCAAGGGCCAAACAGAGCCACCATGTGGGGCCTTCTAAACAACTTAGCTATCTTCTTCCATCCTCCCTTCCGTCCTTTCTGGTCTAGACTTTATGTCTTCCATTTGCCCTGGGTTGGATTTTTCATTTTAAATTTTTGTTCCTAGTTTGCTTTTGTAGACCACCCAAGATCCTCTGTGGAATAGAGCAAGCTAAAATTGCAAAGAGACAGAAAGGGAATTCACTAATTAATTAATCAATTTATGCACGAACTGCACAGGACGAAAGCATTCTTGGCTCTGCTCAGCCTGTTGGGATTTCCTGTGAGGAGCCGCTTCCCTGTTGAAGGTTGCCAGGGTTAGAACGAGAAGGTCCAGACAGTGAGGCAGTTGGGGTGGCCACTGCCTGTTCTGCACCCCCTAGATCAGGCCCTGGGGACCCACCTGCACCTGCTGTTGAGCTTCGAGACCATCTCAGAAATGGGATTCTGCGTTCAGACTCAGGATGGCAGGCCCAGGGCTGGTGACCCTTGGGACCCCTCCCTCCCCACCATAGAATCGGGTTTTCAGGCAACTGTTCCTTGGGGAGGAACATTCTAAGTGCAGTCCCATGTGTCATCAGTTCCTAACCCCTCGGTTCCCCTGCTGGCCCCAGACTGCCCATGATGTGACTACACTCTCCTGTCCAACTATCTCGTCCGATGGCCCAGTCCCATACATCTGCTGCTGAGCCCCATGCTGTCCTGGTGGCTCATAGTGGCCCGCTCCAACTTGCATGATCTCACAGGCATTATGACCTCAGAACCCCTGAGGGTCAGGTGCTCTGAGAGACACCATGAAACACTGATATTTTTGATGCAAATGATGGAAAACATTATGCAAAGTGAGAGAAGCCAGACACAAAAGGGCATGTATTGGATGATATCCATTTATATGAAATGTCCAAAGAAGACAAATTCATAGACACAGAAAGTAGATAAATTAGTGGCTGCCAGGGGCTGGAGGGAAGGGAATGTAGACTGACTGCTAATGAGTATGGGGATTTCTCTGTGGAGTGATAAAAATGTTTTGGAATTATAGAGATTCACAAGGAATTTGGAATTAGATAGATTCACAAGGTTGCACAACCTCGTGAATTTTATGGTATGTGACTTACATCTCATTTTTGAAAAAGCAAATGACTAGACACCATTTAGAGAGTTACATTTATGAGAAAGATACTCAAAATTTAGAAAATTCTATTCATTAGAGTGATTAATATACCCTATAATATAAGAAGTTAATATCCTCCCTTTTTACAGGCAGGAATTAAGGTGCCCTCTGTAAACTATCTATTAACGGAGGTTTTCCACAATCTTTAACTTCATTCATTCACTCACAAACATCCGTGGGTGCCCACTGTGCAGCGGGCCCAGAGAACATGAAGGTGACTAAAACACAGCCCCTGCTCCCCAAAGTCTGCAGCTGGGGAGATGGGCGTGCACAGGGAGGGGCCACAATAGCAACCGTGACAAGCCCCGCCCCCACGAGTTCTGAAGTAAGCAGGCCAGCACTGGCAGCTGTCCTTGCCACAGAGAGGGGAGCTGGAGAGTGGCCTGGGCTGCAAGGCAGGGGTGTGCTCCTGCTTGGGAAAGAGAACTTGCTGGCTTGGGCCAAACGCCCACTGGGAACCCCGTTTGGAGAGGAACGCAACATGCTGGCAGGGTTTGGAGCTCTTGGGAAGGCCGTGGGGAGGCCCTGCAGGCAGGCGCCCCAGCGCTGACTCAACGCCCAGCACTTCCTCCCCGGCATCCCTGTCCTTCCCAGGTCCCCCCCACCCCAGCCTCCCCAGGCACTTCCTGGGAGGAGGTGCTGCATTCACCCTGCCAGGCCAAGCTGGAACAGCAACAAGCAGAGACTGTCCCATTTCTGCACAACAAACAAGAAACGCAGTTTATAGGTTCTTCTGGGGTTCTGGGTGAAGGGAAAGGCACCCGATTTCAGACCCTCAAGGGCCCAGCTCTGCCCGTCTCTCCAGGGACTGGCATCACGATGCACTGAGGAGGGTGATGACTCTGGGCCGCGGTGAAGTCATTTTTTTGTGCCGGCAAACCCCTTCTGGCCCCCTGAGTTCAGGATACCGCATTTGTCCAGGCTGAGGGGGGGTTGGGAATACCGAAATGAGTGGGATCCCGGGCAGGACTCAGGGACCACATGTCCTCCTCGAGAGGCAGGGGACTGAGGACGAGTCCCAAGCTGTGGATCCAGCCTGGCCACTTTCCATCTCACTCAACCTCTGTTTCCTGTCTGCAAAATGAGGAGATAAGGCCCTTCCCAGAGGGCTGCTTTGAGGAACTACTCAACGGAGATGGGAGACCTGTGTTCAGCACGGTGTTTGCACGAGCCATAAACAACAGGTTCTGCCTGCAGGGAAGAACTCGGAGGAAGTTAAATGAGACGGTGACTCCAAAAGCCTTTGGTGAGCTGCAGTCACTGCACCAATGTAAGGTGGCACTGTTGGTGTTACTACCTGAAGTGGGGGTGTAAGCACACCCAGAGGAAGGGGGTATTGGTCCTGTCTGGCCAGAAGTTGGCAGTGTTGACAAGTAGGATTTGGCTGAACAGAGAAGGGAAGCTGGGGATCAGGTGGGGGCCAAGGGAGGGGCCTGAACCATGGCTAGGAGTCAGAAAGCGTGGGGAGGGGTGGGGGCGGGGGGGCACAGGGAGAGGACCCAGACAGCCAGGAAGGTGAGGCCGGGTCAGGCCCTGTAGAAAAAGCCTGGGATGTCAAGAAGGGGGAGTGCATATCCACACAGACGTAGTCAGAAGGCTCAGTCAGGGCTGGAACCAGGCCCCTGGGGTGAGCAGGCTTCGAGCTGCTGGTGGACCCAGGCTATGGGGAAGCAGCATCCAGAATACCAGGGCGGGTAAGGTCCCCAGAGCCTGACCATGGCCAATACCCCAAGTTTCAAATGTGGGATGAAGCAGCACAGATTGGGGGAAGACTTGCCCAGGCTGCCCAGTGCGGTAGGGCAAAGACAGGTCTTCAGATCCCCAGACCTGGACGACATTCGAATTTTTCCTTGTTTCCTTGATTAAATGCTGCCAGTGCACACACGGAGGTTACATGGGACGGTGGTTACGGCACACACGCCAGAGCCACCTGCCCTCCTGGACTCGCAGCCTCACCCTTTATTGAATGTGTGCCCCCGGGCAAGTTAGGTGACCTTCTGGGCTTTAGTTTCCTCTTCTGTAAGATGGACTTGAAAGCATTATCTACCCCATAGGATTGTTTTGAGGATTCAGTACACAGCAGGTGCTCAGCAGAGCACCTGGCACGTAGCGCTCAGGGACATCAGCACCTCTTATTCCAGTTGCTCCAGTTTGTGTCTTTGTCACAGGATGTGAGTCACCTTCCTCGAACTACCAGTCCCTTTGCCAGTGTACAGCTTATCTTTTCTTGCGGCTCTTCTCCTTTTCCCTCAATTCAATGCCCTTGAGCTTGTTCTATAAGGAGGAACTTGGGTTATGTTATAACCCATTCAACTTAGCATTTGTCTGTTCATCCGTTCACTCATTCGTTTGTTCCTAGTGCCCTGGGCAACCTGTGACCTGGCTTGGAACACTGACAAACACAGAGTAGCAGTGCTCCAAGGGCCCTCTCTGCCCCACACCCCCAGTCCACACAGCCTCCTGCAGGGTGGGATTGTCAATCTCAGCTGGTTTGGATGTGTGAGTTGCAAGAGCACATTTTCTTGTAATGTAGCCTCAGGAAATCATCCTTAAAACATCGTCTTGCTCAGTGGGGTTCAGGGCTGGGTTTGAGAAAGCTGAGGACTGCTCCCCTCGAGCACACGCACAGTGCGTTCCCCCGTGTGCTCTGAGAGTTCAGATGTTGTGAAAAAATGAAGACCTGAAGGTCAGATTAGGACCTGAAGTGAGAATTCCTGACAAGACATTGTGGTTGGAATTCAGTATTTATCGAAGTAAACTGAGCTGCCTGGGTGGGGCTTGAGTACCGGACAGACTGCGCCCTGGCCCCTGGGGTCCTGTCCTCAACTGAGCTGACGGAGGCCAGTGGGCCACTGCCCTGCCGGTGGCCCGTACTCAGGAGCGGTGCTGGGAGCCTGGTGCTCAGGAACGAGTTACCCTGTCCCTCTCTTGCAGGGTCCCTTTCAAGAGGTTTCACCCAGACCTTCCTCCCTCCACCCAGTAAGACTCTCCAAGGCCACCAGCCCCAGTCCTCTCTTGTTCTTACAAATGCACCCACTCTTTGACAGACATTAGTTATTAAGCACCATTTGTGTGCCTGCCACTGTGCTAGGTGCTGGGGATATAATGATGAATGAGACGGGCTCCTTGGCCTAGAAGAACTCTGTCCCTTAGGGGGAGAAAATTTTACAACACGGCGTGAGACATGTAACAGGAACAAAGTGTCTGGGGTACAGAGGTGCTTGACTGAGTGTAAGGGGTCACAGAAAGCTTACTGGAAGCTGTCTGGGGTGGTGTATTAGGGTTCTGCAGAGAAACAGAACCAACAGTGTACGGAGAGAGACAGGGAGAGAGAGAAAGAGAGTTTAAGGAATTGTTTCTGGGATTGTGCAGGCTCGACAAGTCCAAAATCTGCCAGCAGGCTGGAGACCCAGAAGGCAGTGGCAGACTCCAAAGGGGGTCTGTCAGCATCATTCCCTTCTTTTCTGGGGAAGTCAGTCTTCTTCTAGTAAGGCCTTCGACTGATTGGATGAGGCCCACAACATTGCGGATGGTCCTCTGCTTTACTCAGAGACTACCAATTTAAATGTTACTCTCGGGCCAGGCACGGTGGCTCACACCTGTAATCCTAGCACTCTGGGAAGCCAAGGCGGGAGGATCGCTCGAGGTCAGGAGTTCGAGACCAGCCTAAGCAAGAGTGAGACCCCATCTCTACTAAAAAATAGAAAGAAATTATCTGGACAACTAAAAATATATAGAAAAAATTAGCTGGGCATGGTGGCGCATGCCTGTAGTCCCAGCTACTTGGGAGGCTGAGGCAGGAGGATTGCTTGAGCCCAGGAGTTTGAGGTTGCTGACGCCACGGCACTCTAGCCAGGGCAAAAGAGCGAGACTCTGTCTCAAAAATAAATAAATGTTACTCTCATCTCAAAAATGCCTTCTCCAAAGCATCTAGAATAACGTTTGACCAAATGTCTGGGCCCATAGCCTCGCCAAGTTGACACATAAAATGAACTATCCACAGGTGGGTTTGAAGGACATTGAGGAGTTTGCCACATGTCTAGGAGGCAAAGGGCTTTTCAGCCCATGGGAGCAGTTCTGAGACTTCTCCAGCTCCGCGTGGCTGGAACATGCAGATGGAGGAAGAATGGGACAGGTGAGGCGGGAGACACAGGCAGGAACCTATGAAGAGACCTTTGGAGCCACGCCATGGGGAGCCTGAAGGGTCTTAAGAAGGGGAGTCATTATGGGTTGGAGATAGCCTTAGGGAAGCCTCTAGAGGGTGGGATGGATCCCCTTTCTCCCAGCATGCTTAGTGTAGACAGCTCACTGACTGTGGCTGACAGGGTGCAGGGGTTGGCTGGGCAGCAACCTGCAAAGGCAAACACAGCCAGCCGGCTGCCCACACTGAGGCTTGCAGCCCCCCTTGGGCAGTCAGGCCATTGACTCCTGGCCGTAGACCACCAGGCTGCCCAGGGGAGCAGGGCTGGCTGCTCCTGCCCCCCAGATTCGGGAGCATCCGATGTGTTTTCCTTAAGGGCAGACTCCATGAAGTTCAGAGATTGAGCCCCCCAATTGGAAGGGCCCATCTTCCCTTCTGGGGTCAGTATCCTGGAAAGAGCATTGGCCTCTCAGCCACTGAGTCACGAACGCATTGATTTCCTAACTGCTGCAGCACAAGTGTCTACCTCCACCTCTTCCCGAGGAACCATTATGATGACAGAGAAAGCCATTTTTTAAGGATGACATCATAATAGCATTTGAAAACAAGATAGGAAGACATCTGTGGACGAGGAATTGTTCATTAATCTTAGGGAGATAGAAAGCCCATAAGATTGGATAGACAGAGAAATCAGAGCAGAAAACATCGGAGCCCAAGACCGCAGAAGTCTGAGTGATTTTTGTCCCAGACAAGCTAAGCATAGTTCAGCCCAAGAGCCAAGAACAGGAGTGGGTTGCCAGTGTTCTCCCCTGAAGAACTGTTCTGTACAGTTCGACCCTCCCTGCTTTCCTCACGGAGAGGCAAGCAGCCAGTGGCAGCCAGATTCCAAGAAATGCTCTCTAAGGAAAGTAACAGGGCCAAGAGCTGAGAGAGAAGCCGGGGGGTAAGGGAGCCCCAGACCTCTCCAGTAGGCTCGGCGTGGCCAGGCGCACCTGGGGACGTGTTGGCAGCTCTGCCTCAGGGGGAAGTGTGGCATTATGCCCACCGTGCAGAAAAGGCCTTCTTTGGGCTGTTGTGGGAGTTCCCTGGCCGGCTTCCTGTCCACACTCCTCACTGGGAAGCTTGTCATCATGCTTCACCCCCTTACAAAGAACCTTTCCGTAGCCTCCACCATCACATTCAAGGGTGAACCTGTCTGAGAAACAGACCAAACCGCTCACAGGGAGCCCTGTGTCGTCAGTTGTTTCGCCAGCGTCTGTTTCTCTTCCTCTGCAGTGATGGAAATTTCAGCAGGGCACGTGGCCACCCAGCTAAAGACTGCACGTCCTAGCCTACCTAGCAGCTAGGTGTGGCCATGCGCTTGCATGAACCGAAATGATACGTGCAACTCCCAGGCCTGCCCTCCCCTTTCTCGCTCCCACTGCCTAGCGTCTGGACGTGATGGTGGGAGATGGAAGCCGCGTGCTGTGGTTGACAGAAGAGCAAGGTCAGAGATGCCCACACTTACACGCAGACTGTTACTCAGACTGTCACATGAGAGAGAAATAAACTTCTGTCTCATCTAAGCCACTCTTACAGTTAAGTCCTTGTCACAGGAGCTAGAACCTGTATCCTAACACACACACTAACTTTACAACATAACCCCACTGTTTATAAATATGTACAG
Source organism: Varecia variegata (assembly GCA_028533085.1). NCBI lineage: Eukaryota > Metazoa > Chordata > Mammalia > Primates > Lemuridae > Varecia > Varecia variegata. Next base: position 80,919,849 of record CM052444.1, read on the forward strand.
ATAACCAGAATCACCACACATTAGAAGAAAACCAATAGCATGAAAAATAAGGCCTAAAATGGAAGAAAAAAGAAAAAGAAAAAAGAAGAGGTCATTCCAAAGAAAACATTGCAAATAGAACGCTAAAATAAATTCTTATTAGTCTCTTTAGCAATAACTGAAAGGTTATTTCATTTACTAGAAAGGAATAGGTTGTTATAAAGATGGGACAATTGGAGAAAAGAAAATAATTGTTGAAAATTTAAAATATAATTATGGGAAAAATTCAGTGGAGAAACTGAAGGACACAATGGATATGGATGAAGATCAGGTTGGTGATCTCAAAGTTAAAAATCAAGAAAATGTCCCAGAAAGTAGAGCAAAATGTCAAAAAGGAAAAGTTAAGACTCATGGAGGATAGATCCAGAGGTTCCGTACCCATTAACTAGGAGATCTAGAAGTAGAGACCACAGACAGTGATGGGGGAGGGGTAGAAATAGTCAAAGATATCACAAAAGAAATTTCCCTGAGTTGAAGAAACACACACAGATTTTAAAATAGCCCCAGCAGTCAGCCCCTCCAACCTGTACTGGGAACCTGTTTCTATCGTGGCATCTACCACACCCTATTGTCTTTTTCTGTTTTTGTCTCTCTCCTTATAGGCTTTGCATTTTTCAGGTGCAAAGTCCATGTCTGTTTTTAAACTGAAGTATAAGTACAATGTAAATGCAGTTATGTACACAAATCAGAAGTGTACGACTAGAGCAGTTTTTACGTACGTACGAGGTCTATCGGAACGTATCCAGCCATTGTTAATGTGATGAGAACAGTTTGCGCCACATCGATGTAACCTGGCAGCCAGGGAGAGTGGACTGGGATGCACGTGTGTGAACGATGACGACTTCACTGTACTAGTCAGTGGGGCGCTAGACGCTGTTGAGTGAGCACGTGTACCGTGTAGCTGTCACATTCAAAACGACTGAGCAAGGAGAGCAATGAATCTGCATCAGATTTTGCATTAAGCTTGAACATTCCTCCGCAGAAACTATTCGGATGATTCAGAAGGCTTTTGGGGATGATGCAATGAATGCAGTGCAAATGAAAGTTTGGCACAAACGCTTCAAAGATGGTCGAGAATCTATTGAAAGCAATCCACGTTCTGGAAGGCCTGCAACAAGCGGAACACCTGAGAATGTTGAACGTGTTGAATGGGTTAGGTTAGGAGACTGGGAGAACTGTGTGAGGCCCTAAGGTGCCTACATTGATGTTCTACTGTCTGAACTATCCGGGCTCCTTAAGGTGCCTACTTTGAAGGCAAATGAGGTATCATTGTCCTATGCACAGTGTTTCCTGTATCATTTATCGTCTTCAATAAATGTCTCTATTTTTCATATTACATGGCTGGATACTTTCCGGAAAGACCTCTATGTATGTATGTATATGTATGTGTGTGTGTGTGTGTGTGTGTGTGTGTATATGTAATATATATGTAAGCACATCAAAATGTAGAACTATGCTACACCCCAGAAAGCTGCTTCATGCCCCTTCCTGGTAAATACCCAACTGCCCCACCAGAGCTAACCACTATTCTGACTTCCAGCACCATCAAATTGGTCTTGCCTATCCTTTAACTTCAGTTACATGGAATCATATGTTTCAGTCTGTTTTGGCCTGCTATCACCGAATACCTGAGGCTGGGTAATTTATAAAAAACAGAAATTTATTTCTCACAGTTCTGGAGGCTGGGAAGTCCAAGATCAAGTTGCTGGTCTCTGGTATCTGGTGAGGGCATTCTTGCTGCATTCTTACATGGCAGAAGGCAGAAGGGTGAGATGAATTCCCTCTGCCAAGCGTTTGTATAAGGTCACCTAATCCCATTCACTAGGGAGGAAACTTCATGGCCTTTCATAACCTCTTAAAAGCCCCACCTCTTAATACTATCACACTGGCAACACCTGAATTTTGGAGGGGACATATTCAAATCATAGCACAGTATTCAGTCTGTTGTGTTGGAATTCCTTTACTTATTATTATATCTGTAAGATAGGTATTTTCATCTATAGCAGTATTTTATTCTTTTTTATTACCATGTAATAATTCTTGTAAGAATATATATACCACAATTTATTTATTCATTCTATTTATTGTTGTCATTTAGGGTTGTTTCCAGTTTTTTGCTATTATTAATAAAGCTGCTATAAACATTCTTTTTTGAATTTTTAGGTAGACATATATACTCGTTTCTGTAGGATATAGTCTTAGGAGTGGAATTTCTGGGTCAGAGGGTATGTGCATGGTATTAGATTTTGCCCATCAATTGTCCAAATGATTATGTCTGTTTACCTTCACAAAAACAATGTACAAGAAGAATTCCATCCACAAGAGTTCTTCCACAAAAAGAGTTACTATGCATCCTTGCCAACACTTAATATCATTTTATTTGTTTCACGTTAGCTGTTCTGGCGAACGCATAGTGGATTTAATTTATATTTCTCTAATGAGTAATGGTATTGAGCATTTTTTCCATATGCTTCAATATCCCACTTTTAATAACAGATAGGATATCCAGATGGAAAATTAATAAAGAAACAGATGACTTGAACACTATAGACCAAATGGACCTAACAGATACATACAAAACTCTCCACCCAATAGCAGCAGGATACACATTCGTTTCAAGTGTGCGTGGATCCTTCTCCATAGTAGATCTCAAGTTAAGTTGCAAAACAGGTCTTAACCAATTTAAGAAGATTGAAATCATACCAAGTATCTTTTCTGCCAACAATGAGCGAAACTAAAAGTCAACAGCAGAAGGAAAACTGGAAAGTTCACAAATATGTGGAAATTAAGTAACACGCTCTGAACAACCATTGGGTCAGAGAAGAAATCAAAAAGGAAATTAGAAAATACCTTGAGACAAATGAAAATGAAAACACAACATACCAAAACTTATGGGATTTAGCAAAAAAGCTATACAAAGAGGGACGTTCAGAGTGATAAATGCCTATGTTAAAAAAGAAGAAAGAGCTAAAATAAACAACCTAACTTTATACCTCAAGGAGCTAGCAAAAGAAAAACAAACTCAGTCCAAGGTTAGCAGAAGAAAGGAAATAACAAGAATTAGAGAAGAAATTTAAAAAATAGAAAAGCAATAGGAAAAAATCAGTGAAACTAAGAATTTTTTGAAAGGATAAATAAAATTGACAAACCTTTAGGTAGACTAAGAAAAATAGAAAGACTCAAATAAAACCATAAATTAAAGAAGAGACATTAGAACTGATGGTACACAAATATAAAGGATCATAAGAGACTACTATGAACAATTATATGCCAACAAACTGTATAACCTAGAAGAAATGGATAAATTCCTAGAAAAATGCAATGCACCAAGACTAAATAATGAAGAAGTGGGAAGTCTAAACAGACCTATAACTAGCATAAAGATTGAGTTAGTAACCAAAACCTCCCAACAAGGAAAGCCCAGGACCAGAGGCTTCACTGGTGAATTCTACCAAACATTTAAAAAAGAATTAACATCAATTTTTCTGGAACTCTTCCAGAAAATTGAAGTGGAGGGACCACTTCCAAATTCATTTTATGAGGCCAACACTACTCTGATACAAAGGCTAAACAGAGATACCACAAGAAAAGAAAACTATAGGCTAATATCCCTGAAGAATATGGATGCAAAAATCCTCAACAAAGTACTAGCAAATCAAATCCAACAACATATTAAAAAGTTCATACGCCATGACCAAGTGGGATTTATCCCTGGGATGCAAAGATGGATCAACATAAAAATCAATTAATGTGATATACCACAATAACAGAATAAAGACTTAAAATCACACAATCATCTCAACAAATGCAGAAAAAGCATTTGACAAAATTCAACATTCTTTCATGATAAAAGTTCTCAAAAAACTAGGAATAGAAGGAAAGTACTTCAACATAATAAAGGCCATATATGACAAGCTCACAACTAATGTACTCAATGGTGAAAAACTGAAAGCTTTTTCTTTAAGATCAGGAGCAAGAGAAGGGCAAGGATGCTCGCTTGTGCTCCTCCTATGCAACATAGTACTGGAAGTCCTCACCAGAACAATTAAGCAAGTAAAAGAAAAGACATTTAAATAGGAAAAAGAAGAAGTAAAATCATGCCTGTTTGTAGACAATATGATAGAAAACCCTAAAGACTCCATTAAAAAAAAAACTGTTATGACTAATTAACAAATTTAATAAAGTTGCAGGATATAAAATCAATATACAAAAATTAGTTGCATTTCTATAAACTAACAACAAACTATTTGAAAAGGAAATGATCCCATTTACAATAGCACAAAAAAGAATAAAATGATCAATAAATGAGCAAAGAACTTGAATAGACAGTCCTCCAAAGAAGATCTGGAAATGGCCAGAAAGCACATGAAAAGATGCTCAACATCACTAATTATTGGAAAATGAAAATCAAATTTAGGAATAAACTTAACTAAGGAGGTAAAGACTTGTGTACTGAAAACTACAAAATATTGATAAAAGATATTAAAGAAGACACAAACAAATGGAAAGACATCCTGTGTTCATGGATTGGAAGAATTAATATTGTTAAAATGTATGTATTACCCAAAGTAATCTTGCAATCCCTATAAAAATCCCAATGCAATCCCTATAAAAATCCCAATGACATTTTTTACATAAATAGAAAAAATAATTCTGCAATTCATATGGAACCACAATAAAAACCACCAAGAGCCAAATTGACCCTGAGAAAGAAGAACAAAACAGGAGTCATCATACTTCCTGATTTCAAAATATACTACAAAACTGCAGTAATCAAAACAGAATGGTATTGGCGTAAAGACAGACATATAGACCAATGAAACAGAAAAGAGATCCCAGAAATAAATCCACACCCATGTGGTTGACTGATCTTTGACAAGGATGCCAAGAATACACAATGGAGAAAGGACAGTCTGTTCAAAAAGTGATGCTGGGGAAAGTAGACATTCACATGCAAAAGAATGAAATTGGATCCTTATCTTACAATATACATAAAAATCAACTCAAAATGGATTAAAGACTTGAACATAAAACCTAAAACTATAAAACTCCTAGAAGAAAATGTAGGGGAAAATCTTCATGACATAGGCCTAACCTCTTGCTTGACGTGCCTGTTAAAATCTTCTGCCATTTTTAAAAATTATAGTAAAATACACATAACATAAAACTTACCATCCTAATTATTTTTAAGTTCAGCAGTGTTAAGTACATTCACATTGCTGTGCAATCTCCATATTTCTTTTCATTGTGCAAAACTGAAACTTCGTACCCATAAAACAACAGCTCCCATTCCTCTCGCTCCGTAGCCCCTGGCAGCCACATTCTACTTTCTTTCCTTGTGAATTTGACTACTCTAAGTATCTCATGTAAGTGAAATCATACAGTATTTGTCCTTTTGTGATTGGCTTATTTCACTTAGCATAATGTCCTCAGGAGTAATTCATATTGTAGCATGTGTCAGAATTTCCTTCCTTTAAGGCTAAATTGTACTCCATGGTGTGTGTGTGTGTGTGTGTGTGTGTGTGTGTGAGTATCACATTTTGTTTATCCATTCATATGGACATTTGGGTTGCTTCCACCTGTTGGCTATTGTAAATAATGTTTCTATGAACATAGGTGTACAAATATCTCTTTGAGAGCCTGCTTTCAATTCTTTTACGTATATACCTAGAAGTAGAATTGCTGGATTATATGTTAATTCTATTTTTAATTTTTTGAGGAACCATCACACTGTTTTCCATAGAGGCTGCACCATTTTACATTCCCACCACAGAGCACAAAGGTTCCAGTTTTTCCATATTCTCACCAACACTTCTTTTCTTTTTTTGTTTGTAGCCATTCTAATATGTGTGAGGTGGTATTTCATTGTAGTTTTGATTTTCATTTCCCTAATAATTAGTGATGCTAAGCACCTTTTCATGTACATGCTGGCCATTTCTAGATCTTCTTTGAAGAAGTGTCTGTTCAAGTTCTTTGCTCATTTTTTAATCATTTGCTTGTTTCTGTTGTTGTTGTTGAGTTGTTTATATACTCTGGCTATATTCCTGTATCAGATACATGATTTGCAAATATTTTGTCTCATTTTCACTCTGTTGATTTTGTCCTTTGATACACAGAAGTTTTAACTTTGATGTAGTCCAGTTTATCCATTTTTACTTTTGTTGCCTATGCTTTTTCTGTCACATCTAAGAGGTTATTGCCAAATCCAATGTCATGAAGCCTTTCCCCTGCATTTTCTTCTAAGAGTTTTATAGTTTTAACTCTTAAATTTAGGTCTTTGGTCCATTTTGAGTTAACTTTTTCCATTTTCAGTTAGTTTGTCTGCCTTTTCTTATTCATTTTTGGGAATTCTTTTTATAGTCTAGACATGAGTCCTTTGTCAAATATGTATTGCAAATATCCTCTCCCATTCTGTGGATTGTTTCTTTACTATTAGTGTCTTTAGATGAACCGGAGTTTTTAATTTTAAGGAAACACAATTTATCAATCCTTTCCTTTATGATTATGTGATTATGCTTTTGTGAATTTTGTAAGAGATCTTTGCCAGCCCCAAGTTCATGAATGTATTTTCTTGTGTTTTCATCTACAAGCTTTATTATTTAATAAATAATGGTCTGTCATCCATTTCACATTAACTTTGTGTGTGTGATGTGAGGTAGGGAATCAAGGTTCATTTCTTCTGTATGCATGTACAATTGCTTCAATACCATTTATTGAAAAGACCATCATGTCCCCTATCAAATGCAATAGCACTTTTGCTACAAATCGGGCGACTGTATGTGTGGGGGTGTGTTTCCTTAATCTGTTCTGTTTCTTCTGATCTTTTTGTCTCTCTTTGTGTTGCTGCTATGCCGTTCTGATTACTGTAGCTTTATAGTAAGGTCTATAATTTGTCTGTTTTCATATTACTGTCCTGGCATTGAGAAGGCCCATGTAATACTTGCAGACTGAGTGGATAAATGAAGAAATGAGTTGCAGAGTCATCATTATAACTGCTGTATTGCTACCATGCAGTTATATCCATCCTGCCATGTGGGCAAGAAAGATGGAGACCGCAGGTAGTCCCTACATCTGCTGTTGGACCTCACTATCTATGTTACCCAGTCTCCTTGGTCATTTGTCCTTCTGTGGTTTATTTTGCAGTATGTGCGTGCATTATAGTGTGTTTCTATATGTTGCCCTCTGTAGTAGACTGAAGAACCTTAACCACCTAGGAAGCTTGTCACCAGGTGTGCCTTTTGTACCACGTGTAGAAACAAAATGCCATCAAGGGAACAGCTGGAGACCTGCCGGAAACTGACAAGAGAGCAGGCCATGGCAGCAACGTAGCATGCAGGTCTTTCTTAGGCAGCATTGACAAGAGACTGGCAGGACGCAAATGGCCAGAAGACACGTCTGCCTGACCTGCCCAACTCTCATTTCAGGCTTTGTTCTTCCTTAAGCTCTTTTACCCACAAGCACTTCCTGGACCATTTAAGATAAACAGGTCGAGTTGAGTTCATAGATGCCCACTGAGTTCTCACAGGTGTCCTGAAGCCTCTTTTAATCCTTACAGGAAAAAGCGCATATAGATACAAGTAGATGGATAGATAACTAGGTATATAATAATAGATAACTTAGTAAATTAGTTAACTACAAGCATCTGGGCTCCACCAGGCCCTTGTTGAGGTGAGGCTACAGTTCCTGATCTCAGTTTGTTTTCAGTCTCAATGGGAACAAAACGTAAACGCTGTAGATGCTTTCCCAGGCGAAAAGGAAAAAACAGTTCCCTACACGGCCAGCCCACGTGACTGGAAGGAAGCCTGCTAGGAACAGTGTTTGGTTACCTGCAGTGTTAGGACCGTGACTCAAATCTGAGTCCTGTCTGCGAGGCTGGCGTGGCCCCAGCTGCCTTGAGGGTTTCCACTGCAGAAGTCACCTGATGGTCCAAGTTCAGGTTCAGTCTCTGCTGCTTAGCAGCTTTGTGATTTTGTGCCTCAGTTTCCTCATCTGTAAAATGGAAGTGATACTAGTACCTGCCTGATAGAGTTATTTCAAGGAATAAATGAGCTAATTTGTGTAAAATACTAAGAACAGCCCCGGCATGTTCAGTCCAGGCACAGGACATTGGTTTAGATGATCTTCACCCGAATTATCACAACCACGCACAATCAGGGGTAGGTCTGGATGTCTGCAAGTCCGGCAGAGTGGAGTTCTGGCTGCATCATTGCTCGGTCTTGACTGTGAAATGTGTTCCTGCTTTCCTCCGGGATGTCACAGGAGATTTTGTCCTCCCTAATGGTGTCAGTTTCACCTCAGTCCCTGGGCTCTCTAACAGGAAGACGAACACCAGCCAGGTCTAACTCATCGAGGATTGCCTAGGTTTCTCTTTGCTATGAATAGAATGTGCTTTTTGACCAGTGTGCAGAAATTCCAAGCTCTGTCTATGTCTAGGGGCTGGGAGGGAGGAAGAGAAGGAAAAGTAGGAACACAGACCACAGTCATCCAAGGGAAATGATTTAAGAGCCTCCCAGACAGTGAATAATTCACCACTCATCGTTGGGGGGAAAAGCATTTAACAAGAAATTCAGCCCTAAGGTTACATGGTCATGCAGAGTGACTTGCCCAGGGGGAGGACTGTGGTGCAAGTGGAGGTGGCTGTAGTTGACCAGGGAAGACTTTCAGGGATACTGGGAAGGAAGGCAGAGTGTACTTGGGCCTTTCTGACCAAGAACAGAGCCCTTGGGGGTTTCCTAGGCGTTGGCCTGCACTCAGGGTTCAAATCCTACCTCTGCCCTTTCTTACCTGCTCTTCAGCACTAAGCTTCAGGCCCCTCATCTGCAAAAAGGGGACATGGGTGAGAATCAGTATGTTACTGTTTAGCATAATTTGGGCACATGGTAGGTGCTCAGTTAAGTACTTTAAAAATATTTTTAATATTTTACTCAGTGCTGAGTCCTGTATCAGGCACTGGAAATACAAAGATGAATAAGGTCCCAGTCCCTGTCCAGGCCAGGGGGAGACAACTTCACCAGGAAGACCCTGATCAGCTGGTTAAGCCACAGGCCTGGCCCATCCCGGGCTTCTCAGGGAAGCAGCACTATTTGACTTGTTGGATTAGCAGAAAACCTCTTTCTTCCAACACAGGCTATGCATGGGAACCTAGGTTGTGCCTGTTTTCCACAAATGAATCCAGGCCAGAGGGTGTGAGGGGCCAGCTGCCCTGAAATCCTGGTCTAGTCCAGCAGCCCACACCACTGCCCATCCCATGGGGACTCAGTTGTACCTCCCAGCTGCTTTCCGAGGGCAGTCGCTGACAGCCGCTCTGTTAGAAGTTGCTTGATACAACTGGGCCTTCATGGTTTGGGACTCAATCTTGTCATTCTGTGGCCTGGGAGAGAATGTGTGTAAAGTCCTCTCAATGCCCAGAATCCACCCCAGCATGGTGTGGGGACCCTGTCTGGAACCCCAAAGCTCAACATTTCCTGTGGCCGTGTTCCAACCTCCTGTGCTTTGCAATGTGCAAAGGCAGAGGGTTCAAAATGTAAGTGCAGGATGGAGAGAAAGGAGGCTGGGAAGATTGAGTGGGCCTGATTATGACAAGACTGAAATGCCATTGGTAAAATCTCTGCAGTGGGGAGCTATTGAGCGTTCTTGACAAAGGGAGCAGCCTGGTGAGGTTGGCAGTTGAAGAGATTTCTCTTTCCACGATGAATGGGGTGGGATGGGAGAAGGCTGAAAACCTAGAAGCAAGGGGATCAGTTATAGTAGGGAGTGAAAGAAGTTTCATCAGCTTCCCCAAATGCCACACTGAAGAAAAGAAAAGTGTACGTCAGATTTACAAGGGGAATTTTGAAAAAATATGGATTCTGGGGCCATTTTCATAGAGATTCAATTTCAGTGGATCTGGAATGAAGCTAGAACCTGTGCTTTTATCGTATGTCCCAGGACATTTAAGAGGAGGGATGGACTATTCAATAATGATGTTAGGACAACTGACTAGCTACAGTGAAAAAACATTAAGTTTAAGACCTCACTCTTTACACCCAAATAAATGCCAGATAGAGCTGAGATGCCGATGGAAAGGAAGGAAGTGAGGAAGGGAGGGAAAAAAATAAATCATAAAGGAACTAGAAGGAAAATTGGATGACATTCTAAAAAATAACCTTGGACATGAAACTTAAAAGTCATAAGGGAACGATTGATGATACATTTGACTACATAGAAACAAAGATTTTTCTGTACAGCCAAGTTAATGATAAATAGGGAGAAAATATTTGTAGCCAATATATAAAGGATTGATATCCTCAATATCAAAAGAGTTTATATAAACCAATAAGAAAAATATAATCCATCAAAAACATAAATAAAAGATGTGAAAAATAATCTCAGCTTTGAGATATATTCTCTTTGATCATGTATTTTCCCTCCTGAGAGTTTATCCTGTGATATACTCATACAAGTATGCAGAGAGTATTTCTTTGTAGCATTTCTTGGAATAGAAAAAGCTAGAAACAACTTTCATATCCATCAGTAAAGGACTGGCCGACTTTGAGTACAGCCAACAACAGAATACTATGCTGCCCCCAGAGAGAGTGAGATGAATCTAGGTATCCACACATAGGTTAAAAAAAAAAATAAGTCACAGATCAGGATGTATGACACATTTTCTTCATTTATGTAAAAATTCCAGTAGACACACATGTATTTATATAAATGCATTAGGACTTTGGGAAGATCATATCAAAATCACTGTAGCTCCTCTGGGGAGGGGCACGTAGGGACAGGGGGATTCCGGGGAAAGAGCAGAGAATAGTGCAATTCTACAGTGGTCGAAAAATCTTCAAGTATCTTTTCATTAAAAAAAAAAAAATTCAAAGAAGGACAAAGGGAAAACTGAGCCCCAGAGAGGGGAGTGCCTTGCTTAGGGTCACACAGCAGAGCTGTGCTCCACGGCTTCCTGCCACAGGTCACTAGACCCCGCGGCCGCCAGAGTGACTCCAGGCCTCTCCATCTGCCCTTGCTGGAGGAAACCCCAGGACGCCAGAGAAAGGCAAAGGCAGGCCAGGGAGGCAGCCCAGCTGGTGAGAAGGCCCGGGTGCTCAGCCCCCTGGCACTCACTGGGTGTGCTGCTCACTGTCCCAGCTGCAGCCCAGCACCTGCTGTTCAGGGAGAATGGCCCCAAGAGATCAAAGGACTCAGAAATGTCCTCCAGTTTGGCCTGAAGACTTCCCAGCTGGATGTCCTTGGGCAGGTCAGGCAGCTTCTCTGGGCCTCAGTATCCCCCCAAAATCAAATGACAATGACAGGTACATGAGTGTAAGCTTGAGGACAGGATTGTGCTCATGTGCCTCATCCACTCGGCTGAAATTCAGGCTGGAATTCAGGACTCTGTCAAGACAGAGCTGCTCTGCCATGGGCCTCACTGACTGGTCATTATTTCACAGGAATCTAGTGACCAAGACGTGCATTGGAGACCCCAAAACCTCAGTCTCAGTAGGGGAGCCATCCAGTGCAGCTTTCACGGAGGCAGCGGGGTGGATCAGGGGACCTGGAAAGCCGTGCACAGGGATGGTGACGATTTTCATCCGTGACTATCTTCAGTTCTAGCTTGAGACCTGGGTTGGCATGACACATTCGATCTGAAAAGCGTCCCATACTGTCAGATCCCTCAGACCTGTCACCACCTGATCTCCTGCCTGTGTTCCAGTTCCCACTGCTAGGGCCAGGCCAAGGCCCTGCCCAGCTCAGGAACCAGTGTGTCCCTTGTCCGGGCGAACTTAGAAGGCCTGTGCCAATATCTGGGTGGTTCAGCATGACATTGGCTTCTTTGGAGGCCCCACTTTGACCTCCGGGTTCAACATCAGCTCTCATTTCTTGAGCGCCAGCTGTGTGCCAGGCGCTTCACATCTGCGATAACCCTGTTCAGTCCATGACGACCTGTCAGCCTAAAGGCAGCAGGGCCAGGGTTGGAATCCAGAGCTCTGTCCACCCGGCCACGACAGCCCCTCAACAGAAATAGTTCCCTCAGTAATAATAATGGCTATTATTGCTGGAAGGCTTACTATATACCAGGTACCAGGCGAGGCAATTGATATGAATTAAATCGATGTAAACCACACATGGTACTTTTGTTGTCCCCATTTTACTGGTGGGGAGACTGAGGCCTAGAGAAGTCCCAAAGTTTTCCAGTTGGGAGGTGGAGGAGCCAGGGTTGAAATGCAAGCTGTTTGAGTCCCGACTCTGTCTTGGGGATGGCTGTGCTGTGGTGCTGCCGTCATGGGTGCAGCGACGGGACACTTACGCTTACCTCATCGCACGTGCCCATCTGTGCTTCAGTCCTAAACCCTGCCCTGTGTTGCCACCTCTCCCTGTGTCCCCCCTTCCCCAGGCCTGGGCTCTGCGGAGCTCTTTTCTGCCTCCCAGGGACCAACATCACACTCCAGTCCTCTGTACGAGTTAGCTCCACAGGGACCGACTAACTGACTTAAATAAGAGAAAAGGTGCACTTCTCTCTCAGTGGCAGGTGTCTTCACTGCACACCATCATCCACCCTTCTCCCACTGTCCCTCGGGGCGATGTCCTTGTCCATGTGGTCAGAGTTGGCTTACCGCCACCACAGCCATGTTCCTGCCTGAGAAGATGGGGAGGGAAGTGCAGGGCAAGTGCTTTTCCTAGGAGCTGCGTACATCCTTGGCCAGAACTAGCCACAAGGGAGGCTGGGAAATGCAGTCTCCAGCTGGGTGGCCAGAGACCCAGCTAAGGCTCAGGGGGCTTCTGTTGCTACAAGAAAGAGGACTGGCCAGTGGGAGAAGTGCCCAGTCTCTGCCACATTCCCTGTTCCCAGCCGGAGCCCCACCTTGACCTTGGCCACCCTCTTTGTCCAGGCTTCCTTCTGTGCTTCTCTGACCACCTCTCCCTGTTAGTCCCCAGACCCGTGTCCCCACCTCTGGCCTGTCTTGCCACCATCTGAGCCCACAGCACTTTCACTTTGCTTTGCAGGTGAAGGATTCTGCTCCAGCTTGCAGGTGCACACGTGTACCCCACTCAGAGTACCGCACACACAGAGTACCGCACACAGACAGTCTTAGAAGGGACATTGGTTTTGTTGTTGGGACATTAAATAAGACTATTTACTGCTCGCCTCCTGTCCAGCCTGTAGCCTTGGACCCTGGGTTCCCGGGTATTGAAGCTAAAAGGAAGGTTTACTTACCTGGTATTTTTGAGATCAGTGTGTTTTTTTACTGTCAGTAAAATGTTTGACCAGATTTTGGTATATTGGGGTTTGTTTGCGAGTGCACGTGTGGGTGGGTGGGTGGATGTGTGTGTGTGTGTGTGTGTGTGTAATTTAGTAAACTACAAACAAAGAACTTCATTAAGCCCCACCATTCTGGGGTCAGCTTGACCTAACAGCTTCCTGAGCACTGGGTCCCTGTCCCCATCCTGCCTCAGCCTTATCTAGCTTGGCTGGTGGCCCAAGCTCCTCAGGATAGAGCCCAAGGCAGATTCAAGCTGGCCTCCTGCCAGGACTGGTGGGTTGATCCACCTGGGAGAGTCCTCCTCCCATCTCCCTGCTGATAAGCTCCCCGGGGGTGGCCACTCTGGGCGACAGCATGTTGTCCTGATGCCCCGTGTGCAGAAGGTGCTTTCTGGTTGGGTTTCAGAGCCTCAGGCCTCCCTGCCTGGGCCCTGTGGGCTCCTACATCAAGCCCCACTCTCTCGAGGCCTGTGGCTCCAGCCCCAGCAAGTCCTGATGTCTTCCTGTTGGGCTGCTCTAACAGCTAGGCCTATGGAAGCTTCTGGAAGTGGGAGCCAAATTGTCTGATATGTTGACCAAGTGCCTGTGGAACCTCAGGTTCTCCTCATGGCTACACGCTGGTTTCTAAGCCAGAGCTCTCTGGGGCTGTGGCCGCCACAGCAGACAACGTGGACCCCAGGGCCATTCTGTGACCATCCGCAGAGGCTGTCCCTCCTCCTTCTGGCCTGCGGTTCAGGCCCCCGCTGGCCCAGGTCCTGGGCCCTGTCAGGGAAACCCTCTAGCTCTGACCCCATTTCTCTGGTGACTTTTACAGGTGCCCTCACCAATACCCTAGAAAAATAGCTTTTTTCTAAGTCACTTCGAGTTTATGTTAAAATTTCACACATAGAACCAGAAAAGGTAGAAAGAGCCATTCTTCTTAGTGCCTCTTGGTCACAGTGATTAGAACAGTCCTTGTAAAGGACTTAAAGAGTTAAGTAAAAGCTGGTTTATGCCACATCTAAATTGTTATGCATGCCGCGGCAGAGGTCTCCTTAGGTCTCACAGGTTCTCCTACATCTGTGCCTCCTGGCTGCCCCCGCCCACGGCGCCTTGTATGAAGCCCCTCGGGCCTGCTGTGACACGGTGGAGCAGGCTAGCCCAGGGCACTGGCCCGGGAGCCTGAGGACCAGCGTGGCCTGAGCCAGCCGTTCCCCACTGTGGCTCAGCTACCCCATGTGCAGAGCGAAGCGGCAGCTCTTCCGGCTCACAGGCCTCCTGCCTCTGCATTCTGGTGGCAGCAGCGCTGAGCTGTCCTCGTTGCTCCTCCCTGACAGGTGCAGGCAGCAGACGCCCTCCCTGGAGGAACACCAGGTCCAGCTCTCAGGTGCAGGCTAGACGCCGACCCTAGGCAGGCAGTGCTGGCCCAGTGAGTCACACCAGTCACACCAGGCCCAGTGATGACACACCAGTCACCTGACTGTCTCCCTCATCCACCCTTCCCCTCCCACCTGGCCCTGGGAATTGCACCAAACCCCGGCCACTGGACGCTTCCCCAGCTGCCCCTGGAGGGCCTTGTGGCTCAGTGAAGGGAGAGCACAGCACTGAACAACGTAGGGTCCTCCCTGGCCATCAGACCCCTACTCAGACTGATCATTTCACCATCTAGTCACGTGGCAGGGACCCCTCCATGCATGGGAAGAAGCAAAGCTTGCCACTAGCTACTGTTCTGGGGGTGCTTCGAGATCCTTGCACGCCGGAGTCAATAGAAACAGTAGGTGGGGTCAGCCCTGTATTATGCACAGCAGCACCCAAGGCCTCTCTCACACACAGGTGCGGTCAGGCCCGGGGTGCCCGCACAGCACAGAGCACAGTTCTCCGTGCTGGAGGTGACGATGGCCGCCTCGTCTGATGTTTAGAAGGCTCAGCGCTTCTGCCGACCTCTGCTTGGATAAGCGAGGCCTGGGGTACTGCGCCAGGGTGGGCTTCCCCGCCTAGCTGGGCTCCCCATTGCTTCCGTCACGCACGCACGGTGACGTTAGGGCATAAGTGGGACGGCCGACACCGCTGCTCAGACACTAGACACCTCCCGAGGCTCCTCACTATGGAAACGGCGATGTCCCCTGGGGTCGTGCCCGTGCCTCCATGCGACAGGGAGCCCAAGACTGCTGTGCCTGTCATGCCACTGAAGTCACAGAGAATGTTTATTAATTGAGGTGGGAGACAGCCCTGGCTGTGGGGTGGGGAGGCACAGGATGGCCCAGCTCTGCCACCATTCCTGTGTGACTTTTAGGGAGAAGCATGTCATCTTTCTAGTAGCCCTGAGTCTCCTCGCGTGTCAAGTGAGGGGTTGGACTAGACAACCCATCTCTGACAACCCACTGGGAGAGCACAGTGCAATTTTAGTCCTCATGGCAAAGATCAGAAGTTCATACCAGACACCCAGAGACAGAGCACTTGTGCCTGGTTTCGGCCACAAGGGAAATATTCACGGTGAGGGAAACCATTTATCCCGTTTGCCTGGGACCGTCCCGGCCTATTTCCGTTGTTCCTCCATGTTTACCAGCAGTGCCTTTTTGCTCTCAAAAGTGGCCCAGTTTGCGTGATTTATTAAACGGCCATCCTGCTGACTGCGATATAGTGCAATGAGATTCCCTGCCTCCCCCACACTCAGCCTGCTTGGGGAGGATGGCTTCTCTGCCCAAGTCAGAGGAGGCCTTTGACTGCCCATAGAATAGCCTTTGCTAATTTGTGGCCTTCCATTGACAAAAATCAGTGACTGCACTTGCTAGAGGGATGTCCTTGAAGACATAGATGATTTCTTGCATCATTCACTACCCCTGACTGAGGTACCACGTATAAAAGTTCTTTTCATGCAACCCTTGGCTTCTTGCAAGGGACTTAGATGTTTCTTCTTCTCTGGCTATAAGGACACTATAATGGATCACATCTCCCTTTTCTCCTTGATTGCCAGGAAGCTCATATATAAATGTATAACTGAACTATGGAAACACTGTAAGCCCTTATGATTGGTATAGCAGTGTTCTTTTTATCCCACCAATCCTGACTTGCTGCCTTATTTGAATTTTCTCTGTTCCAATTTGTTATTCTCATTTATAGTTTTCTTATATTGACAGTTTGTCATTCTTCTATAAACATGCTTTTGTTATAGTCACCTTGAATTCTTTGTAGAAGCAAGATAGAAAAGAAACACAGAAGGAGTAAACTTACAAGATACAATTTTTAGCTAAAAGACCTATCACCTGCTTCTCCATAGCCTATCACAGTGTGCCAGGCTCTGCCATTTGAAAGACAATTTTTTGAGTCTTACAGACTAGCTAACCTTCTGAGCACCATGGGTGCTGGGGGCAGGGTGTGCTTCAGGAGAAGAAGGAAGCACAGAGGCACTGACAGCTCGCTCAGGGCCTCGCCCAGGGGATGCGCACCTGAGAAAGGCTCGGGAACAAACTCTGGATGTGGGAGGCCCAGGTGATGAAACGTGGGCCCTTAAGCAGGCCTCCTTCCCTTGGTGGTCCTTGGTTTTCTCAATTGGAAAGTCAGGTGGTTGGGTGAGATGGAGTCCACAGTGACCTCCAGCTTTGAAATTCCGACCACCATCTTGGGGAGAAGGGCCCTGAGGATGCACTCGGACCCCAGGAAGCCTAGGCTGCCTGACTCGCAGCTGGCCCTGGCAGGAAGGCAGAGGCTTGGAGCTCCACACAGACCAATTTTGCCCCTACCCTGGGCAAGGATCCCCATCCTGAGCTTCTTCCATGGCATCCCTGGGGCACTGAGTGGACAAGGAAAGGCTGCAAAGCTAGGAGAACCTTCCAGAATGATCCTCTTGGCAATTATTTGGATCAGGTGGTCATAGCTGTGATCAACTGTGAGTTCCCACAGGCTGTGGCAATGGTTTGCAGGTTTGCCACGAAAGCTGGGGAGTGGGCTAGCAAGGGGGTAAAAAGCATGAGTGATGTCCCTTGAGGACACTCGCTGAACCCAGGGCCAGAGAGGAACACTAACATAAGACTAATCCACCCCTTAGAAAACTCACCCCTCAATGACCCACAGGCACTTCCTCCTGCACCTGCCGCAGCAGCATCTACACCCCTCATCTCCTTGGACCCCACTGTGGCCCTGAGGCAGCGTTGTCATCACTGGGGCAGGAGTTGTTATTATCCATTTTACAGATTAGGTAACTGAGGTTTAGAGGTCTCAAACCCATTCGGAGTGGATCACAGAACAGAGACGGGAGCCCAGGCCTCGGGTTCCTACCTGCCCTGCGGCTCCCAGAGCACCCCTGCCTTTGCCCGCAATGCCCTACACAGCCCCAGGCCTCAGAAACACGTTGGCATTCAAGTCACCCGTGCCAACTGGGAAGTGGGTGAGGGCAGGATGGCAGTATGTGGGCACATGGGGTGGGGGGGCCCGCGATTCTGGCTGTTTCCGTGGCTGAGCTCCAAGAGTCTCAGCTAGGTGTGACGTGGAGTCTCTGCACCCAGGCTGCAGACAACTCGCAGTAACTCTCTCTTCTCATTTCTGTGTGTGTGTCTTCTGTCATGTAGAAGAGCGTGATCTCTCCTCCGAGGCCGGTGATCTTCAACACGGAACTAAAGGGGAAAAGAGGCCAGCACGGAGCCACCCCCAGCACCCAGCGTGGCATCTCCTGTGCCGGGACCAGGGATGACTGGGCCATGGACTCAGACATCGCCAACCTTCAACCGTTTGCATAGCACATGGGGGACTCGTGGGGGCCACCTGCCACTGCCAACTGAAACAATACAATGGCAATACTGACGTCCCTCATGACGTTTTCCCGACAGACATTCAGGCAGAAAGTGCTGGCGCATTTTCTGTCTGCAAAGTAGAGGGCCATACCTCACCAATATGAATAGCCTGGGCCCTGACGACCTGCTCTGAGTCCACGCGCAGCCAGTGACACTTGCAAAAAACTCCCAAAGCCGTCTCGGGTTTGGCTTCCGCAGCTCTTGGCCAATGTGGCCAAAGCTGGACACCTCCTTGGGACACTTGGATTATTCGTAAATGCAGCCTGCCCCGACTCTCCCTGAATAGCATCTGAAGTCTCTGGGAAGGTCATGGATCCTGAACAGAGTGTCAAGGGTACCAAGAAGGCTGAGGGAAGTCCCCGGAAGCGGCTGACCAAAGGAGAGGCCATTGTTTCTTCCAGTGTCCCATACCCAGGCAGCGGCACGGCTGCCCCCCAAGAGAGCCCCCCACAAGAGCTCCTAGCCCCGCAGCCCTTCCCGGGCCCCTCATCAGTTCTTAGGGAAGGCTCTCAGGAGAAAACAGGACAGCAGCAGAAGCCCCCCAAGAGGCCCTCCATCGAAGCCTCCGTCCACATCTCGCAGCTTCCGCAGCACCCTCTGACACCAGCGTTCATGTCACCTGGCAAACCCGAGCACCTCCTGGAAGGGTCCACGTGGCAGCTGGTCGACCCCATGCGGCCCGGACCTTCAGGCTCCTTCGTGGCCCCTGGGCTCCATCCCCAGAGCCAGCTCCTGCCATCCCATGCTTCCATCCTTCCCCCTGAGGACCTGCCTGGCATCCCCAAAATCTTTGTGCCTCGCCCCTCCCAGGTCTCCGTGAAGCCCGCAGAAGAGGCGCACAAGAAGGAGAGGAAACCGCAGAAGCCGGGCAAGTACATCTGCCAGTACTGCAGCCGGCCCTGTGCCAAGCCCAGCGTGCTGCAGAAGCACATACGCTCACACACGGGTGAGAGGCCCTACCCCTGCGGCCCCTGCGGCTTCTCCTTCAAGACCAAGAGTAACCTCTACAAGCACAGGAAGTCGCATGCCCACCGCATCAAAGCGGGCCTGGCCTCGGGCATGGGTGGCGAGATGTACCCCCCGGGGCTGGAGATGGAGAGGCTCCCCGGGGAAGAGTTCGAGGAGCCCACCGAGGGAGAAAGCACAGATTCTGAAGAGGAAACCGGGGCCACGTCCGGGCACCCCGCAGAGCTCTCCCCCAGGCCCAAGCAGGCCCTCCACTCCAGCGGGCTGTACAGCTCCGGGAGCCACGGTTCCAGCCTCGAACGCTGTTCCTTGTCCCAGTCCAGCTCGGCCCAGTCGCTCGAGGACCCCCCTCCGTTTGTGGAACCCTCATCCGAGCATCCCCTGAGCCATAAACCTGAAGACACCCACACGATTAAGCAGAAGCTGGCCCTCCGCCTGAGCGAGAGGAAGAAGGTGATTGACGAGCAGGCGTTTCTGAGCCCAGGCAGCAAGGGCAGCACGGAGTCTGGGTATTTCTCCCGCTCTGAGAGCGCCGAGCAGCAGGTCAGCCCCCCAAACACCAACGCCAAGTCCTACGCCGAGATCATCTTCGGCAAGTGCGGGCGGATAGGGCAGCGGACTGCCATGCTGACAGCCACCTCCACCCAGCCCCTGCTGCCCCTGTCCACCGAAGACAAGCCCAGCCTGGTGCCTTTGTCTGTGCCCCGCACGCAGGTGATCGAGCACATCACGAAGCTCATCACCATCAACGAGGCCGTGGTGGACACCAGCGAGATCGACAGCGTGAAGCCCAGGCGGAGCTCGCTGTCGAGGCGCAGCAGCATGGAGTCCCCCAAGTCCAGCCTCTACCGGGAGCCCCTGTCGTCCCACGGCGAGAAAACCAAGCCCGAACAATCACTGCTGAGCCTGCAGCACCCGCCCAGCACCGCCCCCCCTGTGCCTCTGCTGAGAAGCCACTCAATGCCTTCTGCCGCCTGCACTATCAGTACCCCCCACCACACCTTCCGCGGTAGCTACTCCTTCGACGACCATATCACCGACCCCGATGCCCTGAGCCGCAGCAGTCAAGTGTTTACCTCCCACCCCCGGATGCTGAAGCGCCAGCCGGCCATTGAATTACCTTTGGGAGGGGAGTACAGCTCCGAGGAGGCTGGACCAAGTAGCAAAGACACAGCCTCCAAGCCCTCAGACGAACCGGAACCCAAGGAAAGCGAACTTACCAAAAAGACCAAGAAGGGTTTGAAAACGAAAGGGGTGATCTATGAATGTAACATATGTGGTGCTCGGTACAAGAAAAGGGATAACTACGAAGCCCATAAAAAATACTACTGCTCGGAGCTTCAGATCACAAAGCCCATCTCTGCAGGTGCTCACGCATCTCCGGAAGCCGAAAAGAGTCAGGCTGAGCATGAGCCGTGGTCCCAGATGATGCACTATAAACTGGGGACCACCTTAGAACTCACTCCGCTGAGGAAGAGGAGGAAAGAGAAGAGCCTGGGGGATGAGGAAGAGCCACCTGCCTTTGAGTCGACAAAAAGTCAGTTTGGCAGCCCCGGGCCGTCCGATGCTGCTCGGAACCTTCCCCTGGAATCCACCAAGTCACCAGCAGAACCAAGTAAATCAGTGCCCTCCTTGGAGGGACCCACGGGCTTCCAGCCAAGGACTCCCAAGCTAGGGTCCGGCTCAGAGTCAGGGAAGGAGAGGAGAGCAACGTCCAAAGAAATCTCTGTCATCCAGCACACCAGCTCCTTTGAGAAGTCCGACTCTCTCGAGCAGCCCAGTGGCTTGGAAGGGGAAGACAAACCTCTGGCCCCGTTCCCATCGCCCCCGCCTGCCCCACATGGACGCTCAGCTCACTCCCTTCAGCCCAAGTTGGTCCGCCAGCCCAACATTCAGGTTCCTGAGATCCTGGTGACCGAGGAGCCCGACCGGCCGGACACAGAGCCTGAGCCACCCCCTAAGGAACCCGAGAAGACAGAGGAGTTCCAGTGGCCCCAGCGTAGCCAGACACTTGCCCAGCTCCCAGCCGAGAAGCTGCCACCCAAGAAGAAGAGACTGCGCCTGGCGGAGATGGCCCAGTCGTCGGGGGAGTCCAGCTTCGAATCCTCTGTGCCGCTGTCTCGCAGCCCAAGCCAGGAGAGCAGCATCTCTCTGAGCGGGTCCAGCCGCTCAGCTTCCTTTGACAGGGACGACCACGGGAAAGCCGAGGCCCCCGGTCCCTCATCTGACATGCGCTCCAAACCCTTGGGCACCCACATGCTGACTGTCCCCAGCCACCACCCGCACGCCCGAGAGATGCGGAGGTCAGCCTCAGAGCAGAGCCCCAACGTTTCCCATTCTGCCCACATGACCGAGACACGCAGCAAATCCTTCGACTACGGCAGCTTGTCCTTGACAGGCCCTTCTGCACCAGCCCCCACGGCCCCACCAGCGCCAGTGGCCCCACCAGAGAGAAGAAAATGCTTTTTGGTGAGACAGGCCTCTCTGAGCAGGCCTCCAGAAACAGAGCCACCGGAGGCTACCCCCAAGGGAAGACAGGAGAGCGAAGAACCACTGCCTTCATCCAGTAAAGCTTCCACCAAAAGCTTGTTGCCCCAGACTTCTGCAGCAGCCACCTCACTGGGTGTGCACCCAGGAGGCAAGAGCCAGGGGCAGGACAGACCCCCGCTGGGGCCCACCACGCCCTACACAGAAGCACTGCAGGTGTTCCACCACCCCACGGCCCAGCCCCCACTGCATGAGAAGCCGTACCTGCCCCCACCCGTCTCCCTTTTCTCCTTCCAGCACCTCCTGCAGCATGAGCCAGGACAGTCCTCAGAATTTTTCTCCACCCAGGCCATGTCCAGCCTCCTCTCCCCACCATACTCTGTGCCCCCACTTCCTCCATCCTTATTTCAAGCCCCACCACTTCCTCTCCAACCTGCAGTTCTGCACCCAGGCCAACTGCATCTCCCCCAAATCATTCCTCACCCAGCCAGCATCCCCTTCCGGGAGCCCCCTTCTTTTATCCCCATGCCATACTCTGCCTCCTCACCACTCTCTTCTGGATTTTTCCTGCCTCTTCAATCCCAGTTTGCGCTTCAGCTCCCTGGCGATGTGGAAAGCCATGTGCCCCAGATCAAAACCAGCCTGGCCCCACTGGCAACAGGGAGTGCTGGTCTCTCCCCCGGCACAGAGTACAGCAGTGACATCCGGCTACCCTCTGTTGCTCCCCCAGCCAGCTCCTCAGCTCCTACATCAGCCCCTCCGCTGGCCCTGCCTGCCTGTCCAGACACCATGGTGTCCCTGGTTGTACCTGTCCGTGTTCAAACCAACATGCCGTCCTATGGGAGCGCAATGTACACCACCCTTTCCCAGATCTTGGTCACCCAATCCCAAGGAAGCTCAGCAACTGTGTCTCTTCCCAAGTTTGAGGAGCCCCCATCCAAAGGGAAGACTGTGTGTGGGGCAGATGTGCATGAGGTTGTGCCTGGACCATCTGGGTTAAGTGAAGAGCAAAGCAGAGCTTTCCCGACTCCATACCTGAGAGTGCCTGTGACATTACCTGAAAGAAAAGGCACCTCCCTGTCATCAGAGAGTGTCTTGAGCCTAGAGGGGTCTTCATCAACAGCAGGGGGAAGCAAACGTGTTCTTTCACCAGCTGGAAGCCTTGAACTTACCATGGAAACCCAGCAGCAAAAAAGAGTGAAGGAGGAGGAGGCTTTCAAGGCAGATGAAAAACTTGAGCTAATAAAACCATGCAGTGTGGTGCTTACCAGCACTGAGGATGGGAAGAGGCCAGAGAAATCCTTAGGCAGCCAGGGACAGAGCAGGAGAGAGCTAGAAGTGCTGTCCAGTCTGTCCTCGGATCCATCTGACCCAAAGGAAATTCCTCCCCTTCCTCACCCCACATTGCCCCATGGGACAGCCCCAGGCTCAGAAGCTTTGAAAGAATATGCCCAGCCATCTAGCAAACCTCACCGAAGAGGGTTGCCCCCACTGAGTGTGAAGAAAGAAGATTCCAAGGAACAACCTGACCTTCCTCCCCTGGCACCTCCCAGTTCTCTGCCTCTGTCAGAAATGTCCTCTAGACCAGCCAAGTTGCAAGAAGGTATGGACTCAAAGAAGGTACTGCAGTTCCCCAGCCTCCACACAACCACTAATGTCAGTTGGTGCTATTTAAACTACATTAAGCCAAATCACATCCAGCATGCAGATAGGAGGTCCTCTGTTTACGCTGGTTGGTGCATAAGTTTGTACAACCCCAACCTTCCGGGGGTTTCCACTAAAGCTGCTTTGTCCCTCCTGAGGTCTAAGCAGAAAGTGAGCAAAGAGACATACACCATGGCCACAGCTCCGCATCCTGAGGCAGGAAGGCTTGTGCCATCCAGCTCCCGCAAGCCCCGCATGACAGAGGTAAGTTCAGCCTGGTTTTTCTTCTCACCGCTGATTTTTAAAGTCCTTGCTGAGCTTTTAAGGCCACATTCTCCTTGGGTTCAATTTGCAGAACTAGAACCAGATGAGTGGGCATATTTCCCCTCTGGGAGCTGTAACTAGTCACATTACAAGGACACATGTTTATTTGTTTTCTTTGTCAGTGTCTCCCTCACATCACTGGAATAGATATATTTCAATAAAGTTAGCTATAAAGTGATCCTGCTTTCCCATGAGCTTCTATTATAAAATCAAAGATACCATTTCATCAAGAAAAAAAGCAATTCTCCAAAAGACTGAATTAGAAAAGCTAGCCAACAGGAATGCCTGTAGCGATTTTAGAACTTTATAGTACTCCTTTAGTTAAAATATCATTATTGGTTCTCCCTTGTCTTATTAGTCTTTTCCTGTTTTTCTTATTCCCTACACCTACTGTTTCCATTCTCTAGTACCACTTGAAATCTTCCCATTCCAGATATTCTAGAATTGGACACAACTCCTGAAATATTCCTTCTTTCTTCTCTGTGAATAGGATATCATATAGAAATCTGAGCTGCAGTATCCCTCTTTACTAGTAAATGGAAATATCACTCACAGTTTGACCCATCTGTGCTATGTAGTAGCACTAGGCCCTCACTAAAGGCTTGTACTTACTCCTTCATTGCCTCTGACCTGAGGCTACATTGGGAGGTGTAAAATGAACTGGTCTCATGCAAGTTCAGTAAGTTTGAAATTGGATAATTCCCAATTTGCTTCAGACATAAGACACCTCCATACACTGACAAGGCCAGCCTAGGGACTCAGGGCATGATGTGATATGCTGATTTGGCATTTGTAGAATAACAAATGGTCTTGTTTATTGCGCAGCCTCACTGTGCCAGGCACCATGCTGGACCCTTGAATCCAGTCATGGCTCACTTCCACCTGTGAGGTACCATTACCATCTCCATTCTATAGATGAGGGAACTGAGGGTCAGAGACTAAGAGAAGTCAAGGTCACATGGCAAATGTTTGGCACACCCAGAATTTGAACCCAGACCTGTCTGACTCCAAAGACTCTATTTTCCTCCTTTTAATTATTTGAGGAGAGAAAACCTTAAAAGATGATTTCAAATTTAAACATGTTCATTAGTGTGTCTTCAGACCAGATGCTTTGACAAAATCAGCCATAAATCCCCTAACCTAAACCCATATTGCAGAAAAGTGAACAAAACTGTATTCTATAACTTCCCATACATCCATATGTTCCTCTTTTATCATCAAGTGAATGTTGTACATTGAATTTGTTCTTAGCTTGGCCAGATACTGTTCACAGAACTGCTTTTCAAATTTATTCTCTAGATGTCTTGGTCAGTCTACAGACATTCCTAACGAAGATTTCCACTTTGCCATAAACATCCCACTGATTTTCTCTCCAGTGTCTCTTACTAGCTGTGGCCACTCCCAATATTCTGTTGTAATTATATTCATACTTATAACTTTTTGGGTACCTACTGTGTGCCAGGTACTATGCTAAACTTTACTTTTATCCTCACAACCACCTTGAAAGTTAGGATGCAATATCACCATTTTTGGATGAAGTGACCAAAACACGAAGAGCTTAAGTAAGTTGCACACAGCCACACGATACATGGCACAGTCTGGTTTCAAAATTAGATCTCACTCCAAAGCCCTTTTGGATGATCTAGGCTGCCTCTATTTTCTAATGATTGAAAATTGCATGGTGCACTTTGGTTTAATTTGGATTTGGCAATTAGTTGTTTATAATGAATCTTTCTTAAAATAAGCTAAAACCTGCAAACTTTTTCTTGGAATATTCTGTGTGGTTCACTGGCATGTTTCCTGCCAGAAGTGCAACAATCTGGTATGTTAATATAACTGCATGGTCTATGAGTTAAG
The DNA here is from genome assembly GCA_028533085.1 of Varecia variegata. Taxonomy (NCBI): domain Eukaryota; kingdom Metazoa; phylum Chordata; class Mammalia; order Primates; family Lemuridae; genus Varecia; species Varecia variegata. The sequence continues at coordinate 80,945,169 of CM052444.1, forward strand.
GCCTTTGCACAACTACCCCTCTCTCTATGGCTTCTGCTTACATATCTGCAGTGATGGGAAGCTCACCACCTCCTGGTACAGCCCAAACCATCTTTGGATAGTGCTTGAAGAAAGTTATTTATTGTACCGAGGTGACATTTGTCATCTTGTGGCTTCCATTCTCTGTTAGCAGGTCTGAAAGGATCCTTTAGCCTATCGTAACATTTTGAACCTCTCCTTACCATCTTCCTGAAGGTTTAGGCCACCATATCACATTTGAGTTTGGTTGTAGATTTTTTTTTCTATGTATAATCCTTGGAGAAACACAAGCTTGTTTAAGAGTCCACTTTGCAGCCACATTCCCCAAGCTTCTCCTTTCTTTTTTTCTCCTTGTGGATCATTTGGACAAACACATAGCACTGTAACAAAGAGATTAAGAGCAAGGATTGAGGTGCCAAGTTGCCCAGATTTAAATCTCACTATCTCACCTACTAGCTATGTGACCTTGAGCCAGTACCTTAACCTCTCTGTGCCTTGGTTTCTTCATCTGTAAAATAGAGATGATCATAATAGTACCTAGCTTATAGGACTGTGGAAATAATTAAATGAGTTAAAATATCAAAGCATGCTTAGAACAGTGCTTGGCCTATTGGTACTCCATAAATGTTTTTAGCTATACTTATTCATATTATTAGCATTAAAAGCCACAGTGGATTCCTGGTCCCCTGAGCAATTCCAACACTATTTCCTGGTAGAGTCGTGCATTGCCACCCAAAGCAGCCTCCTCCAGCTCAGCCAAGACATCACAGCAGGCCGTGAGGGAGAAGCAGTTCCTTTGCCTGTGGGAGGTCCCTTGGTCATTCCATGGATGGTTTAGAAGATCGCAGGCCGGGGTGGGAGTGGAAACAGCGTGCTCTGGAAACCCACAGACATTGCAGAAAATCAGCTACCTCTGCCAGAGCAGCAGTCCCAATTCTTGCTTAGCTTCCACTCCCCACTTCCAACTCTGAAGAGGTTAGTTGGGGGTCACTGAGTCATAGACATTGGTCCTGGAATGGACCTTCAAGGTGGTTTAAACCCCCTCACACTCTGAGGCCCAGAGGGGTGACTCAGCACGCAGTGGCGTATCTGGTGCTAGAACTCAGGTTCCCTGATTCCCAACCAGGTGTCTTTCTGCCTAGCCCTACTCTGTCCTCGTAGGGGCAGGGGTGGTGGCTGGCATGGGGACTGAAGTTCTTAGATTGTCCCAGCAGCAGGAAACATGGTTACTCCCCACACTGGCTGGAAACAGCATGGCTTCTCATGACCTCAATGACAGTGGCATGAAGTAGGACAAGACTCTCACTCCTGGCACTGCTGGCCCCAAACCCCAGCCCAGCATCACTGTTCCCTACACGATAGTGTACCCATCCCCTACCACCACTGGAGGGTTTAGAGCAGCAGTCCCCAGCCTTTCTGGCACCAGAGACTGGTTTCATGGAAGACAATTTTTTCACGGAAGTGGGGTGTGGCACTCAGGTGGTGATGCGAGCAATGGGGAGCGGCTGTAAATACTCTCGCTTGCCCGCCGCTCACCTCCTGCTGTGCTGACCCCCCAGTTCCTAAGTTTCATGGAAAACAATTTTTCCGTGGACCAGGGGCGGGGGCAGCAGCAGGGCTCTGCATCCCAGTCCCTAACAGGGTGTTGGGTACCGCAGGTTTAGAGGACATGTTCTTGGGATAATGGGAGATGTCAGGAAGCACAGGGTCAATGCCAGCCTCCCCATCAAGCCAGCTGGCCATGGAGGCCCATAGCTCTGTGGATATCCTTAGACCACAGCCCAGAGCCCACACCGCCTCCCTGTGCCTGTCTCTGGGGTCCTGCTGCTCAGGGCCCTCAGCCAGCCACCCGGCCTCTAGTACTAGCTCCGGGGGGCCAGGCTCCTGGAAACAGGAGACCTGTGCTCTGCTCCCAGCGCTGCCTGTAACTTGCTGGGTGACCTTGGCTTTCTGATCCATACAAGAATTAGACCAGTTAATCTCCAAAGGCAGGACGGAGTCTTTGTTTGTTTGTTCCACATTCTTTAAGCATCTTCTCTGAGACAGGCCCCCGACTCCTGTGAAAGACAGATAGCAAGCACAGGTCTTGCGGGGAGGTAAACTGGAAAGTGCTTTGGCACCAGGTAACCATCGGGCCTTGGATAAGGGCCTTCTCTCTGGGAATCAGTTTCCTTAACTCTGCAAAGTGGGGCTCATTGCACCCCTTCACAGAGGAGCTGAAGACTGGGGGGAGGGTGTGTGTGTGCATGGTGCCACGGAAGGCACCATTGTTATCACCACGTGCCTGACTGCGGATGAAAATTTAACCAGCAATGATTTTGTCATTCCCACGGTGGGCCAGGTTCGCCTCCCTTCGCTGGTTTCCCCGGAAGGCCAGAAAGATCTAGCTAGAGTGGAGAAGGAAGAAGAGAGGAGAGGGGAGCCGGAGGAGGACACTCCTGCCTCCCAGAGAGGGGAGCCGGCGAGGATCAAAATCTTCGAAGGAGGGTAAGGAGCATGTTTGCTTTCAACAGTCTGTTTCTGTAGAGCAAGAGCCGGCGCCCGTCTGTGTTCCACGGCAGCGAGCGGCTCGCTGGGCGCCCTGGGGCTCTGGCAGAGCTCTCGGCAGACACCGCCCCGGTGGGGCTCTCAGGCCCATCTGTTTACGAACGCTGGGGGCCTCTGTGGTGGGGATGGGCGATGCTGGGTATTTGTCGAGGATGCGAAGAGGTGGCATGTGTTCCCGAAAAGTCACCTCCAGCGGCCCTCTTGGCATCCTGGTTTCCCACGGAGCACTCGGGCTCTGCCGACTAGGCTGTTTGCAGGGCTGATCGCACACTGCATGCACCGACTGTTTACACTGGTCCCCGTTCCGACTGGCTGGGACCCAGGGCTCATGGGGTGAATGGTCTGAGCATCGTCCCTAGTTATTTACCTGTGATGCTTGTCTTTGGGAACCTAATGATCTAAACGTCTCAGAACTCACACCCTTGGGGACCCTCTGGGCTCGAGAAGCGGGCCTCGTTTCAGACGTGCTTTGTGGAAGTTTTGTGCCAGCTGTGTTCTGTGTGGCCATGTGTTTGCTCCCTGGGGTTTGGGTGTTTGTGAGCAGGTCCCGTGGCGTCTGTCTCAGGGTCCTGTGTCTGTGTCCCTGGTGTGATCAGGGTGGCCGTGATTCTGAAGGACAACGACCTGGAGGAAAACTTACCTCCGGAAGAGGACAGTCCCCATGCCCCTCAGCCAACACGGGCTGTCACGAAGGCCTCTGATTCTCCAGCACGCGCCAGCGCCTAACTCACAGGGTCTGAGTGGGAGGTGTGGGCGAGCAGAGATGGCCACTCTCCCAGGCCCACCAGCGGGCACCCTCTGGTGGCACTGACCAGCAAGGGCTCTCAGAAAAGGGGGTGTTTGGAAATGTGGGAGCAGGGTTGTCACAGTGACGGGGAGGGTGTCAGGGTGGCAAACAGCCCTGAAACATGCTGCCCCGAAGACCAGTAGCGGCTCAGTTGAGAAACACTGGCCCAAAGCTCGTTCAGAATGCTAAGGGGCTGGGCGGTTTCCTCTCCTGCTGTTTGGTTAGAGCGCCCTCGTGTGTCTCCGTGTTTTCTTACCATTGGGTCCTTTAAGGCCACACAGAGAGGCTTGATCCCAGGATTGATGCGTCTGGTCACAGCGACTGGCCCCTTTCCCTCTCGCCTGCAAGGCTGTCTAGAGGACTCGAGGGCTGCGCAGTGCCAGCTGATGGCCGAGGAGCTTGCCCCTTGGCAGCCTTCCGTGTGCAGGGAGAGGTTGGCACTGCCAGCCTGGGGGCCCGGTTCCCTGAGACGGCCTCCTGCAGCCCTCGCTCCCTGGGGAAGCCTGGGCCTCAGAGGGGCAGCTGACAGGGGCCTCCCCCGTCCAGCTACCTGCCGGGCATCTCTGCCTACGAGGTCTGCCTGCAGCTGAGAGGGGACAGACCACCCCTGCGTCTCGCTCCTCCTCCACTGTCCCTTCCAGGTCTGTTTCAGAACCTCCCTCTAAAGAGACTCTGTCATCCCTGCCCCCAACAGCTGTCCCACTTACCTCTGTTCCCCCCAAGACCAGCCCCCACCTCTCAACTCTCAGTTTCCTTATCTGTAAAACGGGGATAAGAACATATCCTGTGGGGTTTTCAGAGGACCCTGTGTGACCGGTGTAGCAGCTGTGGTTCATAAGTGCTCAACAAATGGACATTGGTGCGTTTCATCACTGCTATATTCATGCCTTTTATGTCCCTCCACGAGAATCTCATTTTGTTCCTTCGGCTGTGGAAAATACCCTTTCTTTGAACTTGTCACATCCAATTTGAGCACATAGGCGGTTTGTGTAGTGTCGCCGGTCAGATGCTTTTCTCCCCAGCCTGGCTGTCCCATCTGGGCCCCCACTGTGCCTGCCCCCCACCCTCGCTCCTTGAGATCCCTGTACATTGACGGTTCTCTTCTGGCTGGTGTCACCCCCAGAGGGTGTTTGGAAATAGAGGAGGAGGAGGGGGGCATTAGGGCTGCCAAATAACTGGGGACCCCTCTGCATTTCGGGGATAGGGCCAGGGATGCCAACCGGCCACTCAATGAACCATATAATCACTTGTCCCCCCAACTTGCCAAGGGTGCCCCTCCAGCCTGAAACACTGCCTAGATGCTTAGGCTACTCAGGAATAGATCCATCGGTGGGCACACCAAGGTTTTGCCTTAGACTCAGTTCTTCCTGTTATTTTTGTCTTTCTTTTTTAACACAATGAACATTTCAGTTTCACTGCAGTACGTGTTTGAGAAGGGTCTGGCAATGGAGCTCTGTTCCTCGGATCCACTGAGGGATCCAGGCCCAGGGAGGCCAAGAGGAGAAGAAGGAAAGAGAAGAGAATTGTGCACTCGCTCTTAAGGCTTCCGCCCCAAAAGCCTCTGCTCACGTTTATTGGCCAGAGCAAGTCACACAGCCTCACCTAACTCCACAGGAGTAGGGAAGTGCAGTCCTGCCTTGTGCTTGGGAGACCCGGAAATATTTGGTAGGCAGTGCTAGTGACTGCTCCGGTGGGTTTGATGTTCATCTGCTGTGTTTGCTCAACACCGTTTTCGAAATGTATCCATGTTGATGCACATAGATCTAGTTCGTAATGATGCTTCAATAAGCCAGAGGCAAAAGAGTAGATGCTGGGTGAGTCCAACATCTGGGTCTTTTGTCACTAGTTAAGCCCTCCTTACTCTTTTTCTAAATATGCAGTCCTGTAAATGATCAATTCACCAATCCATCAGGGAGGATCTATTTAATCAGTGCCGTATGGGTGCTCTGTGCCAGAAGATGCAGTGACCCAAAGGGGTTACCTGTCATCCTGCCCTCGAGGTGCTTGGGGACTGTGCCAAGGCCACAACACAAGGCCCAGTGCCGAGGTGGGGACGGCCAGGGCTGAGAATGTCACAGCTGTGGAGGGATGCCTGGGGGCTGGAGTAGCCAGAGGGGGGGGCAGGGCTGGGCCTGGAAGGGCGGGTGGGACTCAGACCGGTGGAGAGGGAGGGTAGGTTGGTCAGCAGTCTTGGCGTGGTGGCAACTCAGGTACCCGACCACTGGGCCTCATTTCTTCTTGCCTTGAGCGTTCTCCCTTGCTGATGTCCTCCGTTTCCTTGGCTTCAAACGTTACCACTGTGCAGTGGCTACACGTGGGTCTCCAGCTAGGCCCTCACTCCTGAGCTGCAGACTGTTTTGATGGCCTGTGGCACCTCAAACTCAGCATGTGCCAGCCCAGCCCTCCACTGTACCACAGCATCTCCTTCCACAGCTGGATCTCAGATGACCTCCCGAGCCCATCGACTCAAAACCTTAGCATCATCTTGGACACCTTCTGCCCCCTCCCAAATAGTCCCCAAATTCTGGTGTCCACATGAAGTAGTCAGTGACCCAATGTGGTCTCTCTTTACTCCCTCGGCCACCACGCTGGCTGCCCTCTCTCCTGGCCTTAGATGTCGGTGCCACTGGGCATCTTTAAATGTGGGTCTTCCTGTGGCATGCCTCCACTCCAGAGCCTTCTGTGGCTGCCTTACCTGCAGGATCCAGTTTAAACTCAGCCTGGCAGTCCTGGCCCCACAGCCTGGCCCGCTCCTGTTGGACCTCACCTTCTGCTGCCTGCTGGGCCAGCAAGGGCTCTCAGAGGGCCAGTACTCTGCCCCCCTCCTGACTACCCTCCCAGACCCCCCCACACTGGAGTTCTCTGTGTTACTTCTGTCATAACACCGGTGCTAAAATCCATTCCTGTCTCTCAGACTCGGGTCCTTCTTGACTTGGGTCCTTCTGCGATGCTTTGCACACACTAGGCGCTGACCCCTGTATATTGCATGGATTTCCTGGCACAGGGTCCCCTCTGCATTCCGCATCACGTCCACACCTGAACAAGGCCTGTGTTTCCCAGGCAGCGGCTGGGAGTGCCCACCAGGAATGAGCTGGCTCCTCACCCAGCACCCTTGCATCCGCCTTGAGGTTTAGAAGGGCTCTTTTGTTAAGCAGTGTTGTTTTCACTCATACAAAGTTATATTGTTCCTTGAGGGTAATGACTGTATTGTCCTAGCTCGAGTTCACTTGTTGCAAGGAAAGCTGGGAACTCCTTGCAGGGGGCTGGCGTGGACAAGGAAGAGATTGGAATTGACAGGAGCTACTGGCTGCTGAAAGTGGTCACACAAGCCCGGGGGGGCGGGTTGTCGGTGCTTAGGTCCGAAGGGAAGGATGAGGTCAGACAGTACAATCCGGGGAGGCCAGGCCCAGCTGGTGTCGGGGTACTCAGAAAGGTGGCCGTGGGCAGGGGAAGGGGTGGCTCGGGTTTAGGGGACAGCCGCGCCTCAGCTGGAACTGGAGTGCAGGGCAGTCGGGCAGACGCCCAGTTGTCAGCTGGGCTGGTGAGGGTGGGGTAGGGTGACTCACGGGCATGCAGTTGCCCAGGGCTGCCCCTGGCCAGACCCTGCCCGCTGCCCGCCTCGGCCGCCGCACCTCCTGTGGGCGGGCACTGGGTCCCACCCCGTCACCACCCCAGTGCCGCTCTCCTGGACCACGCAGACAGAGTAGCACACCCAGGCTTAAGGTTTCCACCTTAACAACGCTCCTTTGACTGAAGGGCCATATTGCCAGATTCTTCTGTTCCCTTAAAGAAAAACTCATAAGGAGTCGACTGTGCTGCTCACGCCTGTCTTTCCTCCCATCCTGCCTCAGAGCCCGTCCAGTGTGGCCTCCTCACACCTCAGAGCTGCTCTTGTCCAGCTCAGCGGTGGCCTCCGCCTTGTAGGAGCCAGTGGTCACTTCTCACTTCTCTTCCTTCCTGACCTGCTGTCAGCACTTGACACAGTTGGTCCCTCACTCAACTCGCACCACTTGGTTTCCAGGACACTGTCTTCCTTGACCTTCCTCCTCCCGGGCCGGCTGCGCTTTCTCGTGGCCTTTGGTGATTCCTGTCATCTCCCGGTCTCTGGACACTGCGGCCCCTCGGGGCTCAGCCCTGGGCTCCCCTCTCCTCCTCTAAACTCACCCCCAAGGTGACCTGTGCTCCATCTACAGGCTGATGACCCAGACTCCTCTCTCCATGGACGTCAGCCCCGAGCTCTGTGTCACGTCTCGTGTCCAGCTATGTGTGACACTCGTCCTTAGTGCACCGCACATGGAATGCTAAAGAACTGTGACTCAGGACTCTTTGACACTCCTTAAAGAGCTTACTTTAAAAGTTTACTTAATTCAGTATTGCTGCATTTGAAAGTATTGTATTTTTAACAATTGTACTTTTCTATCTCATGTATTTTCAGTAGCTGAATTTATTTTTATTCAAGTCTTAAGAGTTCATGCAGTGTGCCCAGCAAGTGTTGTTCAATGGTGTAGCCATATTTTTAAAAGTGTGTGCGCACATGTATGTGTTTCATGGAATAGTAGCTTGGAGAGAATAGTTTTAATTTTAAAAAATTTAAGGATCGTTTTCTTTTCTAACAATCTTTCACAAATCCATTTGTTCTTGGACTTTGAAACCCAGAAGTATAACAGATTTTTCAGCCTAAATGTCTGCTCTGCCTAGTCCCATCTTTTGGCAACTTCAGATTTAAAATTACATCTTTGGGGGTATTTGTTACCTCTGTGTATTTGTTGGGGAGCAAATTGATTAAACTATGAATTAAATACATAGTCATGAGTTGGAGACTTTTGGATGGGTATGAAAAATAAACTCTTCAGTAAACCACTCTAAAAAGCCAAACTGGAACAAAAGCTATGTACCACAGAAGGGTTGGGAGTGTGGAGGCTGGGAAATGTCTAACGGGCAGAAAAACTGTGTCCGTCACCCCAAACTTGCTGCATGCTGCGTGTCTATTTAGAAGTCTTTTTTTTTTTTTTTTTTTTTGAGACAGAATCTCCCCATCACCCAGGTTAGAGTACAATGGTGTCATTATAGCTCACTGCAACCTCAAACTCCTGGGCTCAAGGAATCCTCCTGCCTCAGACTCCCGAGTAGCTGGGACTACAGGCGTGCACCACGACACCTGGCTAATTTTTTCTATTATTAGTAAAGATGGGGTCTTGAACTCCTGGCCTCAAGTGATCCTCCCACCTCAGCCTCACAGAGTGCTGGGATTACAGGCATGAGCCACCACACCTGGCCTCTTTGGAAGTCTTTTAAGTGGTCAACGTGGGGAAAGGCATTTTTTGAGGAGGAGAAGCAAAATCACTCATTCAGTTAAGCAGGATGAACACTGGGCACAGGCAATTTCATTTTGTAGAAGTTGCCCCAGAGCCACTCTCTCTCACATCCGTCATCAAATCCTGTCAACTTGGGCCTGAACCATATCTGGAATCTGCCCATTTTTTCCCCACCCCTGGGTCAAGCCACTGGCAGCTCTCAACTGGATGACCAGAGTGTCCCCCTACAATTTCCTGCTCCCACTTTTCCCACTACAGTGTGTTCTCAGCCCAACAACCAGCAATCCTGTTAACATCCTCACACTCTGTCACTCCTGCCCTGTGCCCTCCGAAGCCCTTGTGGGGCCTGCATGTGCTGGCCCCAGCTCCTCCCTAACCCTTCCCTAACCAGCTCTCCCCCTGCTCCCCAGGCTCCAGCCTGTGGTCTCCTTGCTCTTTGTAAGACACGCTTCTGCCTCAGGGCCTTTGCACTTGCTGTGTGCTCTGCCTGGAGCACTTTTTCCAGAGCAACCCATGACCCCTCACTTCCCACAGTCACCCTAAGTGAAGCCTTCCCAGACCACCCACTGTGAACTCGCACCCTCCTCTGGCATTCCTTATCCCTTTCCCTTCCCTGCTTTATTTTTCTCCATATATTAATTAGTGTATGTCTGTTTCTTCCACCAGACCGTTAGCTCTGTGAGAGGGCAGGGACTGTATTTCATTCATTGCTGTATCCCCAGTGCTGAGAACAGTGCCCAGCACACAGGCAGTGCCAGAGAGAATGTTTATTCAATGAAGGACTCTTCCTCCAACATGGTCAGGATTGACTGAGACCTCAGGGGAGAGGGTAAGTCCCTGAGCTCAGCAGCTCTTACATTCTGAGAGCCAGATTGAGGCTCTGGGTACCAGGAAGGGGCGAGGACACAGACAGGGCCAAGCCGGGCCAGGCAAGACCCATCCATCAGCCTGAAATCAGGCTCAGGCGGGGGAAGGTGATGCCAGGTGGCCTCCCCTGCAGGGTGGGCGTCTGGGGTGGGCGCCGAGGGCTCTTGCTTGCTCACCATTCTGTTTAAAAAAAAATGTTTTTCTTTTTAATTATTATGGGTATATAATAGTGGAATATGTTTATAGCATACATGTGATATTTTGATACAGGCATATAATGTGTATGAATCAATCAGGATAATTTGATTATCTGTCACTTCAGGCATTTATTGTTTCCTTGTGTTAAGAACATTGCAGTTCCACTGTTACAGTTATTTTAACATATACCCTAACTTATTGTTGATTATAGTCACTTTGTTGTGCTATCAAATATTGTTCATTCTGTCTAACTATCTAACTATATTTTTGCACCCATTAACCATCCTCACTTTATCCCCTGCTCCCTGCTACCCTTCCCAGCCTCTGCTAACCATCATCTACTCTCTGTCTCCAGGAGATCAATTGTTTTTATATTTATCTCCCACATGAGTGAGAACATGTGAGATTTGTCTTTCTGTGCTTGGCTTATTTCACTTAACATCATGGTCTCCAGTCCCATCCCTGTTGTTGCAAATGGCAGGATTTCGTTCTTTTTTATGACTCTCTAATATTCCATTGTGTGTATGTACCACAATTTCTTTATCCATTCATCTGTTAATGGGCACTTAGGTTGATTCCAAATCTTAGCCATTGTTGAATAGTGCAGCAATAAACATGAGAGTGCAGCTATCTTTTCAATATACTGATTTCCTTTCTTTCGGATATATACCCAGCAGTGGGATTGCTGGGTCACATGGTAGTTCTATTTTCAGCTTTTTTCCATACTGTTCTCCTTAATGTTGTACTAATTTAAATTCCCACCAACAGTGTAAGAGGGTTCCCCTTTCTCCACATCCTCACCAGCATTCATTATTATGATACCTGTCTTTTTAATAAAAAGCCATTTTAACTGGGGTGAGATGATGTCTCATTGTATTATAGTTTTGATTTGCATTTCTCTGGTGACTAATAATGTTGAGCATTTTTTCATACACCTGTTGGTCATTTGTATGTCTTCTTTTGAGAAATATCTTTTCAGATCCATTTTAATTGAATTATTTTATTTTTTTCCCAATTGAGTGGTTGGAACTCCTTATATATTCTAGTTATTAATCCCTTGTCAAATGGGTAGTTTGCAAATATTTTGTCCCATTCTGTGGGTTGTCTCTTCACTCTGTTGATTGTTTCCTTTGCTGTGCAGAAGCTTTTTAGCCTGATATGATCCCATTTTGTCCAATTTTGCTTTGGTTGCCTGGGCTTTGGGGTATTATTCAAGAAGTCTTTGCCCAGACCAATATCTTGAAGAATTTCTCCAACGTTTTCTTTTAGTAGTTTCATAGTTTCAGATCTTAGATTTAAATCTTTAATCCATTTTGATATGATTTTTATACATGGTGAGAGATAAGGGTCTAGTTTCATTCTTCTGCATATGGACATCCAGTTTTCCCAGCATCATTTATCAAAGAGACTGTCCTTTCCCCAATGTATGTTCTTGGCACCTTTGTTAAAGATGAGTTCACTATAGATGTGTAGATTTATTTCTAGTTTCTCTATTCTGTTCCATTGGTCTGCATGTATGTTTTTATGCCAGTACTGTGCTGTTTGGGTTACTACAGTTTTGTAGTATAATTTGAAGTCAGGTGACGTGATTCCTCCAGTTTTGTTCTTTTTGATCAGGATGGCTTTGGCTATTTTGGGTCTTTTGTGGTTCCATACAAACTTTAGGATTGTTTCTTTCTATTTCTGTGAAGAATGCCATTGGTATTTTGATGGGAATTGCTTGCTGACCACCCTGCCCTACAAGTGTTAAAGGTAAAAATGAAACACGGATGCCAAAGAGAGCTGGCTCGTGGACTGCCAGCTCCCTGGCGAGGGCTGCGCTGAGCAGAGCCCTTTGTGCTCTTCCTAGAGAAGAAAAGGCTCTCAGAGCCAGAGCAGACTGGTCCTGGGCTCCCAGCTCTAGATGCGGATTGTTCTCCTCGGTGGGTCCCGGCTGTCGGGGCCCTGCCTTCTTCCTGAGACTCGGTGCCTGGATTGCTCTTTAATTCTCAAGTTTCTCCCTGGCGACGTAGATGAGTAGCTCTGAGCATGGCCCAGTGGGCTAGGGAGGGATCTGTCCAGCCTCCATCACATGAGCCCACGCTGGGGTTTGTCTTTTCTTTATGCCCCCAAATCCTACTGCTCCATCTCTCCTAGGGACTAGGATCAGGGCAGTGGGGAGAGTGGGATACGGAGAGTCCATGTGAGACCTCCAGTGGCTGGGACCAGGGATGGGGCAGTGAGGATGGACAGTGGAGATACAGGACTCTCTGAACACAGGGTGAGAAAGACAAGCTTGGACTCGAGGATGACCACCACGTTTCTGGCCCGAGTAACCGCCCGATGGATGGTGGCACCATTTATGGGACAAGGAGGGATGGAGGAGGGGAGTGAGAAGCAGGTTTGGGGAAGGGGAGATCCAAACGTGGTGTACGGGTTAATTTTGAGGTGCCAGTCCAAGTGGAGATGGTCAGGGAGGCATTTGGCCACCAGACAGATGAACCTGGCAGTCAGAACAGAGGCCTGAGGTAGAAATACACTTTGGGGAGCTGTCAATAGGTAGGTGCAGTTTAGGGCTGTGGGACAAGATGGGGTCACCTGGGGAGATGGAAAAGAGAGAAAGGAAAAGGGCATGAAGAACTGAGCCCTGGGGATGGTGGAGACACAGCTGCAAAAGAGGTTGAGAAGGAAAAGCCAGAGAAGCAGGAGGAGACCCAGCAGAGTGTGACGTCCTAGGAGGCAAGAGCAGGGAGTATGCAAGGTGGGCGCACGAGCTGGGGAGGACAGGCACGTGTCTGTCCGATAGGGCCCTGTGGGGGTCACTGGTGACTTTGATGGGAGCTGTTTCCACGATGATGGAATTGCGAAGGCATGGGCTGAAAGGAGGCAAGGAGGTGGCGTGTGTAAACCCCTGTCCTAAGAGGCTGGCTCTGGAGGGAAGCCGTGGAAATGGGGGAGGCGGCACGCGGAGGGAACGTGAGGTGGGTGTTGGACCCGAGAGGTCCTCGTGTGTGTGTGTGTGTGTGTGTGTGTGTGTGCTCTGCTTGGAATGATTCACAGCAAGGGGCAGGTGACAGTGCCAGGGGAGAAGAGGCAGCGTGCAGGAGCAAAGCCCCAGGGGAGGTGTGGGAGTGGCCCAAGGCACTGATGAGAAGGGGGCAGGGAAGATGCTGGGCTGGGGCCGGGAAGCGGGCAGGGTTTTCTTAGCCCCGGTTCAGGCCCCTTTTCACTTTTCACCGTTCCAGGCGGCCTTGAGCTCCAGGTCTTCCCCCACAGCGGATTTGTGAATGGCTATTTTGAAAACGAGAGAAAAACTTCTGTTCCTAGGAAACCACTTAGATTCTCGGAAACATTATTCCTTTGCATAGATTATCCCCAAAATAAAACTATCAGTTGATGGTCTAACTAGGTTGCTGGCCTCCCCGCTTTCCTCCACGTACACAAAGGGCTTCTCAGGGGACACTCCAGGCATCAGAGAGAGCTGACTGTGTCACTGTGAAACCCAAGTCATGGCTGGTTTAAAAAAAAAAAAAAAGAAAGAAAGAAAACATGAAAGCAAATGGAAAGAAAAAGACATATTGATCGTTGGGCAGACTGAGTGTCTGCGTATGTGCAGCCAGAGCCCTCCAGAGCCCTGAGCCCTGTCAAGGAAGACCTCGTGCATCCTATTAAAATTTAAAGGAGAATCTATTTTTCCATGCAGGCAGTGCCTTCAGTTCCTGGGTAGGGGGCCTAGGACAGCACTGGTGAGAGCTGCCCCGAGAGCTGCCCCTGCAGCAGGACGTAGCATCCGCTGGACCTGGACAGTGTCTGCCTGAGTCCCCCTCCCGGCCTCGGTTCCTGTCCTGGGGAATCAGGCCACGCTCCCAGGAGAAAGCTGGCTTCCTCCTGCGTCTCCTGTGGGAGAAGCAGCCCCTTAGAGAACAGAGGCGTGTGCACTCGCTCGCTCTCTCCCTCCCTTTCAGCTTTTAATTTTTTTGAAGTTACACGTGCATGGAGTTTAAAGAATCGAGTATTTTCATAAATTGTGTTACAGAAAATAGCAATACTCTTCCTCTTTGCCCCACATTTTCTTTCCCACCCCCCGCCGTCAGAAGCAATAACTTTCATCTCTTTTAGCTGATGATCCTGCTTTTCCTCCATGTCTCTAGATAACGTGCATGGACTGCCACGACTGGGCTCTTCAGCTTCCGGCGTTAGCTATTGACTCAGAGCCGTTCTGCCTTCCACATTCCCCTCCACCAGCCCCATCCTCCGTCCTCTCATTAGAGCTGTGTCATGGATAATTCACAGCTAAGGCATAAAACCAACTGTGGTTACTTTTTCTTTCCTGTATTTTCACTGTGGATAATAAGAGTGCACGCATGTGTGTGTGTGTGTGACTTCGCTTAGTTTCCTGTATGTTACTAATTCAACCCCAAATTCTCACCTCACCCAAATCTTCCTTCAGGACATTCAAGACATGCAGACAGGGGTACTCTGCACGGCCCATCTTGCCTGCGTTGTCTGGCGGCTCGGGGCTGCCCTGGTGCCTCGCTCTGCGGGGGGCAGCTGCTGTCCCTTCACCCCATCCTAGAGATGCTCTTTCTGGAGTCTTATGTCTTCCTTTTCCTTGGTTTACATCCCCTTGTCACAGAGACCGTCCTTCAGCCTGGTCTTCTTCACAGAGGGTAAGTGAGTGGCAAATATTTAGACCCTTTACATGTCTGAAAACCTAGGGAATGTCTTTATTCCGTTTTGCAGTTGATGGATATGTAGAACTCTTGGTTGGAAATCATTTTCCTTCAGAGTTTTGAACACATTGCTTTCTAGCTTCCTGGAATTAAGAATTCCAGATCCATGCTCATTCTTATTTCCTTCTCTGTGACTGTCTTAGGGTCACAGCGGTGGATCTTGGTGTGGGTCAGTTTTCTCACTCAGTGGCTCTTTCAATCTGGTGACTCTGCGACTTCTGCTTTAAGAAATTTTCTTGAATTCTTTGACGATTTCCTCTCTTTTTTTTTTCTCTCTTCTTTCTGTCTAGAACTCCCATTATTCAGGGTCTGGACCTTCTGTCTTATTCCTTGCATTTTCATACCTTCCTGTCAGATTTTCCATTGCTTTGTGTTTTTGCTGTTCTCTCTCAGAGCGTCCCTCCATTTTGTCTCCAAGGGTTCTATTGAGCTTTTCATTTCTACTGTCACAGTTTTAGTTTTCAAGAACTCTTTTTTCCTTGAATGTTCCCTTTAATAGTAACCTGCTCTTATTTGGTGGAATCCAATATCTTATCTCTCTGAGGCAATTAATGTTGTTATTATTAATGTTAGTTGTGTTTTCATTTTTGTTTTGTTTTCAGTTTTCTTTTCTGCATGGTTTCTGTTTCTCTTGAGTTCCCTTTCATTCATGTGTTTGTTTGGTCTCATTTCTCAGGTGTCTGATCTTTGGTGTCTTCTCATGTTTTGGGGGGGGGGCTCAAAGATTATTGGAAGCAATGAGAGGCTCCTTGTCGATGGTGAGCATCTCTATAGCTTCCCATTTGGGCAAGTCGATGACAGTGTCTTTAGGTCTTTCTTCTTGGGCGGAATCCCTGTGAAGGCTTCAGTCTCCCTCCTGGAGGATGAAGGGTTCACTTCCCATATTCTGGAAGCCACAGAGATGAAAAAGTCAGGGAGCAGGGGAGGGGGTTTTAGCATCCAGTCTGCATGCATGCACTGCCTCCCTGTCCTGTCTTTATGGGACCCCTGCCCCACTCTCGATGTGTCTGCTCCCACAGGTGCATAGTCCCACCTTTGCAGAGAATAAAGCTCCAGGCTTTCTCAGGGGTGGGGGCAGGGGAGTCTCCTGAGCTTCTGGAGTTGAGGAAGGGAGGGAAGTCCAGCAGCTTCTGCCAAGACTTTCCACCAACCAGACCTATTTTGGTTCCCACCTGCAGAGTCTCTGAGGGATCCCGTGACATGAGTTGGGTTGGTTCTCAGCTTTCCCTACTGTAGACCTGGGATTCTATTTTCTTGGCTCTGCAAAGTCTTTTTCCACCCATTCATCTCTTTCCATTTTCCAAAATTTTATTGTCAGTCTCTGTCCTACTGTCTTCTTCCTTGCGGGTTTATTATACCATAAAAAAAAGACAAGAAAGAAAGAGAAAAGAAATGAGAAAAGACGAGAGAAAGAGAAGGAAGAAAGTTTGCCTACCATCTTTAATAAAAAACTACTAGTAGGTGGTTTTCCAATATTGTTTAGCCATGGAACTCATTCTTCCAAAGAACTCTTCAAGGAAGGTCACCCTCTCAGCCCCTCCCACAGACCCCAGGGGCCTAGTGGCACCTCCCTGAACTTCTGGGACTTGGACGCACACATGGGAAAGTGCCAGTGTTCTAGAAAGTCTTTGGGCTTTGGACTAAGACAGAATCAGATTCTAACGCCGCCTCCAGTAATTACTGCCCGGTTCCTTTGCTCCCTGAACCTCAGTTTCTTCATCTAAATATGGATAATGGTGCCTGTTTACAGGGTCATCATGAGAACTGAACAGTAAGGCAAAGGCTTGGATATGCCACGTCTGGAAGTATGCAACAAAGGTAGTGTTTCCTTTCTTGCTTCCTTCCTCCTTCATTGTTCTTTCCTTCCTTTCCTCATCCTTTCTTCCTTCTTTCATTCCCTTCACCAGCACGATCCTGATTTTCTCCAGGCTAAGGTGGTCTTTCTGCCCAGGCAGCAGAGAGCTGCCGAAGGCTGTAAGTCAGGGTGTGTCTTGATAGCCGTATGGGGACAGCACATCAGAGAGGAGAAAAAATTCTCCAATTCTGTAACTGCATTGAGCCCTGGACAGTAAGCATGAAAACAAAAAAGCAAAATGACATACGGATTGCTGGGCAGGTGGAGTGTCTGAGAGCAGGGTTGAGTGTGGGTCAACCTCAATTTTCTTAGCTGCAAACCACAGGAAACTGTTACCTTTTCCATCTTTGGGCATCGTTTGAAATGAGGTGTCCTGCAGGAAGCAGGCTGTGTGGTCCTTGTTTGGAAGACGCAGCAAACTGCTGGGGTTCTGGAGTGAAGGGCCTGGGCTTTCAGTCCTGACTCTGCCATCACTAGCTCTGTGACATTGGGAAGTCCTCTATGAGCCTCAGTTTCTCATCCATAAAAGAAATGATTGCCATGTGGTTGGAGGAGCCATCTCTGGCTGTCATGTGATGTGTAGGATCTTTCCAGCTCTTGTCAGCTGATGGGCTATTTCCTTGTTATGAGTATTATTATTATTTCAAAATATTAAGGGGGTACAAATGTTTTTGTTACATGGATAGCTTTTGTAATGCTTGAGTCAGGGCAAGCAGTGCGCGCACCACCTGAATGGTGTTCACTGTACCGGTTAGGTAGGTTTTTGCCTTTCCTCTCCTCCTCCCTGCCCCCCGTCCCCCTTCTTGATTCCCAGTGACTTTCACTTCCCTCTGGGACCGTGTGTGCCCAGCCAGTGGGCTGTTTCTGCTCGGCACTAAATACTGGGATGTTGCTCAGAGAGTCTGCAGGAAAAGGCCTGGGTGAGAGAGCCATGCAGGCTACATCAAGCCCTGGTCCCTCCCTAAGACGAAGTGGCCTTTTCTGAAGGTCAGAGGACCTAATCCGAGCTCCTCTGCAGGCAGGGTGCTCTGGCCTGAGATGAGGCACCTGCTGGGAAGTATTTCCTTCTGGAGCCCAGAGTTGAGCATGGGCTTGGCTGAGCACAAGTGCAAAGGAGTGCAAAGGAAATGCCAAGTGTCCAGAGGGTCCCCTGGCCCCACAGGCTTGGACTAGTGAGAAGAAAGTTACTCCCTGCCCATGCTGGAGTCTCTCACAGTGAGGAGGGTGCCCGGCGGTGGTGTATGATGAGCGGGGACCTGCCCCCAGCTTCAGCAGCCCCTTGCTGTCCAGGGGGCAAAGGCCCAGCCCTAGGAGGCACTGATGCCCTCTGTGAGTCAGTACCAGAAGCCTTCCAGCCTGGCCGTCTGCCCCATCCCACAGGTACACGAAGCTCCAGCCTCATCTGCCACCCTGCTTGGTGCCTGTTCATGCCTTTCTCTACTCTGGGGGTGGAGGTGCCTCTCGGGGCTGTTGGGAACATAAAACAGAATCAGACGCATAGGCCTGGTCCTCCACCCCCAGCCCCATTGCCAGTCAGAGCCAGTTACTGGCATCCTTTGTCACCTGCCCTCGGAGCATGGCAGGTGTCTCAGTTTAGCAGTAGGTGACGGGAGCACAGTTTAGGCATCAGCCACACCTAGGTTCAAGTCTTGGCTTTGCCACTGACTAGGCCATTTAACCTCTCTCAGGCTCAGCGTTCTCATCTGGAAAATGAGAATAATAACAGTACCTGCTTCTCAAAGTTGTTGAAGATTAAGGGAAATGAGATATTTGCTGTAATAAACTTGACACCTGATAGGTACCCGGCACGCAGTAAGTTGGCCGCCAGGTAGTAAGTTCTTCCTCCATGAATTACCAATATTTACTTCTGTGATTGCCTCTTCAAGTAAAGAGCAAATTCCTCTATCTCCCCTCCCCTTCTGTAAGTACTTTGTAGTAGAGTATAAACTCTCAACCAGACCTCCTACATGGGATTCGTGGATTTCTCAGAGTGGCTGTCTAAGTATAAATTATGCAATTACTTTATGCCTCAGTTTCCTCACCTGTAAGATGGAGACGATAACAGTACTGTAATTGTATCACAAAGGGTTTGTGTGAGAATTAGCCAAGATGCTACGTGTGAAGTACTCATAGTGCTTGGCACATAATAAGTGCTCAATGAAAGTCTGCTGTTATTGTTATTATAAAAGGATTCCTAGAAATCACTTGATCCAAATTCCTCATTTTGCCAATAAGAAAACTGTGGACTCAGTATATGCCAACAGGAGGAAGGAAGGAAGGAAAAACCATGGTAAGTATGCACAAGGACGCGTGCCATCTGATGCGGCTGCCTTGATGGCCGGGAGACGGTGTTGTGCTGGTGTCAGGTCAGAAACCGAAAGTGCCTTCAGCTCCCTTGCAGAGGAATGGTCAATCCCAGAGGATTCCTTTGGCTTAAGGGATAACATAGGGTGGCCTTGTTGCAGGGGTCACAGCCCCAGCAGGCGGAGGAGGGCACCCTTCCGGGGAGGTGGGGCCTGAGCAAAGGAGGAGGGTGTCCTTGCTGGGGAGGCCTGAGGTGGCCTTGGCTGTAGGAAATACACACTGATAAATTCAGGGGCGATAGGCATCAGGTTGTCAACTTGCTTTGAAACAGTTCAGGATAAAAGAATTTATTTATGCTCTACTTTTGACTTTTCTATATGTTTGTGATTGTTTCAAAATAAAAACTTAAAAAGAGAGGCAACACAGAATGGCTCAGAAAAAAGGGGACTGGGGAAGCCAGAAATGGAGGGAAGAGTTTAAAAAGGACAGAGTCTGGTGGGAGCCGACCAGGCAGATTTCTGGGCAGGTGGAGTCGGGTGAGCCCAAGAGAGGGTGTTAAAGGCATCAGGCTGAAGGAGAAAGCAAGGCCTAAACTCCAAGCAGAATTTTGGATCTGTGCTGTGGCCGGGTGGCATCTATTGCCCGGGGTGGCTTGCAGGCCCGAGATGGGCAGGCGCAACTGGCAGGAGAATTAGGGGGGTGTGTGCCGGGGCCCAGCAGCCAGCAGAAGCCAGTCTGGGCCTGGAGAGGGGCAGCGTGGGACGGCCGTGCTGGGCAGGCAGGCTCCCAGGAATGTGGTGACAGCTGACAGGGATGGACACAAGAGCCAAGAAGAGCTGAAGGCAGCCAGGGAGAAGCCAGGTTGCGAGCAAGGCCTATGACCCGCTGGTGAGCGCGGCTGGCAGACTGGGCCAGCAGAGGGCTGGGCAGGGTTTCCAGAGACTGGAGCCAAGGGAGGCTGGGCACCACCCACCGCCCCTGCGTCCCCAGGGAAGGTCACAAGGAATGGAGGCAGCTGACAAGGGCCTGGAAGGCAAGGGAGGTTTGTCCTCAGTGTTGGTGTTGCTCAGCCCAAAGGCCAGGGCAGAATCTTTAGGGGCCGGAGGGGGAAGTACGTTCCCTAGTGCAGGCCAGGAGGGGTGCAGGCTGATGCAGAAGAAAAGGATTTTACCATATCCTAGCAAAGAGGAGGAGTCAGGTCCCTGTAGACTTTCAGAGTGTCAGCAGATCTAGCAGCTGGGCTGCCCCAAACCCTCATCTCCCCAAGGTTCCCCTCGGAAGCTTCTGGGACTGCTTAGCTGGAAGGCTCGGGGCCAGACTCTAAGCACTGATTTCCCTGAGGCTTGTAACTTCCTGGTGGTGGCACGCTGTTGACTGTGGTCTATTCACCCATGAACAGCCCCAGATGCAGAGGGCAGCCGGGGACTGTGTTCTCCTCTGTGGTCAGTGCTAGGGAGGAGGAGCTGGGGGACAGAGCAGGAGGTGGTGGCTTGAGTGGGTGTAGACCAGGGGGACAAAGTTTCCTCTGAGCAGCCAGCCACAGGCGAGACGGGACCCAGGGGCTGGAAGGAGGCAGCAGTGCGTGGACTTGGGCCAGCTTGGCCCCCACCAGGCAGGAGGACATTCCTAGCCTGGATGCCAGCAGGGTCCCTGTGAGGTCTGGTTGCTGCAGGAAAGGGGAGAGCAGTGACCCGTGGGTGTCCCCACACTGGTGCAGGCTCCCTTCCTTCCCCTGCCGGAGGCTAACATGCCTTTGTTCTGCTCCACCTTCCTGATGGACCCCTGAAGGCGGGGCTCTCACCTGAGGTAGGTGTGGGCAGTGGGAGGGAGGCTGCTGCAAATACAGTGGGGCTTGGTGTGGGGTCCACCAAGAACGGGGCATCATGCTTGCTCAAGTCCTCACCAGAGGGGCCCTTGCAGCCATGGACAACGCGCTGACAGCAGCAAGCTGGGCTCCCCGGGTTCCCCGGCACTGGGCCAGGGCTGGCAGCAGGTGCCCAGCGTGGCCTCCTCACTTTCCCTCGGGTACAATAATGAGGTGCCGGGAAGGGAGTCCGGCTCTGGGTCTCCAGAGCAGGAAGGCTCGGAGTGAGGAGGTGGCCGTGGGTCCAGCAGGCTCTGCAGATGAGGCCAGCCATCCAGCGCAGGGCATGTTCAACTTCCTGCCCGCCGCCCAGGCTGGGGGCACCTGAGAGCTCACCCCCACCCCTTTCACTCAGGAGGAAATGGAGGCCCAGCCAGGCCTCAGTTGCCACACGGCCTGGCTCCATCCCAGCTTTGCACTTACTGTTTCCCGGGCAGGTTCCCCCACCTCAGTTTCTTCTCCTGTAAGTTGGGAAGGGTAACAGTGCCCACCTCGTTACTGTGAGGTCACCGTGGGGATGGCCCTGCCAGTGGAGAGTGGCCAGCCCTGGCCGGGACTTAGCTCTCACCAGGCCTTGCCAAGCCCTGGCTCTGGAGCTTCCCCCAGTGGCAAGGCCAAACCCTGGGGTTGCCATTTAAACAAGATCCTTATTTTTGTTCTTTATTCTTGTCCTTTCCCAGAACCACTGAGTCATCTGACCTGGTGCCCAGCGCACCCTCTGTACTAGACAAGAGGGGTCAGGGCTGCCCCTCTGCACCCGGGACAGAGAGGAGACTCAGGGCCCCCCAGGGCTGGGCTCCCTGCCAGCCACTCCCCAGCCTCCCACCCCATTCGCTGACACCCCCAAGGTGCCTCTGGGCAGCTGTGTCCAGTGCCTGCCTTTCTGTCCTGCAGTGCTGTCATACACCCGGTCCCTCCGCTCAGGGTGCCCATTTCCACCTGGTGGACTCTTCAAAGCCCAGTGCAGTGTCTTCCTCCTCTGGGGAGCTGCCCTGATCTCCCTCCACACACATAACCACCCCCCGACCAGAGTCAGCCGGTCCACTTCCATGCCCCTCTGACCCTGTCCATTGTGTCTTCAGATGCTGCTGTTTGTCAGTTTGTCCAGTCACCTCCTCCCAGGCTGTCACTCCTTAAAGGCAGGGATCAGAGCTGATGGGCCTTCGTCCCCAACACCTAGCACATAACATAGATGGCACAGGTAGTTTACTTTTTATTTGTCAAATATTAATTGTGTGCCAGCTGTTGTAGGTGTCGGGGTGCAACAGTGAACACGCAGAGGAAAAGCAAGAGAAAGGGGCCCTGAAAGGCCAAAACAATCTTGCAAAAAAGAACAAAGTTGCAGATCTCACACTGATTTCAAAACTTACTACAAAGATACAGTAATTGAAACAGTGTGGTATTGGCATACACACAGACACACAGACCAATGAGAGAGAGCCCAGAAATAAACCCAGAAATAAGCCCAGAAAACACAGAACAGAGAGCCCAGAAATAAACCCTCCCATATATGGTCAAATGATTTTCAGCAAGGTTGGAAAGACCATTCAGTGGGGAAAGAGAGTCTTTCCAACAAATGGTGTTGGGAAAGCAGAATATCCACATGCAAAAAGGTGAAGTTGGACCCTCACCTTACAGCATAGACAGAAATTAATTCAAAATGGATCAGAGACCTAAAACCATAAACCTCTTAGAAGAAAACATAGGGGGAAAACTTCATGATGTTGGATTTGGCAGTGATTTCTCGAATATGACACTAAAGCACAGGCAACAAAAGAAAAAATAGATAAATTTGGACTTCACCTAAATTTTAAAACTTTTTTCATCAAAGGACACTATTAACAGAGTGAAAAAGCAGCCCAGAGGATAAGAGAAAATATTTGCAAATTGTATATTTGATAAGGGATTAATATCCAGAATACATAAAAAACTCCAACCCAAAAAACGGATTTTAAAAATGGGCAAAAGACTTGAACAGACATTTCTCCAGGCAATATATACAGACGGCCAATAAGCACATGAAAAGATATTCCACATCACTAATCATTAGGGAAATACAAATCAAAATCACAAAGAGATACCCGTTCACATCCTTTAGGATGGCTATATCAAAAAAAAAAAAAAGAAAAAGCAAGTTTTGGGAAGAACGTGGAAAAATTGGAACCTTTGTGCACTGCTGGTGGGAATATAAATGGGAAAACAGTATGATGGTTCTTCAAAAAACATAAACATAGAATTATCATATGATCCAGCAATTCCACTGCCAAGTATATACTAAAAGGATTGAAATCAGACACTCAAGCAGATATTTGTATGTCTGTGATCATAGCAGCATTATTCACAGTAGCCAAAAGGGGGAAGTAATCCAAGTGTCCATGGATGGATACACAGAGAAACAAAATATAATCTAGTCATACAATGAAATACTATTCAGCATTAAAAAGGAAGGAAATTCTGGCACATGCTACAACATGGATGAACTTTGAGGACATTATGCTAAGTGAAATAAGCTAGTCACAAAAGGACACATACTATGTGATTCCACAAGGTCCCTAGAGTAGTCAAGTCCGTAGAGACAAAGAATGGTGGTTGCCAGGGGTGGAGGAAGGAGATGGGAGAGAGTTTCAGTCTGGGAAGACAGAACATTTTCTGGAGGTGGAGGGTGGTGACAGTGCCACAAGAATGTGAATGCACTTGACGCCACTGAACTGCACGCTTAAAAATGGTTCAGATGGTAACCTTTAGGTTATGTATATGTTACCACAATTTTAAAAAGAGTTAGAAAAAAAAACACAGCTTGGAGCCCATACGGACACAGAGCTCAGGTCGCAGAGTACCTGGAGGAAGGTGATGGGACAGGACACAGGGCAGGAATGTGGGCATGTGTGACCTTGGGCAAGTTACTTACTGCCTCTGTGCCTGCCTTTCTCACCTGTGAGGTGGGGAGAGTAACAGAGACCTTGGCATGGGTCATTCTGAGCACTGCAGGGTGCTTGGTGCATATCAATGCTGAACACCGCCTTAGCTTGCCTGAGTCCCAACACCCCAGTTCTGGTACCTCCTGGGTGGCTTCATACACGAGGCCATTGAACAGGAGCGTAGTCAGAGAATGCTGTGCAGGAGCATCTCTGAGGACCAGGGCAGTTAACAAAGACATGGGATGGAAGGAGGGGTGATCGTTCCCTCTGGAGGAACTGGCAAGGGCAAAGGCCAGAGAGGAGGGGGAGGGGAGGGCAGCGGGGAGGGGCTAGGACCTGTGATCAGGTCGGAGATGTCGATGGGGCTTGGAGGAAAGGACCTCTGTCTTCCATCAAATGGAAGAGGCCAGATTACTCATCTCATTTTTGTAAACAGAGAGTGTCAATGAGTAAATGAAAGTTAGTGTAAATTGTAAACACTCCGTGCATGTTTGGCTCTTTTGTAAATCCCCAAAGCCTGGTATTCCTGTAACTCCACCACATGGTTGGCCCTGAAGCCTGGCTCAGCAAGCGCCTTTGCTGGCTCCCTGTTTCCCACTAAAGCACCTGGTGGCTCCAGACCACCTCCTGGGGCTCCTGTCTCTGCCCCAGCCAAGCCTGAGGCATCCTGGGCATCTCTGCCCCGTGTGTTTGCTGTTTGCTCCTGCTGTCCCCTCCTCCTGCAGGGAGGGCCCTTTCCTCCTCTCAGCCCCAAAGCGCTGCTGTCAATCTGTCCTCCAGAGCCGGGTCGAGCACCCTTGTTCTATGGCACCTCCTGACCATCCCCCTGCCTGCTACACATCAGCTCTGCTTGCAAACCCCAGGACCTATTATTTTCCTGTATCTTGACTGTATTATTTTCTGTTGGCTTCAGAAAAATGGATGCTTCCCCTTATGGCCAGCTTTTGAGCCCACAGGCAGGGAAGATATGATTAAAATCCATAGATGGTTTGAGACATGGCAGTTTAAACATGTGGACCGTGGGCTGGGTCAGAATGGCCTTTGGTGTGGTGCGGTGCCACGGAGTGGCTGTGTGGCTGAGGGCAAGTCTCTGTGCCTCTCTGAGCTCAGTTCCCCATCTGTGGAGTAGGGACAGCTCTCTATGCCACTGGGCTCTTGGGAAAGCCCAGAAGCTAGAGGCCAGTGGGCATCTGCCCCCACTCTCAGCAAACACTGGGTCGAGCCACAGTAAGTGACAGCAGGATCTGCTCTCTCTCAGCCATTTAGGATGACTCTGCATCTCATCTGGACTTAATTCGAGCCACAGGGTCGCCTCCTTGCTGATGGTTGCTCTGAGAGGTACTACACATGCTTTAAATAGCATTTGTAAGTGTCACTTCATCCAGGCAGGGCCAGTGCCGCTGGCGAGTTGCCCACGGGCTTTCTGGAGACACTGTGTTGACTCACTTCTTTACTGGGCACTGGGCCTGACGCAGGGCAGCACGTGGGGAGTGAGTGGGCATCTCCAGCAGGGTCACGCCCAGTGATGTCAGCCCCGTTTGGGAAGCAGGAGTCTTGGGTCATAGTCCTGGCTCTGCTGCCAATGGCTGTGTGATCTTGGGCAAGGCCCTTGGCCTCTCTGGTCTTCAGCCACTTGGTTGACTCTGCAGGCCTCAGGGCTTCGGGGGAAAGCACAGGGCCTCCAATGCCTAGGGTCTCCTTACTTAGAACTGTCCTGGGTGTTTGTCCTGAGACTGTAGCCAGACCCTCTTGAGAGCTGCTTCTGTTCTGTCTCTGGAAGCGTTCTACATCAGCTCTGAGCCTGCTGAGAAGACGCCCCTTGCTTTTCTGTGCCCTGAGGGGAGCAGAGGGAGAGGGGTGGGGGAGGCAGTTCCCTGGGTGCTACAGCCCCACCTGCCTTCTCCCCAGCAGCCCCCACTTAGCATATTCGAGAGGGACCTCAGGTGACTTAACCTCTGGTGACCATTGGTTGAGGTGCAACACGAGGCCCCCGGGACTGAGCCTGTTCCAGCTGCAGTCACCTGCCCTGCCACCCACGCTGTCCGCAGCCACTGTTTATTGAGGGCCTGCTGTGCCCTGGGCACAGAGCCAAGCACTAAACTCCGCGGGGCCAAGGAACTGGCCCGTGGCCATGCAGGTAGTAAGGGGCAGGGCTGGGACTCAAGCGCAGCACTGTTTGGCATCAAAGCCTGTGTCCTCTCCTTCGTACCCTGCTGCTACTAGCTAGAGGGGCCCCACTTCCTGCTGCTTCTAACTCTCAGCCACCTGCATAGCAAGCCCCCAGGGAGACCTTGTTCCTGTCCCTCCCTGGCCCAGGGCCACATCTGGAGTGCCCCAGTGAATGCTGTGGATGAAGATGATGATGGCGGTGCTGCTGCTGATGGTGGCACTTCCCTGGGGCCACGGTGAGGAAGAGGGTTCACAGTGGGGCGGCATCACCTCCCCTTTCTGGCTATCATTCCTTGCTCTGGAGAACATTCCTCCCACCAGCAGCATCTTCTCCAGCCATGAGAGCCACAGGGTGTTTGATCCAGAGAGGAGCGGAGGGAATCAGTGCCCTTCTGCTGCTGCTCACGGGCTGTGTGACCTCAGGCAAGTGACTTTACCTCTCTGAGCCTCTATCACCTCATCTGAAAAAGAGGACATTGTCCCCCTCACTGATTTCTAGTAAGGGGTAACTGAATGAGATGTATTGTAAGTGCTTAAGGATCACGAACGTCCCATTTGCATTACTGTTGCTGCCGCGCTGTCTGCCCAGTGCAGGAAGTGGCTGGACAGTCGTGCTGAGTCCAGTGATAAAGGCAAAGGCAGCCTCAGTAACGCTGTTGGACCACAGAGACCTTCCTCAGCATCTTGATCACACAGGTGGCATGTGGCTCTGATCAGCAGCGTGCTGCTTCACACTCAGAAAAGAAAGAGGACCGTTTGGTGGCTGTATCAGAAACAGCCTGCAGCACCAGGGTGAGCACTTGCGACTGGAGTGAACAGAAGCCGGTCACCGGCTCCAAGGACGAAGGCTGTAGAGGCTCCTGAGAACAGAGCATGACCAAGATGTGACAGGAGACTGGATAGTCGCACGAGGTCCCATTCCCAGTCCATGCAAAACTTCTTCAGTGCGGTTAAGAAGCTTCTCGAAGTACTTCCCCTTCACTTACCTGTGAGGTGACCAAACCAGCCACGCCCGTAGAAGCATCCACGTCACTTTCCTGTCCTGAGTTTGCTTCCTCATGTCCGGCATCTGCATCGTGATCAGGTTCGCTGTGATCGGGAACAGACGAAGTGTTCTCTGCTAACTGGTCACCTTCTCCCTTAATCTCTCTCTGACAAGGTTTCACAGCCATGGCCTTTCCGCAGGGTAGCCCGGCCAGCAGCGACAACCCTCGCAGTCTGATCTTAACGTGTGAGCCCTGGAAGCTTTTGATGACCATATTGCTCACCCTCCCTTCCTCTGTGAAGACCGTCTAACCCTCTGTTGTGCTAAGAACCATCCGAAGCATCGAGCTCTTTTCACCAAAGGGAAGATGAGACCCGATCAGAGGCCGTAGCTCAAGCATCCACCTGTCACTCCAGCTGCGGCTGTGCCTTGGCTCCTCGACCCCACGCTCTGCTAGCGAGAACGCTAATTTGGCCCCAGCTTTGAGCGATCAGACATGTAAGGCGATGGGTTGGTGAAGGGCGACGTATCAATCTAAACCAACTCACCACGGGAGGCTTGTTTCATGTTTCTCAAGGGCAAATAACCAAACCCCTTTATTCTTCCTCCTGGAATTTCTGCTAAACCCATTACCCATTTCGCACCCGTGTCATCCCGATAGAAATCTAACAGTTGGGTTAACTTCTCTGAGCTTTTGTCGCCCCTGCATAGTTTTTATCCTGCATCCTACTGACTTCCATTTTGGAAGTATGAGAGCGGTTCGAGCTCCGTGTCACGTGGATTGTACGTCACAGGAGGAAGTGAAGCCACGTCTGTAGCACCGTGTTCAGTGTCAGAGTTTGGAAGCTAAAATGCTTCATGTTCCGAGTTGGCGATTCTGTCTTCATCACTGGAATTTGTTCCTCACTGTCATCGCCTTCTCTGCCCCTGCCTCCTCGGGGCACTGCTGCTCTGGGACGATCTTGCCCCTCTGCATCCTCTCCTTCTTCGACATCCATGTCACCGTCATCATCTTCCTCTTCCTGCTGCTCCTCCTCTACATCTTCTCAGGATATTAACTTTCCTGGGGACAGGATTGTGAGCAGAGAGAGGGGCACAAAGGCGTCTTCTGTGCACGGAGCTTCCTCCTCCTTGGACCGGACACTGGTGTGGGCGTGGTCACCTCCACCCTCATCCAGTGGGGTCCTGAGGAATTCCTGGTCCCCTTGGCTGTGATCTTGGAGGGCTTCTGAGGGTCTCCCCATCAGCATGCTTTGGATTCCTTTGTAGACCCGGCCTTGGCTGGGGAGGAGGAGGAGGAGAGGGTGGAGTCTCCGTCGGGGCTTTGTGCTCTGTCCGCTGGCTCCGTATTGCCAGCCTCCTAGCACCACTGGCTTCACTTTTGAGTTGGGTGACGGGGACAGCTCCAGGCTTCCCAGCCTGTTAAAAACTGGGGCACTTAGGTTTTCCTCCCACTGTTGAAGAATAAATCTGACTATGGTGAGCGCTGTCAAGGCAGAGTGCTAGATAGAGCAAATGCCGACTGAGCCCCTACTATGTGCTGGTCACTCATCTACACACATAACCTATATTAACTAAGTTCAACTTGCAACGACTCTTTGAGTATGTACTTTTTTTTTAGTTATTTCTTAATTGAAGCATACCATACAAACAAAAAAATTCAAGTCATAAGTATACAACTCCATGAGCTAGTACAGCATGAACATACTCCTGGAACTGTACCCAGTTACCCACAGGTCAAGAAATAGGACGTTATCCCCATTTTAAAGATGAAGAAACCGATGCACAGAGAGGTTAAGTAACCTGCCCAAGGTCACACAGCTAATAAGGGACAAAGCCTGGTTTCAGGAGTTCTGGCTCCTAAGCCTGACTCTTTTTCCTACTGCACTGTGCTACCCCTAGAAGAGGTATAACTGGGGGGCATGACTCATCTCAGGGTCAGGGAAAGCTTCGGAGGATCTAGGTTTGGATCTGAGCTCTGGGGGAGGATTGGGACTTGATCAGAAAGCGGGAGCGAAGGCAGGCATTCCAGGCAGGGTGATCTGCTGAGGGGTCCTATGACATGGAGCAACTCTGGGGGGACGCAGGACACACAGACTCACCAGTCACCTGAGGGGCAGCCGTGGGGCTCACAGAAGGATTCTTCCTCCCACAAAAGGGCTCACAGCAGTCATCCCTAAATAGCTTGCTGCAATGAAAACCTGCCTGGAGGTGGGAAAGCCACACTTCCACAGAGAGGGTTAGAGAAACAGGACTTCCATTGGAAGGGGTGGCACAGCCTTGGAATAACAGCTGGGAGGTGTGATAATACAGCCATACAACAGCCACAGCCCACAACCAAGCCGCTCCGGGTAGTCACCGACACCCCCACCGTGGGCGGGGGCCTGCCCAGGGTCACACAGCTGGTAGGGATGAGGCAGGATTTGAACCCTGCAGTCTGACTTGCCAGCAGTCCCCATGACTAACACCGCACTCTGCAGTGTCTGAATAGACCGGCCACCTCACCCCTCCGAGCCATGACCACACCCTTCCTTCTTTCCTGTTTTCCCACCCACGCACCCACCGGCTGTTTGTGGCTGGAGCACCAGTGTGGGTGCTGTGTCACTGATATTCCACTAGACCCACCGGGCCTGGAGTCCAGCCTCTCTCCCTCCGTTGAAATGTATTTTGCCCCAAACTTGCAAGCTCATTTTACCTGTGCTTGAATACAACTTTTAACAGGGAGCTCACTACCCCTCAAGCTTGCTTTTCTCCAAGTTTGTAGCTCCGGGGTTCAGAAACTTCTTTCTTAAAATGAGCCCAGCTCTCCCTTCCTGTCCTGGTTCTGCCTGTTGGCTGAGCCACCTACCAGGAGGCTGACAGTGGTCACACACGTGGCCTGAAGTGTCCAAGGACAGGTTTTCCATGAGCCTGGTTTCTCCTCTACTCCCAGCTGGTAGGGAGCAGGTCTGCTCAGGGCATGGGGCAAGGAGGTGGCTGTTCCCATGGGACAACTGGAATGCCGTCTCTTCCCCTTCAAGATGGGAGTCTGTGAGTCTAGAGCCTGAGCACATAGCCTGCTCGTGTGTTCCTCAGGTTTACGCTGTGAGGAAGCTGCAAGGGCCCCCAGCCAGCTGCCTTCGTGAGCACGCTGACCTTGCCCCGTTCTGGCGGATCAGAATTTATTTCACGGACTTCACGGCGCTGCTGCCTTGCATTTGTTGCAAGATTTTAAAACTGTTCACAGCCTTTTCTTACCTTATTCGTATCTCTGTGCAGCCAGGTGCACTGAGGCCTTTCAGGTTGTGGTGGCCCAGCATCTTCATAGCCATTGGCCACAAGCATGGGTCAGGCACCTAGTGTATACACAGACTTTGTCGGCTGCCACTCTAGGCAGCCTTGGTCAGCGTGCCCTCTGGCTGCTGACCCACACGGCCCCAAAGGGGGGCTTCCCATGCAGCTCCACAGGTTCTGCCTCTGACTGCACACCTCCCCGTCCCACCACCGCCTGCAAGACACGGGCCAAACTTTGGAGCTGGGCACCTGAGGCTTTTCTAAGCCAGCCTGCCTGCCTCAGTTCCTGCCCCTTATACCCAGGGCTGTCATACAGAATTGTGGCCAGGCTTCTACAATAGAATTCCTATAAAAAGCACCTACCACAGAGCCAAGTGCTCAAAAAATGATAGCTATTTCTTTTTCTGTGATAAAAGATTGCACCTCTGACCCTGGTTGATTATTTTTAGTGCTTTTTAGCAAAATATAAGATATGGATTTATAAATGTTAACCAAGAGGAAGAGAGATATCCAATGGAAAAGGGGTGGCACAAAACCTGGCACATGGCAAGTGGCCAGTCACTGGGAGCTCGGCCCTCCAGCTCTGGCCGACTGCAAGGTATAGAGCAGCAGCCGGGCAGGAGGCAGCTCCTGGGTCTGGTCACTTCCCCAGTCTGGGTCTGTTTCCTGTCAGGGACTCCAGGGAATAAAGCTGGAAGAACGTTGGAAAGAGGAGAACATGGACCAGCCCCCGTCGAGGGCCTCTCGCTGCTCTGGGCCATTCCACCTTAGGAAGGACAATTTGGAGGGTCCAGGAGAAGGTGGACAGCCTGGGGAGGAATCCCTTTCATGTTGAATTGTTTGAGTACATGAAAATGTTAGGGCTGGAGGAAAGAAGTTTCAGGTGGCATCATATCTTGGAGATTGTCAAATGGAAGCGGGGATGGACCAGCCGGAGTGCAGACCACGGGTGTGAGCGCAGGTTGACAACTCAAGCTTAATAGCAAGGGAGCTGCCCAGAGGTGGCAGGAGCTGCCTGGGAAACTGTGTCTCCAGGGGCCAGAGAAATATTTATCTGTAGGAGGGTGTGAACAGGATTGACCCGAAAGCAACCAACTCCAAGTATGCACAAGGCTTCTGGGAATTAGAGTCTTAAGGACCTTCCAAGCATGAACGTTCTCCAACAGTAATTTTCACATTGCTTTAAATTCACAGAACTCTTTTTCACAAAGTTCAGTTTACGTAGACACACACTCTGAAAAACGACTCGCTGCAGAGCTGCTGTGGTTGGGGGAGGAGGACATAGAACCCCATTCCTCAGCCTCCCCACCCTCACTAACCCCACCAATCCTGAGCACAGCTGGAAAGCCACTATTCTAGAACCCGGCAGGCTGGAGCAGCTACTCTTACGTCCACATTTAAGGAGTCCACTCCTCTTTGGCAGTTTCACTTCTCTGAACACAAGGGGCCCAGCTCTGGCTTCCTGCCTGCCCCCAATCTCACTGTCTGGTCGGAAGTGGGGCGTTGGCTGTATTCTGTGGACCCGTGCTGGCTTCAGCCCAGACTTGGAGCCTGCTTGCTGGTCCTTAGGTGTCTACACTTGGTCACTGAGAAGTCACTCCACAGCGTCTCCACCTATCGTACCCAATTCTGTAGAATTAGGGCATTTCCTACTCCAAGAGCTGTGCTGGGCGTCAGACCCCAGCTGCTGCTGTCTTCCTGGCAGCTGGCGCTGGGAACTGATGTTTTCCTAGTATGAAAAGTCACAACAGTAAAACCGAGAAAATGGCGAAAATGCCACTTCCAGCTTGCAAGCCTACAAAATAGACAAGGGCTTGCCCTCAGTAGTGGGAGTCCTTCTGGAAGGTGTAGAAGAAGGCGTCCTTGACCTGCTGTTGTCCTTCTGTCAGGCCACCGCTGAACTCTAGAATCTAGGTCCTCTTTCTTCTTGCCCTCACCCCTGCCGGGCTCAGGCTCTATACAGTCCCAACAGCCTCTCCCTGGCCCCCAGGCCTCCCTGCCCACGCCGGGGGCTCATAAAACAGGAGGCTCACAGGTCAGACCTTGCACATCCACACGCAGGTGAAGGCTTTTCTTCTGGGAAAGTCACCCCAGAGCCAACCCCGCCGGTTCCTTCCCTGATCATCCACAGCACTTTGCATGTTGTCTGAATTACTATTTCTCTCTCTTTGTTTTATGATCTTGTAAGTGCCTGTTAGTCACTTGAGACCAAGATCAGAGTCTTATTTTACTTTACATTTATGACCCTGGCCCAGCCCCAGGCCCGGACCAGGCCTTCGTGAGTACCGTGGAGTAAACATACAGCGCGCTGCGTGCAGCTCACACTCCCGCTGAAAGCGGGGACTCCGCCGGTGGGCTCTGCGCCTGTGCTGTGTTACATGTGTGCCGTGGAATTCCTGGCACAGCGGGCCTGTCCCTGGATGCTGCACTACATGTCCCCCATGCTGAATGTTGTGACGTGATGTAATTTCTGCAGAACTCTGACAAAAAGAGAATCTGGGGTGTACCCAGAACCCAGTGTGAACTTCCCCCGTGACCCAAAGCTCAGGCACCCCAGTTCGTTTCTCTTTCACCAAGGAGCGTGTTTCCTACCTCTTGGCAACTGAATCTTTTGAGCAGATACGCAGCTCAGCAGGCTGTGCCACCTGGCACTTGCTCCTCTTCCCACAGACATCCTTGCTTTTGGAGTGTCACTGGGGGAGCCGCCTGTCGTTGCAGGCAAGTCAGCCAGCTCGCTGTGGCCGGACCTCCCAGAGCACAGTGACCGCGGGGAACTGGCCCCGAGCCTCCCTTCACAGGACACAGGCTGCCCGCAAAAGTGGGTCTCAAAGCGACAGCGTGTGCATTCCTAATCACATCTCCCTCTTGCTCTGCATCATGCCCAAGTTGCATGCCTCTGGGGGGAAAGCAGATTTGGCAACAAGAGCATAATAAAATCAGAAATTTGGCAAACCTTTAAAATATCCAAATTTGGAGGGGATGCAAGAGTTTTACAATTAAATATTAATAACATATGAAAAAATCAATAATATAAATGCAGAATAGCCTCGTAGAACCTCAGATTAAGACGATAACTCGAAGGCCATTGAGTTTATCCTCTCATTCAAGAGAATAATGCAGCTCGGTGGAGAGAAAAGTCACGGGCTTGAAGGTCAGACATGCCCCTTCGTACTAGCGCGTGACCTTGGGGAAATTACTTTGAGCCAGAAGTTTAGCTCCAGGCTGGATCTGCCTCTTGTATTTTATTTGACTCACACAATGTTTTTTTTAAAACAGAATTATACAGCAGTTAAGTACCTGAACTTTGTAGCCAGGTGACCTGGGTTCAAATTTTGATTCCATTAACTAATTGGCTGTGTGACCTTGGCAGGTCACTTAGCCTCTCTGACTCTGTTTTCTCACGTGTGAATGGGAATGATTGGAGCCCCCATCTCACAGGGCTGCCTTGCGATTTAATGAGGTAATGCATGTAAAGCATTGAAAATCGTCCTTGGCACCCAGTAAGGGCTGTGTAAGAGTCTGCTAATGTTTTTAATTTAAAAAAAAAAAAATCTGGATGTGTGGTTTTCTTGAAAAAACTGGAAGATATGATAACCTCATGCAACATTTGGGGGGGTGCCCCTGCAGAGAGGGGATATGCCCAGCCTTCCAGGTCCCCACGGTCCCCACCCCTCCTCTTCCTCCTGTGCCTCTTCTTTGCTCAGTCATGTTGCCAGCCCATCCCCCTCTAGTGCCCTGAGCCTCCGCTTGGTCTTAGGAATAAATATATCCATTTATATTTACAGGAACAAATATGCTAAACTAAATATATACAAACGAATTAAATATATCCATGTTAAAACATTGGGACACAAGTAAACAAGCAAATCCACCTAAAGTCCCTCTGTCACTGTGCTGGACCTGTCATGGGCACCTACTAATCACGAACTCCCTCCTGCTAGCAGGTTTCACAGCCTGTTCATCTGGCCTCTGGGTGTGCAGTGCTAGTGACGGGGAGCTCACTACCTTACAGGGCAGCTTTGTTGCTGAGTCTTTGTCATATTCAGAGTCCAGGAACAACCACCTTGTCCATTACCTTGCCCGAAAGCCTATTTAATTTCCACTGTGCCCCTCTTCTGGCACCTTGAGCAGAGGGATGTACCGTCTCCTTTGTGCCAACTCCCATGTGCTTGGTGGAAGCTGCAGGTTTTAGAAATTCCTCCGCAGAGTCCAGAGCCACAGCCCAAGGTGTCACATGCTGATGGCAGGGGAGGAACTCACACTAGGCCATGCCTTGTCACACTTTAGAGCACAGGAGTCAGATCTGGGGTCCAGTCCCTGCTTCACCACTTTATAGCTGCCTTCTGTTTCCTTCCTGATTAGGTGAAACTACTAAGACCCTCTTGATCAAAAAGTTGTTAAGAATTTTTTCTTTTCCTTTGAGTCTATGAGTCCTATAGCCGCAGCACAGGAATGCAAACGGATCCATCCGGGAAGAGTCTGGCCCTTCCACACCCCTTCCACAGCCCCCACCGCCCCTCGCCCCAGGCAGCAGGACAGAAGACTGCTTCCAGGCAGGGGTCTGGGAGCCCTAGTGCCATGCCATGGGTCAGGCGTGCCATCCCTGAACTTCAGGCTGCCTGATCTCAGGTTTGCTCCCTCGAGGCAGCTAAGACATTCAAAATCCACAGAAACAGCTCTTTTTCTTTAAGAATAAAACCAGACCTTGCTTTCTAGGCTGACTGATGCCTCTGGCTTATCAGGGCAGCAGAAGACAGGTGGGCAGTGAGGCCGGGAGAAATTGCTCCCTGACCCGGGAGCTGAGTCAGTCCCACAGACCTACCTGTGCGGGGCTGTTTTGCAGCCTTGGAACAGACAGGGGGCTGGTCACTTGTCCCCCTGGGTAAAGGGCAGCTTTGGGTGCAGGAGAGGAGGGGCCAGAAGACCCGGGAAGCAGGACTGTCCCCCCAGGGACCCCCACCATGGTTGTCTGGTGTCCTGCCCTGGCTTTTACAGGGAATTTCTTGGCAGGTGTCGGCACCTGGGGGCTGCACTCCAGGCCGGCAGCCTTTCAGGAAGGGCTAGGTGGAGAAGGACGCTGCTCTTGTTTGTCTGCTGTGTGACAGGTCCCTGGGAATACTGGAGAAGGGTGGGCTAGTGAGACCTTGGTCAGCGTCATGTAAAGGTATTTGTGCAGCCAGTCTGTGCAGGAGCAGGGAGCCGAGTGGGAAAACACTGGCTGCATGATCCTGGCCGTGTCACATGAACTCACTGGGACTTGGTTCCCTTTTCTGTAGAATGAGGATGATTCTCCAAAAATCGTAATGGGCTGATGGGAGGATTAGATGGTGTCAGGCAGGTGGTGGCGCTTTGCTGTCTAAGGGCAAGGGACATCGTTTCCAAGGGAAGGAACGTGACTTGCCTGAGGCCATCCGGTGAGTTCCAACAGGATCCAGAACTCAGACCCAAGTCCCCTGCTACCCTCTACCCTACGAGCAGAGTCGTTCCTACCAGAGAGTGGGGTGTGTTCAGGCGGGCCGCCATGGTTCTGGGGGACTGGCTCTGTCCCCTGTTCCTGGGGAGCCCACAACGTCAGGTTACACGTGTGCGCAGGGGCTCGGGGAGTGGGAAGGTTCAGGCTGAGAGTCTGACAGCAGCAGACCTGGGGAGAGAAGGCCTTGGCTTGTCTTTCTGATGTGCAGCCAGTAAGTGTCTATTGAGCACTTACTGGATACTGGACGCTGTGTTAGGTGCCGGGGATGCACCAGCAGATGAGGTAGATGCAGTCCCTGCCCTCGCAGGGATAATGGTGACTACGCTTGCGAAAAGGCCATTGCAGTGCCCTGAAGGAGTGAGTGAGACCCCCATGCCCAGAGGAAGGGCGAGGGGGAGGCCTCTGAAGGGTGGGAGGTTTGTGCAAAGCCCTGCAGGAATGGAGGTGCTGGTCAGACAGGAGAGGGGTGATGCTGGGGCAGGGACTTTGGGGCTCTAGGTGACGTTGGGTATGACTGGAGAGGGAGTGCAGCAGACGATGGGGGATCCGTGAGAATCGGTGGGAGATGGGCTGGAGAGGTGGCCAGGGCCAGATGGTGCCCTGTGCCTTCTAGGCCAAAGGGCTTCATTCTGAGGGCAGTGGGAGAAGCATGGCAGGGGCCCGTGGCTGGGAGGAACGGCACAGCCTAACAGATTTGGGGAAGGCCCCCGCTGCTGTTTTGTGAAGAAAGGGTACAGAGGTATAGGAGAAGAGATGGTGGCCAGGGCTGGTGGGGGCAGAACATGGCATCCTGGCAACATGCGTGGACTGCAGCGCCGATGGCTGTGCTGGGGGACTGAATACGCAGAGGGGAGGAAATGGAGCCACCGAGGGGTGCAGGTGCTGCTCACTGGGATGGGGCCCGAGAGGAGATGCTGCAGGTGGAGGAACTTGGGAGTAGGGTTCTGGGCACGTGGGGTCTGAGGTTCCTGAAGACCACCAGGGGCGATGCTGAGGGCAGTGGATGTACAGCAAAGTGGTCAGAGCTAGGGAGAGAAGGGGCAGGTAGAAAGTCACCTGGGGGAAGGTGGCAGGTGAGAAGAGCACAGGTTGGAGCCTGAGGTGCCAGCATGGGAAGGAGCTTGCAAAGAAGACACAATCAGTAGAGAACAGGGTCACTGAAGCCAGGCAGCTGCCTCTGGAAGGTCGGCGAGAGCGCAGGCCGTGCGGTGTGAGTGTGGGGCGTGGGGTGTGGCAGCTCTTGCCGGGCGTGGAAGGGCCCACCCCGCAGGCTGAGAGTGCACATCTCCCCGAGCGCCGTGCCAGCACGGGTCAGAATGCTCCTTCTCCTGGAAATATGCCAGGATCCCCTCTCTCGGCCCCGCCGCCTGCCACAGCCTTCCCCACCCCGTCTGGACCCTGCACATTTATAGCCTTGGACCAGCAAGACGGCCAGTAATGATCCTACTGAGCCCGGGGCACTAGTGGGCTTCAGGCGGAAGTAGGAGATTTTCGATTTGGGCCTCAGGGGCATCTGTGGCCCTGAGCCCCAGCAGGTGGGCCGGCCACCCCAGAGGCTCCTGAAAGCTGGTGGCACTTTGTGACCCATCCCAAGTGCGGAGGCAAGGGCGCTGGGAATCTGGGTCCCGCAGAGCTCCTGAGATGTGGGTGAGGGAGACAGCGCAGGGCTCCCGGTTTCCAAACCCCGAAGCTGGGGAAATAATGGAGGTCCCTGTCACCTCCTCTGACAGGAGCGTCTCTGTGGCTCCCCGGCAGCCTGCACAGGCTTTGAGGCAGGCAGGCTCTGTCCTTTCTGGCTGTGGGATCTCGGGACTCTCCCTCTCTGAGCCCCGGGCTCCTAAGGGCTCTTTGTTGTGAGGTGGTCGTGGTTTAATTTGGGTAAGTTCCCAGCAGAGAGTGAGCACGTAGCAAATGGAGCTGCCAGAGCTGGTGTAGCTGTGCCATTAGTCTTACTGTTACTCTGGTGGCCCTCAGTGGCTGTTGCTTGTGGGCACGGCCGTTGCGGGGGCTGGCTCTGCAAGGGAGGCTGTCTGGGAAGCGGCGGAGGCACCAGTGTATGCGGCCCCACCTGTCCGAGGGGCAGGGCGCAGGGGTCCACGGTGGAGCCCCAGGGCGATTTGTCCCTCCCACCCCGTGGTGCTCTGCGGCTCTGTGGCCTCCACTCCCGGTGTCCGTAGCCGGCTGGATCAAGCTAGGAAGCGCGTGCGTGCGTCTTCCGAGGTGGGAACCTGCCTCTTCTCCTCCTTTTTTTTTTTCCCTTTACCATGACGCCTGTTGCTCATAGGTACAAATCAAACGAAGAGTATGTATATGTGCGAGGCCGCGGCCGAGGGAAATATGTTTGTGAGGAGTGTGGAATTCGCTGCAAGAAGCCCAGCATGCTGAAGAAACACATCCGCACCCACACTGACGTCCGACCCTATGTGTGCAAGCACTGTCACTTTGCTTTTAAAACCAAAGGTAAGAGACAGTCAGCCGGGGCACTGCCCCTGCCGGCTGCAGGGAGCTCCCCTCTGGGGGTCCCAGCACAGAGCTCAGGGGCCCAGACCACTCTGCCTGGAGCCTGGAGCACCCCCACTTCCTGGGTTCCCGCCCCACTTGGTGCCCAGTGGCAGAGCAGCTGGCTCCAGACTGGGCCGCGGCACCCACGGCTGCTCCCAGCCATCTGCCTGGATCCCGCACACAGC
Organism: Varecia variegata; assembly: GCA_028533085.1. Classification (NCBI taxonomy): domain Eukaryota; kingdom Metazoa; phylum Chordata; class Mammalia; order Primates; family Lemuridae; genus Varecia; species Varecia variegata. The sequence goes on from CM052444.1 coordinate 80,983,141, forward strand.
CCCCCACCTGAGGCCCCCCTGCCTGCCCTGCCCACGGCACTCTTGCGCAGTCCCTGGTTTCGTATCTTCTCTCATCACCCCTTCCTTTTGCATGCGTCCTTGGCCATGCATCCACTGATCCGACAGCTCCGGCATCAGCACTGGTCACTGCCACTCTTGCATTGGGAAATCCATTCCACTCCACCCCGAGCCACTTGCCACACTCGCATGCCCACTTCTCATGCCAGAGTCCGCCCTGCCTCCACCCCCCTCCACGACCCTCAGCCCCCGCTCTGCCCAGCTCCTCTGCTGCTCTCAGCACAGGGCCAGAGCGGCAGCCCTGTCACTCCTGTCCCCAGCCACGCCCCACATCAGGGTCAGGACAGGCTCTGCAGTCACCTGTGAAGGAAGGGCCGGCTGTTGAGGGCATGCATCCCAGAGAGCTGTGACGGGCAAGGGTGGTGGCCTGGCATGCTGCAGCCACCAAGTGGATGGACGAGCTGAGGCCATGTGGTTCTTGGATCGCACTCTTCTCCTGCAGGGCAGCAGGGAGGGTGCTCGCTGCAGACAGAGGTGCAGAGGGAGGCCCAGGCCTCGCGGCACCTCTGGTGGCTTCAGCCTCTTGTGCTTTGCAGATTCCTGGGTCAGGGTCTGGACACAAGGGTCCTGTCTTCTCCTTTGAGCAAATCAGGGGCCTCCACGCCAGCCCCATGGGAGCTGAGTGGTTTTGCAGGGGACGAAACACATGGGCTGCCTTCGGCTTTGCCACTTGTCGACTTTTCTTCCGTTGGTAAAGCTACTCCTGTGAGAGAGCCTGGGCAGCTGTTTTGGAGAGGGCCTCCAGGCTTCCTCGCCTCCTCCATGCTCTTGTTGCCTGACCCCTTCCCTTCTCTCTGCAAGAGGTCAGGGGCCAGTTTAACACACCCCTGGCTCAGCGGCCTCCTCTCTGACCGAGTTCCCGTTCCTGGTCTCCTGACCCCATGGACTGACCCCTGCCCTCTGTCCTCTAGCCATCATCCTCTTTTGATGTAGGTGGAGGTGCCTGCCTGCCCACTTCCTGTCCCTGGTCCTCCTCTCTCTTAGTGTCTCATAAACACTGTCCCAAAGGGCACCCAGAGAGAGCAGATGGGCCTGCAGCCCCCTCCCCACCCCATGGGCATATCAAAGGCGTCCTCCACCCCCAGGGCCCTGCCATGGCCCACTTCCTCTGGCCTGAGGCAGCCAGGTGGGATTTTATAGAAGAGAGAGATGGGAATAACTGACTGACAGTTTAAATAACAGTCTTCGACTCTAAAAGTAGAAAACTTCTCCCTTGAAGGTGAAAAAAGTGATCTCAGAAAACAGAATGATTGTTCATGCTAGAGCTGTAACTAGACCCAGGGCCCCGACCTCGTGGACACCATCCCATCATCTTCCTCTCTGTCAGCAGGTAGTTCTCTCTCCTCTCTGGAGGGGGTGGCAAGAAGCTGCAATCAGAGTGGGTCACAACTGCTGCCCCTGCTCCCAGCGTATGTCCAGGGGACCACGCTGTCCTCAACCTGAGGAGCCCTGAGAGCCTCACAGCCAGGGCCATGCAGAGCCCACCTGTGCCCAGCACACAGCGGGGCTGCCACTGCCGTGGGAGCCATCACTCTGCCATGTGACACTGGCAACCCATCCCGGCTGAGTTCCCGAGCGGTCTCCCTGGGGGACGCCACTCAATTCCCTTTGCCTTGCCCATTTTGCCGGGTCTGAGAGAGGCCTGGGTCACTAGCAGGGGCCCCACTTTCCAGGAGAGGCCTTCACTGGGGCCACGCCGAGCCCGTCTGCAGTCCCTTCCTGGGTCTGTCTGAGGCAGCACAGAGACCTGAAGGGGCCCAAGAGCATAGTCTGCACAGAGGGGCTGCAGACCCTCCGCATCTCCAGGGCTGTGGAGTGTCCCCTGAGGGAAGGCCGTGGGGTGTGCTCTCAACCAGAGATCGGGGTGTGCGCTGAGCTCCTCCTCACGTGTGCATAGCGGCTTCCAGAAGACTAAAACCTTCCAGAGGCAAACCAGGGGGCGGATGGGAAACAGTGGAGTCTCAAACTCTGTGAGCAGCAGAGCAGGGACCGTGTTAGGGCGGCGGCACATGGAAGCGGAGAAAGCTCCCTCTTCGCGCTGTCTGCACGACGGGTGCAGGGAGGGAGGACACGGAGCTCCTGTCTGTCCCTGTGGCCGGGTGTCTCCGCCGAGTGCTGGGCCCTGTCAGCCACAGCTCAGACAGACAGACGGCCCCTCCCGTAGGGCCACCTGCCTCCCCATCAGGCCATCCTCGGTCCTGGGCCCTCCCGGCACCACCACCTGGCTGCACCCGTGCCCGGGAGCCCTTCCTGTCTGTCTCTGTCTGCCGTCTGTGTCTCGTCTCTGTGTCAGACGTCGTGGCGGCAGCGAGGGCCTCTGGGAGCTGGCTGAGGAGCGCGCGGTGGGTGGGGCCGGAGAGGCCTGCGGTGGCCCTGTGGAGTCCAGGGGTCCCGGTTCCTCTTCTCAGATGGTTCCCAGAGGCCAGTGGGGTGGCTGTGCCGTGTCCAGGCCCTTGCGCCGATCGCCTCGGGGAACAGAGGTGGCAGCTGTGGACAGGCCTCATGCCCATCAGGCTGGCAGGGGCAGCGGCAGGGCTGTCGGTCAAAGCCCAAGGGGGCAGACAGCGGTGCTGGCCGCTCTCTTGGCGGAGGTTCTGCCTCCTCCAGATGCCCATCACTCCCACCCACTTGCCTCTCCCCCTCCATCGGGGCTGCCAGGCTTTTGGTGGGGGCTGGGAGGACTGTGGGGAGCTGTGGACTCTGCCTGACAAGCCCAGGCTCTGCCCCTCCACAGGGAAGTGGTGTCCGGGCACCCGCATCCATTGGTGCACCCCCTACCATTCACAGCGGAGGACACAGGCCTGGAGAGGGGAAGTCACAGAGGGAGCCCGGACAACACTCAGGGCTGCTCATCCAGTGTCCACTCCTGTCACCCACAGAGTCACCTCCAACTCCCTGCCCCCTCGCTGCAGCCCCCGCAGTGGGGACAGAGAAAAGGAAGGCCTTTGGGGCCCCCCGGTGCCTTCTCCTGAGAGCCCCTGAGGCCTAGACTGGGAGGTAAAACCATTTCACCAAGAGCATCATCTTAGCCCCTCTCTCCCCCATACCCAGCATGGTGCGTGGCAGAGTCGCCCCTGCTCGATAGAGAGTGATTGTCATGGTGGGGGGCGGGAGGTCTGCTCTCTGCCAGGCACACTCAGCTGCAATCCGCATGCGTCACCTCATCAACTCCTCCCACATCCCCACAAGGTAGGTGATACGTCACAGCCACAGAAACTGGGGCTCAGAAGGTGAGGGAACTTGCCTGGGAGCCCACAGCTAGCCAGTGGCAGAGCCCAGTCAAACCCAAGGCCACCAAGCTCCAAACCGTCTGGGTTCTATTCTGCCACCTCGTGGAGCGAGCAAGGACCCCAGAGTCCTGAGGCCTGGGTCCAGACGGTGCTCTACACTAACTCGCCCTGGGACTTTGGGCCAGTTGGTTCACTGCGTTTGCTAATGGGAGCCCTGCCAGCACCCGAGACAGCCAGTGCTCTTGTCTGATGGTGTCATCAGCACCTGGGCCCTGAGTGAGATCGGAGGCAGGGAAACCTCTTCTGGTGGGGGGTGAATTACATGGTCTGTGAGGATCCTTCCAGCACTTTGCTTCTGTGATAAGAGGGGCATTTCCTACACATGGCTACTGGACACCCATTGTGTGCCCGGCACCTGACTTGGCTGGATATAGACCTAAACCTTCCAGGCAGAACACGTGTAACAAATGATGTAATAGCCAGAATGAGCAGTGTTCACCGTCCTCTGTGGCCTGGGAGAGTCAGGGGAGGGGGACCTGGTTCCAGAACCTTAGGACGGAATCTCTGACCCACGGAAGACACCGGCAGCCTTTTCCCACCTTGACTGTCCTACTCACGTTTTGCCTGCTCACGGCAGTGAGGGTGGAGGTCCACGAGGTTGGATGGGGACCTTTGGGGACCCCTCAAGATGACTCTGGAAGTTATGGCTCTGCTCCCTCTATGGTCAGGAGGAGAACACCCAAGTTTCTCTCCAGTTATAGGAGGAAAACCAAAACCAGGAAGGACAGTCGTGGACTAGGACCACGGGGAGGAAAGAGGAAGGGAATGGCTCCTCTCCTATCCCTGCTGCCCTTGCCTCGCATACCTCAGGGAACCCCAGCTTAGGGCTCCCCATTAACCTCTTAGCAATACCCCAAAGTTCCCTAAAATTCCCAGAATGATTAAGAAGCCTCCTTTGGTTCATCCGTGGGCTCTCTCCTTGTTCACCCATCCATCCATTCATCCATCCATCTCTCCCACCCTCTCATCTAATAGCCTTCCTGTCCATTTATCTTCTCATTTATCCTCTCATCCTGTCCTTGCTTGCTCCTCCTGTTCTGTTTGTTCTCCCACCCACCCAACTTCCATTCTTTTATCCTCCTGTCTGTCCGCCCATGCCTTTACACGTGCCTGCATCCATTCATGCGTCCAACCGCCATTCTTGCACTCATCCAGTCTGCATCCTCCCATCCAGCCCTCATCCGCCCATCTGCTTACTGACCCATTTCCATCCATCCTTCCATTTATTTCCTTCATCTACGCACTACCCCATCTGTCCATTCATCTTCTGACCTACTCACCCAGTGTCCCAGCCCTCTGTCTGTCCACTTTCTGTTCTTCCATCTCTCCATGTTTCCCCTACCCACATATCCGTCCATCTGTCCGTCCGTCCACCGGTCTCTGTACATCCATTCCAAGAGCCTCACCTCTTTCCATTTTTCTCTCCTCCATCCATCCATTCAAACTTACCAATAAATAAGATTGTTAAGATGAAGCACCTGACTCTGGTAACTTATAATTTATCATGTGAACAGCCATATGGAAATAGAGTCCCCAGAGCAACGGTAAGCACATCACAGTTAGGGATTGGCCCAAAGGAACATCCTGAGGCATCTGGCCTGCATTCTCCCGGGGAAGACTGGATGCTCTGCCTCTCCTTTCCAGAACACTCCTGTCCACAGGGCTTTGTGGCCTGTGCCATGCTGTGTGCATGTCGGGAGCTGAAGCTGTTGTTAGTGTTCCCCTGATGCCCCTGCCCACCAGCCTGTGCGACTGCACCTACAACTTGGAGCAGAGTCAGCCTCCCCTCCAGGGGCATCGTAGACATGGAGCAGGGCAGAGCCTCACTAGGGCCTTCCCCGAACCACCCTGGTCCTGTCTCTGCACTGTACATTGGCCTGGGGAAACTGAGGCCCAGGAAGGGGACTTCTCTAAAGAAAGCAGGCTTGGGCCCCCAGCCTTGTGGCTCCCAGGTCTCTGGCCAGTAGATGCCCCTACTCTCTGACCCTTCTCCATTCCCAATATTAACTTCATCCTGGTTCCTCTTCCCAGACCCCAAGATTCTGCCCGGTGGGCTGCCCCAGGAGTGTGCCCACCTGCCATGCTGGGCGGCGGGAGCCTCTCATGGCAGCCCAACACTTGAGATGGCCCATAATCCTGTCTGAAGAGCGTCATCAGCTCTGGGCCCAGCCTTAAATCAGAAGCAGGAAAAACCTATTGCCCTTGAGTTATCTTTTAATTTCTTTTTTGTTTGTTTTTTAACCAGCATCTCACCTCCTCATTATGTAATACCCTCTGTCCGCTCACGGCCCCCTGCCCACCCCACCCCAGCTCCTGTGTGCCGCCTCGAACAGCAGCTGTGGCTGCACATCTTGGCCTGGGCACCAGGGCAGAGAGATGCCCTGGCCCCTGCCCAGCCCCTGCAGCTGGCAGGGCCTCGACTGGTCTGAGAAACCATGGCCTGCCAGCTAGGTGCTGCCTCCGTGAGCCCCGGGCCCACCCTGGCCTCCTGCCCTGCAGCAGAGTCTGAGTCTATTCTCATCTCTTTCCAGGAAATCTGACTAAGCACATGAAGTCGAAGGCCCACAGCAAAAAGTGCCAAGAGACAGGGGTGCTGGAGGAGCTGGAAGCCGAAGAAGGTAACACATTGCCAATCTCCTCCTTGTCCCCTCCCGTCCTCCCCGCTTGCCTGCCCTCCTCCACCTTCCCCCCACCTCCTTCCTTTCTGCCCTCTTCTCCTCGGCTCCCCTTCTCTCTCTCCCTCCCATGCCCTCCCCTCCAGTTCTCCCAGCTGCTGGGAGACAAAGGTTAAATTCACTGAATGACGACCCTGCCTTCCACACGCTCACAGCACATGCTGTGCAGCCGTAGCTATTGTGCATTACGGTCTAGCACGCAGGCAGAGCGCCTGGCATCCCATGGGTGCTCAATGAATGTTTACTGAATAAATGAACATATGAGTTCCTATAGTCCATGTTGACAGAGCACCCACTATGTGCCAGGCATGTTCTAAACGTGTGCCCTGAACTATCTCAGCAAACCCTCATGATGATTCTGTGGGGTACATACCCTTGGAAGCTCCACACCCATGCTCATGCCTACACACTTGGGCATGGGCCTGACCCATGGGCCTTTTGGGGTTAGGAGGGTTTCAAGAAAGCTAAAACCAGACCTGACAGCAACTTGTCACCTCCCAATCTTATCCCACCACCACACCCCGGCCATGGTGGTCCATCCCAGGAGGCATATTAGATCCAGTTTTTGAGCAGACGGGAGGGGAGATGAGTCAAAGGCAGCGGGCCTGCCAGGGAGTTGCCCAGCCTCAGCATCCAGGCAGGAGGCCAGAGGGGCCTTGGCAGTGGACGGGCAGTGGGTGGCAGTCCCTCCAGCAGGAGGAGGCTGGAGGCATTCCTTTAGCACCAGGCAAACCTTTGGCCACAGATTCCCTGAAATCACTATCAGGACTTAGAGAGTGACAAAGAGGAGGGTGTGTGTGTATTTGTCTGTTTTTGTTTTTGTGATTTGGGGATGTATTTGCAGTCTTACAAAAGAGTTAAATCCTATTTCCTTTCAGGTGGAATAAATCACCTTTCTAGAACAGAACACAATGAACTTGGCGCTGTTCCCCCCAGACCTAGAATATGTAAACCTACCATGCTTGTCAAGAATGCACGTGGGGCCACTTACAGATGTTGTGTCAGTGAGTCCTCATGTCAGGTGGTAGAAACTTGTGCTGCCCCATTTTAACAGAGGAAAGTAAAGCTCGGACAGGAAAAGGCAGGTGCCCAAGGTCACACAAAAGCACTGGCTCCAGGCCACCCCACTGCCTGGTGGGCTGGACCACGGGAGCCTGAGCTCAACCCAGAGCCCTCCCTGTGTGGTCCCTTCCCTCTCCCAACCTCATTTTCCCAGTGCGGCAAACAAGGATGATCAGACCCACTTGTTATCAGGAAGAAATCCATGCATTCATTCCAGAAGTAACTGCTGAGCACCAGCTCTGTTCCGGCTGTGTGCTAGGTGCTGGGGACTCCGCTGTGAGTAAAACAGAGCTCCTGTCCTCAGGAAGCCTACAGTCTAAAGGGGAGCCAGGCAAGGCACAAATGTGGGACACAGCAGGGGCGACGAGAATGAAGCAGAAAATAAAGGCTGGGGCGTGTGGGGACGGCCGCTCTGTTAGGCAGGGTGGTGTGAACAGAGAAGCTGGGTGACGCCAGGGCTGGGGAGCCGGCAGGGTCTGGGAAGAGCGCGCCCGCACAGGCAGCAGGGGAGCGCGCCCGCACAGGAGCGGGGCCTGGAGGGCTCGGGCGCGTGGCGCGCGTGGCTGGAGCACGGGGCACGTGGGCAGAGCGCGGGGCCGGGCACACGTCGCTCGCGCGGGTGGGCCCAGGGAGGTGGTGAGGGCGGGCGGGTTCTGGCTGGTTCTGGAGGAAGAGCCCACAGGCTTTGCTGACGCGCCGTGGAGCGGAGAGGGGAGCGATTGGGAGGAAAAGGAGCCGAGGATGACTCCGAGGTTACGGCCAAGAGACGGGAAGGCTGGGGCGGCCGCTCCCCGCGGTGAGACCGCCGCAGGGAGCAGCGGCAAGGTCGGGTCGCGCGCGGTGGCGGCCGCGTGGGAGGACAGCCCGAGCCACCGCCCCCCGCGCCCCGCCCCTGGCGCTGACGAGGCCGGCGCCAGCGCCACCGTGTGGCCGGTCCCGGCGGCGCCCGCCCCGAGCTCCGCCCCGACCTGCTGGGCGGCCCCAGGCCCCTGCACAGGCAGGTGGGCAGCGGGGCTGGACCTTGGGCTCGACCCCAGCAGGGGCCGCAGCTCCAAAAGGCGCGTTGAGAGTAGGCCGACCAGCCAGGGCATCCCCTAAAGCCTGCAGGAACCCAGATGTGAAGAGCCCGGCAAACCCTGCTCTGGGCAGGGGACCCTTGGCTTCTGTCATTCATGCTCTGCTCTGGGTGCCCAGGCCTCAGTTTCCGCATCAGTAAAGAGGACAGCAGGAGACGTGTGTCTTGACTCTGCCTCGCTGGTAGCACCACCCCTCCGACCTTCAACTGCCTGCCTGCTGGGTGGGGGAGGGGGCAGCTGGAGATGACAGTAGCTGAAGTTCACTGGGGACTTCCCAGGTGCCAGACCTGCACAGTCCTCACAACCGCTGCATGAGGTGGCGTTTATTACTATTACCCCATGTCACAGATGAGGGAACTGAACGCAGAGAGAAGGTGAATTATCTAACCTCACACCGCAAGAAGTTGGTGGTGCTAGGATTCAAGCCCAGACCATTTCCTGCTTCTTCTCAAGGCATAAAATCATTTTTAAACTGTCAGTGTAATAATGCGAGGGTTGCAAACTTCAGTTCTGACTCAGCTTGCTGGGTGACCTTGGGTAAGCACTTGCCCCCTCTGTGCCTGGATTTCACCGCATGTAAATGAGGGGTGGGGCCGGATGAACTCCTGGGACTGAAGCAGGCCCCTGCCAAAGTCGTAGGTCAGGGAAGTAGATGCCCCCATCCCCATCGTACTCCCAACCCAAACCTCCCCCCCCCCCCCGCCCCGGGTCTCTCATCATTCTGCTCCCAGCTGCAGGAGACCCTGCCCTTAGCCTGTGGCCTTCCCTTTGCCTGCCAGCCCAGCTCCACCCCATAGTTTTTGACCTGTGTCCTACTGAATGCCCACTGTTGTCCATTTCGGGCATGCTGAGTTATGTGGAAGACCGGACGCTGGGCCTTCTGGCCTGGGGCGGCTGTGCATGAGTGAGATCCAAGCCTGGCTGCACCGGCAGCCTGGGCCAGCTTCTGCATCCAGCTGTCCTGGTTGCTAGTGGGTGCGGTACTGCCATGTGTGAGTGACTCAGCCCACCTGTCACCAGCCTCACTCTGCAGACCAGAAACACAGGTCACGACAGTCTAATGATGGGCCAGCGAGTGGGCCAGATGTCAGCGGAGCTGTCCCCAGTGTCACGATTGCTGTCCATTTCAGAGAGGCCCAAACTAGACTCCTGACATGTTAGAGGGGACCTGCTGGGTGGGGCCACCCCACAGAAGCCAGACCAGGAGGCTGGCATTTCAGACCCCCACTGCCCTCAGCCAGGAGCAGCCTGGGCTTCAAAAGGGCAGCGGCTCCTCTGCACAAGAGCGTGGCTGAGATGGGGCCGTGCTCTGCAGCCTGAGGCCAGCTGAGCCAAGTCACCCACAGAGGCCAGAGTCTGCCATGTGCCAGATGCATTGTGCCAGCCAGTGGCAGCCTGGTCACAGTGGCAGATGTGTCTTTAGACTGACCACAGATGGCTCTGTGCTGCTGGACGAGCCAACATGAATACTCTGTCCTAGAATACTAGATTTCATCATTCCCGTATTCTTAGTGGTATCATTATTTGAGCCCTTGCTGTGTGCTAGGCCTGCATTTACTCCTCCTAGCAAACACTGTGAGGTGAGACTTTCACACTCATTGGAGAAAGGAGACTGAGGGCCGGGCACGGTGGCTCACGCCTGTAATCCTAGCACTCTGGGAGGCCAAGGCGGGTGGATCGCTCGAGGTCAGGAGTTCGAGACCAGCCTGAGCAAGAGCGAGACCCCGTCTCTACTAAAAATAGAAAGAAATTATCTGGCCAACTAAAAATATATATAGAAAAAAATAGCTGGGCATGGTGGCGCATGCCTGTAGTCCCAGCTACTCGGGAGGCTGAGGCCGTAGGATCGCTTAAGCCCAGGAGTTTGAGGTTGCTGTGAGCTAGGCTGATGCCACGGCACTCACTCTAGCCCGGACAACAGAGCGAGACTCTGTCTCAAAAAAAAAAAAAAAGAAAAAAGAAAGGAGACTGAGGCACAGCAAAGTGACATAACTTGCTCCTGGTGAAGCCAGCACTGAGACACTAATGAAAAAAAAAAAAAGGCTGTCTTATTTGCTGCGGTTCAGTTCCAGCCCTGCTACTATTCCACTTGGGCAAGTTACTTAATCTCTCCACTGCTCACTATTATTACTTACAAAGTGTCCCCATGTCTGTTAGGTCACTTGCTCTTCCATGACTATTGTGCCCAAGGAAACTGAGGCTTAGAGAGGAGCAGCCATGGGGCCAGAATGACTCTGGGGCCTGACCGTGACCTCAGGTCTTCTGTGTTTGCCCCTCAGGAACCAGTGATGACCTGTTCCCAGACTCGGAAGGGCGAGAGGGCTCAGAGGCTGTGGAGGAGCACCAGTTTTCAGACCTGGAGGACTCAGACTCAGACTCGGACCTGGACGAAGATGAGGACGAGGACGAGGAGGAGAGCCAGGACGAGCTGTCCAGACTGTCCTCGGAGGCACCCCCACCAGGCCCGCCAGCCACGCTGTGGGCAGACTCCTCACCCATCCAGGGCCCTCAGCCCCCAGATGCCACCTCTGGCAATGAGCCCACATGCGGCAGCTCGGTCTCGGAAGCTGAGCACTTGACAGCCAGCAGTCGCTCCACGTCCAGCCAGAGCATGCTGTGCCTCCCCCGGCTGGGACTGGCCCCTTCAAGCCCTGTGGAGAAGGAGACAGGCTCGGCCCTGAGCTCCAAGTCCGTGTCGCCGAGAAGACCGTGGTCCCCAAGCAAAGAAGCAGGCAGCCGCCCACCGTTAGCCCGCAAACACTCACTAACCAAAAACGACTCGTCTCCCCAGCGATGTTCACCGGCCAGAGAACCACAGGCCTCAGCCCCAAGCCCACCTGGCCCCCAGATGGGTCCTGGAAGGGACACGGGCCCACTCCCTTGTGGGTCTCCAAGACTTGAGCTGTCTCCTCTCAGCCCCCGGCCCCCTCGAACACATCTGCCCCCCAGACACTCGCCCACCAGGAGATGGTCTCCGGGTCAGGCCGAGTCACCACCACGGTCAGCGCTGCCAGGGAAGTGGGCCTTGCCTGGGCCGGGCAGCCCCCCTGTGGGCAAGTGTGGCCCGGGCTTGGGGCTGGCCCCGCGGGTTCTCTTCCCGCCCACGCCTCTACCTCACAAGCTTCTCGGCAGAAGCCCCGAGACCTGCACCTCCACCTGGGTGAGTTCCTGGGCCACCTCTCCCCCGTGGGGTGGGGGGGTTGCAAGTTCACACCTTCGAAAGTATCACATCTGGAGCTAGACAGTACCACCAGCTCAGTAATACTACTATTTAGCAAACATTTATCAGGCACCTACGGTGCCAGGCACCATGCCTACACCGACTGGCTTAGTAGACTTTGTTCTAGGCTCAGAGGCAGCAGAGCATGGACTGTGGTGTTCACTGGTTCTGGGTTCCACCACTTGCAAGTGTGTGCTCTTGGATGTGGGTGTAAATACTTGTACAATTCCTTGTCCGCCTACCCACCCCATCCCCACCCCCATGTATCCATCAAGCAGATGGCAGAGCTCAACCAAAGTCATCACCATCACCAACATCACTGTCAACAACATCCTCAGAGACACCATAGCTGACACCATCCCTGTCAAACCATCAGCATGGTCCCCATCACCTCTGGCATCTTGTACCCCGGCACACCATTGCTGCCACCCCATCAGTGTGATCAGTGCCATCACATCACCAGCACCGTCACTGTCCCTGTCCCCGTGGCTGCCATCCCGCCCCACTGACAGCACCATCACTGCCAGCTAACCTCTACCTTCCAACACTTTTTCTGTCCCCACATTGTCATGGCCCAACCCCGTCACTCCTGGAGGATCACTGATCTAGGAATCCGTCCTTGATTTTTAATTTCGGGGTCACATTAAAATGCCTCGTGGTCGGAGAGCCTTGGGTGGGAGCTCACATCCAAGAATGAAGTTGGGTCAAGACCATTTTAGGAATAGAAGAGGTAGCAGAACCAAGGTAGAGGGCTATGCGCAAGGGTGACAGCAGGGCCCCACCTTGCCCGAGCACCCGCCTCCCCCAAGGACAGATGTGCCTGCCAGAGGCATGGAGACCACGAGGCCTGAGTGTGCTCATGGTCACCTCGGGGCTGGACAGGGCCCATGCCAGGGAGGGCAGCTGGCTCAGGGTGGTGCTGTGGGCAGCGTGTCAGGAACTCGGGTTCTGCACCCAGCTCAGCTGGGACTCAGGACTCACTCTGCGGTCTCGGGCCAGTCCCCCTCCCCACCTCCAGGCCCAGGTTCTCCATGTGCCCAGCATGTAACCCTCACCTTACCCTGTCTTGTTTTCTGACCCCAGCAGAAGGCCGAGTCCCGAAGTCCCTCCTGCTCACCCGGCCCTGCTCATCCTCTCTCCTCCCGACCCTTCTCCGCCCCCCATGACTTCCACGGCCACACCCCGGCCCGGACAGAGGAGAACATCTTCAGCCACCTGCCTCTGCACTCCCAGCACTTGGCCCGTGCCCCGTGTCCCTTGATTCCCATCGGGGGGATCCAGATGGTGCAGGCCCGGCCGGGAGCCCACCCTACCCTGCTGCCAGGGCCAGCCGCCACCTGGGTCAGTGGCTTCTCGGGGGGTGGCAGCGACCTGACGGGGGCCAGGGAGGCCCAGGAGCGAGGCCGCTGGAGTCCTACCGAGAGCTCATCAGCCTCTGTGTCGCCTGTGGCTAAGGTCTCCAAGTTCACACTCTCCTCGGAGCTAGAGGGCAGGGACTACCCCAAGGAGAGGGAGAGGACGGGCGGAGGCCTGGGCAGACCTCCCGACTGGGAGCCCCGTGGGGCCGAGGCACCCACAGAGCCCGTGCCCACGCACAGTCCCTGCACCCCGCCACCCCAGGGCCGCCGGGCAGCGCAGTCCTGGAGCCCCCGCTTGGAGTCCCCGTGCACTCTGGCCGACACCGAGGCCTCTGCCACCCCGCCACTGGACCGCAGCAGCTCCGTGGGCTGCCTGGCGGAGGCCTCTGCTCGCTTCCCAGCCCGGAGGAGGAACCTATCTGGGGAACCCAGGACCAGGCAGGGCTCCCCCCAGCCCTCAGGAAGTGGGGAGCCCAGGGCACGTCCACACCAGCCTGAGGACAGGGGCCCCCCGAGCACTTAGCCGCTCTCTGACCGCTTCAGCATCTGGCTTCCGGAGTTCAGCAACAGACGTTTCCAGCCAACTTCCTCGAATCACCTGCTCTCACGGGCCACGCCCATCTGTCCCTCTGTCCAAGCAGCTTCTGCCCAGCCCCCATCTGCTGTATCTTCCCATGTATGCAGTTACCTGTGCCTTTTTCTATACCTTTTGTTGCTTGAAAACAAACAAATCACACACACACATAAAAAAAAAAAAAAAAAAAAAACCACGAGGAGTTTGAGGCTGTGACTAGTCCGTGATTTTGGGGGAAAGGCTGTAGGTGGAGCCTCTGTACCCTGCAGTCGCAGCCACCTCACCCCCAAGGCTGGCAGAGGGAAAGGGGATGCACGGAGGGAGAGAAAAAAAGAAACTTTACAAACTGCAGAATGAGACGTAAAAGCAAGCACTCCTATGTACAGATGTTTATGGTTTCTATCTATTGCCTCTTGTCCCACCCCAGCGAGTGGCTGCTTCTCTCTGCCAGCAAAAAGGCCAGCGGCGGCCCCACCCAGGCAGGCCCCAGAAAATCATCTTTTCCTTTTTTCTTTTTTTATGCAAGACAAAGACAAAGAAAGAAAATGTTACCTTTCCTAGGATTTCAGCACAAAATTACAGGAGCAGGTAGAAGGTAGGAGCTGGTTGGTTCCCCCAGGGCTCCCAGGGACCCTGGCAGTCTGAGTTTTGGGCCCATCCTGGCATTTGACAGGTGGCCATACCACCCCACTCATCCAAACCCCATCCTGGTGCCTCCGTTCTGCCCCCCACCCATACCCCCTGGGCTGGGAAACGTCTCCCCGTTCCTGAGCACCCGGCCCAGGCCATAGGCTGCCTGCTCTATTCTAAAAACTGCCCACAGGCTGACTTAGCAGGACCCAAGCCCTAGGGACTGTTCCTGAGACCGGGGTGTGGGTTTGTTCCACCTTGATCCCTGGAGTACCAGGGGCCCTACTTCCTTCATGGCTGGGCCTTTCCAGTGCTTGGCACCGAAGGTTTACAGGGACCCATTTCTGGACCCCTTTGCAGCAGGACTGGTTTCCCCCCTCCCAGCCCCCCACTGTCCCTGCCTCCACCACCCCAAAGGAAATACCCAAAACTGTGCCTGGTGGGAACTGCCGGGGCCTGTTTGTTGCAGAGAAGAGAGAGAAAGAGGACGGTGTTCAATTCTTTCCCCAGCCTCCTCCGATTCTTGAGCTAGGGGACTTTTGAATTGTCCTAAGGGATCTGGATTCTTCTCCAGAGCAATCAGAACTGGCCAGTGCCTCTTCCTTATCCCATTTCTGCCTTCAAGAAGCTGCCCTGCACTTCCTGAGGGCACAAACCTGTAAGAAAAATAATATGATCAGAGATTTAAACCCCCAGTTGAAATATGGAACTTGAACTGTAACATGTTCACCGCACCCTGAGAGAGGTAGTTTTTCCCAATCTTCCATAAATGGTTTTCTTTACTTTCTGCACAGGGGCGAGAGCGCAGGGCCCGTGGCCTGGCCCGTGCAGCCTGGGTGCTGACACTGCCTTGTGCAGGGCAGGGGCCTCTCTGGGCGGCCCACAGGCCTCAGCCAGGGGTTTATGAACCAAGTACTTGTCCAAGGGCTCCTGAGCTGTTGAAGTTGTTTAAAAAGGATGCCGTAGGTGGGAGGGTCGAGACCCTTCTGCAAGCTCCCTGTGCCCGGCCATACTTACCTCTTCCTCCAGTCACAGCCTTTCCTTGCTTGGCCCCTGATGGGTGGACACACCAGCCACAGGTCCAGACTACAGCCAGACCACCTTGTTCATACCCTTTGCCTCACTTAGAGCTAAGACAAAAAGTGCGATAACAGGGCAGGGCCTCCCTGGGCGTCCGCTGTGCGCCAGGGTCCTGGGGACTCCAGATTAGCTGGTAGCTCTTGGCTGCTTGACTCAGAGTCTTGGGCTCTTGTCCACCCTGGGAGAAGCCAAGAAGCCCATCCTGGACAATACTGTACTGTTCTGACAGGGCAGGAAGTGGGCAGGAGCCCAGGCTCCAGAAGGCCAGGGCTTTCCTCTCCCCTGCCTTCCAGCCCTCGCCCATGGGGCTGCCCACAGGCTGGACACTTCAAGGGCTGAGGCCTGGGAGCTGGATAAAGGGCATTGCTTCAGCCCAGGTTGGAAACTTTCCTGGGCAAGATCTTCCGGCCCCAGGCCTACGAGGCAGCAGACTGTGGGCTCTGCTGGACCAGCCCCTGACCTTGGGGGTGGCCACACCTCTCACCCCACCCTGCACCCCAGCTCTCCTGGGCACCAACCCCCTGCACTCGAACAGCCCGCCCACCGAAGGTTCCTCCCTGGGAAGCCTAGTGATGGACCGTGGCCAGCAAGGGAGGGTCCCTGCAGTCACGGGGCTGTCAGGCTCTGACAGAGAAGTAACCAGCGCCAGTGGTCACTGGAGACCTAATTCTAAATACCCGTGGGGAGATGCACAAATAGAATCTGGCCAAAGGGCTACTACCCCATCCAGGTGCCCAGAGGGATGGCATTGATGCCCCCAGCCTGGGGTGTATGTCACTGGGCACGGCTCTAACCCCCCTTCCAGACTCTATTTCCACTCTCCTGAGCACAGACCATGTGATGCTCACTCCACTCATGTGCTCCCCTGGGCCTTCTGTCCCTGCGCCCAACCACTTCTGCAGTTCCAACTTGCCTGTAATGCTGTTGTCCCTGTTAAAAGCATCAGCAGAGAAAGCAGGGGCTGATTTGTGGCCATAGCCACCTGTCCCATGCTCTGTTGAAATGGCCTTCCCTTAGTACAGAATAGCTCTGGTCCTTGGGTGTTAGCAGTGGGGGAGGAACCAACCAGCAGAGGTCTCAGAGGCAAATCTTGCCTTCTGCTGGGATCCCAAGCCACCTGCCCCCCAGGCCTGCCCCCCAGGATGTGCTTCACCCCTGGCAACTCAGGGCCATTCTGGGTACTAACCCACTCCCCCCCGAAGACAGGCCTGCCCTGCCTGTGCCCAACCCTGGCTCGCACGCCGGCCTCATCTCCTGGGACCCTCCAGGAGCCTGACAGCCGTGTGCTGCCTGCTCTCACCCCCATGACCCCCAACTCCCAAACCCAAGAGTTCCCCCCTGCCTCCCTCTTTTGGGAAAAGTCTGAAAGAATTAGCTTCCAGATTCCTCTAGCTTCTTCTCTATCCCTCCCCCACCACCCAGTCCTTCTGAAGAGGAACAAGCAATATATCTGAGCTGAATTTCTCTCTAGTCCTTTCTCCAGACAAACCCTTCTTAAAGCAAAAGTCCTGGCTGAGCAGCCCTCCCTGGGGACCGATCTGCCGTGTTGACCAGGGGAAGAAAGTTCCTGAAGGCCTGTTCCACAAATTCTGCTTCTGTGTTGTGAATCCAGTCCGCTTTCCATTAGAAAACCGCTTCGGCACTTACGATCACTTTACTAAATCTAGTCTTTAAAAAAAAAAAAAGAAAAGAAAAGAAAAGAAACATGCAGGCAAATGTAAGATACACGCTCTCTGTAAGATAAATATTTGCCTTTTTTTTTTCTAAAAGGTGTATGTATTCTGTATGTGAAATTGTCTGTAGAAAGTTTCTATGTTCTTAAATGGCAATACATTCCAAAAATTGTACTGTAGATATGTACAGTGATTGCACTGGGATGGGGTAGTTTTGCCTGTAATTTTATTTAAACTCCAGTTTCTACACTTGCATCTTGCAATGTTGGTATGGTATATATCAGTGCAAAAGAAAAAAACAAAACAAAACAAAAAAATCCATGCAGGTCTAAAGCACAGAGTCTGACGTACAAAAGGAAAAAAAATGCTCAGTATTGATGTGTGTGACCTTTGTTGTAAATTACATCTGTACTGTGAATGAGAAGTTTTTACAAGTATAATAATTGCCTTTATTACAGCTCTGGCTGAGTGTTCAGCCTGAGGATATTTTTTAAAAAAAAATAGCACGTTGGAATAAATTTGAAGATCCCAACATAGCCCTGCTTGCCTGGCTCATGGTTTTTCTAGAGAGTTGCACAGTGTCAGAGTGGGAAGGACGTTTGGCATGCCAAATGCTCAGTTTACTACAGAGCAATCGGGCCCAGATAGGGAGAGTGATTAGGCCATAATCACACAGCTCAGGATTCTGTTGTGACCCCTTACTTCCAGGCCTGGCAAGAAGCAGCAGATATGCTGCCATGTGGTTGGGATCCTGTATTAGTTGCCTAGGTCTGCTGTAACAAATTGCCACAAATTAGATGGCTTTAAACAACAGAAATTTATTCTCTCACAGTTCTGGAAGCCTGAACTCCGAAATCAAGGTGTTGGCGGAGTTGGTCCTTTCTGGAGGCTCCAAGGGAGAATCTGTTCTGTGCCTCTCTCTGAGCTTCTGGGGGGTGCAGACCATCCATGGCCTTCCTTGGTTTACGGACTCGTCACTCCAACCTCTGCCTCCATCTTCACATCGGCACTTTCTCTGTGTGTCCCTTCTCTTCTCTTGACATGTCAATTTTTAGGATCTACCCTAATCCAGATGATCTCATCTCGAGATCCTTAAATTAATTGCATTTGCAAAGACCGTTTTCCAAACCAGGTCACACTCGCAGATTCCAGGGATTAGGACATGGACTTAACTTTTGGGGGCCACCTTTCATCTGGCTACAGGATGAGTAGTGACTTGGTCCTCGGGTGTTGGCAGTTGGGGCGGCATAGCCACTTACTGCCTGTGTGACCTTGGGCAAGCCACCTGACCTCTCTGTGCCTGTTCCCTAATCTGTAGAGGGGAGGGCAGTGACCTGTATCTGTAAGAGTTGTTGTGAGGATTGAATGAAATGGTTTACACAGGGTGGCTAACAGAGCCTTGAACAGGGCAAGCCTTCAGCAAATAGTTTCTGAGCAGGCTTTGCACGGGGTGCTGGCGTTACGAGAGTGAAAAAGGTATGGGTCCCACCGTTTGCATTCAATGACGGTTTGCTGAGCGCCAGAGAGGGGCAGTCATCGGATGCAACAGTGAGCAAGACAGGTACAGCCTGCCCTGGAAGAGCTCCCGTTCCAACAGGAGAGGCCATCCTTGATGACTCAGTCACAGTGGTCAGAATTGCCGTGGTGGAAGATGACAAGGGCGTTAGCCCAAGGTGAGCCCAAGTCCTCTGGGATACCTTTCCTGGAACAACCTCCAGGGCCGGGAGGAGGAAGTTGGATGCCACAAGAAAGGGCAGACAGAGAGGTTGGTGGACGACCAGGAGGGGTCCCCTGGGTACACGCTGCCTGGACGTCCAGCACGAGCAGCCTAAGAGGGACTGTTGCTTCAGCAACAAGGGGATCACTGCTGACCTTGGGGAATGCTGGCCTGGTGCAGCTGCTGGCGCACAGTAGGCCCTTCATAGATACTACTGGGTGGGTAACAAACGGTGGAGGCAGATGGTGGTGGTTGAGTAAGAAGATGGGGACATGGAGACAGCAGACGCTGACACCATCTAAGGGCCTGTAGGGGCCTGGAGAGAGGTCAGGGAGAGCCAGCACCGTGGTGTCCAGGGCCAGAGGGAAGGAGCCTGGCTTGACCGGGAGGAGATGCAGACTCCTCTCCCAGGCCTGAGGAGAGGAGAAGGGAAGAGGTGCAGATGAAATCGGTGTGTCCGTCTGGTGACAGGAAGTTGGGGGCACTCCTGTGGATGGATTTTCTCTGTGAAATAGAGTGAAGTCACCTGAGGAAATTGCATGGTGCAGAGATGGAAGGGACTTGAGAAGGTGCGCATGACCTTTGAGGGGAGCAGGAGAAAGTCCACCAGGGAAATAAGGAAGGTGGCCGTGTGGCCCTGCGGGGCGGCTGTGTGGCTTCTCCAGCAGTGCCCGGCTGTGGCCGGGGTATGGGAAGGCGACCCGGTATATTAGTCCGCAGTGCAGGTTTTGCCAGGCCATGGAACAGAAAGACAGTGGGTCCTGCAGCTGAGAATACTGGCAAGTGAAGAGGTGAGGTCATGGGCACACAGGCACGGCCGATACAGAGAGAGGCCAGTGGTCAGGTGACCAGGGTGTTTGGATGAAAACAGAGAGGAGAAGGTTGCGAGTCGTCTTAACTCACTATTCCAAAGCGAGACAGCTGTGGATGGAGACAGTGCTGACCGCAGGCGTGGGTGGCTGAGACAGAGTGAAAGAGAATGCCACTGGAGACAAAGAGGACAGGGATCGAGTGTCCAGGGTGCTGAGCAGGTCATGCAGTGGCAGGTGAGGTCGTCTCTGCTGACTGCAGGACATGGATGGACAGCCGGGCTGTGAGCCATGGTGGAGCGTCAGGGTAGGTTCTGTTGTGTCACGGAGACAAATAACCCAGATGCTTCGTGGCTGAATGCAATGGAAGCTTCTTTCTTTCCCTCGCTATGTGCTCAGTGTGAGTCAGCAGGGGCATTCTACTCATCCTAGGCACTCGGAGACCTAGACTGACAGACGCTCCATCCCTGTGCTCCCGTGACCTCAGCGGCAGGGGAAAGGACTGTGCTTGGAGCCTCCCATTGACTACTGACTGCGTCCACCTGGAGACAACAAATATCTCTTCCATTCACAGTTCTCTGGCCAAAGCAAGTCACATGGCCAAGCCTAACAGCAGAGAATGGGAATAACTGGAAACACGCAAGGCTGGGACCTCTCAGATTGGACCAGATGAGCAGATGTCAGCGATGGGATGCGGGTGGGACAGGGTCTGACATTGTCGGCCTCAAAGGTGCTAGATTTCTACAGGGAATGAGTGAAAAAAATAATGGTCTGGGAGAGGCTCTGGGGAACCGAGGCGGCACCTGGCAGTGGAGTCACGGGATGTGGGAGGAGGAGGAGACACGGCAGGTGCTGCCGTGGCTGTGGGGACAGCCCACAGCTCAATGTGGGACAGTGGGGAAGTAGAGCCCCCGGCAGCCCCAGAAGAAGAGGAATAGCACAGTCTGTGCCAGGCCCTGCGTCCAGCATTTCATAGCCCAATTTGTGGTCCCCCCAACAAGCCAGGAGGAAAACAGCAGCTCCAAAGGGTCCTCACCAGCCAAAGGTGCACAGCTAGTTGGTGGCAGTATGAGGACCAGGACAGTCGTCTGGTTCCACTGTAGCCCTTCAGGAAGCCGAGTTCCTCCCCTCCCTTCCCCACTCCACACCCTGGCTCCAGGGAGCCCTGGGGCAGCTGACCAGCTGCCACCACCCAGGGCCCAGCCGGGGCTTCTCTCCAGCAGCTGCCTGGCTTGTCACAGTGCCATCTGGTAGCCACATTGGGTCCCTGTGCCTCACGTCCCAGGTGCCAGGACTGACCAGCAGACGTCAGGGCTTGGATTCCAGGACTTGAAAGCATGAAAAGTGCATGTGAATTCTTTGAAAGATCAGCCCCCACCCTCTACCGTCTGCCACTGGGCTCGAGGCCGACCAGTCATTCACACGTCACTGGCCACCAGGCCCCCCCTGGCTGCCTCTGCAGTTCACAAAGCACTTTCCCTTTTGGCATGGAGCAGGACAGGGTGCACATTCCCACTTTACAGATGATGGTAGAGCCCAGGGCCAGTAACCCATTGGTCTGACCCAGAGCCTCAGAGGGCGTCAGCCACTGTCTGCTGCTACCAAGGCCTTAGCCAAGTTTTGCCTGGGTCCTGATCCGGGACTGGGCTGGGTCTGCAGGCCTCAGAGATCCTGTCCTCACCCCTAGGCCTGGACCCACTCCGGGCTCAGAAATGGAGACTCCCAGGGCCAGGCCACTGCAGGCAGGACGGGCCAGCCCAAGGCGGGCATGAGTGGAGAGAAACAGCAGGAGGGGAACCTGGGGGGAAAGTGGGGTGCAGAGTGGGCTGCGCTGCATGGGGCTCACCATGGATGCTACTCAGGAGACCCTGGGAGGGGGCACTTCTTGCCTCATCATCTGTTCTGCAGCAGAATGACTGGGCTCACGGAGGTGACGCTGCCTCCCCAAGGTCACAATGGTAAGTGGCAGGGCCAGGTTTTGAAACCAAGTCCCCACATGTGGGAAATGGTTAGCTTCCTATGGAAAGGGAATCTGGGCATCTTTGCTACTGGGCAGCCCAGGACCCTGGGTTGGGGTGGGGGACCCCAGCACACATATCCCCCAATCCCATCCAAGCCTCATCCACTTTAGGGACACCCAGCTGCCAACCGCCTCCTTTTCAGGTGAGAAACTGATGTCCAGAGCCGGGAAGAGCTTGGCCCCAGGCCAGGGCCAGGATTCCCAAACCCTCAGCAGAGCCACCTGCACCACCCCGCCCACCCCACCTCTACCCCAGGCCTGAGTTCAACTGCTCGTCTTCCTTGCCCAACTCTGCCTTTTTAGGAAAGGAAAAGAGCAGCCCCGGTGGCAGGCGGGCGGGCGGGCTGACGGGCATGCTAATCCACCAGCTCCCGACGTCTCTGGTTACCCGTGGTTTGGGGCCCGGGCAGTCCCAGCGGGGAGTGCCAGGCCAGCCAATCGGTGCCACTGGAGAGCTACCCTGCCAGAGCCATACAAGGCCTTGCCACAGCCCAGTCCTGAGCCAGCGTAGAGCAGCCCCAGCACCGGCACCCGCCCCGCCCCTGAGCCTGCCAGCCCAGCACGTCCTCGGACTCTGCCTAATCCACCCTGGGAGCAGGCAGGGCTGCGGTGCACGTGCACCAGGCCCAGGGCTCTCCAAGGTCAGGGAAGTGGCACCAGCAGAGCAGAGTCCAGAGTCAGGGCAGGGGCTACCCAGCCATGGGGATCCCAGCCGGGGTCAGGGGTGATGGGACCAGGCCTCATCCAGGCTGCATCATCTCTTGACAAGATTGTTCTGTTTCCATCACCCCTTTGGCCTGAGTGGCCACCTATTTTGCTCCCTCCACCTCTGGGAAGGGTCTCAGCAAAGGTAGTATCTGGCTCCCGTACCCTCTTGGGTCTTCCCAGGGTTCAAGCCTCAGCCCATTTAATCCATCCTGGGTCTAAGGCTGCATGCACCTCTCAGAATTAGGGGTGTCCTTTAGTGTGTGCATGTTGAGAGAGCCATGTGCAATGTCTGTTTGTGGACCTGCAAGTGGGGACAGGCAGCCCCTACCCAGCAGAGCCCATCCCACCTGTCAGCGCATAATGCCTCTAACTTAATGCTCACAAGACCCCTGGGAGGTAGGAAGCATTGGCCCCTTTTGACGAGCAGGGAAACCAAGTCACAGAGCTTATTTGTCCAAGGTCAGGGTGCCAGGGTTCAACCCCAGAGCAGTCTGACTCTAGAGCCTGTAGTTCAGACCTCTGCACCACGCAGACCTCCTCCCCTGTGAGTTAAGATCCTAGAGGGAAAGGGGGCTGACATTTAGACCCAAGCGTGAATGCAGGAATGAAAGGCATTGTCTGAGATAAGAGGACCTTGGTTTCTGAATGGGAAGGTCTTTCCCAGACCCCCAGGGCACCAGCATTGCCCAGGTCATGGCCTCGACTGCCCACGTGTTCTGCGACCCAGTTTGGAGCTTCCTTGGCCACCACTGACAATTAGATTTGTCACGGAAGCCACTGGGTTCAAGCATGCGTGTGTGTCCTATGTGGGCCAAGCTGAGCTTGGAGCCACGACTGAGGTGCTCTCCAGCGCCACCCAACAGGTGAGGGAAACGTGCCTGCAAGAGGGGGGAGGTGACAGTCCTGGCTGGCACTGGGCTCCATTTGCTCACCCAAGAAAGGAGATAAATATAGACACACGATTACTCAGACACCGCCTGGGAAAACCGGCTCCTGAGCCTCGACTTCAGGCCTGGCCCAGCCTCACCTTCACCCGCCTGCCCCGCCTCCTCCCAGGACTCTCCACCCGGAAATTTCGGGACAGCCCTTCCTGCCTGCTGTCTCTGGGAACGGGGCAGAAACTGCAGTCCGGAGAGAGCAGGTACTTGCCTCAAGTCCCAGAGCAAGTCAGGAGCAGGCAGTCAGGACTGGATTGGACACTGGGAGTCGTCACCTTTGCAGGCCCAGGCACTGCACCAGTGCAGACTCAGTTTCCCCAACTGTGAGCTGTCCAGCTTCCTTGGGCCTGCATGTAGGACGGAGTTGGAGACCACCTAGCAGAAAGAGAGTGAGGCTGGGATCTCACGCACAAGAAGATGCTAGCCAGAGTGGCATTTATACAGGGGTGCCCTGGGGCCCTGGAGCCAGTGGGCTGAAATCTCAACTGTGCCATGTTTCAGCTGCGGGACTTCAGGCAAGTTACCTAACCTATCTGTGCCTCAGTTTCCTCATCTCTCCAATGAGAATGACAATAGTCTGTTACTTATAATATTACATATTATTACATAATACAAATGTTATACATAGTATAATAATAATAATAGTCATAGCACTGGCCTCCTAGGATATTAAAGAGAACTAGATGAAAGCACTTGCACCCGGGTCTGGCGCAGCTCCATGCATGTCTACTAGTATCCAGCTAGGGCAGGGGCAGTTCAGGGTTCAAGAGGCCCAGGAGGGCCACTCGGAGCTCACACCTTCCGAGGGAACTGCCTGGCCTTGGGCTGCACAGGTCTATATGCTGCTGTTCTATGGCCCTTGTGACAGCCCCCTGCCTCCCTGCCCTGACAGCTTCTAGCGTCAGGCAGAGATTTGAACACTGGCTCCACTACTTACAGGCTGTGTGACCTTGGGCAAGTGACTGGCCCTCTCTAAGCCTCCAATGGAGAGAACATTTCTTCCAGCTTTCTCCCTCCAGGGATTGGTACGAGGGTGGGAAGCATCCAGCTTAGCTGGACAGGTGGGCCCTCCGTGTTTGATCTCATCCCGACCCCCTTCCCTCAATTCCTTCAGCTTCCTCCAGTGGCTCAACATGAGAGGGGCCACGCTGGGCACGTGATCCTCACACATGCAAGGGCCCTCAGGTATGAGAAACATGCATGGCCCAACATCATACGCGAGCACAGATTCCAAAGGCCTGTGGGGACCGTAGGGACCAGTGGGGTCCCTCCAGCACAACAGCCCCCTGCACTGCACTCATGCATGTCCACACAGGTGGCCATGCCCCCATCTGCATACCTGCTGGCACACATACACACATCCATGCACACACAGACACAGAGAGGCACGGCCATACACGGGCATGGGGAGGCAGGTGCCCGCAGGTGTGTCTCTGCATATCCTTGCCAGCACGCACACTTCCACTCTCAGGGGGTGTCCTAGCCAGGCCCAGCCCCAAGGTGGCCGTCTTCATGGCACAGGAATGCAGACAGCTGGGGATGCTCTGCCAGAGGACGTGAGGGAGAGGCCAAGAGGAAACCACATGGGCAGGAACCCAAGCAGGCATGCCAGGCTGAGGCGGGGCCCTTAAGTGCCATGAATTGTGCTGTGCAGGGATGGGGGCACGTGCAGACACTTGCTCCGGTCTCTCCTGTCACCCCATGTCCTCAGAGCCCTTGGGACTTGGAGGTCAAAGGGGCTCAGAGACCACTGGCCTCCACCCAAGGCAGAGTGCAGGTTCTACCTGCCTAGCGGTGCTGCATGGCCAGGCTCTGCCTCTCTCTGGGCTGCGGTGGCCTGGTGGGCGCTCTGAGGGACCACACCGCATCATCTTCCTCACGGGGGGGGGGGGGGTGGGCGGCCAGAAGAATCTGTGACCACAGAGCTCTGCAGGAGGAGGATTATTGTGGTTGACTGCAGTGAAGGGAGATGATGATGACGTGGAAGTCACTATAACTCCTTGGGTGCAGGCTCAGGAGGGCTCATGCCAACCCAGCAGCCACTGTGTGCTCAGACGTTTGCATCCACTCACTCCCTGGATGCTCACAAAAGGAGCCCTGCTCCCCACTTATGGGCGCAGAATCTGGGGTGCAGAGAAGTAGAGTCCCACAGTTGGCAGACCCCAGAGGCCAGCATCTGGCCACCATGCTATGTGGTCTCTGCCTCTGTGCACTTTTCACACCCTGGTAGAGAGGTTTGCAAGTGAGGCCTAAGCATTGCTGGCAGAATGAAAGGTGCTGTCCCTTTGAGACCTTTGGCCCCAGGGAAGAGAGAGGCCTCCCTGGGCCTCTGCAGCATCAACCTGCCCAAGGTGCAGCCCTGCTACCTTCGGGTAAGACACATACAGAGAGGGATCAGGAAGAGCCAATGGGGGGCTTGAGCCTCTTATGCCAGTGCCCATTACCAGGGACCAGCTGAGGTGGGTCCAACCAGCCAAGGCTGGTTAGGGTACCAAGAGAAGACAGGCACTAAGGTCAGAACAAGGCCACTGCAAGATCAGCCCTCGGTAAGGAGAGGTCATCCCCATGTCCTCCACACAGAACATGTCCCTCCTAAGAGGGACAGGAGCTAAAGAAGTACGGAGTACACTGAACCAGGGGTGAGGTTGGCAAGGACTCTGATGAGGACCTGCTCAACTGCAGGGTCTCTGAGGCCAGAGCTGACCTCCTGCAGGTGACCTCCTGCAAAAGGCCCTGTTTTCTGGGTGGGGCTGTGGGGTGCTATGCCCTGGTGTTAGGGACCTTGTGGATGAGGGAAAGTGACAGAACAGAGTGTGCATAACAAACTCCATCGGGAGGAACCTCCCAGCAGCCCAGCTGGCCTCCCTGCCTGCTCCCTGCAGGTCCTACGCACAGACTTGGCCATTTAGTTCCTGCCCCTGCCCCTGGGGTGGGGAAGCTAAAATGGAATTCCCCACGTGAACACAGAGCAGTCATGGGAGGACCTAAGAGGCAAGTGACATGCTCAAGGCCACACAGGGCAGGGGGAATCTGACGCCAGCAGCCTCTGCTCCTCCTTGGAACAGCCCCAAGTAGAGCCTCAAGATTCTGTCCTCTGGGGCTGCCCACGTTGGCAGAGTCCAGCAGCGCGGGGAGCCCCGGGCATGCCAGCCCAGGACGAGGTCCACACCCATCAGGCAGAAGTGGGGACCCAGCCAAACTGCCCTGGGTCCACACCACCTCTGCCAGTACTAGTGTGGTCTGGGGCAGGTGACTTCATCCCTCTGAGCCTCAGTTTCCACAGCAGCAGTGCCCGCCACTCAGGGCTGCTCTGGTCATTAGATGGCACTGCATTTAGAAAGCTCCAGGCACAGCTTAGCACACAAAAGGCCCTCCATGTGGCCGTCTGTAGTTTGCAAAGACCTTTCAAGGCCTCTGCACTCCTTTCCAAAGCACTTCTGGGCTTGAGACCTTGTTGACCTTGTTACCCAGCACAGGACTCCAGGGAAAAGCAAGACGGCCAGTGACACCATCTGCCAGTTGGACAGGCCCAAGCCCAGAGAGCGGGAATGACTTAGGGGAAACACACAGGCAGCTGGAGGCAGGGCTCGGAGAAGGATTCACCTTCCTTCTCCCACACCAGCCTTGGCGTGGAGAGAGGGCCACGGGCCCCAGATGGCCTCCCCAGGTTAGCCTCAGGGTTTGTTGTGGCCATTCCAGGTCCCAGTACCTGGGACTGGCAACTCCTGGGCAACCTGTCCCCCAGCTGTCGTTTCTCTGTCAACCACGCAGGGGCTTGGGCCGCCAGCTGCACAGAGGCCTGGGGAGGGGGCCGGGGCGGAGCCGCGGCGGGGCAGCCCTGCAGTGGGGCGCACATGGCCGTGCTGCCCGCGGTGATGTCAGGCCCCGCCGCGCCCGGGTCCCAGCACGTTCGTCTGTCCGCGGATCGGGGAACAAAGCGTCCTGCGCATTCCTGGGCGCTGACTCACGGCCGGCACGTAGAGCGCCGCCACCGCCGCTGCCGCTTTGCCCAAAATTGGTCGGGAGGCGAGGGCGGGCCAGCGCTGCAGCCCGGGTCCGCCGCCCGCTCGCCGCTCCACGCGCGCCCGCGGCCGCTTGGCGCCCGGCCGGCCCGAGGATCTCCCAAAACAGGCATGAGAGGGAGACAGGGAGGGACGGGGAGGGGGCCCACGCCCCGCGAGGGCCGGGGAGGGCCGGGAGGGGGGCGAAGCCCTGCCGGGAGGCCCCCCTCCTCTTTCAGCCTCGGTTTCTCCGTCTGCCGAGTGGGGGTGTGCCCGGCACGGTTGTGAGCACTTGCTATGAGTTATCTCACCCAATTCTCACGCCCATCCTACGAGGAAGGTACTGTCATTGTCACCATTTTACAGATGGGGAAAGGGACACAGACATTGACTTACTTGAGGTCATGTACTAGTGAGCGGCGAAGCTGGGGTTTGAACCGAGTTGTAAGGTTCTAGAAGGTGCATGTGTCCCTTAGAGCGTGCAGGGCACCGTGAGGCACGCGGTGGGTGCCCGCCACACTCGTGGTTGAGACCCGTCCGTGGAATGGCAGGATGCCCCTGTCCCTCGCTCGCCCCCATCCCCCAAGCCTCCATGCCCCTACCCATAAAGTGGCCGCGGGCAGAAGGGGGCCCTCCAGGGGCTGTTGGGGAAATTACAAGTGAGGATCCAAGTACTACTGTCCGGTGAAGAGAGAAAACTGAGGATTCGCTGCAACAAACCGTGGTCCCTGGCGCCTCCTGGTTATCCAGGGCAGCACCAAAGTACAGAGAGGGCCAAGCTAGGCCAGCCGTGCTGGGATGGGCCTCCTGGGGCAGCCAGGGGACAGAGGAGCACGGAGCTGCCTGTGCCCATGCCGTCTGCGCTTGTCAGAGTGGAAGATGAGGCAGTGGGAGGGCCCCTGCCTAGGGTGCCTCTGCCAGCCTGGCCCCTCTCCGCTTGCAGCCTAGTTTCAGAGAACAAGCAGCTCTTTGGATAAAAATCCTTTATGAAAAGGATTTGTTCTATAAAATTTGGATTCAGTCAAAAGGCTGCACTCAAGGATCCAGAAGGCCACATGTGGCCCCAAGGCCATAGGTTCCCCATCTAATTGAGAGTCCAGGGAAGGCCCTGGAAGGACACCTCCCCGTCCCTGCCCCCCAGCCAAGACTGGTTTGGGACTACCTGGCCTCAGCCTCCATGGCACAGCTGCGAGGCCCCCACCCTGACCTTGTCCTTCTGACTCCACTTTGACCTTAGGAAAAGGTCAGCTTCTCAGCTTGGTATTCAAGACCCTGTGGTGTGGCCTCCAGCCTCCTCCCTCCCTGCGGAATCCCTCACGCTGTTCACGCCAGCTCCTAGGGCACTCCATGCTGTCAAGCCCGAGGGTTTCACCGGTGCCTGTCCTCTGCCAGGAATGCTGTTATCTTCATGGTCTCTCAGTCTCTTCCTTGGGTCCTGCAGCTCCGTATCTGTCCCTGCCTTTTAGCCAACAAAGAGCCAGGCACAGGACACACACTGGTCCTTAGGCTCAGACCCTTCATCCCCAGGCCATCCACACACCCAGCTCCCCGTCCTGGGCAAATGCTGATGCAAATCCCATGTGGGCCAGCGATCCACAGCCCCAGCCCCAGGTCTGACACAGAGTGAGCTCAGCATGGGCTCATTTGCGACAATAACGGAGAGCACAGCCTTGGAGCCTGAAGATCCTTTCCTTTTCTTCCTGGCTGTGTGACCTTGGGCAGCTTATGCAGCCTCTCTGAACCCACTTCCCAGGGCTGTTTGGAGGATCAAATGAATGAAGGCAGGGAGAGTGCTTAGCATGTGGGCATAGCTCCGCACACAGCTGTCATTATCACCAGGTCATTATTACGGACCTCTCTTGTGCCTGAGGCCTGGGTTCCAAGGCTGGGTGGCAGGCGGGCAGGCAGGCGATGAACTCAGAAGCAGCCACAGCCCCTGGCTGACTCAGGCTGAGGAGCTACCAGGACAAGTGGTTGCTTTAT
Organism: Varecia variegata; assembly: GCA_028533085.1. Taxonomy (NCBI): domain Eukaryota; kingdom Metazoa; phylum Chordata; class Mammalia; order Primates; family Lemuridae; genus Varecia; species Varecia variegata. The sequence continues at coordinate 81,012,033 of CM052444.1, forward strand.
GGTCGGCTGGAGCCAGCGAGGCTCTGGCCTTCCCCTCCCCACCCCCAGATTTCAGCCAAATCTGAGGCCACGAGGCCCTCCAGGCCCACTCAGGGCCTCTTATCTGGGGAGATAAAGGCCAAAGGCCCCCTCCCCTGGGATGGTAGATCCACTCGGCTGCTGCATGACCTTGGCAACCCTCGCCCTCTCTGCACCAGCCTTGGGCAGTGCTGGATGGGGGGCAGGCAGGGCCTCACAAGGCTCCCAGGCGTGTCTTCCACGCAGGCGTGCTGAGGGCTCACCCACGGCATCTGGGCCCCGCAGGAATGGGTCCTGCTCTCTTCCTCCCCAGTATCTGCCCACAGTGGTGATGGAAATTACAGGAACCCTGTGACATCATCCTCCATCTCTTCCTGAGAGTGTGGGGTTATTATCTTTATTTGATACATTGGGAAACTGAGGTCCAGAGATCAAAGGCTCTCACTCAAGGCCACACAGGCCGTAGCCAGAACAGGGCAGCCAAGGCCAGTCTGCTACAGCCTCCATTTTCTGGTGGGCTCCCGGCTGGTGGGGGCTGTCCCCCTCCTCCACCCACCTCTCCCAAGCACCAGCTGCGTGCCTGGGCTTGGACAAGAATCGTCAGCTTATGAGACCCTCACATGACTCCACAGGACAGAGGAGGAAGTCAACGCTCGGAGAGCTGGAAGAGAGCTTGCCCCAGGTCACACATCAGAAGGGGTAGAGTGAGATTCCGACCCCATGTCCCTGCTCTGTCTCCTGTACCAACTGCCTCCCCAGTCTGGCAGGGCTTTGAAGTTCCAGCAACACGAGGCCTCCAGGAGCCTGAAGGGGGACCCTCTGGTCCCACAGACACCCCCAGCTATGGGCATCCAAGGAGAGGGTGTGCCTCTCCTGCCAGCCAGCGCCCACCCGGCCTGCCTGGGTCCACGGCTCCTTGCCAGGCCCAGATGAAAGTGTGAGGTCATCGGGCCATCCCAGCTCCCTGTCTGATCTCACTGCTGTGACTCAGCCCTGCCCTACACAAGCCTCCTCCAGGAGGACCCCGGCATTGGCCTGGCCTGTGCTGTCCCCACTGCCTGCCCGCCCCTGGGGGCCTCCCACCCTGAGTCACCCCTCACTTCACCACCCGGCACACAGTGCAAAGCCTACCTCTCTCCCCAGGCTCCCTGAGTTTCCTCTGCTAAAGGCCCAGGAGCCAGACTGAGAGATGGGGGGACTTTTCCTACTGCCCCCAGAATCAGGCCCTGAGGTCAGTCCCAGGACCTGCTTTTGGGGACTCTTTGGCTCTGACAGGAAGATCCAAATTGAGATTGAGGGCTCAGGCTAAGAGCTCAGGCTGACCTGGGTTCAAATCTCAGCTCCTCCCTTGCTAGATGGGTGACCTTGGACAAGGCACCTCAGTTTGTCCATCTGAAAACTAAGGTAATGATAATAACCCACCTTCCAGGAAGATTCTCTGTGGGACCGTACATGCCGGCTTAGTGATGAAGAACTCAGGCCGGGAAGCAGGCAGACCTAGATTCAAGTGGCTGCGTGACCTTGGGCAAGTCACTTCACCTTCCCAAGCCTCAGGCTCCTCATCTGTAAAATGGGAGTAACAGTGAGTGCCTTCCGGCGGGGATGGTCACATGGGATAATATATGAAACAGTTCTGTGCAGTGTCTGGCCTCAGTAAACAGCAGCTATGACTAATTCTTCAAGTCCTGGGCACACAGGAGGCCAGGATGTTTTCGGTGAGTGATGTGGTGGAGAGGACATGGCGGGCTCTTCCTCGAGGATGGCAGAGGGAAGGGCTCCAGGGTGCCCGAGCTCCGGGGCACCCTCTGCAGGCCCAGCGCTAGACCTCCCCAGGCGGGTGCAGAAGGCTCTCTGAAGAGGCCTTTCGGGGCTGTGGCTGACCTCACGCTTGTGCTTTGGTAAACAAGGCACCCCCTGGGCCACCTCACTTCATGGGGGACAAAGCTGATGCTCAGATGACAAAGGGGCTTGCCTGTGGTCACCCAGCTGGACTCCATGTCTAGCTCTTCCCAGCCCAGGAGCCACCTCCTGGACCCAGGACGTCCTCACTTCCCGTCTCCGGAGGGCCCCGTGGGAGTCCCGGCACTCAACTGTCCCCCGAAGGAGTTTGGAAGCCCTGCCGGAAACCCAGTTCCCCAACCTCATCTGGCAACAGCGTCCCACCTGCTACCAGCGTTTCCCTGGAACACGCCACAGGAAATGCAGCCTGCTGCCGCCAGCCGTGAAGGCTTTGTCTTGCCCCGGTACGCTCCCGAGGACGCTCCCGAGGACGCTCCCGAGCTGAGGGGGCCGGTAGACCAGGGCCGGGGGAAGCTGAGGAAGAGTGGACCCCAGAAGGCAAACTTCCATGACCTCCCCATTTCTAATCCAATGCATATCTATTGCATACGTGCTCTGCGAGCGGGGAGAGGGCTGGAGGGAGGTCACAGTGAGGAAGGGCGGGGAGCACTGGACGGCGCTGACCCTGGGGTCAGACAGACCTGGGTGTGAACCCCAACCATTGCAGGTCCAGCTACCCGGCCTTTCGGAGTCTGAAGTCCCGCCTGAAGTGGACGTGTGGACACACCTCAAAGGGGTATTGCTGTAAGGATTCAGTGAGAACAGAATGTGATCCGGTGTGATCGGCTGCCACCGACGGGGGCTTTCTGATTTATTCTCACCACGGCCATGTAACCGCGATGATACGCATGTGACAGACGAGACCGAGACTCAAGAAAGAGGAGGAGGCCTGTGGAACGAGAGGTGGGCCTTGGATCCAAACCTAACGCAGCCTGACGCCAGAATTAGAGCCCTCAGCCACCCGCCTGCCCTCAACAAGAGGCAAGATACAGCCAAGCCAGAGGTGGCTGTAAATGACAACGACGCGGGTGTTCGGAGGAGGGTTAGATCGTGTATCTTGGACAGACTGGGGATGCCTCCTGGGGAGATAAGGTTTGTGACGGGCTTTGAAGAATGGGCACAATGAACCAAGGCAGAATGCAAAGAGGGTGGGAGGCCCCAGCTTGCGCAGAGGCACGGAGGCAAGAAAGCCCTCCCGGGACCCAGGGGGTGGCTGGCCCTGTGGTCTGGGGGGCTAAAGTCTTAGACAGCCAGATCAGCTTCGGTGGGGTGAGGCAGAAAAGAGAGGTCAGCGTCAGACCCCAAGCAGGCCCGACGCCAGGGTGGGCCCTGGGGCTCGGTGAGACGCTGCACCCTGAGGCCTGGCTGGGTCCCGACCACAGACTTGCAGCTGAAGCCTGGTTTCACAGGAAGGCAGCTTTGCCCAGAAGCCTCCAAATGTCAACACGCTTCTTGTCTGGGATGGCATGGTTTGGGGTGCCAAGGCAAATGGGGTGAGCAGAGCAAGCCAGGGGGGCTGCTTGCCTTAGAGGGACCAAGTGACCCAGAGGAGTAGAAGGGTCACTCATGGGGATCTGGCCTATGGCATGAAGATGGGACAATTCTCGTTACACCCCACACACACACACACACACACACACTCACAACACCACCCTTTCCAAGCCGCAAGGCCCACACACTCTGCAGGCCGAAGTTAGCGAGAGAGGACAGAGGCTGGCCAGCGGCCTTTCTGTGCAAGGCACCAGGCCACATCTCACTGCAGTGTCGGTGACACTACAAAGCCTCCTAGAAGTTGTGAGGTAGGATTTTTTCTTCCTAGATGCCTTCGACCGATGTGGCCTCTGACACTAAGGAAGGTTAAAACATGGTGTGCCCTTGGTCATGTGCCGGTGAGCAACAGAACCAGACTCCAGACTGGCCAACCCCTGTCCCCATTACCACCGGCCTGGCACAGTCCTGGCACTTGTCCATAAAGGGATGGGGTGTGGGGGGATTCAAGCCTGAGTCACAGGGCTCTGAAGCCGGCACCTGGGTCTGCCAAGCCCCAGAGGTTCCAGGGGTGGGCTGGCCCCTGACTCACCCCTACACCCTGAGCCCGCCCCAGGCAGTGGCTCTAGCTCCTGACCGCCCTGCAGCCTGCCAGAGCCCAGCTGTGCCCCTCCTTGGTGGAGGGGGGGTGTCATTCACAGCTCAGGAGTCCCAGTAGCTGGGCGGGAAGGCCGAGGCCTTCGGGCAAGGAGGTATCCCAGGCACACCTCCACCCAGGAATGTCGGCCTGAAATTGCAGTAGGAATCCCAGCTTCGCCTGCCTGCTGGGCACTGAGTTGTCCTGATGATACAGGCACCAGGCACTTATTTTTAGCTGACATATATTCTAGAATGAACCACCATACTCCTGCATGGCCCAGCCCCCTGGTGGCTCACCCCTTCCCAGAGGGGAAAGGCGGCCTCCTGGTGGGGCCCTGGGTGCGCCTTGAAAAACATGAGTTCTAGGCAACAGCGTGGGTGTGACTCCGAAAAAAATCCCAGCTGCATGTCTTGGCTGGTGGTGGTGGTGGGATGGAGGAGAAGTTGGGGTTCCAGCCTCTCCAAGTACAGGGGCCTCGGCAGCCTCAGTGAGGAAAGTACGCAGACATCCTGGGTTTCTAGGATCCAGGCCTGGCAGGGGGACCTCTGATGGGGTACTTCTCCTCCCTAGACCCTCAGTTTCCTCATCTGAGATAGGCCGAGGGCTCTTCCGTCTGTCTGATTTTATTCTGAAAGATTATCTCAAGTCTTCATCATTCAAGCATTTTGAAGGCAGTATCAGGCAGGAAAAGGGGCCTAGACCCCCCTCATTAGGAGGGGGGTCTTGTGCATTCCATTTCTCCCCAATGTCTGGCACAGAGCATGTGCCCAGGCCTGTGCTAGGCCTTGGGGTGGGGATTCCAGGGAAAACCATGTCTCAATGAGCTCATCATCTCACCTGTCCCTAGGAAATAACCAATGGAAGTTTCCAGGACACACATAACACACCATTCAAAGCTTGAAGAGCTCTAGTCTCTCCAACCTTGTTTGTCATGAAGGAGAAGGGATGCACGGGAGGCTGGCTTGGTAGATGTGTGGATGGGAGGATGGATAAACGGTAAGATAATGGGCAGGTGGGTAGAGGGAAGGAAAGATAGGTGGGTAAACGGATGGATGGATGGATGGATGGGGACATGGGAAGCTGGACTGATGCGTGGAATGTATGGATGGGTGGGTAGGTGGGTAGATGGGAGGATCATGGGATAGACATAGGCTGCTGGTCCCATAGCAGATGAGTATAAGGGAAAAGTCCTACCCCTGCCTTGTGTTCATTGTGTGACCCTGAGTAAGTCACTTCCTCCGGGACTTCATCCATAGTGAGAATCATGAAGCCAGGCGGCCTTGTGTGTCTGTTTTGGGGAATCCAGTGAAATCAGGATGGACTGTCCATGCTTACCTGAGGGCTGTGGCCAGGCCACAGCCACTGGCGTCTTAGGCATGGGCTACGTGCTGTGCTTTTGCTGTGGGAGTGAGGCTATCCTCGACACAGGTGAGAGGCCGGCCTCTGCTCCTGGGCTCCCCACCTTCCAAGCCTGCCTAGGGCTCTCTGCCTGGTGAGAGCAGCGGGTGCCCCTGGGAGAAGAGTTGCTGTGGGAGGCTCCCCAAGGGCAGGGGAGTTGGGAAAGCACATTGGAGACCCACGGGGCTCAGGGCTGGGGCTTTGGAGTCCCACGGGCCTGCTTTCTAACCATGGCTCTGCCACTTCCTAGCTGTCTGACGCTGGGCAAGTCACCCTCTCTGAGCCTCAGTTTCCTCATTTATAAAGCAGGGACTAATTACAGTACCTCTCCTACAGGTATGGTGTGACAGTTAATGAAGCTAATGTATGTAAAACACTTAGCACAAGGCTTGGAATATAGTAGGTGCTCAATAAACACTGTTTACCTAAATCTCCAAAAGTCTAAGTGGGGAGTCAGGCATTTTGGAGGTAACTCAAAAACTTGGAGTCCAGAGATTTCCATCGTAGATGCTGAGTCCCTGAGTTGGTTTTCTTATTTCAAAAAGTCCAGCAGGATTCACGTGGCCTCCTGACGAGGGTGCCTTGACTGAACAACGTCTGCTTTGGGTTGAAATTCCAGTAGTTCCGTGGGCCTCGCTGACCCTGTTCTGATTACCCTTAGATTAATAACAAACAGAGCACATGAATTATTCTTTTAAAAGTGCAGTTTATGTGGGAGATATAAATCTTTCCAAAGGGGCTGAGGTGGAAGGAGGAGGAGAACCAACACAGGGGTGTCCTCCAAGGGAAGCCGTTGAAACCAGGGGAGCTGGTCCCGCAGGCTGAGGCTGCCCTTGTGGAGACCCAGTGTGGGGACAGTGGTGTGGGTGGTGGCAGGCCCTGCTGGCTCAGCGTGAGCTGTGGCTGATGGCAGGAGGCCCAGACCACCCACCAGAAAGACGCCCTGAGGCTGAGTAGCCCCAGGCCCTAGTGGGGGCAGCCCGACCCACAGCCTTTGGGACAAATGGTGATAGGAATGTCTGAACCTCCTGAGTCCCCAAGCCCCAGCCCAGGCTGGCTCCAGGGCCAAACCCTCCCCAGCACCCAGCCCCTGTAGGCTCCCGACATCTCCCCCGGGCCAGCCCCTCTTCCTAGCTACTAGCTCTGCTAGGCCACCTGCACACTTTGTGCCAGCAACCAAGACATTGTGTCCCTTCCATCAGGACTGCAGACAGAACTTCCTGAAACCTGGTGGGGCCAGGTGGTGATGGGGAAATGACAAGTTTTCTAGAGGTGAATGGGTGGACGGCCCCAAGCTGGGAACAAGAGTCTGGTGGGCCTCTGTTGGGGGAGTTCTAAGCTCCTCGAGATCAGCTCGACTCTGGACTCTGATTGCCACAGGGAGTCAGCACTGAGAGCACCTCTCCCCAGAGTCAGTGGGAAGGCAGGACACCAGAGGCCAGAGAAGGGGTGGGACTAGCCCAAGGCCACACAGCATGAACAGCAGAGCTGGGACAAAGCCTCCTGGTCTAGGGCCTCAACTACAATACCAGGCACCTGCAGCCCATCCCTGCCCTGTGGGACAACATCACCAGGACACTTAATTCTCACTCCCATGCATCCTCCATCCAGCACAGAGTCCACAGCCGCTGGACAGCTGCTCCATGGGACCATATTTACTCTTAGTGCTGGGGCTATAGAAGGAGCTTTGGGGTGCACAGGGAGACAGACTGGCCGCATCCCAGTGGCCGGGCCTTCCTGCAGTGGGGTCCTCCCTGACAGCCTTTCCCAAGGAGACCCAGGATCCTGGTCTCAGCTGGGACTCCCGGGAGAGTTTTGCAGGTGTACAGGAAAGGGCAGGGCTGAATTAGGAGCCAAGAGAACATGCCCAGCCCCACACTGACTTGAGCGAGTTGCTCTTCCTCTTGGACCTCAGTTATCTCATCTACCAAATGGGAGTGGAGACGGGGATTTCTGCAGGGCAGTGTCTAGCCCAGCGTCTCTCCCAGAAACACACTCACCTGCTGTCTTCTGCCAGCCTCCCCGCCACACATCTCTCCTTCTCAGACTGGGCTGGTTCCAAGCTAAGGGGAACAAATCATTTTGTGTGCAAAACCATTCCCTCCAATTCGGACAGGGTGGCCCTCCGTGGATCCTGCCACTCTCCCCGCAGCCTCTAGGAACCCAGGCAGGCGGCAGGGCCAGAGCAGTGGGGCCAGGGGGCCGTGCAGCCCAGCCACCTAGAGGGCACAGGGATGGTTATGGGGGGCAGGGGCGTGCAGCCAGACCCGCTAGGAGGGGCACAGGGGACTGTCAGGGCCCGGGCTAAGAGACCTAGGGGTCTGGGGCTGGCTGTTCTTTAACTCAGCTTAATTTTCTCTACCTAGAAACCAACTCATCAATGGGGTAGTGCTGTTCCCGGAATGGTTTCCTCCCCTAAGACCTGGGCCCGCTCATGTTCCCGGGCCTGGCCTCTCCATTTCACCGGAGCCCTGCTAGTCCAGCTCAAGCCAAGGGCAGGGAAGGGGGGAAACCGGAGCCAGCCAGGCTCGCAGCTCCCTACTTTGACCCTGCCGGGCCAGGGCGGCAGCCCCTGCCCTGCTGTCATCCTTCTTTCACACCAGGGAGGGATCCTGTCTCTGGGGCCATTTAATTCTTCTATTATGTTTCCCAGACTCAGAGCCTCTGGTTCCCTATTGTCTTGAGCAGGCATTTTGCATTTGTGTAAAGATTAGACGCCTTAGAACCTTCCCTCTTCTCCCTGTGGTCTTTCTCTTTGACTCTCTCAAATCCCAGTTCTTTCTTTCTCACTACGCTGCTTCCTTGTTCTCCCTTGCGCTCTGCCTGTCTTTATCTGCCTTCCTATTTGCTTTCCTGCCCAGCCTGACCCCTCCTTCTCCCGGCTGACCTGTTTTTCCTTCCTTCTTCTCTTCATGGTCCAGTGGTTCTATTCCAGAGTTCTCTATTCACCCCACCTCACCCCCCCAACCCTGCTTAATTCCGTGTTTATATTCTCTCTGAGGCGAGTGGAGATGACGGGGACCATTGCTCACCTCATTCCAGAAATACTCTTCCAAATTCTTAGAGAGGCACGATGTAGGAGGGCAGTGCTCATCGCACGGCGAGTCACTTGTGGTTTGCTGGAGAGAAGCTCCGGGCTCTGCCACCTGCCAGCGGTGTGGCCCCGGCTGGGCCTGCTCCTCTCTGTGCCTCCTCTTGGGCAGTCACAGAGCTGACTCCCAGATGGTAACTGCTGCCTCCTGGGGTTGTGGTGAGGAGGAGCACATAGTAGGTGCTCAGGAAATGTGTGTTCTTGCTTCTGCTGCAGCCAGCCCAGCCTCAGGGAAGGAGGACGGTGCTGAGCAGTACTGCCCTCCATGGCTTCTGCCCGCAGGTCCCAGGATCTCGCATGTGCATGCTTGCTCTGGACACACCCCAGAAAGAAGCAAAATTGCCTGTTCCTAGAGGTCATCGATTTTCCCCTTCATGACTGTCCGATGACAAAGGAGTTGCTGAATACAGGAACTAAAAATTGGGTAGCGTGGGTTCCACAGTTCAAGGCCAGGGGTCTATATCTTCATTCCCCCCTTCAGAGAGCACGCACTGGTCCCCACGGCGTGCGGGGTAGGCTGCAGGGCCTGCCTTCTCTGGAGTTCTGGCCCTCGAGGTTGCGGAGGAGATAAGCCCAGTGTCATGAGTCCGTGGGAATTCCGAGAAGTGAGAGGGCCTTTCCCGTTGCACCTGGAGACTGGGTCCCTGAGAAGACTGTGGCAGGAAGTGGACTCTGAGTCAGGCCTGGGCGGGGGGGAAAGAGTGCCGCTGTCCTCTCCAGTAAGGCTTCAGGGCCAGCAGAGGGGCCAGAAGAAACGCCACCCTAGGGAGCCCCCCGCTGCCTTGCCTTTTTTGCAGACAGTAGCCACTGAGGTAAGCTGAGACATCCTGTCGTGTCCAGGACAGGAGGCCATGCAAGGGCCACTTCGCATGTGTGCCCACAGGGGCATCTTTCTGGAAAGGGCTCTGAAGCACCTGCTCAGTCTCCAGGGGGCCTATAGCCGAACATGTGAAGCACTCCCCTGTTTTGGCCTTATTTTGCAAACGAGGAAACGGAGGCCCAAGAGGGCTGTCCTTTCTGTGGCTGCATAGCTGAAGAGCTTGTGGAAGGGACCAGAATTCCTGCCCAGGCCCTGGGTTGGTGGGGGAGGGGCAATTCCTGGGGGAGGTGGGGATGAGGCAGCTCTGGCTGGTCAGAGGTCAGGCGTGAGCTGTGTCCTTCACCAAAGGAAGCAGGCCCAAAGAGGGCTCTGACTCCCCCAAGGCCACACAGCCTTGAGTGGGCCTTCCACCTCCCACACAGTAGAGTGTCCTTAGCTTGGTTGGCGGTGGGCAGGCAGAAAGGACAGGCAGAAAGGAAGGCAGGGTCTCCTCCAAGGAGGGGGAGGGTATTGTTCATGGGACCTCCCCCTCCAAACTCTCAGCTCCAGGCAAGACCTGTGGGGCAGCCACAGAGGGGGAGGAGGCTAGGGCACTTTGGGAGCAACTTGAGGAAGTGCAGCAGGATGGCAAGGGGCCCCTGGGAAAGACAGGGAAGCCCCAGGACTCCTAGAGGTGCTCCAGGCTCAGGGGAGGAGCAGGCTCTTCCCCGCCACCCCCCTCACCGGGGAGGCTGGGGCGAGCCAGGCGCCTGGGGAGGAGGCGGTGTCCCTGGCTCCCAGCCCACCGGTGCAGTGGGGCAGGGCTGGACCAGCAGGGGCGGGGCCTTGGTGTTAAAAGAGGCAGCCAGGGCACAGAGGCAATGAGCTCTCTGCTCAGCTTAGCAGCGGGACACTGGCAACAGGCACTCCCTGCTCCAGTCCAGCCTGCACACTCCGCCGCTGCTATGGTCTCCGTGCCCACTGCCTGGTGCTCCATCGCTCTAGCCCTGCTCGTGGCCCTGCACGAAGGTGAGCCGCCCTGGCCTCACCTGCTGCTGCAGCCCCTGGCCGTCGGGTGTCTCCACCTGGGGCTCCGGTGCCCCCAAGCTAGCTGGGGGCATACAGGGGCGGGAGACCAGCGGCAGCGGTGGTGGGCAGTGGGGACTCTGCAAGAGCAGAGGCGCCCAGGCACGGGACAGCCACTGGCCCTCCCCACAGGGCTGCTGGGGCTTCCCTGGGCTGGCCCGGAGCTCCTGAGCAGCAAGAGAGAGCAACTTCCTCAATTGTGCAAGAGGAGGGGCCGGCGGGTCCACCATCCCGGACTGTGCCAGGCACCCCAACCCACCTCTCCGCCTCTCTCTCCCTCCTGTGTGTGCAGGGAAGGGCCAGGCTGCTGCCACCCTGGAGCACCCGGCGCCCTCACCCCATGCCCGAGGTGCCCACCTGCGGCTTCGCCGTTGCTCCTGCAGCTCCTGGCTCGACAAGGAGTGCGTCTATTTCTGCCACCTGGACATCATCTGGGTGAACACTCCCGGGTGAGCATCCCTGGGCATCTAAGCGGGGGCTTCCGGGGGGCAGGGGGGCTACTGGCATGCTGGGGAACCTCTGGCACAGCCCAGCTCTCAACTGCACCAATAGTGACCAGTTATTGTTTCAACTCCCATGTGGGGACTCCTTGAGCCATGTGGAGGGCTGTCTCCTGAGAATTCTCACAACAGCCTGTTAAGAAAGTGTTGGCTCCATTTTCCAGGTCAGAGTACTGAGGCTCAGAGGGGTTAAGTGCTTTCCCTAAGGTCACACAGGAAGGAGTAAGTGGTAGGCTCCAACCTTGCTCTGTGGATGCCAGAGCTCACACCCACTCTGCCATGCTGTCTCTGCATGGTCTTCTAAGAATAATACGATTAATGACAGCATGTCTTGACTGTGCCAGGCCCTGTGCCAAGCATGGCATGTGCATTATCCTGTCATGAGCCCCTCAGCCTCCCCACGAGGCAGGCACTGCTGTTGTCCCCAAATGACAGGTGAGAAACCTGCCCTGTGTCACCCAGCTGAGTCCTGGTGGGAGCCCAGCGCTGTCTGTTCAGCCTGCACCCCCGCTGCCTCCAGGCCACTGCATACCTCACGCTGAAGTTTCTGTATTTGTGTTTTTTTTTTTTCTCTCTTCCCCAAATTGCAAAAGGCAAGAGAAGCCCGGCACGTAAGCGTGTGTGGAGCTAATCCGCATCCAAACACTCGCTCAGGGCGGGAACGCTGCCAGTCCCTGCGTGCTGGGTCTACCTGGAGTCATTACAACTCCAACCACACGGTCTAAAATTAGCTCTGTCACCCAAAGGTGCTGGTCCGACCAGCCACGGGGCCCCAGCCCTTCCCTTGGCCCGCCTCGATCAGACTCTGAATCTGAAATCAACCCCACCCAAAGACACACACACACACACACACTCGCACATGCACACTCGCACATGCACACACACACACCATTTGTAAGTCTAAGCTCTAAGGCACATTTGTTACCCCTCTAGGCAAGCGGTGACCAGGTGGGGGTGGCTTAGCTGTGAGCCTGTGTGTTTAACTCTCTGAGATGAAGCGACCTCCCTTCCTCCAGGGCTAGCTGAAAGCCTTCTTTGAGAACAGGGGTACGAGCCTGGCTCCATCAGCTTCAGTTCCTGTCTGGGAGGACTCCCGGGTTCATAACTTTGGGGGAGTCCACAGGTTCCACCCCTTCCTCCTCCTGCTGGGAGCTCCCACGGAGCCGCGCTGGGCCCAGAGAGGGGAAGGGTCTTGTCCAGGGCTACCCAGAACTTGTGGAGGAGCCTATGACTTTAGTGGTGGGACTTCTTTAAGTCAGGGGCTGGTCACTTTTCATTGCCACCCTGGTGGCATGGGTGGCTGTCCCAGTGTGTAGTGTGGACAGTGCCTGTTTGCCAATGGTTGTGGCTTATCTAATCTTCCTCTCTCTCTCTCTGCTCGCTCTCTCCACCCGCCCCCCATCACTACCTTGCTGGCTGGCTGCCCACAGACAGACAGCCCCTTACGGCCTGGGAAACCCGCCAAGACGCCGGCGCCGCTCCCTGCCAAGGCGCTGTGAGTGCTCCAGCATCAGGGACCCCGCCTGTGCCACCTTCTGCCATCAAGGGCCCTGGTAGGTGGGCACCCCGCCTGCAGGGGCAAGGGGTAGTTGCTCTCCTAGACCTGCCCTGGGGAGCAAGAGTCTGGGAGAGCAGCAGAGGAGCAGGGTCGGGGCGAGCAGGGTGCTGGGGGTCCATAGGCCACCGTGGGTCCTTTCAGGGAACCGGTCACCCCAGATCCGCTCCCACCACCCCACCCTGGGGGCTTCTGAGAGCACTCATGCCCTCAGTCCCGGGCAGGAGGGAGTCTCCCCAGGTGACAGCTGAGGCGGTGCAGGCCCAGAGAGGGGACAGGACTTGTTCTGTCTGGCCACACAGCTGGTCAGAAGGACGCTGGGCCTTCAGCTTTGGTCTGTCAGATCAAGTCCCACTGGGCTTTGGATTCTGACCTGAGGCTCAGGAGACTTTGGAACTTGCTAGGAGAAATAACGTCTGCGATTGGGAAGCCATGGCACCATCCCAGGGTTGTCACAGAGTTGCTGGGGGGGGCTTTGCCGAGTCTCCCTGGGCCTCAGTTTTCTCATCTGTAAAATGGGTGGGAGATTCTGTTCCTTCCCTCCTCCACACGGAGTATTCGGGAAAGCAGGAACTGGCTTCAAAATCCCAAGCTCCAGTTCCCATGATGGTTTACAAGAAACTCCTCCCCTGTGGTTCAAGCTGTGTCTCCGCCCCTGCCTCAGTTTCCCCTGCAGCTGCAAGTGGCTGAATTCTGGGAAGGCCAGCCACCCAGCTGACTATTTCTGAGCTAAGAACACATTCCAGGCAGCTCAGTTTTCTTCAGTCTCCACCCCACCTGGGAAAGGAAGGGTGCCAGGTGCACAGGGATGGAAATAGATCTGCTCCTAGGCAGGTGGGGGTGGGGTGGGGGCTGGGCCTGCAGCCAGGTGGCTTCAGGGCCCTGGACAGCCCCTCACTTGGGCCCTGATGCTGTTCATTCAGGGCTGAAGCCGGGGCAGTCCCAAGCGGCAAGTTCCCTGCAGACGTGTTCCAGACTGGGAAGACGTGGGCCACTGCAGGAGAGCTCCTCCAGAAGCTAAGGTGAGGGGCACCTGCACAGATTGAGCACCTCCTGTATCTTTGCACATTCTCCTTATTCTTCATGTGAGGCAGGACCGGGTCCTCATGGGTCAGCTGAGAGAACTGAGTCTCAGAGAGGTGAAGCCACATGCCCACAGTCACGTGGTACTCAGTGGCATCTGGCCGATTCCAGAGTCTGTGCTCTTACCCACTACACTTCTTTGTACCACCTGGCCTGGAAATGGACATTTTAGAGGGTTTGAGGGCTCACGACTGGGAAGGACCATGGCTGTTGATTCAGGTTGTGTTTGAATCGAGCGTCTCCCATGTGCTGGGCTGCAGAGCACCCACTGCCTGTCCTGCTCCCTCCCAGCTGCCTAGACTGCATCTCCTCCCCGGTAGGCTTGGCACCCAGGAGGTGCCCATGAATGTTTGTCCAAACAAGCTGACTTGAGTACAGAAACTTGCATCTGGGCAGGCAGCAGAGTGGCTTAAGGGGACTCTAGAGCAGGGACCACGTGATCTGGACCCCAATTCCTGCCCCCACAAACTGTTTGACCTCAGACTTGTTACTGAACCTCTCTGTGCTTCAGGTTCCTGTTTTTGGAACAGAGAAATGGTGCCATCAACCCCCAGGGTTATTGCGAGGTTAGGTGAGCTGACACACGTGAAGCGGGTTGTGCAGGGCCTGGCGCCCCTGGAAGCTCCAGCAGTGTCAGCTGTCCCCACTTCTGTCACTGAGGGCTCCTCCAGGCTGGTCAGGGCAGGGGCTCAGCTCTTTAGGGTTTCCCGTCTTTGGGGGGAAACAGAAAAATAGGAGAAAAGTCAGGACCCAGCATACACTTAGGAACCGTCTAAGGATGAAAAAAATCATGGCCAAGCATGGTGGCTCACGCCTGTAATCCTAGCACTCTAGGAGGCCGAGGAGGGAGGATCACTTGAGGTCAGGAGTTCGAGACCAGCCTGAGCAAGAGTGAGACCCTATCTCTACTAAAAATAGAAAAAATTAGCTGGGCGTGGTGGTATGCACCTGTAGTCCCAGCTACTGGAGGCTGAGGCAGGAGGATGACTTGAGCCCAGGAGTTTGAGGTTGCTGTGAGCTAGGCTGACACCACGGCACTCTAGCCTGGGCAACAGAGCGAGACTCTGTCTCAAAAAAAAAAAAGTCAAGATATGACTTTGCAAATTCACAACACTTGATAATATGCAAAACTCGCTGCGCCACCTTTGTGCTCATTCTCACAGTGGCCCAGGCCTGTTTTTACTTTACAGGCCGAGAAAGGGACTCAGAAAGGCCGAGACCCCTGCCCAAGTTCCCACAGCTGGGAACCGAAGCCAGCCTCCTAGTTCCCAGGCTAGAACTCTTGGTGCCAGAAAGTGCCACCTGGATGACACCAGGGTCCTGGCCAGGGTCTCAGCCAGGTTCAAAGGGCAGCAAGCACTCATATTTGCCTGGGCCGGGCTGCCTGGAGCTGGGCCCTTAAGAACTGCAGTAGGTGGAGTTTGGGTGAGGGAGGGGAAGGTATACAGCCCGAGGAACCTCAGGAGCAAAGGTGTGGAACTGGAAGGACAGATCGCCAGAGATAACGCGGGGCTGTTCTTGGCTGTCTGGTCATTCCAGCAGCATTTGATATTGAACATCAGCTTTGTCAAAGCCCCTATAGGCAGAGAAACTTCTAGGCCTGGTCTGCCCTGCTCTTGATTTGCAGACCTTGTTTTCAGGCTGTGGCCCTCTCTGACCCCGGGATCTGGGCAAGGGCTCTCGTTCCCATTAACCAACCCTGCCTCTCTCGGGGAGCTCTTCAACAGTCCCTGTCTCCTGAGACGCTAAGTTGACCCTTCTCCATTCCCAGGGACATTTCTGCAGCCAAGATCCACTTTGCCAAGCGACAGCAGGAGGCGACAAGGAAGCCGAGGCCCACACACTCCAGGTGGAGGAAGAGATAGTGCTGTGAGCTGGAGGAACATCGGGAAGGAAGCCCGTGCGGAGACAGGAGGAGAGGAGCCCCTCTGCCTGCTTCATGGGCTGGGGTCTCGGTCCCAGCCGGCTGGACCCACTTGCGGGGCTTGGCGCAAGCTCTGGCCTCCCCGCCCTGGTGAGGGGGTCTCCCTCAAGGCAGCTCCATGGCCTCACACCGCCCAGGAAAGCCCTCGGCCTCCAGACTGCAGAGCGGCCTCCCAGTGCCGGCCGCTGGCGCTCAGCCCTGCTGAAAGGAACTGCGTGGGAGCGCGTTAATCTGGAGGCTGTGTCCTGGGGACAGTCCTGTCTACTGGGCTACAAACCAGGAGCGACCACGCAGCAATGGACACTCACGCCTAAGCCAGCCCTGGAGGCTGGATGGGTCCCCCAGGAGCCAGTGTCCTGGCCGGCCCTGTCTGTCCTCTCCATCCCTCCCTCCCCAGGGTCCTTGTGCCCTCCTACCCTTGGGACACTCCTGGTGAGAAGGACCTGCTCTGCTTTACCCGTCTGTATATAATGTATTTGCTCTAAGAACTTTGAGAATCCCAATTATTTATTTAACGTATTTTTTTAGACCCTCAATTATTTACCTGTGAATTTGTGTTTGTAATAAATGCTGAAATGGTACTCTAGTATTTCGTCTTGTCTGAGAGGGAGGGTGGTAGGAGGCTCCTCTCAGGAAGGGGCCTCTAGGGGGACAGAGGAAGGGGAGGAAAGGCCCCAGGGGCAGTGGCTGGAGCCCTGGGCTCTACTCCTACCCTTGCTGGGCATCTCTGGCTGCTAACCTGCCCTCTCTGGGCTTTTTTGCCTGTCGTGTATCTAGACAGGCGTCTGCAGCCGTGGTATGAGGATTCCAGGACCTGAGTTCCCACTCGGACAGTAACTTACGGTCAGGCCTCTCCGAAGGGCATGTTTGGAAGAAGCAGAGACTATGAGGGCACGGGGACCTCTCCTGCTCCAGCTGCCCTGTCCCACGGGGGCTGACTGCAATGCCCAGAGCAAATCACCAGTGAGGGATGAGGCCAGGCAGATTCTAAGGCTCTGTGCACCCTGGTGGTCAGTGACAGGTGGTGGTGGGGGGTGCATAGCCCAGCCCTGTTCTTGCCCCTCACCCTGGGCCTTGGGAAGGCCCCACTGAAGTTGGGGGGACACTTCTCTGACTGAGGAAGTCCAGGGTTCCAGCACTGGGATCGCCAATCCTGCCACAGCCCAAAAATCACCCTACCTGGGTCCCAGGGACAGTCTGCAGCCAGGGCCAGTCCTGCTGGCAGCTGCTTGGACCCACGGCCTCCACGTCACCAAATGCTCCCGCAAGCGAGTGTGCGCGTTTCCCGCAGCCGGCCTGTCCTGCCGTGGCAGCCGTGGCTTCCACCAGCTCAGGGAAATACTGTGGGCTGAGAAATGGTCACGTACACCCTGCTCCGATCCTGCCTGGTCTGCAGAGCCGGCCCTGGCTCCCTCAGGGAAGAAGGACACGTCGACATGTATCGAGCTCCTACTGTGTACTAGCACTTGGGCCGAATGAAGCCCTGTGACATAGGTACTTTTATTATCCCCCATTTTATAGATTAGGAAACTGATGCAGGGAGAAGGCAAGTGACCGTCCTCAGTCCGCACAGCTAAAAAGTGGCGGCAGCAGAATCGGAACCCAGGCCCTCTGGCTCCAGAGTTGGTGGTGTGTACGTGCGTCATAAACGTCTGCTGACTGAATTCATGGATCGCCACCACGTGCAACCTCGAGCAAATCTTTTTCTTGCTAAGCCTCAGTTTTCATCTAGAAAATGGGAAGCGACAGTCCCTGCCGCACGGGGCTGGTGTGAGCGCCAGTTAGGATGCCAGGCTCAGCCTGGCCAGATGGGGCGGAGGCCGCCCGTCCACTGTCACTGCGACTGTGACGAGTGGGAGTGACGGCGCGAGAGGACCTGAGGGAGGCGGCGAGTGGGGCTGGCTGGGGTGGAGAGGGGGGTCGGAGGAAGACTCTGGGTAAAGGGGCCACTCTTATGGCCTCAAAAGATGACATGAAATAAATAGAAAGACTCAAAGGACTCAAATAAATAGGAAGAAAATAGAGGGACTCCCGGGCAGGGGGAACAGGGAGGGAGAAGGTGTGGAAGTGGGAGAGACAAGGGAGGGTCCTCCGGAGGTCCCCAGGTGACCAGAGCATGGCAAGGGGAGGAGAACAGGAGGTGAAGGCAGAGAGCCCTTGAAGGCCGAGTGAGGAGCCTGGACTTCCTCTCGTGGGCCATGGTGGGTATGAAAGTTCTGTGCGCAGCAGGGCCCTGGGCAGAGCTGGGCACTGAAAATAAGCTCCGAGGGCTAGTCAGGGCTGAGGGAGAGCGAGGGGACAGGTGGTGGGGAAGCAAAGTCCCACCAGCCCTAAGGGGTCCTCAGAGCATCCCAGGTGGTGACCGGGATGCTGTGATGGCAGGGGAACCTCACCTTGGGAACCCAAAGCAACAGCCGATGGCCAGGCCGGGCAGCTGGGTGGGGCAGCCCCGGGGCTGCAGCTGCAGTGGGGCCCGGCGGAGGCAGGAGGGGATCCTGGCGCAGGGTGTGTTGGAAGCTTAGAGAAGCAGACGTTCACCACTCTTGGCACAGGCCCCAGGGGCCCTTGGCCAGGGTGCAGAGATCAGTGACCCACATGATTGAGCAACAGAGATGATTAAAGAGGAGGCCCAGGAGACAGGGACAGGCCCGGGCGATACCGCAGTCCCTTAGTCCCTTCTTCCTGGGAAACAGGGGCCTCTGGCTTGGGCCCTGCACTTTAGGGACCCTGCTCAGGCCCTTATGCAGGTGTACCTCTTGCTGCAGGACAAATGTGCAGGGCCGTGGGGTCACGTGTGCCCGAAGTCTGTGCCTGCTCCCAGACCACACTCCAGGTAGCGGGACCCCAGCAGTGTGGGGGAAGGTGGGCTAGAGTCTGGGAAGGAGCAGAGAAAACTTTGCGAGGAGCAGCTGCCGGGTCAAATGGGCCCCTAGGAAGAAGTGTGTCTAAATTTCAGGAAGCTTGGATTTTGTGGGACAAAATCTCCCCTTTTCCTGCTTTTCCTGTAAATATAGTACCTTTTGTTTTTCAAGGCTTTTTGAGCCAAATTTGTGTTCCTTTTGATTGGAGCACAGGCAGAGACAGGCCAGAAGGGGGCACAGGATGACCCAGATTGATTCGGGTTCTGCGGACAGAGGCTGCGGGGCAGCGAGCAGCTGGGCCCTGTGTCTGAGCCGTGCGGCCGATCCCTCCAGGCACAGCGAGGCTGCAGCCTGGGCCCGTTGCTGCCTCTCCCTACCCTTCACTCAGGAAAGAGCCCGCAGGAATTTCCCCCCCCCCTTATTGAAAATAGAGTCCAGGGAGCTGGGTTTTCAGTTCAGAAAAGTCATTTGCTGATTAGGGTGATAAATTATTGGAATGCGGCCACCCAATCATTCAGTTATGAATAATCTCCTCTGGAGAGACTCTTGTGAGCAAGACAGACAGTCCCTGCCCAGCCGTTCAAGAAAACACTTGTTAAATATTAAGATAAAAATAATAGCTGACATTTACTGAGCACCTACTAAGTGCTTTCCACATATTAACTCCTTGGTTACTGACAGCAACCTTATGGAACAAGTTATATCATTATTATTCCCATTTAATAGATGAGGTAACTGAGGCACAGGGAGGTTAAGTAATGTGCTCAAAGTCACACAGCGAGTATATGGCTTAGCTGGGATTTAAACCCCAGACTGTTAACTTATATGCTGTCTTACCTCTCTGATAGGATACATCCACCCTGTGACTGAGCCCCTGGGGAGGGGGAGCCCAGGGTGGCTTCCTGGAGGAGGTGACATGTAGGGAATCAGTCAAGTGAAAGAGGAGGGTGGAGAATAGGGTTCCAGACAGGGGGAACAGCATGGGTGAAGGTTTCCTTCTTCACAGGAAGGGAGCTATTCCCAGCCTCTTTCAAGGAGTAAACGAAGGAGGAGCCTGGGAAAGGCTGGAGGGGCAGGCAGGAATGGGCAGTACCCTCCTGAACCCAGAGCACACCCTGGGCACCAGGCATGGGGGGTGCTCTAGACCAGGAAGATGTATAGCACTGTCACCCCCATCACACAGCCTTAGGACATGTCTCCAGGAGACAGGCTACCACACCCGAATGCCCTCCACTGAGGCTCCTGCCTCTGGGACCCACGCTTGCTGCCCTCAGGGGTCTCGCAGGCTGGCAGGGAAGACAGACAAGGGCAAAGTGAAGGGACAGGAAGTGGCACACGTTAGGAGCTGGCCTTCCAGCTGGGGGCAGAGTGTGTTGAAGGGCGGGTGGGGTTTGCACGTGCTGGGACAAGGGAAAGGGCATCACAGCTGGGGGACGGGGCGGGGTGTATCTGGCCAGAGCGTGGAAGAGTCCGGGGAGAGGCAGCAGCCTGATCAGCAGGGCCAGGCTGGGAATAGCGTCCAATGCCAGGAATTTGAACTTGAGTGATGGGGAGCCAGGGAAGGTTGCTCAGCAAGGGAGAGCCAGGACGGGAGCTTACGGTTGGCCCCTCCCCGGCCAGGGCCTCCCAGCCCCTCTCAGGGGAGAGCAGAGTGTGGGCCTCACCTTGGCCTGCCAGGGCTCCAAGCCAAGAGCCCTCGGCGGCGCAGAAGGGGGCCGTGTGCGGGCCCGCCGGGAGCCCTGGAAGAGGAATGCAGCCTAATTAATTCTCTGCAGCTCACAGGGCCTCGCCTTGTGGGAGCAGCTGCCAGGACAGGCCTGCCAGGACGCCACCAGCCCAGCCTGCCATCGCTCAGCGCTGAAGGCGGCGAGGGAGACTGCAGGCAGGGACTGGGGGCAGGAACTCGGGGGGCGGGGAGGGTGGGACAGCCCCTCGCCTCCGGGCACACACGTGTCACAGCCAATAAAACAATCACAGGAACAGTAATACTGAGGCTCTGAGGCCCTGCTGGCACACTGCGTGCAAGTGAGTGTCACTTCTCTAATCCGCACAAGGACTAGAGCAGTTTGTGCTGTTATTATCTCCACTTTGCCGATGAGGAAACTGAGGCTCAGAGAGGGAATCTCCCTGCCCAGGGTCATGCGATCAGAAAGCAAAATCAGGGAAGCTGGGATGCGTACCCAGGCAATCCGGGCTCCAAGACTGTGTTCATCATAACCACCATGCTGCGCTGGTTCAGCAAGGGACACTGAGGCCCTGGGGAGACGGGGTGCCTTTCCCAAGGATGGTCGGCTAAAACGGGGCCTGGGGACACTGAATGGAGTGAGGACCTGGGGGGGTGGGGGGAAGGCCACACCCCTAGCCTCTGCTTGAATTTTCTCCTCCTGAGGTTTCCCATGGGGTTAACCCTCCCCTGGCCTGCAGGTCCCCCTTAGGGACATGTGGCTCACTACTTCCCAGAAAGTCAGGCTGTAGGAAGTGACCCTGTCTCTCTGGGGCCTCCTCCTATTTGGTCCCAGTTCTGCTACCTGTGCCCTGTCCCAGAAGCCCGGTACCACCAACGGGTCTCATGCTGGCTGCGCATGTTCAAAGAACCTTCCCAACAGCCCCGTCAGCCCGGCCACAGCAGGACACAGACACCAGCAGAGGCTCAGAGTGGTGCAGGGATGGGCTGACCAAGGCCTTACAACTACAAAGTGACAGAGCCAGGACCGCCCCAGGCTGGCCTGACACCAAGACTCTGCCCTCCCAGACAGCAGACCAGGAGGGCAGTGTAGCCACAACATGCCCCTCTCTGAGCCTCAGTGTCCTCATCTGCCATATGGGGCTGAGATGCCCGAACTTATGGGCTTGTCCTGAAGTTCATGAACAGCAGCTGACACTAAAGGCACTGAATATGTGTCAGATAATGTCCTAAGTACTTTATTTAATTTTTAAAAATTTTCTAAAACAAGATTTTATTCATGGTTACATAATATATCATTATAAGGCTGTCCCACAAGCCATTTGTTACCCTGTAGATGTATATTTAAGTTTGCCCAATTTCCCACTGAAGGAGGTCAGAATTTGCCACATCAAAATATGCCACTTTTGCATAAGGATTGTTTTGAGCTACAATCAGTTAAGAAGCAGTACGTGCAGGAAGAGCTTTTTGCCTTCCCCCTGTCTGCCTAAACGCAGGACATCAATTTCCCTTGGTGAAGATGCTTCTCCTGCCCTCTCCTATACCAGGAAGAGAACAAACATTAGCACTGAAAACAGAAAGTCAGCACCAAGCTGAGTCTGCATAAAGCTTACTGAGATTACCCTTATCTTCCATTAATTTCCCCCACATATTTATCTTCCCATAATTTGCCACCCCTCGAGGCCCAACGTTTGTCACTTTTCCACAAATTTGTCACCCTTTGTTAAAATGGTATATAAGCCCCTGGGTCTAACTGCCTCTTTGGGCCTTCATTTCTATGAAGGCCTCCATGCACAAAAAATTAAAATATTATCATCAAATAAAATTTCTATGCCTTTTCTCCTGTTAATTTTTTTTTGTCACTTTAATTTGCAGAACTCAGTGACAAAATATAAGAGGGTAGAGAGAAGGATTTTTGTCCTCCCCTACACTACCAATAAAATAACACTGTGGTACACTTGTACATGAATGTTTCTATTTATTTCTTATTCACTACATATTTTTATTGATAAAATTTATGCACTATGAAATCCACCCTTTTGAAGTTCACAATTCGGTGGTTTTTTAGTATACAGTTAAGTCCTCACTTAAGAGTGTTGATAGGTTCTTGGAAACTGCAACTTTAAGCAAAATGACATTTTTCTCATCAACGTTATAACAAAATGCCATTGAAGGAAACATTATTCGAGAACTGCTGTATGTAGTTTTGTTTCAATTAAAGACACAATTTGCAAGAACCTATGAATGACATTAAGTGAGAAATTATTGTGTTCACAAAGTTATACAATCATCACCACTATCGAATTCCAGAACATTTTCACCATCCCCAAAGGAAATTCTTTACCTATTAGCAGTCACTCCCCAAGTCTCCCTGCCCCACCCCCAAGCCCTAGGCAACTACTAATCTACATCTGTCTCTATAAATTTGCCTATTCTGGACATTTCATCTAAATGAAATCATACAGTATGGGCCTTTTGTGTCTGTCTTCTTTCACTTAGCATAATATTTTCAAGGTCCTTCCGTGTTGTAACATGTATCAGTGCTTCATTCTTTTTCATGGCCAAATAATAGTCCATTTGAGGGATAGATCACCTTTTGTTTATCCACTCATCCATTGTTGGACATTTGGATTGTTTCCACTTTTTGATCTAAGTACTTCATTTGAACCCTCAGTGACCCCATGGAGAGGTGCTATTAGTATCATTGTATAGACAAGAGACTGAGATCCGGAGAGGTTAATAATCCACCCAAGGTCATGGAGCTAGGGAGCAGCAGTGGGAGGCTTTGCCCTGGAGTCTGGCTCCAGAGACGATGGCCTTAACCACTGCACCCAGCACCATACTGCCTCCTCAGTCAAAGTGATTCCGTGCACCCAGCAAACAGCACCAGAGGAGGCACCCAGGGAGCACTTAGCAAGGGGTGGCCATTCTCAGCAGCATTTCTGAAGGTGGCAGAGACAGGGGCTGCCAGGCAGGACTTCAAGCTAGGGCAAGGATGTCAGGGCACCCAGTGATAAAGAATTGCCATCTCAGCACACAGGTGATTCTCCCAGAAAGAGGACATCTCTCCACACTCAGGTGGGCTCTCTCCCTCCACCAGGCATCCCAGAGCCCATTTCTCCACCCATCCCCACCTGGGAAACCAAGGCTGCTCCTCCCTTGGCCCCAGCACCATGCCACTGGGCAGCAGAGGAAGGATCCTTGCGTGGGGTCAAGGTCAGAGCTGCAGTCCTGGCCAGCACTGCCCAAAGCATGGCTTTGGGAGGGTCTCTGCCTCCTCTGGGTCTCCATCTGTGAAATGAGACAAGAAATCTTAATGCTTTCTAATCAATTCTAAAGGTAATATAGAATATGAACAAAATCTGTGGCTGAAAAAAATGGAAAAAATATAGGACTATCTGGAATAAAAAGAAAGTCTCCCTGCCTCCTTACATCAAAAATGGGGTAGGTAGCATTGTTCTATGGATTCGGATATATATTACCTCTAACTTCTTAGAGGTGTTGTAAAATAATAAATGGAAACATAAATCTTACTCTCCTGTGACCTGCTTTCCTCACACCATGGAACTCACTCCAGCCTAGCACACAGGGACCCTCCTCAGTCTTAGCTGTGACAGCCCCGTGTGGTCCACAGCAGGGACAAGCCACCGCTTGCCTGCTGCTGCCATGTGGATGGCCTCCCGTTACTGCTGTTATAAACACGCTGCAGTAAGCACCTTGTTTATACGTTTTTGTTCAAAGGACAGATTGTTAGAAGTGAAATCGCTGGGTCAAAGGGCATGCACATTTTAAATATTCTGTCAAAAATGGGGCTCCGGGTTGTACTCCTACTGCCGGGGGCAAAGGGGCGAGAGCCCATTTCCTTTCATCCTTTCTAGCATGGAGTTTTGTTTCTCTTTTTTTATCTGTTGATCTGATGGGGAGAGCATTTCTTAACATGGAATCTGATGTGTAAGGGAATTAAACCCAGCTGGACTCTTGTGGAAGGGGTGAGGGGCATGGAGACCCACCTGCATTCCTCTTGGTCTCCAGTTGGCACAGAGGATCCCTCTGTGTCTTCGGGGCTGGTATCTACGATCCTGTTCGGCTGGGGGTCTGTCCCTCCTGGGCTGGCTTTAGCCCCCAGCCTCTCAGTCCTCCCTCCAGGCCAGGCCCCCCGGGAGCTGGGGCAAGGGGGAGGGACTGGCCAGTCTTCTTTCCCAGCTGACCCCACCCCCATTACAAATGTGCCTTTTAGCAGGGACCTTATGAAGACAGCATCTGCATCTGAAAACACGTGCCATGAGGGGACTTTTGGCACCTGCACCTGCAAGTGTTTTGAAGGGGGGACCCGAAGGGGTCCTGGTTGCCTTTCAACCTGTGGTCCAAACAGGCTTTTTGCAGAAGGCTGGAACCCAGTCTTGCCTCTGCCTGGGCTTTGCTGTGCAGACCCAGGAGGCCACTGTCCCTTCTGGGCTCCAGGCTCCCACTTCAGCTGGCTGCCAGCCTGGGGACATCCGTCCCAGGGAGTAGGTGAGAGTCTGCCACCACTGGAGGCTCCACACATGCCACACACAGGAATTACCCCAGGGTGGGAGGAGGGCAGACGGGGGCCGGGGAGGGCAGAGGAAGTGAGTGCATCCATGCTCCTGAGGGCCAGGAATCTGAGGCTCCCTCTTGGTGACTTTGTATGTATGCTGGAGTCCCACCCGGCTAATATGAGATGTGTGTGTGCACGAGTCACTTATGTGTGAGCAGACATGCACATAAGGGTATGCCTGTGTACAACATGTGCTCTCATATGGGCAACTGAGGATACTTCTGCATGTCTATAGGTATTTGGGTTTGTGTCTCCTGTGATGGGTATTCACGTGCAACCCTCATATGTGTATGTCCTGCTGTGTGTATGTTCATGTTGACATGTACTTGTGTGTGACTGTGAGTGTCCCCTTGTGTGTCTTTGCCTGTGTAGCTACACAGATGGATTTGCATATATGAGGATTCATGTGCACCTGTGGGATTGTGCATGAATGTGGGGTGCAGGTGCACATGAGTCACATGAGCACATGTGTGGAGGCGATGTGTCTGAGTATGTGTAAGAGCACATGCAGGAAGTGAAGTGCACATCGGTGCGTGCATTGGGAGTGTACAGTGCATGTGGATCCAGAGGTGCAGGAGTGCGTGTGGGCACAACTATACGTGGCAATGCTGCTGTGACTCCCTGCCGATGTGAGTACACAGAGGTGTGCATTTGCACACAGAGGTGCAGGAGTGCGTGTGGGCACGACTATGTGTGGGAACGCTGCCGTGACTCCCTGCCGATGTGAGTACACAGAGGTGTGCATTTGCACACAGAGATGCAGGAGTGCGTGTGGGCACAACTATGTATGGGAATGCTGCCGTGACTCCCTGCCGATGTGAGTACACAGAGGTGTGCATTTGCACAGGGTGGGAGCGGATGCCCCTGGAGGTGCCACCTCTTGGGGTCTGTGGAACATGACATTTCCTCCAGCCCCCATCCCCATGTGGCCTGGACCTTTATCTCCTACTCCGGCTGAGGGACAATATCACTGTATAAACTCCAAACATCTTGTTTTATTTACATGCAGATTAATTATTTTAGTAATTAGCAAGTCATTATAAATCTTATTTATTTTAAAAACAAACATGGCTATATAACAGATGCAAAATTCAGATGGGATTTGAACAAAAAGCATGAGAGTGGAGAGTTTCCCACTCCACCCTCCAGGAGGTCTGGGGTCACAGTGTTGGATAAGCCTGCAGGG
Organism: Varecia variegata; assembly: GCA_028533085.1. NCBI lineage: Eukaryota > Metazoa > Chordata > Mammalia > Primates > Lemuridae > Varecia > Varecia variegata. Next base: position 81,037,764 of record CM052444.1, read on the forward strand.
GTGGGGGGATCAGGAAGAGGAGGGGAGGGAGGAGCCAGAGCAGAAAGCCAGTTTCTGAGGCTGCCACCCCAGCTCCATCCCTGGGGCTTGGGTTGGGGTAGGGGGTGGACCAGACAGAGCCCTGGCCTGGAACTCAGGAGGCTGCAGCCCAGCCCCTGACAGCAGCTGCGCCAGGCCTGTCCATGGCCTCATCTGTAGCATCTGGAGCTTCTGTTGCAAGGAAGCTTCCACATCTGCCCACCTTCTCCGCTCATCTCCCTCCTGCGCCCAGAGCAATCTCTAACCCCACCTCCACCCCTACCCCCATCCGCCACCTGCACTGCCTCCTTCACAAACTTCTACCTACCTGTCAAAGCCCACGCCCGTGTCACCACCTGGCCACATATTTGTGTGTCTTCCCAACTGGACTGTGAACTCTCCAGGGCAAAGTCAGGCTCAGAGCATTCTTGGGTCCCCACAGCCCATCCCAGCCTGGCATGGCTTAGATATCAGTCACTGTTTGATTTTAAAAATTCCCTTCCCTTCCCTTCCCTCAAGATAAGGAGGCAAATGAAGGGAGAGCGAGGGCTCTGTGAACAGCAATGTTGGGTACAAACAGCAGGTCGCCGGGCGCCCCCAGACCAGGTGAGTCAGTCTGACCTTTGCCCCAGAGGAGGGAAGGGAAAGCGACACTTACCACTCTCCTCCTGGGCTGGCAGCACCCAGGCCCTCTACAAGTCTTAGCGCTTGTGATCCTCACCGCACACCTGCAAGCAAGCAGCGCTTGGTTCCCGCTCCCCAGAAACTGCTCCCCAGAAACTGCCCCTTGGAGCGAGCCCTGTCGCCAGGGCCATCTCTGGGCTCTCTGGGCCACAGGCTTTCTCTCCCCTTCACGAACCCCACCCACAGCCCTGGCACTGAGCAGGTATCTGTGACTCTGCCCCAGGGGGGGCACAAAGTGCCCTCAGGAGCAGCCCTTGGCCATGGGTAAATGAATCTGGGGTGGTGGGTAAGTGCCCCAGCTTCCCCACCCCTCAGGCACGACGGCTTTGAGGCTTGCTCCCCACCATCCCCGGAGGGTAGGCCCCGGGTGCCTGTGTTGGCTTCCGTCCCCATCTCACTCCACACGTCCCTCGTGGCTTCCTAGAGTCACCTCGCAGTAAACTCCTTGCCTCAAATCCTAGTGCTGCTCTGTTTCTGGAGGCCCCAACCCAAGAAGGGGGCAACAGGCGCAGGGACTACTTGCGCCTGGGTGACCAAGAAAGCTCTGTTCCAAAGGGGCCCCTGTCTCAGAGAGGACACGGGACCTGGTCAGGGGCCGAAGCCGGAGCAACCCTGAGGAGCCCTGGCGGGCGGAGGCCAGCGCTGCTGCCCCGGGCTGGGCTGTGCGCAGGGCCATCGAGGGCGTGGGGCTGTGTGCACGAGGGAGCGGGGGAGGGCGCGGGTGTGAGCCAGGCAGCCAGAGGGAAACAGGGCTTATCTCAGGCCCCAGGCTGCACCTGCACCTCCCTCCGTCTACAGAAGTGCTGCTCTGATATCTGCGCCAGGCAGGTGCAGAGAGGACCCACCTGGGAAAGCCCAGCCCTCAGCAGGTCCCCTTGGCTTGGGTCCTTCCAGGCACAGCAGGAAGGCTGCCTGGGGTAGGGCCCTGGAGGTGAGTCCGAGCAACTGGGTGCCATTCTCTGAGCCTCAGGTTCCCGTTTATAAAGTGGTACAGGGCCTGGGTGGGGCTGAGGAAGTGAACGAAGTGATCTCAGCACCCCTTTGGGAGCTCACCTTCTCCAAGTCTTGCCAGGCAGTCATTTGCACACAAACATTAGATGTGGCCTATCGTGCCCCTCCTCCCTACATGCATTTGGAAGCAGGTATCAATTAACGGAGAGGAATGAAGTTCTGATGGTAGAAACTCAAGCACTGGAAAAGACGTGGCTTTTATACCCTTCAAAGCAAGCAGCCTCATGAAGTGAGAAGATCACAGTCTTTAGTGCCAGATGGACTTGGGTTCAAATTCTGTGTGACTCAGAGAAGCCGCTCAACCTCTCTGAGCTTCAGCTTCCTTGGCTGTGAAATGGGCTAACAATGCCCAGCTGGTCCCAGGCAAACATCTGCCATCTCCTTAATTCTCAGTCAGGCGAGGAAGCAACTCTGATTCCCAATTGGTAGAAGAGGCCACTGGAGGCCCAGAGAAGAGTGTGCAGGCACTAAGGAAGCCAGGCTCCACTGGCGTGGGTATGGAGTGTTCCGGACCTGGCTGGCCCCTGCCCACGAAAGCCTGGACCTCTCAGTCCCAGCCTCCACCTTGCCTGGGTCATGCTCTGTCCATCCCAGCTTTTCTCCTGCCTGGCCTGGCCCTGACCGGAGGCTCACCCACTGCCCCGCTTCCTGCACCTGGCGGTGGGGCAGCTGGGGCTGGGCCTGCAGTCTCCACCCTGCTCTGGGATACCTTTGGCCCCGCTACACCGGGAGCTGGGCCAGGAGTTTAAAGGGACCACAGTCCAATTCTACTGCCTTGAGAAGCTCCTCAGAGTCGCAGAGCAGGCATGTCCCAGCCAGAGAAGGATGCTTGGACCCACTGACTTCAACTTGGAGGAGGGACCAGAGACCTCCTTGGTTACACTAACTGAGATGGGGACAACAGAAAGGGGAGAGCTTGGAAGGTGAAAACTGAAGTAAAAGCAGATAATGGGCCAGCAATTCCACTTCTAGGTATATACCGAAAAGAAATGCCTAGATACGTTCACACACAAAAAAAATGTGTACTAGAATTTTCATAGTAGCACTATTTATGGTAGCCCAAACTATGAACTACCCAAAAGCCTAGCAATAGTAGAATGACTATACAGATTGAACTACAGCTGCACAAAACCACATAGATGACCTCTCAAACAAAAAGTACAGAATGGTAGATACCATAATATTCCATTTATATACAGTTTTAATACAGGCAAAACTAATCTCTGGTGTTAGAAGTCAGGGTGGTGATTTCCCTGGGGACGAGTGACTGAAGGTGGGCAGGAGGGGCTTCTGGGGTGGGGTCATGTTTCATTTCTGGCTCCAGATGCAGGCTGCACGGGTTTCAGTTTGTGAAAATTCATTGAGCGGTATATTAATGATGTGTTCACTCTTCTGGATGAACGTTATGGTTTTGAATTTCATACAAGTTGAATCTTATGGCATGCACTTCGGTGTGTCTGGCTTCTTTTGCATGGCATGGTATTTTTGAAATTCATCCATGTTGTTACGTGTAACAGAAGTTTCTTCTTTTTCATTGCTGTATAGTATTTCATTGTGTGAATATACCACAATTTGTTTATTTATTCTGTTGTTGGAAGTTGGGCTGTTTCCAGTTCAGAGCTATTACAAAGAGTGCTGCTTTGACTACTTTTGCACCTGTCTTCTGGTGAACATACGTATGTATTTCTGGAGTACACCTAGGAGGGAAGTTGCTAGGTCATAAGGTCTATATACCTTCAGCTCTATTAGATACTGACAGTTTTCCAAGGTGGTTTACCAATTCACACTTCCGCCAGCTGTGTAGGACAGTTTCCCATCCTCACCAGCACCCAATATGGTCAAATTTCCTTCTGGCCACGCTGGTGTGTGAAATGGTACCATATTGTGGTTGCAATTTGCAATTCCCTGATGCCTAATGAAGTTGAGCACCTGTCTTAGTTGGGTTCCCTACAAGCAGACCCAGTGACAACCGGTAGAGAACAAGTAGTTTATCTGCCAGGCGTATTGGTCTGCTCAGACTGCCGCAGCAAAATACCACAGCCTGGGCGGCTTAAACAACAAAAATTAATTTTCTCACAGTTCTGGAGGCTGGAAAGTCCAAGATCAAGGTGCAGAGGGGTTCCATTTCTCTCGAGGCTTCTCTGCTTGTTTGTGGACAGCCACCTGCTCTCTGTGTCCTCATGTGGCTTCTTCTGTGTGTGGAGAGAGATCTCTAATGTCTCTTCCTCTTGTTAGAAGGACACCAGTCCTATGGGATTAAGCCCCTCCTCCCCTTATGCCCTCATTTAACCTTAATTACCTCCCTAAAGGTAATTATCTCCAAACACAATCACATGGGAGTTTAGGGCTTCAGTGTATGAATTTGGGGAGACACAGATCAGTCCAAAGCAGCAGGTGAGCCTAGGAGAAGCTAGAGGGGAGTGAGGAAGGAGACAGGACAAGGAGGCCTGGGTGTTAACAAGCAAGTTGCCACCTTAGCCATCTGGAGCTTCGTCCTCGGGGAGAATCTAGGGAACTGTGTAAACCAGAGGCCTTGGGGTTATCCCACCCACAGAGCAAGAAGCTGGATTTTCACACACCAGCTCCTGTTGGCCGTGGGTTGAGGGTTATTTCAGGGTGTGTGTGTGTGTTGGAAGGGGTGCATTAACTCTCTGGCCCTTCCCAAGCTCTGCGGACACCCTTAGGCCTGGCGCTGCAGGCATGGCCGTTGGAGGAGCGCACTGCTGCTGCGTGTCGTCACGAGCTACTCACTGTTGGATTCCGGCTGCCATGAAGTAGCTTCTCATGCGGAGCTGGATTCTGAATTGTGAGTGTTGACTGTCCAGGCAGGTGAGGGCATTCCAGCATGGACAAAGGCCTTGAGGGAGGAATACATTTTTTAGCCTGGGGCTACATAGAGAAGGGCCCTGTCCCCAGTCCAGCTCCCAGCACAAAAGCGCCCCCAAATCCAAGAATGCCTCCTGCAGCCACGAGACACAGATATCTCCCCAGCAGAGAGGCTCCAGGCTAGGCCCATGCCCTGGCCAGAGGGCAAGGAGGATGAGGCCAGGATTCCCAGGGTGGCAGATGCTGCTCTGTCCCTTAGAGGCCAGGCCACAGTGTGGAAGTCAGGGGTGTCAGGGGCTGACCCCAACGGTGGGGCCTGAACCAAGACTGAGCTAAGGCAGAGAGTATACTAAAATGTGAGAAGGGGTCACTTAGTGTACAACCTCACCCACCTAAATGCAGACCGTGCTTCTCTTCTGGGGTCTTCTCGCAGGTTGGAAAGTTGTGTTCGTTCGCACTGTTTGTGAGGCCTGCACAGTGCAGGCCAGGGAGGGGGAGGCAGGGAAAGGCAGGGCCCAGGAGTGTGGGCTTGGACGGGCACCCCTCACCCCACAACCACCACTGTTTTGGCCTGAGGGAGATTGGAAGTGGGAGCTGAAGACAAGTCTGAGCAGGGTCCAACTGCTCTGGATAGCTCCCACTTTGGAGCCAAGCCACATCCAACTCGGCATCCAAATAACCAGCATCTTCCCTCTAGACAGAAGTGCAGTCCTGACAGAACCCGATGGAGGCCAGGCGCAGTGGACAACTGTTTGTCAGTTCTGCCTTCCTGGGACAAGCTGGGACAAGCCATGTCTCCCCTGTTAATCCTGCTCTGTCCGTGGGGCTCGGGTGGAAAATCCTCCCCAGGCGCCCAGGCAGGGGGAGCTCTTGGACCATGCCCGGCCAGTCACTGGCTCAAGGATGAACACATGACCTTAGCCAGGCCAATCGGAGTCTTCCCAGAGACTTTTGCTGGAGCTCTCTGGAAACTCTTCTTCTGAGATTGTGAGCTGTAAGGATGAGGTTGTGGCAGCTGGTGGACGTCTTGTATCACGTGAGGAAAATCTGCCCAGGAAATAAAAGTCAAAAACCAGGCAGGCATAGATAAGAGATGGAAAGAGAGATAGTCTTAATGACGTCAATTCAACACCCAGAGGCAGCCAAGTCTGAAACTCCTCAGACTCCCTCCCCATTTCCATGAGCCATTGCATGTCCTGCTCTGTTTATGTTTGATTGGCATTTCTGTCACTCGCAGTCTAAGGAGTTCTGATGAAAACAGTAGGTGAGAACACAGCCAAGCCCTTTCTGCACCTTCAGGACCCAGAGATACACAGAGATTGCACGGAGTTCCTTTTAAAAGGGCCCTTGCTACTGGAATGTTGTAGGAGGCAAAGATCTATGTCCTGCTGCTCTTCTTTGAGAAGCGACAATTGGCTGATGCAAAGCGTAGGTAACACTGCCAATAGTTTATGTTCAAGAGTCCAGATTGTCACTCACAGCAGAAGGGCCAAGTCTCAGCAAGCTGCCCTTTACCTCACTGCCCAGAGTGTTCTAGAAGGTGGGGAGGGCTGTGATACATTTTTCTGACCAATGATTCTAGGGTCATTTTATTACCTTTTCACTTGCCGGAATGTGGTGTCACAGCTATAAAGATTTAGGAGAAAGGGGAAAAAAATATTACGTTTTTGCAACCCCAGCATGAGTAGGCATTATTGAACATTGTTCAATTGGTTCCCTTGTTAATTCAAATAAATTCAACAAACAACCTGAATGTGTGGATTTTTTTTAAAAAATAAGGTAGCTCTAAAATATACTGTCATATAAATATGTCTGTAATATATGAAGGGTATTCTTTAATTCGCAGAATAATATATATAAAACATGCCCATTTTTGCAAAGTAGAACCTAGAAGCCCTATCATTTGCAGGAGACTTTCATGTATACGCTTAGGTGTTGTGGATAAAAGGTAAAAAAAAAAAAACTTAGCAATTAAAGGTAACTCAAAAAAATAAAGGTATCTCATTCTCTTTGGGGAAAGATTCAGTTAATGTAAACTTCAGTTTCAATCAGAGCTTTTTCCCCCTTACAAGCAGTCGCCCTCCCAAGATGGGGTCTACGAGCAGAAAGCTTGGGTGTCCTGCTCTGTCCAGGGTCCTGACAGGTAACTGACCCACTAAGGCTCTAGATGGCCTCCTGTGTCCTCCTCGAGTTGTCAAGATGCTGGGACATCGGGTCATCCCTCCCACACCACACAGGAGACAAGTGTGTCTAGCTGCACTATCCCTGGTCCTCTCTCTGCCCAAACACCCCATAGGAGGTTGAATGTTGGCCCCCAAAAGACAAGATCACACCCTAACTCCTGGAACCTGTGAGTGCGATTTTGGAAAAAGTGTCTTTGCCGATGTAATTAAGTTCAGGGTCTCAAGATGAGCTCTTGGGATTATCCAGGCAGGCTAACTCTAATGGCAAGTGCCCTTAGAAGAGGAAGTCTGAGAGAGACTTGGCACAGAGCAGGAGATGACTCAAAAATGGAAGGAGAAGGACACGTGCAGACACAGGTAGATATGGGAGTGATGTGGTCACAAGGAATGCCAACAGCCACCAGAAGCTGGAGGAGGTAAGGAACAGATTGTGCCTTAGAGCTTCAAAGGGAGCACAGCCTTGCTGACACCTTGATTTCGGACCACCAAGGTCGCGGTAACTTGTCATGGCAGCCCTAGGAAGCTGGTGCACACCCCACGCTGCCCTTTCCGCTCTCCTGTGGACATGGCCCAAGCAGCCTTCCAGACATCATCCTGCAGAGTTCTAGAGCTCTAGCAGTGGGCAGACGCCCCCCGACCCCTCCCCTGGCTGGGGTGCAGTGTAAGTGTGGGGCACCAGGTCCCTCAGGCAGCTGCTTCTCCTCACTTTTGCCTGTTCCATATCTGCTTTTCCAACTCCTTGGTGGCTCCTCTGAGAAGTGGAAGGACTTCACCTTGTCCTGAGCTGGGTAGGGACTTCCCTTACATCACAGCCTAACTTCTCTCTACCCGTGGCTGGGGTACAACTCCATGTTCAGTCCTCCAAGATTTGCTCTTGACATCCACGAGAAAACTTTGGGAACAGAGAAACCCACTTTCTATCTCTCACGGTAGATGACGTTGACTCTCTACCACCTTCTACTTCCCTGCCTTTCCTCTTGAAAACACCCCAGTTTTCAATCTGGAATTGACCCTACCCTCATGTTGCCAATGTGCTTCAGGGGGAGCTGACCCAAACTTCACTTCCGGAGTGGCTCTAACTTTGTATCATGGAATCCTACCCCACCTGCCGTGGTGATTGGTCCAGAAACTCAGCCGTAAGCACCAGGGCAGGGCACTCCCCTGGCCACAGGAATGGGTGTGTGACTCTAGCTGAGATACCAGGGGAACTTGCTGGGAGCTGGGGGGGAAGGTGTTTCCTTGCTCTTAAGGAGAGACATGCTCTCCTTTCCTCTGAGTGTCATGGTGGTGAATGTGTAGCCCAGCCATGTGACAATTCTGAGAAAAGCCAGCCCACAGAGGGAGCCATCAGACAGAGAAGGGCACAGCCAAGAGAACTGTAAAGAGATGGGCCAGAGTTGCTGGAGTAAGCCAGTCCTGAAGCCCACCCTATCTCTGGAGTCCAGTTACTGGAGTCAGTCTATCCCGTAGTCCAAGCAGGCTGGTGTCGGACTTACTATTAGCAGTCACCCAAAGCATCCTGACCAATCTGTTACTCAACAAAGCCAGCTTTCAAGATCTGCCTTGTTATGGGCTTTGCAATCCTGTTTTGAATCCTATTTTTAACTAAGCATTGTTCTTTCTTCCTCTCTATATCACCATTCTATCTGTTTTAATCCTCCCAGAGGCAAATGGATATCTGTGGCTGAACAGGAGGGAAATCTCATACAAGGAATATGAGAGGAAACACACATTGCTATATTACACAGGAACTATCCACATTACACTGATATTCATACAAACATCTGGGAGAAGAACTTCTAAACTGTTAATAGTGGTCATCTCTGGGGAAGAGAATTTGGGTGGCAAGAGATTTCCCCTTCCAGGTTGTGCATTACTGTAATGTTTGAAGTTTTAGAGTAAGCATAAATTACATTTGTAATTTAAAATCCTGAGGATTAAAAGTAATCCAAGACATCCAGAGCTCCCCTGGTGCTTGTTCTGCAGGAAGTTTATCTGCTAGACAAAGAAATAGCTTCAAAAGTAACTATATTTCTTTAGAATTTAGACATAGATTTTCAACAACTTACAATGGCCTGACCCTAGCTGGTCCTAAAGAGTGAAAGTTCCCTGCCACAAGGAAACCTCAGCCACAGCTTTGCCAATGGGGGTTTGGAGGACTTTGGTGTCTCCTGGGAGTCAGGAGGGACTGCCGCTCCAGTCTGTGGCCTGGCTTCTCCCTCCCTCCCGTCCCAGGATCTTAGGCAGAAGGTGGCCATGCCAATCTGAAGTCTGAATGTCCTCCTCACAAATGCCCAACCTCAGCTCACATTCCTCCTGCAGGAGCGGTGCTACTCCTCTGGTCCCCTGCATCCTCTTTGGACAGAGGTAAGGACCCCTGACATCTCTGGAGGGCTCTGCCGTCTCTTGGGACCAGAGACCACAGCCCCCTGCTCTACCCCAGGGTCTCTGTCACTCCCTAAGTCCCTGGCTTTAGGATCTTACTCCCAGCTTAGTCCTAAGCAGTCCAGGCAGGCTGTGTCTGACATTGCCCCCAGCTGGGTGAGCCCAGGAGCCCCAACGTGGGTGGAAGGAGCCTCTGTCCTTAGCCAGGAGAGATCCCAGGGCTGACCCTGTGCCCACAAGTAAGGGCTGGGGAGGCTGGGCTCTGGGCTCAGAGCTTGGGAGGGAGAGGAAGGAAGATGTAGGAGCTAGAGACAGACAGGGTCCAGAGGATCTATTCACTCTGCCCACCCTCTCTCCTCCCTGGGCCAGTTCTAGGCTTGGTCTCTGGACTCTGTCCTTCTCCAGAGCCACTGGTTCCAGGAGCAGAAAAGCCCCAGTGTGGACCCTCAGAGGGTACCACATGGGCCCATTTCCAGAACCTCCACTGTCAGAGAGGCTAGGATGGGGGCTGCCCCTGCCCGGGAGCGGGGATGTGTCTGGAAGGCCAGGCCTGCAGGGCGGGACTGACCGCTCACTGTTTCTCCCATGCTCACCTCCCCAGTGAGGGGCTGGGCTCCTACTGGACGATGCCCCACCCTCCAGGAGCGCTTGGAACCCTCTGGACCCCGAGCCTCCCCATCCCACCCTGACACCTGTCTGGATGGGCAGCAACAGCCCCGAGTCTACAGTCCCGTCCTGCCCCTGTGGCACCTCCTGGGCCCCTGGGAGGCCACACGAGCCAGGCCCTGTGCTGAGCGTCAGGGTTGAGATAAAGACTGGTCCCTTCCCCCGGGGCAGCCAGGGCAGGCAAAGACCCAGATGAAAGCACAGCTGGTGGCTGCCACGGCTTACGCCGCTGCTCCGCGCTCAGATGGATTCTGGCTGCTGATGTGATACTGAATTGGCGTCCGTCCCTGCCCTCCACAAGCAGGTGACATTCCCAGCAGGGAACTTCTTGGACACCCTGACCAGACACAGCATCGCTCATAAGTGCTGCCTTGTCAGGAGGCCTCCTCAAACAAGCTATCTAACACGCCATCCCTGCGCTCTGGCTCTCAAAGCACTTAGCGCCACCTAACATTACAGATTTCGTTTTCCCGGTTGCCAGTCTCCCCACGTGCAGACGTAAGCTCTTTGAAGACAGGGCCCTGTGTTGTCCTTGTATCCCCAGCCCCTGGGACCCTGTCTGCACACAGCAGGCACTGAGTACGTATTTGTGCACCCAGTATTTCTGTATGAAGCCTGGGGGTGAACACAGTTCTTGTCCCTTCCTCTCCCTCCCCAGCCACCTAGCCAAGTGGTCCCTAAATCCTAGAGACCGTCTGGTCCCCAGCTCCTTCCCCTCTCCTCCTCCCTGGCCCACGCGTGGGCCCTGCGGCTCCAGCCCTCACTTGGTAGTTCTTACAAGGCCCTGCACAAATGTCACCTCCCCATGAAGCCTGCTCAGATCCCTCTACTGTCACATTGCCAGTCCTCGAGCATAGCCCCCATCTCTCTGATTGCAGTCATTCATTTATGTCTGTGTCCCCACCCCACTGCCACTGCTCCCGAAGAGAAGATCTTCAGAGCTGGGCTGGGGCCACTTTCTCTCGGGGTCTCCAGGGCTTCTACAGAGGACAGGACCGGGCGTAGTATCAGAGCTCGGGAAATGTTTGTTGGGCTAATAGAGGAGCGAATGAAGAAATGAATGAGAGAGTGAATGAACAAATGAAGGAGTGAATAACAGATGAGCTTCCCCATGCGTGAATGGGTATGTGCAGGAGCAAGCAGATGGGGGAATGAGCGCGAAGTTACCTAGTGAATGAGTCCCTGACGGGAAAGGAGGGAGGGAGTGGTGAGTGAACCTGCAAGGGAGGCTCCCAGCCTTCTCCACAGCCCTGGCACTGTGATGTCCTCGCCACCCCGTGGCCCTGGGCCCCTGCTCGGCACCAGCCAGTCCCGCGATGCCTCCTCCCTGAGCCAGCTCCCGTCCCTGCGCTCAGCACACGCTCCCCGACGCTGGGCAATGAATCAGACAGGGCCCTGCCCCGGGGCTCCCGGCACTGGGGGCAGACAGACAGCCTCGTAAATAAACTGGATGCCGTGCCGGGCAGACGTGGGTTCCAGCGGAGCGGTGAGCTCAAAGACACGGCGGCCAGAGGGTGCAGAGAGAGCTCAGGAGCCACGGGGAACTTGGGGGTGGGGGGCAATGACATTGGGGAGATGGGGACAAGCAGTGAATGCTGGGGGAAGAGTTGGACTTGGTCAAGTCTGGGATAGGGACTGCAGCAGGTTGTAGAGCAGAGTGGGACACAAGGATAATGGGACGGTGACCCTGTGTGTCCCAGGAGGAAGATGGAGGCTCCAAAGAAACGTTATAGGAAACATTTCAAGGAGTCCGGGGTGCTCAGAGTTGGGTCCCTACAGCTCTTTCATAATTTAGGAATCTGCCACCATTCTCGCGGTCCCAACAATTCACTGCCAACAGCCTCAGGCACTTGGGACCCTCAGACTAGGAAGGTTATTTGGGGGGCAAATATTCACAGGTTATTTGGTAATGATTCAGACCATGGAAAGGGATCTGGGGTTCCTGAACCAAATCAGGGAATTTCCGAGGTTGACAGGAAACCTCAACGTTGGGTGGGCTGATGCCAGGGATGCTGCTAAACACCCTACAGTGTATAGGCCATCCCTGACAACATACAACTAACCAGTCCAAAATGTCAGTGGTCATCAGATAGAGCAACTACAATTCAACAGATGAGCGGGCAGAGGACCTTGGATCAAAAGGGGGACCCCAGGCTGGGCACAGTGGCTCATGTCTATAATTCCGGCACTTTGGGAGGCTAGGGCGGGAAGATTGCTTGAGCTCAGGAGTTTGAGACCAGCCTGGGCAACATAGTGAGACCCTGTCGCTACGAAAAGTTTTTAAATATTAGCCAGGCATGGTGGCACACACCTGTAGACCCAGCTACTCAGGAGGCTGAGGCAGAAGGATCACTTGAGCCCAGGAGCTCGAGATTACAGTGAGCTATGATCGTGCCACTGTACTCCAGCCTGGGCAATAGAGCAAGACCTTGTCTCAAAAAAAAAAGGGGGGTCCCCAGCAGCTCTTCATGTGTGCCAAGAGCTGTGCTGAGTACTGTGCTTTCCCAATGAGGATTAGGGAAGTATGTGATATGCCCAAGGTCATATAGCTGGGGATGGTGGACTATGATTCCAACCCAGGCAGTTGAGCTCCACAGCCATGTTCTTGGTCATGACATCCCATGGCCTCCCCAGCACCCAGTAGCTAGAGCAGAGCTGGGACTTGGACCCAGGCCTCCACCCTCCAGGACAAATGCCCTTGGACCCAGGGCAAATGCCCCTTCCACTCTGCTCTGTGCCCCTGGCCCACCTGAGGGTCTTGGGCTCTTTGGCTGCAGCAGTGGGGCTTGGCAGCCAAGGACCTGGGTTTGTCAGGGATGCAGTGGGCGGGCATGAAGCAGATCCTTGGGACAGAGGGCCTTTGTCTGCCTGCAGATGGGCAGGCAGGCCTGGGCTGTGCGGCCAAGCCCGGGGGCCAGCTGGGTGCAAACTCATCAGACAGCTGCTGGGGCTGCCAAGGATATGGGAGCAATTAGAGGGCCCAGCTCAAGCCAAGAGGTGGAAGCCACGTGGTGAGAGCTGCTAAGCTCTCCTGCCCTCCAACTTGGGCCCAGTTTCCTGGGAGGTGGCCACAAAGTTTGTCTTCGGGAGAGTAAATAGCAGCTCCATCCGCACTGAGTGAACCTATTATGTGCTGGGCTGGGCACGTACACATCTCATCTCCTTTCATCTCGAAACGCCCTTGGGAAGCTGGAGGTACTAACTGCATTGCGTGCACCTATTCATCCATTCATTTGTTCAGCAGGTATCACGGTTTGCCTGCTACGTGCCAGTGCTGTGCTGGGTCCCGGGGATGCAACAGGGAACAAAACAGACGGAAACCTCTGTTCTCAGGTAAAGTATATTCTGGAGGAAGGAAGAGAGACAATAAAAAGGAACAAACAAGATAACTGCGACTTGTGATCTGGGCTGCGGAAGAAAGGCAGGGTGATGGAAGGTGGGCTGGGGAGGGCCCATCTGAGAGGTGACCGTTCACAGAGGAGGAGCTGAGGCTCAGAGCTGGGAGGCAACTCGGCCATGGTCACACAGCTGGTAAGTGAAGGATCTGGGCTCTGGTCCCAGGTCTGCCTGACTCCAGACCCGACCCTGCCGTCTGCCTCCTGGGAGCCCCCTCCCTGCCGGGGCCATCGCCACACTACACTCGTGTGTAATGTTGGCACAGGGTCTCCAGCTCCTACTCACACCAGCTGTAAGAGGGAGGGAGACTTATCACCTCCATTTTAGAGCAGGGAGAACTGAGGCCCAGAGAGGGGCCATAGCAAGCCCAAGGGCCCACCCAGCAAAGGAGTGACAGGGAGGGGACTTGAGCCAACGTCTTTTGATCCGCAAACCTGTGTCTCTTCTGCCACACCTTGACCGTTCCTGGCCAAGCACTTAGCCCACCCTGAGCACTTTGCAGGCATGCAAGAAATGGATTAATGGGTAGGGCACGTGTCCTTGGGCAAGGTCTGTCTCCCTTTGGGGTGTCCATTTCTCCATTAGAAAACATGAAATTGGTCCAGACCAGCTCTGAAATTCCCCAAGTTCATTCTATTCAATCAACAGACAGAGATGAAGGAGGCTGTGCCCCACCACAGTCCAGTGGGTAAGAAGCCACACAATTCCAAGTGGGCTGGCCAAGGAGAACATCGTAGAAGCAAACAGAAGCAAAAGCATGGAGGCGAAAAAGGAAACAGCCAGGGGTCAGCAGGCATCGTTTAGGACGTGGGGAGTGATTGGAACTTTCATCCAGTGGTCCCCTCCCCTCCCCATACTCCAACCTCTGCCACCTGGTGAGGTCTCAGGCCACCACAGCTTCTGCACCGTTTCAGTGCCAGCCCTGGCTTGAGTCTGGGAGGCCTTCGGAGGCGATGCTGGAACAGGCCCCACGTGTATCTGGGCTGCCAGCTGCACACAGACTGTGTGGCCTTGGCAGGCAGCTACTCCCCTCACGCAGCTTGGCTCCCCTATTGATTAACTGAGGAAGCGTGATCGGAGCCAGCCAGGGCCAGAGTGAAAGGTAGGGTTTATGAACACTTTCTTCATCTCAGGCAACAATCACTCGAGACAGGTGATGTTATTACCCCTGATTTACACGTGAGAAGTCTGAGGCTTAGAAAGGTAGAGTCTGTTGCCCAGGGCTACACACTAGGACACAGCCCAGAGGGGATCCCCACGCAGGTCCGTCTGACTCCAGAATCCTGCTCAGAACAAAAAGCTGCCAGCTCGACCTGTGCACAGTCAATCCCCAGGACTTCATCTGCAGGGAAGAATCCCAGAGAGCCAAAACAGAAGTTCATTGCAGCCATATTTACAACAGGGCAGATAATCAGAAGCAACCATGTGTCCAACCACAGGGCCCTACTCACTTTAGAAATTAGGCAGCTTTAGGCTGGGCACAGTGGTGAGCGCCTGTGGTCCCAGCTACTCGGGAGGCTGAGGCAGGAGGATCACTTGAGCCCAGGAGTGTGAGGTTGCTGTGAGCTATGATGATGCCAGTGCACTCCGGCCTTGGTGACACAGTGAGATGCTTTTTCTAAATTAAAAAAAAAAAAAAATAGAAATTAGGCAGTTTCAGCTAAATCATGGCATATCGAGTGCAGCTCTTTGTCAGTGCTCTCTCTTGTAATCCCCACACCAGCCCTATGAAGTGGGTGTTGCTTTCCTCATTCCTATACAAGGCCTCAAAGTTCAGAGAGGGTGAGTGATTTGCTGAGGGTGCACAGCTAATGACAGGCACAGGCCTGTTCACAGCCCAAGCAGAAATGGAGAGTTCTGTTCTACACGGAAGGAAGCAAGTGGCCCCCACTCAAGGCCACACAGTTGATAGGCAGGAAAGTTGGGGGTTGACCTCAGACACTGGGACCCCATGCTCTGGGACCACTTCCTACACTGCCACTGCTGGCCGGGGAAACTGGGACGAGCCTGTTAGCTCCTGTAAGCCTTGCTCCTCACATGTAAAATGGGGAAACGATGTCTGTTGCGCAAAGGGCCGTGGGGAGGATTAAATGGCCAATAGTCATGTCATACAAGCAGAGCACCCAGGCTGGGGGTGAACAGAGAGGATTTCTGCGATGGTGGCTGGCGGTGGAGGTGAAGGAGAGGCTTGGGACAGGGTAGGGGGGCTTGGTGCCCTCCGTAAGGACTGTCAGAGGCATGGCTGACCGGCGAATCCCGTTACTAACCTTTTTGGCCTTTTGGATGCTGCCTCTCTATGTCCAGGGACCGACTCTGTGGACCAGGCCTTGCATGTGGGCTCCAGCTGCCCCGAAGGCAGGCCTGCCACGGGGCCCCAGCTCCAGCACGGGCGGGCTGCACGGTGTCGCTCAGTAGAGGCTTTGGTTCAGTCTCTCAAAGGCTCTCAGAGTTGGAAAGACCCTAAAGGTCACCTAGTGCCCTCACGCCCCTCCCTAGAGAGGAGGAAGGGCTTGTTCAGGATCACACAAGGTGTGATGTCAGAGCCAGAACTGGAACCCAGTGGAACCCTGTCATTCAGTCCCTTTTGCAGTGTGGCACTTAACCTGTGCCTCTGGTCTGGCTTCGCAGCCAGCTATGAGACCTGGATTCCGGGGCTTACAGCTCAGCTGCTGACCCCACAAGCCTGGAGGAGAACTAACCTGGGTATCACAGGTGGACGTGCTTGGAAAGAACCAGTGTAAATGTTGGGGGGGCCCTCAGTGATGCCCATTAGACAAGGGTGGCGGCAGGGAACACAGAGGTGGCATCACAGAGCTCCCAGGAGGCTAAGGCCAGGACAAGCTTCCACCAGGTTCTGAGTGGCCCCAGGCCCTGGAGAGCAGGTGGCAGGGAGGTGGCAGAGTCCTTGGAGCTGAGGCCCGGCAGAGGGAGGAGAGGCTGGGTAACCCACAGGGCTACCCCAGCAGCTGTGAGACAGAGAGACATGGCGAGGCCATGCAGCAGGTTAGAGCTTTTGCAAGCTCCCAGCTGCAGCCAAAGGCAGATCAGTTAGTAAACAGACAACACAATCCCACAGAGACAAACACCCCCAGACGTGCCCCAACCCATCTCTCCGATGCGCTCAGAGCTGGGCCTGCTCAGATTTCCTGCCCCTTCCCGAGGAAGTGGGCAGCCTAGACTTGGACTTGGAGAGGCCAGTGCCTCCCTCAGGCCCATCCTTCTGTTCCTCCTCCCAAGAAAGCTCATCAGCAAGTTCCCTCTGGATTTACTGCTTCCCTGTCCCCTCACTGGACTCCAGCCTCGTCCCACCTGTCAGGTGTGGATCCTGCCATCAGTTTGCTGCCGCTTCCACCCAAAGCTTCCAGGGTACCCCATGGCTATGGGTCCAGTTTGGACCCCTCAACTTGGCATTCAGCATCTCCATGATCTGGGCTCTGACTTCAATTCCCTCTGCTCCTCCGCTGCCCCAGCGTGAACCCTCTGTTTTGGCACACCCTACCCAGCTGGCCTCCTCATCCCAATCCTGACCGAGCCTGGCAGGGACCCAGCCTGTGCCTTCCTCTGAAGGACAGGGGGCCGTGTGTCTGCCCCAGTCAGACAGGAAGCCCTGACCCTGCCACTTCCCAGCAGTGTGACCTTGGAGCAATGAGACTCAGTTTTCATGTCTGTAAAATGGAGATGACAATCCTTCCAGAGGATTCAAACCTCTTGGCACAGTGCAGATCACACAGATGGCACCCTGTGCACTGTAGCTATTATTATCACCATCAGTGCTATTATTACTCACACAGTCCCACGCAGCAAACACACTTTCCAGAGGACTAAGCCACCAGTAGGTGACAAGGTTGCCAAACCACAACATCCCATGAAAATATTAGAAACACTCACCTCCAGCCAGGGACACTGAGGCCCAGGGCTGCAGAGCCAGTGAATGGCAGAGCTAGACCAGGAACCAGATGTCCTGCCTCCCAAGCCAGAATTCTTCCCCCACAAGCTGCTACTGCTGAGAGTCAAGTTCAAACACCAAATTTTAAATATGATAGTCTTGAAGTATACAGAGAGAAAACCTTAGCTATGGATAAGAATCTGTGTTATTTGTCCTCACTTTTAACTTTCCCCCTAGAATACACCTAGGTACTTTTGGAGAGTGCTTCTCCACCTTCTTCCAGCCAAGCTTGTATCTCTGCTTCTCTTCCTCCCCCTCCCTTCAGCCCCTCCAGCCCTGGGGAGGCCTTTCTCTGACCTGCCCGCCGAGCCAAAGGGCAACTGCTGGCTTGCCTTCGCACTACTCAGCTCATTCTCCTGTTCTTAGCCTTAAGGGTCGATTCCGGGAAAGGAACCCAGAACCCCTCCCTCCCGACGGGCTCCCCCCATCCCTTACTCCCCCCAGTACCTCCTGTCCTACAAACCAAACAACAGGCAAACAAACCACCCCTCCCTCTCCCTCCCTTGGGCCCCATTTCTTGGCGGTGACCTGTTAGTCTTCACCTGCCAGGCCTTCCTGCATCCCACCCTGCTGACCCCAGCCTCCTAGGGACTTCTGATCCCCTTCCTGATCTTGGCTCTG
>CM052444.1:81055999-81074166 GCA_028533085.1 Varecia variegata
GAGGTTCACTGTGACCCCGTCTTGGACCTTGCAGGGGTGAGGACCTGTGCTGCCTGCTCCCCTCTCCAGCTGGGCTCAGCCCTCTGGCCTCTCCACAGGCTGGGGGGGGGGCTCCGCCTGCCCACCTGTCTGCCAGATGTAGTGCCTGCTCTGCTCTCTTCCTCCTGCCCACCCCAGATGCAGCCTGCCTGCTGCCTTTCCCTCTCCCGGATGCTGGGGCAGACCTGGTGGGGCCATCTGGAGGGGTCAGGGGAGGGGGGAGTGCAGGGGGCAGGGCCTGGGGAAGCATTAAAGGGCCTGCTCTATCCCCTCCCCCCACCCCACCCCCGCTGGGGAGGAGGTTGCATGAATCAGGAAAGCAGGTCCCACACATTCTGTTAGCAAGAGGCCTAAGATGTGTTTTCAGTGCTGAGGGGGAACCCAAACTGCATTCCTAGAATAACAACAGTAGCACCTATCATTCATTAAGCAGCCACTCTCTTCTTGGCACGAATCATGCATCATCCCATTTACTCCTTTGCAACAGCTTCTTCGCAGGGGGGTTGGTGAGGATGAAATGGGAAGGCGCATCTGTACCCATCTGTACCGGAGTACCTGGAAGAGTTTAATTTGGGATTGGCGGGTGGTGAGAGAAGCTGTCAGCTATTTCTCTGTTGAAGTACAGGCAGAGGTTCCTCTTGGAAAACACCTTCCTTTTTCAGGGAGGTGTCACTTGGTCCGGGTGGGGAAAGCAGGCCCCTCTCAGCTCTCCAAACACCAAGCCAGCAGGCCCTGGGGGTCCTGGGGAGGGTGTGACAGGACTTACCGTGGCCTGGAAAGGTCTTCTCCTACTCCCCCTTGGTCTGCAGAGCTGGTCTCTGAGGCACCGTTGGGCAGCTCTACACAGGGACCAAGAGTCCTCCATGTTCAGTGTTGTCTCCTATGGGCTGAGATAGTCTATTGTCCAGAGAAGACACCAAGTGCCTGCCCACTCTCCATGGGTGGAGAGAGGATCTGGAATGAGGTGCTGACTCGCTCGGCGGCTGGGATGTTGGTAGGAGGGCTGGCTCTGGTTTCCTGTGTGGCTGAGGCTAGAAGCCCTTCTTGGCCCGGCATGGGGAGTTGCTCTGGGGCAGTCGTGAAGCGTGTGGATGTGAGTCTCCGCTGCAACAAAGGACGAGGGTCCCTGAGGCTGTGCAGAACGTGTCTCCAACAGTGACCCCACGTGGTAGCAACAGGAGCACGAACACTGATGGGCTGATGAGAACTATAATTTCTCAAGTCCTGGCATTGGAAGCAGAAGTCTCTTCTCTGGAGAGAGAAACCTCCGGGGCTCATTCAGACAAGGACGGCAATGGCTTCAATCATAGGGCACCCCATAAGTGTACAGGTGGGCTTTTGAGCAATTAACTGGAAAATTAAAAAGTTTGTGACCAGTGCTCCCAAGCTAGTGAGGCGGGTGATTCTGGTTACACTTGTATAGAACTTGACTATCTCATTGGCTCCTTGCAACAGCCCTGCAAGTAGGCGTGATTATATCTATTAAATATTTGTATATCAGGAAATTGAGGCTCCAAGAAGTCAAAAGACATGTGCAGCCAGGCACAGTGGCTTAGGGCCCATAATCCCAGCACTTTGGGAGGCCAAGAAGGGAGGATCGCTTGAGCCCAAGAATTTGAGACCCGCCTGAGCAACATAGTAAGACTCCATGTCTAAAAAACAAAAAAATTAGCCAGGCATGGTAGCCTGCACCTGTAGTCCCAGCTACTCGGGAGGCTGAGGTGGGAGGATTGCTTGAGCCCAGGAATTTGAGGCTACAGTGAGCTATGATCTCACTGCTGCACTCCAGCCTGCCTGGGCAATAGAATGAGACCCTGTCTCAAAAAAAAAAAAAAAAAAAAAAAGAGACATGCAAGTTCATGCAGCCGGTAAGTGTTGGACCTAGGATTAGAATTTTCTTCCTAGGCTCCACAGGGAAGAGCCTGAGGTTGGCATACTCACATGGAGTATGAGGCTCTATCAGGCGCCAAGCACCCAGTAGGGCAGGCGGCCCTTCCGCTGGCGCAGAAGAGGGAGAAAGGAAGCAGGTTACTCTGGGGGGACAGTTAAGGTGACGAATGGGAAAGAGGGGAGATACTACCCAAGCCATTTCCTGCCTCAGAGCTTTTACAAGTGCCATGCCCTCTGCCTGGGACACTCGTCCCCTGCTCTTGTCATATGGCTCTTAGCCTTCAGATCCCAGCTCAACTGTCCCTCCCTCAAAGAGGCCTCAGCCACAGAATCTACAATGGGTTTCGTCCAATTATTTTCTATACATAAGGACAATATTTCTTTCTTCCTTAGACTATATCACAATTTGCAATCATTTGTATTCTTATTTTAAAATTCCCTGTGGCCTGCCTCTCTCAGGAGAATGTGTGCCCCTTGGGAGCGAGGACACTATCTTTTGGGGGCCATTATCTGGGCCATTGTGGCCCAGGGCTCAGCACAGTGCTGAGCATAGCGTGGGGACCCAGGAAATGCTTGTGAATGAATGAATTGAATAGCTCATTAATGGGAACTTGTGAACAACGAATGATTGAATAGCTGATCAATGGGAACTTGGAAAAATGTCCTCCTTGGATGGAGTGACAGTTATGGAGATGGCCACCAGCGGCTAGGAGATTCAAGGAGACACAGGCTCTATCTCAGAATTCTGAAGAGTGGTCCTGGAGCAAAAGGAGCCAAAAGGGAAGTCGCTAAACAAAAGCAGGACCACCCATGGTGGGAAGGAACTGGGCTCCTCGGGAGGTGGTGGGTTCCCTGCCCCGTGGGTACAAGCAGGCCCTGACCACCCCCAGGCAGGCTCAGAGAGGACTTCAGCAGCAGGTAGGGGACCACTGTCAGACCCAGTCATAGCTGCTCGGGAACTCAGAGCAGAGGAGGTGAGGGGGCTCCAAGGAGGAGGTGAGGCTGCAGGGCTTCCTGGGGAGTTATCAAGGGAGAGATCTTTAGGCAGAGACGTGGGTCTGTCTGCCAAAACTTGCTCATAGCAGTTTCCTGTTTTCCTGGCCAGGTAATTGCAAACAAAATAGACTGGGGCCTGGGCAGCAGCCACAACCCGTTTGTATAGTGAGGGGGCCTGGGGTGGGGCACGCAGGAGCAGGCACCAGGGCCCTGAGTCATGGGGGGAAGCAGTCCCACTCTGCACGGCTGAGACTCCAGCACTCCGGACCTTTCTGAGCAATCGTGGGCAAAGCCTCGGGCATCCCTGCGCGTTCCTGCTGCACTTGGCCAGCACTGGGGAGCAGCAGCCAGCGCCACTGCCTTCTGGGCAGCTGGGGGGAGGACACACTCTGCATTAGGTGGCCCTAACACAGGGTCAGGGTGGAGGGGGGCTCAGCGGGGCAGAGTTCCAAGTTCTGAGGCCTTTCTCTGCCCTGGCTAGGGAAACCCTGACCACCTAGAGGGGGTCAGAGGTGGCAAAGAAGGGTGTAGCCCAAGTTACCACACTGGTGACCAGTGGCACCTGGACTCTGATGCCCGGGTTTCCTGGAGGAAACATGAGTTTGTGTATATACATATGCATCACATATCTGTGTGTCTGTGCATGTGAATCGCTGCACTCATTTGTGTGTGTATGTTTCTAATTATGTTTAATTACATCTTGTGTGTGCCTGCACATGTGTGTGTACCCTTGTGTGTGTATGTTTCTGGGTATGCATGGGGATGCAAACCACTGCATGAGTTATATACATTCAGTCATTCCACAAATATTTATAGAGTGCCTCCTATATGCCACATACTGTCCTAGATGCTGGGGATACAAAATAAGAAATTCAGGGTTTCTTTTCTCGTGCAGTTTAAATGAAGCGTAGTATAAAAGACAGGCAATAAATGAGTAAACAGATAAATGAATAAGTAATTTCAGATAGTGATCACTGCCGTGAAGAGGAAAAGGCAGAGTGGCTTGGGAAGGATTACTTAATATAAAGAGGTCAGGAAAGACTGCTCAGAAATGCAGAATCCCAGGCTTCAACCTGGACCTCCTAATGCAGAAAGCTGCATTTCTACAAGATCCTCCAGAGGATTCACATGCACATCAGAGATTGAGAAGCACTAGGTTAAAATTTACTAACATAGACACAACATGGTGGGGGAAAGGAAATGAGAGAATATGCTACAGACCTCCTTCTGCTACTGGTCATGAGACAATATTAAATATTAATAGTTGGCATTTATTAATTTCCTCTTTTCACGGGCAGTGCTCTCTACCCAGTAAGGTCACCTAACAGGCATTCCTAAGGGTCTGAGAACAGGGAGGGCCTGCCCACCTAGAGTCAAGGTGGTCTTCAGTTATTTTTCGCCTAAGACAGTTTCCACGATACTTCCCTGTCCCCGCTAAGTATCAGAAAGCCAACTTCCTCTTGATGGTCCAAGTCAGTAACCCCAGGCAAGTCCTAATTCCCCTTCTCTGCTTGTTCCCCGTGACATGAGGGGTTTTAAATGCCCAGCTGGAATTCTCAACTTCCAATCCAATGGAAATATTCTTACGTCCCCTGGTAGAAGCATTCCTTCCTCGGGTCCTAGCACTTCTGAGTCCCAAATTTCGGGAGAGTCATTGGGTGGCATTGTGAGAGGCACCACCCCTGCTTTGTGAAGAGTGTCTGTGGCAGCCTATAGGATGGCATTGCAGCTTCACAGTGGTTTTTACTCTCCCATCTGCTTCCGGAATTAAGTTCTTCATTAGGTCATTCCATAGTTCTAGAGGTCCAGCTGCTTCTGGGCAAGAGGGCACCTGGTGTGACCAATGATCTAACTGGCTTCAGTCCACTGACTTCTATCTCTGTAAGATGAATTCCTTGGCCTAAAGCAGGTTGTATGGGCACCACGACAGTGGATGAGGCATCCACTGGGCCTGCAGATGGTGCTGCTGGAAGAATTGTGGATTATAGCAGGCAGGAAACGCAAACGCAGATGCAGAATAAATGGTTATTCCAGGAAGGACAAATCCCCTTCCCCTTCCAGGAAGGAAGGAGTCCAATGTCATCTATCCACCACCAGGTGACAGCCATGGCCACTTTGTTTACTGAGTCCATTGAGCAAATACTGGGGTACCTGGGCAAAGAGGCTAATTGGCACCCACAAAGCAGGTCACATCTTGTCTACCTGTTTATTAAGACCATTCCAGGATCTTCAGGAGCTTTTGGTGAGTGCTGTCATGGGACATAAGTATGCGTATGATGCTGGGTCCCTTCCAAGAGTCCAATCACATGCCTCTTCCATGCCACTTCCTTTTACCCATCCTTCAATCTCATCTCTTCCAAGTCCCTGTACATCTGGCCAAATCGTTAGCCACTTACCATGAATCACTGTAGAACTTAGGCCTTCTGTTCTTCCAGATCAAGACAATAAAATATACCACTCAAAGTACTGCCTGGAGTGAGGATTTCCCTATTCTGTCCTTCAGGGATACTCTAAATAGGGCTATAATATCACAACATCCCACTTCCAGCTGGTGCCAGCATACCATGCAGCGTCATTTGTAAAGCAGGCTCAGAATTTTTTCTCTTCCATAAGTTGGCTGTAGGGAATTTCTATGAGCATAAGTGCAGGCTGAGAAAGCTGTAGCACGCAGGAAGAGTGAGCCAGCTGCTTATGCAATGTATTTGTGCTTTCAGAACCTGCTCGAGTCCAGACCAATTTAAACCGTTTCCACTTGATGAAGGAGAGTTGCTGGGCATGCTCAACGTAACGGCGAGATGGGGCAGATAACACGGCAGGTATTTGGGATTAAATGATTACCTCCTGGTCCATGGTCAGGTGTTCAGCCTCTGACAGTGCCGAGGGGCAAGCTGGGAACTGTTTCTCCAAAGGCAAATAGTTATTTGCCAAAGAAGGCATGGCCTTGCTTCAAAAATGAAGTGCCCCTGCTGTGGCTCTCCTATCTTGTCTTGCCAAAGCCTCCGTGTGGCATCACAGTCGGCCACGGACACTTCAAGCAGCATTGAAGCTAATGAATCATAAGAACTTGGCTTGCAGTCTTAACCAGCTCTGACCCCATTCAAAGCCAGCAACTCTTTTGATCACTCAGTAAATAGTCTGAAGTAGTATACACAAGTGTGGTATATGATGCCTCTAAAACCTAAAGGAGCCCACCAAGCAATGGGTGTCTTTCTTGGTGGTCAAGGATGAAAAGTTGAACAACCTTCATTCATTTCTTTATTCTTTATTTTGAAGGGAATGTTCTGATTTTTCCCAGGCCACTATTTTCCTAGAAACTTAACTGGGACTGCTGTATTTGCATAGGCTGTTCTTCCCTCCTTCTGGAAAAGGAAGGTACTGTGCTTTCTAATCTCTAGGACCCATCAGTATGGTAACACCAATGACTGGATCAGTTTGATGCCCTGTGGAATGATGAAGTGATCGAGTCCCCATGAACTAACTGATGACATAGAGCTGGAGAGCTGACTTAGCCCTGAGGCAAGCTGGAAGGTGTGCTGCTGTCCCTGCCATGAGAAAACAAAATATTTCTGATGTTCTCTGATGATTAGGATATAGGAGGGACAATATTCTCTGGGTGTCAAATCTGCATTAATTTGTTCTCATCTTGAGATAACATGGTAACATTTGTAACATCGTGGAACTATAGTTGGAATCACCACCTGATTAATTATGATAATCCATTTTCAGGCTTCAAGACTCATCCAAGTTACACACTGGCCAAACTAGCAAGTTAAATGGAAGCACCACCCCTGCATCTTTCTTTGACGGTAGCTTTAATCTTTATGGTTCCACTTAAGAGAGATATTAATGCTCTTGACTTACAATTTTGATGTGATTTGGGAACCGACAGTGGCTTTTCCTTTCCTACAACCCATTGTAGGCAATCTGCCAATCCTGAGGGTGTCTGTTCTCACTCCACACTGAGCACCCAGGGCAGGACCCACAGATAGTACTGCTGTCTGCCAGGGAGCAGGCTCAGATCAACATTCCATTTGTCATCTGATCCCTACAAACTCCCGCTCTGATTGGTAAATCTAGGGATGATCTGGGCCTTTGGACATTAGCATTAGTTCAGGACAAGTGTTTAATAATTCCCAAAATATCTAGCCTCTCTACCAATACATTGTTACCCTGAAATACGGCCACAGGTCCTTTTGGAGAAGGACAAGAGAAGCTTCAGGGAATTAACTTGTGATATTATTACACAGGGTTTCCTCAAGGTGCCTACTCCTCCGTCATTCAAGGGACTCTGGTTTTGCATATTGTGTAGGTAAGAGTTGGAACATTTTTTATCGTAATGACTCAAGTTATTTTCTATTCATGAGATGCGCATCTTTTGAATTACATAAATCAATGTAGGACCTTAGTGAGCTTCTCATCTTTTTGGCCTTAAAGCCATTATCATTAACCGTTTCCAAAAACGGTTAATGTTGCAGTTTGGACTACTCTTTTACCTTGAGGCTCTGCTCGCCATAACGGTCACCATACCCACCTAACCTCTGACCCTACGTGCTGCTCCATGACCTCGGTCACACCAGGGTCTTCCCATTTCCGCTGAAATCAGGTGGTCATTTAACAATGGTAACTTCCAGCAAGGTGCCTGATCCACAGAGAACAGCCATGGAAGAGGTTTTTCAAAGAGGTTGGCACTCCCCTCATTACTGATGTTTTTCAAGGTCTTGGGCAAGCATCTTCTGGGCTCAGAGTTTGGGGTGGGAGGATACTTCTTTTTTCCAAATTTCTTACATCAAGAAATCTGTCTTAGCTCACAGAGCATTGAATTCAGAGCTCAAACAGGCTCACTGACGTCAAGAAACTCATCTACCATGATATTCCTTCAGAGAAATCACTCACACGTGGTAGACTCCAAAGTTTCGACAAGATAAATTAGCAAAGTCTTATAATTCTGTTGGAGAGTAAACCTTCTCCCCCAAGGTTTGACTTTATAATTGGTCCCCAGGAACATGCTGGAATCTGACCAAGTCATAAATCTGGAGGGACAAGGGGGAGTGTTGGTTTCCCCTAAAGTAAAAGGCAAGGAGTGCTTAACCAAGGCAGGAACAGCCCCCTGTACGAGGGGAGAAGGGCCAGTTTGGCTGGCAGGGGACACTCCCCAGGGCTTGGGTCTGGGTCTCTGCGTCTACCACCCTCCTGTCTGCCTGCATTCTGATTCTCAATTCTCACCCTTTCTGGATCGATTCCTTAAATTTTATGTAAGAAGCCTGCAAAGGCTGTGAATTCAACTAGCATTGTAAGTCAGCAACCCCCTGGATCAAATCAGACATCTGCTTTGATAAGAGAGGAAATTCTTTTTCCAGACCATAGAAAGTTCCTGAGTTCTGGTCCACGCCTTGAGCTAAGGCTCTAGGCATTTTTTGTTCACTATTTTCTTTCTTTAAGCTGTCTGATGCCGTAAAAACAGACATTTCAACCCACAGTCCTTGAATTCCTTCTGCTCTTTATTCTGTGTCATGGCATCTGTGGCTCAGGCCTGAAAGTCTTGTCTTCACTGGGCACTCCATTTTAGGTGACCACGAGCGGCAGACCTTACCCCACACGTCAGAGAACGACACCCCCCCACACACCCCCTTGGCTGGCCTCACCCACCCAGCCCCTCCTCTCTGCTTGCATGCTGAGCCTGCTCCGCTGGCTGCTCAAGGCGAGACCCTCGCTCCCCATTCCCTAGTCCTGCTGTTGCAGGGGCCCTGCTTCCTTCTGACAGCAAGTTCCCGCCCATCCCAAAATTAGCTCTGCAAATCCAGCCTGCCCGTTGTCTCGTCCCATCCCCCAGCCAGTGTGCTGGCACCGCCCCCCAGCTTCGCCCCCAGCAGCCAGGGTTCCAGACCTGGCCCAAAGAGACACAGAGAAACCAATCTTGGCATCCCTTTCATCCCATACCACCCGAGGAGCCAGCTCTGGGGGACAGTGTGTGGGGCTGGGGGTGGCAGGGGGCAGCACAGGGCAGGAGATGGCAGAGCCAGACACAAGATTCCAGACTAGATAGGCTGCTGGGGAAGGGGAGGGGGTCTGGGCACAGCATTCCTGGGCGGTGATGCCATCTCCCCAGCCATGGAGGGCGGCAGGCAGGAGCCTCTGGTTCCCCCAGAGGACTCGTCCTCGCTGCTATCTGATGACAGAGCTGTCGGTTACAGGAAGACAAGACTGTTAACAGGACAGCCCCAGAGAGCCGGAAATTAACCCGCCAAGCCAGAGGCAGGAGGTGCTGGGCGGGGTGGGTAATTAAGGCACCTTCAGGTTGGACCAGCCGTTCTCAGGGAAGGGACTAAGATCCGAGTCAGTTAGGGGCCCCAGAGGACTTTGGGAGGGGAGTTCAGTCCCTGCTGCCCACTCTTCCTGCTCCCCGGGGCCCCCTCCCACCCTCTGTGCCATTCACAGGCTCTGCTCCCTCCCACCTTTGCTCATGCTGTTCCTCCCACCGAGAATGCTTTTCCCGCTCCACTCCACCTCACTCAGTCCTGCCCTTCCCTCAAGCCCCTGCACAGGCCCTGTCTTACCCAAGTTTTCCTAGACCAATCCTGTGGGAAGAAACCACTCCGACCTTGCACAATACAGCCCCTTCACGTTATGGTGAGAACACAGACTCAGAGAGGGGCAACAATTTGCCCAGAGCAGAAGCAGGACTAGAACTCAAGACTCCTGAAGCCCAGACTAAGGTTCTTTCCACTGCACTGGGAGCTCACCAGCCAGCCATCAGCCTGAACATCTTGTGCAAAACCCAGGACGCAGACTGAGGGCCACCAAGGGTTTGAGGAGAATATGATCATATTTATCGAACATTTGCTTCATTCCAAATTCTGTGCAGGGATAGGAGATGCCGTGGCAAGCAGCAGACACAGACACAGCCCTGTGTCTTGCAGTCTATGGGGCAGGGAACTCCCATGGGACCACGCAAAGCTTTGCTCACTGATAACCAAGAAAGGGCCCAAAGAAGAGGCCCCAGGCTGCCAGGATCTTGTGGCAAAGGCACTGAACCCTGCTGAGGCCCAGGACGAGACCCTCTGGAGGTGCCGTGCCTGGGCTGAGATTTGGAGAGTGGGTAGGTGGCAACAGCACAGGTGGGGAAGGAAGAGCGTTCCAGACAGAGGGAAAGGCCGGCAAAGGAAGTCCAGGATGTCTGGAGCTCAGAGTGAGGGGAAGGTGGCCTGAAATCCAACAGGGAGGTCATAAGGCCCAGATGATGCAGGGCCTCTGGCAGACACATTTGACTTTTATCCTGGAAGCACCAAGAAGCCACTGCAGGCTTTTCAGCAAGGGACCGGCCTGTGTGTCTGGTTAGGGTCACTGGCTGCAGTATGGGGAAAGGCTGGGAAGGGAGCCAGGTGAGTGTGGCACCTGCCAGGAGGCTCCTGCACCAGTCCAGTGGGCAGTCAAGGAAGGAGACAAAAGCAGTGAGGATGGAATCTTCTGGGGCTGGAGGACAGGACCGAGGGGAGGGGTTGAGGGAGAGGGAGGCGTCAGGGAAGCCCCACCAAGCTGGCTGGTCTGTGCCATGAGTGGAGGGTGGGCAGCTACTGAGATGGGGGTGCCAGGGGTGGGATGTTGAAGGGGAGATAGCTGAGCTTGAGCTGCTTTGAGACACTGCAGCTCAGAGGAGCTGGGACCCAGAGGTGAGGGGGTAGGGAGACGCAACCCAGACTGGCGGGTGCAGGCATGGGGAACCTACGCTGAGCTGGATAGGATCTCAGGGAGCTCCTTTAACAGGGCAGGTGTCATTGCTTCATTTTCCAGAAGAGGAAACTGAGGCTCAGACAATGGAAAAACGTTTGCCAAGAGTTCCACGTTAAGGACATGGCAAAACCAAGATTGGAGCCCATTTGCCCCTCCCCCAGCTTTCTCCCACCTGAAGCTGCCCCGATGCCCCCATGGCCTGAGCCTGACCCATAGTAGAAAACAGGGCCAGGAGATGGGGCTGCAGGGAGCTCATTAGTACTTGGTGGGAGCCACCCCCTGCAGAGAAAGGAACGGCAAAGAAGGCAGCCGAGAGGTGAGCAGGGTCCCCGTCCCTCATAGTCAAGGCCACTGACCTCCCAGCCCCCTGTCCATCACACAAATGTGCACTGATGCCAACATTGTGCACAGCCTCTGCTGGGCTCTTCACACCCAAGAGGGGGTATACTGTCCCCATGTTACCATTGAGGAAACTGAGGCCCAGAGAGAGGACAGTCACAAGGTGAGTGAGTAGCAGAGTGCAGGAAGGGACCCAGGAGGTCCCAGGTGCCAGAATCCCAGCTCCCCCTCTCCAAGCGCTGGAAGGGGATCGGTGGACAGCTGCTGGAGCCCGTGAGAGGCCCTGGGCTGCAGGGGTACAGCCCTGGGGGAGGGAGGAGAAAGGACAGGAGGGAGGTGGGTCAGCAAGGGAGCTCCTGAGAGCCTCGTGGCCACCGGAACACCCACATTAGCTTGTCTTCCCCTCTTCCGCCTGCCCGCCCAGAGCCCAAGGCAGCATCCTGGCCAGGAAGCCTCCTGGCTATTGTGTCCAGTTCTCCTCCTGTCAAGATTCATGTGGGGCATCCTGGCCAGGGCGGGGGGCCTATGGTCCCTGGTTTCAGAAGACACCTGAACAAAGGGGCCTGAGACAGAGCAGGAGGTGGCCATGTTCCGCACGGGAATGGCGTGCGGTTGCTGGGTCCCAGCCTGGGGGAGCCAAGCCTGGGAGGAGGGAGGACCCCGCCCTGTGAATCCTTGGATCTTGGGAGTAGGGTGGAAGGTCCAGCTGTGCAGACCCTGAAGGATGGCAGGGAGGGGGCTGGGCTTGGAGGGCCGGATCTGGAGGAGAGGGGTTGGGGAGGGGAGGGACAAGGCAGAAGTGGTCTGGGCCAGCAGGGGGCGCTGGTGCCGCAGAAATCCAGCCGGGTGGCCAACAGGGAGGTTAGCAAGGTTTTAAGACCCTGGAGCAGGGAAGGAAAAAGGCACCCGCTCATCAGCCCCAGCTGCTGAGGCACCACTCTGGCACAAGAGACCCAGTGTGGTGTCACCAATAAGAGCACAGGCTTAAGAGTCCACAGGGCAGACTTGAGCTTGAATTCTCATTGCTACTGTCCATGTGACCTTGGGCAAGTCTTAGTCTGCTCAGGCTGCTACAACAAAATCCCACAGACTGGGTGGATTAAATAACAGAAATTCATTTTCTCACAGTTGTGGAGGCCAGACTGTCTGGCAGGGCTCAGTTTCTGGAGAGGGCTCTCTTCCTGGCTTGCAGACAGCCACCTTCTTGATGTGTACTCACATGGTCTCTCTTCCTCTCCTTATAAGGCCACATTGCTATGGGATTAAGGCCTCACCTTTATAACCTCATTTAACCCTAATTACCTCCTGAAGACCCCAGCCCCAGATACAGTCATCTGGGGGGTTAGGACTTCAAAGTATGAATTTTGGGGCACAGGGAACATAATTCAGTCCATAGCAACAAGTCCTTTCCCCTCTGAGCTCCAGGTTCCTCCTCTGTAAAATGAGGATGCTCATAGCACTTCCCCCACGGGGCTGTTGTGAGGCATGAATGGGATCGTGCAGGCGAGGCCTGGCACCTGGGATGGAGTAAGCGTCCATAACAAAATGGGCAAAGTCAGGAACAAAGCAGGAGTGCGGACCTCAGGACCAGCTCAGTGGATGTCCACGTCCCTGAGCCACTGACCCAGGGCCCCTTACCTTCCCGCACAGGGCAGGGCAGGGACCCAGCTTATAGTAGAACAGAAGCTTTAGAGCAGGAGGGGGCCTTCCAAGCAGGGAAGGGGGGCTGCAGGGGCTGGGAGGCAGGACAGCACCAGGGATGGGTCCAGGGCCTCAGCCACTTGCCAGGTTTGCGTCATTTGCTCAGCGAATGCTTGCCAAGCCCCTGCCTCATGCCAGGCTGTGTCAGGCACAGAGCTTTCAGGGGAGAAGACACACTTGTCCTGCCTGCCAGACTCAGGCAGGGGGCACCTCCCACTGGCCACACGGCCTGGGTGGGCCAGGTGCCATCTGTGCTGAACTGACACTGGTTGAGTGCCCCCTGGTGCCGGGTCCAGCACCTGACCTCACAAGGCCCCATGACTGCCACAGGTAAGAGTAACAGGGGCTTAGCAAGGTGAAGGATCCCAAAGGCCCAAGGCCATGGGTGGGCAGGCGGCAGAGCCAGGCCGGCTCCCATTGCCGTGCTCTTTCCCTTGCAAAGGCGGCTGCTCCTGGAGACTCTGGAGCCAGAGAGACTCGGGTTCACATTCAGGCTTTGTTACTTAGTACGTGGTGACCTTCAATAAGTCATTTCCACCTTCTTATCCTCAGGTTCCTCACTCGTAGACTCGTCCCTTTAAGCCTATCAGAGAATATAAGGGAGTTTTTGTTTTTTTGTTGTTGTTTTTTTTTTTTGAGACAGAGTCTCGCTTTGTTGCCCAGGCTAGAGTGCCGTGGCGTCAGCCTGGCTCACAGCAACCTCAAACTCCTGGGCTTAAGCAATCCTTCTGCCTCAGCCTCCCGAGTAGCTGGGACTACAGGCATGCGCCACCATGCCCAGCTAATTTTTTCTATATATATTTTTAGTTGGCCAGATAATTTCTTTCTATTTTTCAGTAGAGACGGGGGTCTTGCTCTTGCTTAGGCTGGTCTCGAACTCCTGACCTCGAGCAATCCACCTGCCTCGGCCTCCCAGAGTGCTAGGATTACAGGCGTGAGCCACTGCGCCCGGCCTGGAAGTTTTTAACAGTTTATTACAGTTGAGCCTTGCACAACACGGGCATGAACTTCACGGGTGCACATGCACGTGGATTTTCTTCCACCTCTGCCACCCCTGAGACAGCAAGACCAACCCTGCCTCTTCTTCCTCCTCCTCAGCCTGCTCCATGTGAAGAGCACGAGGATGAAGACCTTAATAATGACACACTTCTACTTAATGAATAGCAAATATATTTTCTCTTCCTTATAATTTTCCAATAACTTTCCCTAGCTTACTTTATTGTAAGAACACAGTATATAATACATGTAATATACAAAACATGTGTTAATCAACTGTTTATGTTATTGATAAGGCTTCCAGCCAACAGTAGGCTATTAGTAGTTAAGTTTTTGAGGAATCAAAGCTTATACTTTTCTTTCTTTCCTTCTTTCCTTCCTTCTTTCCTTCTTTCTTTCTTTCTTAGACAGAGTCACGCTCTGTTAAGCAGGCTAGAGTGCAGTGACATCATCATAGCTCACTGCAACTTCAAACTCCTGGGCTCAAGCGATCTTCCTGCCTCAGCCTCCTGAGTAGCTGGGACTATAGGTGTGTGCCACCAAGCCCAGCTAACTTTTCTATTTTTTGTAGAGACAGGGTCTCACTCACTATATTGTTCAGGCCGGTCTTGAACTCCTGGCCCCAAGCAATCCTCCCACCTCAGCTTCCCAAAGTGCTAAGATTACAGGCATGAGCCACTGCACCCAGCCATACTCAAATTTTCAACTGCATGGGCAGGTGGTTCCCCTAACCCCTGAGTTGTTCAGGGGTCAACTGTGTATGATTTCTCTTTCCCTGTCATAAGGAAAGCTCCTCTGCTTGAAACTAACCCCAGGGGGTTGGTGTTGGTACCCAGCTACAGAAAAGGAAAGGCTCAGAGAGGTTAATTGACTTGCCTCAGATCACACAGCAAAAACTGAGTTCATCTGGCTTCGGAGCCTGTGTTCTTTCTTGTGCACACACTGTCTCAGGGCAGGTTGCTTGTTCCTTCTATATAATGGATCCCTCTAGGACCAAAACGGGCACCTGGAAAAACACTTCCACAGTAAGCTCCCACTGGCAAGAGGCCTTCTCTGGGGGTCCTGATGCCCTCCCTGGGAAGCCTAATGTCCTGGGTAATAGCCCTGGCTCTGCTGCAGATTGGATGATCTTGCAAAAGTCTCTTATACCAAGCTTCAGCTTCCTACTCCTTAAAATGGGGGTAGGAGTTAATTATGAAATGCAGGGCAAAGCATATGCCCTGCCCCTCTTCACACCTCACCTTGACCTGTCCCATTCCAGAGACCCACCTTCAGGCCTCCCTTTCCAGTGAACCCCCAGGGTTAGCCCCCACAACTGGAGCAGGAGGCACCTGTGCTAAAGGGTGTGCCGACTTCTCAGAGGCACGGTCCCCATCGGGGCTGCCACTGCAGAAGCCCAGCTGAGAAGCCCTCTTGATGTGCCGGGTGCTCCCTGATGCTCCCTGCAGGCCCTGGGAGCAGACCAGCTCCAGCCAGGGGGACAGCATCTGAGGGCACACGAGACCTGGGTGCAGGGCTCACAGAGGCAGGAGCTCTCATCCAGGGGCTACCCTGGCCTGCTCTGGGCTCCTTCCCTGGTCTCCGGGACTTCTGAATTCCCCTGGCCACAGGGGTCACTGGAGGCCCAGGTTGACTTGGAAGGGGCCCTCAGCCCTGGTATGCCCAAATTATAATTAAATTCTGTAGCCAACTTCATGGACAAGCTGAAATGCCTTCATGTGGACATGGCATAAAATGCCACACCCACAGCCCACCGTTCCCCAGCCTGCATGGAAGATCCTGCAGGAGAGACGCACTTGCACTAGAGAGGATCGTGCACCTTGGAGAGAACGCGGGAGAGGTGCAGGCAGAAGGGACTGCCAGACGCCCCACGGCCACGCCCGAGGTAAGACTGCAAGTGCTTTGGAAAAAGTTTCTGGCAGCCCTGGTGCGTCATTTTTAACTAAGATGTCCAGTGCTCCTCACAGTTGCATAAAATGAAAGTCTCAGTCTCTCTCTCTCTCTCTCTCTCTCTGTCTTTCTCTTTATCCTCCCACCCCCTACTATAAAATTCATACTTGTTTAAATAAATTTGGAAAATACAAAAATAACAAGAAAAGCCACCCAGCCCTGTCTCACCCCAAGCGCTCCCAGCATTCTGGTGACGTCCTTTTGTTCCTTGCTTCCCTCTGCGCTGGAGGCTGGAGACGTGCTCTGCTGTCTCCTGCTCAATACAAGACATCGTGAGCGTTTCTCTTTCATCCTAAGTTCCTTCTCCGCCAAGAGGCTGCTCCGTGGCTCACGATCTTAAAATTGTTTCCTGCTATTCTAAACAAAGCTGTGACGAATGTCTCAAAAGCTTTTCCCAAATTCTGAAATATTTCTTTGGGATTGATTTTTCAGAAGGGGGATGGAAAATCAGGTAGGAGAAGAGCATGGAAGGCTCTAGATCCAAAGAGCCTCTTTAACGGGTGATTCTTTGCATTTGCGAGCACCTGAGACCGTCACAGGGAAGATCGCCCGCCCCTCAACCTGGGGGCACGCCATGCTTTGTCTTTAAAACAGCCAGAGGGCATCCCTGGGCAGACTCCCCCTTCTGCTAAGGCCCACAAGGATGGGGTGTCACCAGTGGTCCTAGAAAGAAGACTAGAGCTCCTGACCCTGACGGAGGTTCATGTTTGCTTCAGCTAAGAAGCAACAGCCCCACAGCTGGAGATTTCTGGTGGGGCTCATGGTCAGACATGTGACTGTCATGCTCTATCACTGACTAGCTATGTGACCTTGGGCAAGTTACTTAACCTCTCTGAGCCTGTTTCCTCATCTGGAGAATCAAGATTAAAATGGCACCTACTTTCCTCAGGCTTGATATAAGCATTGAGTGGAATCATGTGGCACCCCCAGTCCAGTGTGGGCTCCATCATGGCAGTGCAGGGCTGTAAGCAGTGACACATGAGGACCCTGCTGACGACTGCTGGCAGTCTGGCCTCCAGACTTCTGGGCAGACAGAATCATGTAAGGATGGGAATGGATTCTTCCTAAGGGAGTGAGCTCCCCATAGCCAGAGGCATGCAAGCAGGAGCTTGGAGGGGAGCTCTGGGTTGCACTGGGCTGTCTGCATTCATTCTGTTGATCACTCGGTGAACAGTGGAGTGTTACCATGCCGCTGTGCCCAGCCCTCTGCTGAGTGCTGGGTGACTGAGATGGGCCATGGGCACTGCTCCGGTGGAGGTCGTGGTCCTATGGGGAGGAAGTCTAGGAATAGGGTGGAGAAGATTCTGGGCCACTAGAAGCAGGACAGAGACCACATGAGAGCAACAGATGGGAACCGAGAGGGGGAGAACTGGGGGAGCAGGGAGGGAGGGAACATTTTTGGCCTCAGGTGGGGAGGCCTCATGGATCACCTTCGGGCTGGGAGGACGGGAAGGATTTGGACATCAGGAAATGGAAGGAACAGCGTCCAGGCAGAAAGACACGAGCCAAGGTCTAGAGCAGGCTGTCGGGTGGAACTCCTGTGATGATGGGGAGCTCCATGTCTGCGCTGTCCAGGACAGCGTGGTCTGTGTGACTCAGAAGAGGCATTAATTGTACTTCATTTTAATTAGATTGAAATAGCCACATGTGGCCAGTGGCTGCCATATTGGGCCACACAGGACTAGAGGCGGGAAGTGTGGGCCCAGTCTGGCCTGGGAGTTCGGTGGGCCTGAGGGAGAAGGAGTGACAGGGGCTGGCCCAGGGCACCTTGCACTTGCTTCTGGGGGCTGCAGCAGCCGTGGAGGGGTCTGCTCAGGTTCAAAGACCCTTCTGGGGCAAGGGAGAGGGACCCACGGAGGATTGAGGCTACAAGCAGGGAGGAGGGCATGATGGATGTGGGGGCAAGTGTACGAGCACCCCCAGGGCACCCGACCCTGCCCATTCCTGGGGCTGGTGGGAAGGGGGCTGCGGCAGTGTGCTTGCCCTGGGAGCACTGTTCCTTCCCCCTGGGCGGGGCACTGGTGAACTGGCAGGCAGCTGGGCTCCCCACCCCTCTCCCCTCCCTATGGACCCCCCAATGCCCCCCACCCCACCCACGGCCAGCACTGCCTTTGACCTCACAGCCCAGTCCTCATCCTGGCCCCATCAGGAGCGTTGGTGGAGCACTTGCCACGTGCCCTGTAATTCCAGGCACATGGTCTCCTCCCTTTTTTCCTATGTGGCTTGGAGAGGGCCCTGCAGCCTCTGGAGCCAGCAAACTTACCGGCTGTGTGGCCTTGGGTAAGCGACCACCTCTCGGAGCAACTTTCTCTCCCAGTGCTCCCATGGTGGAGGTGTGGGGGGTGCACAAGACTGACGGGGCTGTGTGCAGTGGGTGTGCTGTGTGGGTGTGTGACAGGTCATGTGCAGTGTGGTTGACAATGTCCAGGGTGCCAGTGGGGCTGTATGACAGATATGGCACCCTGCGGGGTGGTGAAGGGAGGGGCGTGCTTATGGCCCAGGGTGCCGATGTGAAGATGTGGGAGTGG
>CM052444.1:81074666-81113944 GCA_028533085.1 Varecia variegata
GAGAAAGACCGATTCTCTTGCATTTCCTGTCCAAAAACTTGGAGAAGAACTTCAGTGGGTGAGGCTAAGTCATGGGCCACCCTGGGACCCAGCAGCAGTGGCCGGGGCAGGGGTCCGGTGACAGCACAGCAGCTCACTGCGGCCGGCCGCAGGGCTGGAGGGCGCCCGGGATGGGCTGTCATTCCCAAGAGAAGGGAAAGGGGCTGAGCAGATGACATCCCCAATGTCCCTAACACAGCCTGAGTGTCAGCTGAGATGGAAGGGACTCTGACAACAAGGAAAAGTTTGCAACAGAGTGGAAAACTCAGAAGTTGTCACTTGGAGGCCCAGCAGGGGCAGCCAGAGAGGAAAGTCCATGGCCCCACAAACATCTAGTGAGAGCAGAGTGTCAAAAACGTTGTCCTGGCAAAGGAAAGAAGCAGGCTTCAGAGTCTGTGCGTGCGAGAGGCCAGACGGGCAGTGTCCAGGCTCCAGGTGGTCGGCTGGGAATCCGGCTGAGCCTAACTGTGACATCTAGTGGGAATGTGAGGAAGACCCTTACACCCCCCAAGCATGGGGTTACCAGGACAGGGCCTACAGATGCCAGCTGAACCCGCAGAGCACACAGAAGTGGAGGGTAGTGGATTGCTTTCTGAAGAGTCGGAGGGTCTCTCAATGCTCACTAGCTGTGGGACCCGGGACAAGTCAGATTTCACATCTCCAAGGCTCAGTTTGCTTGGATTTAAAATGACGAATATGTAAAAAGAAATAGTGTATAAATGGGAGTGCCTCTTTCATAAGGTCGAGTGACGAGTAGATGAGAAAACGCATGCAAAGCACCTGCCGTGGAGCCTGGCACACAGTAAGTGCTCAGTAATGTCATCTGTTATTTTCATTACTGCTACAGAGGCAGTGTGTGGAGGGGGTAGGTCAGAGACAGTTCTCTTAACTTTTGAGGGCCCATAAGAGAACAGTCTCAAATACAGGAAACTAGTTTGTGGTCAAGGACTCTGCCCTAGGCAATGGTGACAGAAGCTCTACTTTCTGATCACCTGCTCTGTGCCAGGCACGCTACTAAGTACTTTGCTCCAGTCTCTCATGTCACCCACACAGCAATGATTTGAGATAGTGTATTGGTTAGCTTTTGCTGCCTAACAAATCACCCCAATGTTTATGGCTTAAAATAACCACCATTCACTACACTCATGATTCTGTGGTTTGGAAATTCAGCTGAGCTACTCGTCTGGCCATAGCCGGGCTCACTCATGCATCTGCAGTCAGCCAGCTGCTAGGCAGTTAAGGGGCTCTGCTTCTGGGGGTTGGCTGGGTGGCTGTCATCGGGGTGTTAGGGCTAACTGGGCGGTGTGTCCCTCGTCATCCAGCAGGAAAGCCCAGGCTTGTTCACACAGACCCTGGGCAGGGTCCCAAGAAACAAGAGAAAACATACAAGGCCTCCTGAGGCTTAGGCTCAGAAGTGCCTATGCCACCCTCACCACATTCTGTTGGCCAAAGTAAGTCACAAGACCATCCCCGATTCAAGGTGAGGGGAGAAGCTTCCAAGTTATATTGCCATGGGGCACGCTCAGGGAAGGGTGGAAAATTGTGGCCATCTTTGCCACCAACCACAGGTAGGTCCTGGTATCACCGCCATTTTACATATGACAAAACTGAGACTCAAAGAAGTAAAAATGCCTTCCCCAAATTATGCAGCCAGTGAGTGGCAGGGCCAGGGTTTGAACCCCAGGGTCTCATGCTTGGCTACATCATGACATTCAAACTCTGTTCTCTCAGGGGAAACTGGCAGGGCTCTTGTCTGTAGCAATCCAAAACAGCCCAATTTAACAGGCACCGGTGAGCATGGGTGAGATGAAGATAAGACAGGAACAGATAAAAAGTTGAGTCTGAGGGAAGTCAGGACCAGGGGATTTAGATGGAGCCTGTGGCCAGGCAAGGACACTAGGTTAGTGACATGGCCCTCAGCCTGCCTCACAAAGGCACAGAACTCAACCGCACAGGCCAGAGCTGACCCTCTTCCAGGCAGAAACCTTGCCTGGGCCTCAGGTTGGCAGGGTCCCATGTGGAGCCTGTGCCCCTGGTGTCTGCTACTGAGCTCCCAGACCACACATGGGTGGTGACAGCACAGGCCGATAGAGCAAAGAAGTGCCACCAGGTGAAGTAAAAGACCTGTCCTCTCAAAAGCGCTCCGAGGTCATCTCTGCCCTAGGGGGTGGGCAAAGGGGCACCGGGCCTGCCATGGGACGGCCCCACTTCCTCACCTCCCCTGCGACCGGCCCCTCCCCCACAGAGACACCAGCGCCATGAGCACAGCTGTGCCCAGCCAAGCTGCCGGGTGCCAAGACAGGCCTGGCGGGCTCCCTCTCATCTGTCTCTCTTTAGCAGGAACAAATGGGAATGAGGGAATCAATTATCGAGGCTCCTTAGCCAAGCGACTGCTGCTCCCTCCTTCCCCAGCCTGTTAACCCTTTGCTTGCAGGGCTGGGAGGGGCTGCCCTGGCTCGCCCACCAAGCCCACCATGTGGCCCCTGGAGGCCCCAAGCTGGATGCTGCGCTGCTGCTTTGTCTGTGCCAGATGCCCGAGGCAGCTGCCAGGCTGAGGAACCAGAGCCAGGAACACCTCCATTCCACCTTGGCAGAATTTGGGGTCAGTCTGTAAGGATACTCGGGACTGGCCATGGGCAGGCCTGGCCCTTTCTTCTCTCTCCCTCTCTTGGCTCCAAATTCCCTGAATGGAAGAGACAGGCCTAACGGTGGCCTTCAGACTGGGAGGGTGGGTGACGGCCAAGCCCTAGCTGGGGCTCACACCGGGTCTGGCAATGGTGGGGCCCAGGGGACAGGGCAGGGTGTGTCAGGCCCCATTTAGTAAGCCCTGGCAACTCCAACTCCAGAAGCAAATGGTCAATGCCAAGAATTCTCTCTGGGGAATTCAGAAAGACACCTGTGGGGGCCTGGAAGCCCTGGGTGCGAGTCCCAAGCTCAACAGCTGATGTGTGGCCTGATGACATTGAGTTGTTAATCAATAGGCCACTCATCCTCCCACTCATTCTCACCAAACTTCTTGTTCCCTAAGGACCTTTCCCCAGCCTTGTTGTTGGGTGTCAGTCTTGAACCCACCACATTGCACAGCCCAGTGGGTACCGTTCCCAGCCTTCTTCATCACATGTGGTGACACTTGGGTCACCCATGCATCAGAGAAACAAAGGCATGGCTTCTTGGCCTTTTACACTCAAAAGATATTCTTCTAAGTTAAGACCCAAAAAATTGGATGCAGCTTGCATTGAGAGAGCCACCCACCAACCCCACATCCCTGCACCCTGGACTGGATAAAAGACTCCAAAGGCTGGAAAGGGGGTGGGGAGAGGGATGAGAGAGGACAGGTCAGAGGGAAGACCACCCAATGAGCCCTACCCACAAGCTCCAGCAGCTTCCAGAGCAAGGGAGCCACATGGGAACCAAGTGTGTCCAAATACAATGCTCACTCCACACCAGTGAGTGAGCTGAGTGGCCCAGCCAGGCCTGAGACACATGTCAGTCCATCCATCATCCGTTTGTTTCACAAATGAACAGTGAGTGCCTACTGTATGTCAGGCACTGTGCTGGGCACAGTGAACAAACAGACAAGGGCCCAGGCCTTGGGCACTGTGAGGATGAGGACGGCCTAGTGACTACAGTAGGCCATTGGCCAGTCACCTGGCAGGATTAAGGTGGTCTGTGCCCTCAGTCTTGGCTCAGCATCCACCTGGATCACTGAGTGGACACAGCCCCCTCTGCCCCTCTTCAACACCCTAGGACTCTGGTGTGAGCCCCCTGGGCAGGGGTGAGGCCCTGGACAAGCAGAGGGATGACAGGATGGAAGGATGAAGGGGAGACTTGGGCAAGATGGAGCTAGTTGGGAGACTGCCCAGTAAGCAGGGGGTGTGCTGACGCCCCCTGAGCTGCCCCACTACAGGCAGGTATAGCTGGGCCTCCCTCCCTTCCCCTCAGCCTGGTTGACACTCTCCCTTCCCCTGCTGCAGAAGGGCATCTGGGCTGCGGAAAACTCCAGAGCCTCACCTTGGCCCCAAGTTCAAAGCTCTTAAGCCAGGGCTCTGATGGGCCCAGTTTGAACCATGTGTTCATCCACAAGGCCCAGGAGGGTGGATCTGTAAATGATGGCAGCTGCCGTTCCGAAAGCAGGGTTAGCATGGGGCAAAAATGGTTCCCTGAAGACAAAACCACAGATGTGCACCATACCAGCCTTGGGCACATGCAAACGCAGGGAGCCTCACTTTCCAGACCTGTAAAATGGGGCCAATAACAGTGCCAGCCTGGCTGGGCTGTCTCAACAATTAAATGAGATAATTCGAATGAGAGTGTTTGGCACACTTTAGCCGATACTAGAGAAATGGGAGGCAAGTTTGACTGGGGACCTCTCTAGCCTGTCACCCCCTTTCTAAAACGGAGAGTGTCCCAGTTGATCTCCCCTGCTGTGACGCCCCAGGATCCCGTGGCCCAGAGCCTCTGTGCAGGCAGGGAGTGAGCAAAGACCCTCCTCTCAGAGGTCAAGTGCCCCCCTCTGTTCCTCGAGACTGGGGAGCTCCTCCTGCTGCTCTGCCCCTCCCTGCCTTCCGTTCCCCACCGCTGTGACTGCCCCCGGCCCTCCAAGTCTCTGCCTGGTGTCCTGGGAAGAACACATGCGGGGCTAGCCAGAGCTGGGCAACCAGAGCTCAGACCGCAGTTATGGCTGGGTGGTCATGCTGAGGCACCCTCTGTGCCTCAGTTTCCCCATGTATAACAATGGGGTTGATAATAGTAGCAACTCCTTCATAGGGTTGTTGTGTATGTGGCCTGGCACACAGCAAATGCCACATAAGTATTAGCCATTTGCGTTATTAACGCTGCTGGCTCCTGCCCCATCCTGCTGCGGAAATAGCATGGATGGGTCAGAGCGAGCTGAGCGCTGGGACAGAGCAGTAAACAAGACTGGCTGACGCCGCCCCTGTCCTCCTGGAGCTCCCATCCCAGTGGAGGCAGACACATCAACTGGCAATTTCAATGCAGTGTGACCAGGGCCACTCTCAAGGGAAGCCCCGGGGAAGAGCAGCCAGAGGAGGGGCCCAACCCCACAGAGGGGGCGTCAGGGCAGGCTGTGGGCAGAGGTGATGGCTGGAGGACGGTCCAAGTGAGCTGGGTGAAGGAGGTTCAGGGTGGGGGCCAAGCAGAGGGACCAGACGGTACTTAACCCTGAGAGCCGGCCTGGGCAGACACCAGCCTTGATCGGTTCCAGTCGAGGGAACACGGGTGAGGCGAGCATGGAGGCCATCCAGGTGGTGGCGGCTGCATTCTGGGGCCCAGTGTGGAGCCTCAGCTCCTCCCTCCCACTGGGCTGTGTGTGACTTTGTGTGACTGGCTGAGGATGTGTAGGTGTGTGGCCACGTGGGGGACGGTGTGTTTGTGG
Source organism: Varecia variegata (assembly GCA_028533085.1). Lineage (NCBI taxonomy): Eukaryota > Metazoa > Chordata > Mammalia > Primates > Lemuridae > Varecia > Varecia variegata. The sequence continues at coordinate 81,080,101 of CM052444.1, forward strand.
GTTTGTGCCTCAGTAGGACAGTGTGTGGGGCTGTGAAATAGTGTGAGTTGGGAAGGGGTGGGGCTTCGCATGCCTGTTCCGAGACAGTTTAGGACATGACCACTGTGGGTGAAGTTGTGTGTCCACAGGAGTCCCTAAGACTGTATGACACGCGACTGTATGTGGCTGTGTATTACGCGTGTGCGTCTTTCTGTAGGGGTGTGCGGAGTGTGTGTGTGTGCGCGAGACACACGTACTGCCGTCTGTGGGCTGCAGGGCAGTGGGAGCTGCTCCCCTCTCTCCCAGCCCTGCTGCAGCGGAGACAAACACACACACACACACACACACACTCTCACGGGGCTGGGAGGGGTGGCAGCCACAGCCAGTCAGAACTTGCTAATTTGCATGTTAATGAAGCCCAGGGAGCTCTCCAGCTCGAGACTGACAGGAGCCCCGGGCCCCCATCCTCCCCTGACAAGACTGGGAGGGGGAGCAGGGAGGGCTGAGGACAGCAGAGGAAGGAGAGGCAGGCGGCAGGGGAGGCTCTGGAATGAAGCTCCCCTTTCTCTTTCTCTCGCTCCCCACCTTTCGCAGGCCCCACGCCTCCCCCCAGTCCCCCCACCCTGCCCCCAGGACTCTGGGCTAAGGGAGAAAAGGAGGGGCCAGCACCCTCGCCAGGCAGTGGTGGCCCTGGGGGAAGGCGGAGGAGGCCACTCAGGAGTCCTGCCGGGCTAAGCTGCCCATCCCCCAGGAACACGCAGCAAGCCCACCACGCACCTGCCCTGGGGCCAGCACCCTGAGGTGGGCGTCTGAGAGCAGTGGGCACGAGTACAGTGTGCTGGGTTGGTGCCAGCACGGCCAGCAGGCCCTCTCCTGCCCCTGTGCCAGGCTTCGGCCAAGGCCAAGGGGCCCACTGAGCCCTTCAGCCCACCCTGTGCCCCGAGATGGAGGACTAGACCCACGTGGATCAGGATCCCCCAGTCCACCCATTGCCAGAGTCCCACCAGGAGGGGGGAGATGGGGCAGGGTGGGGGACAGGGACAGGGACGGGGCTCTGGAGATACACGTGGGGAGACAGGGTAAAAATGGAGGGCCCCCCCAGGGGCTGTGCTCCCAGGGAGGGGGGCGGTGGCCAGTGGGAGAGGAGCCCTGGCAGCTGTGATCAACAGGTCAGTCTGGATTGTGCTGTTTCATTCTCAGTCCCGCTGCCACCTGCACTCTTGTCCCTCCCGGATCCTCACCCTTCCCATCCCCCATCCCCTTCGCGCCCCATCCCCTCCTCCCAGCTGCTTTCCTTCCCTAATCAGCCACATCCCACAGGGGGCTGGGCTCTCTGGGGAGCCCTCCGCAGCCGGCTCCTAAACACACTGTCTGGTTTTGTCTCAGAGAAGGTGTGTCCTCTGCTTGGCAGAGGGACAGTCTGGGCTGGGGACCCCGGCTCCTGGCCCTTCAGCCTGGCCTCCACTGGGCACTTCTTTCCTCCTGTGCCATCTCTCCCTGCATCTCTCTTTGCCCTGGGTCTGGGGTCTGGCTGGTGCCCCTCCGCCTCTCCCTGGGCCTAGGTCTCCATCTCTCCCTCCTTCTTTCACCCAAATGCTCAAATATTCATATTCATTCATTCTCTTTCTCTCTCTCTGCCTTGCACTATTGGTCCCTGGGCACGCAGCCCTGCCCCTGCCCCATCCCCCCCGCCGCCCCCCCCCCCCGCCCCCCGCAGCCAGGCCTGGTCCCCAGATGTGTCCTCCCCAGAGCTGGAGACAGAGACTTGAGAGCACCTCAGGGCCCTGGGTCTCTGCAGGTGAGAGGAGAGCGAGGCAGTTGCTGGTGTTAATTGCAGGGAGGATGTCTGGCAGAAATAAGGTGGTTTTTCTGCTTCACTGACGACTGTTACAATCAAATTGTCCACAGACAATTAGCAGAGTGGGAGAAATAAGAATTAGATTTCTAATTATTTTCCCAGTAAAAGCCGCCCTGGACCCCGTGGATGAGGGGGAAGGGCTTCTCAGTGGAGCCAGCAGGCGCTTTTGTGGGTCTAGCTCCTCTGGAGCTGGGGTGGGGGAGCCCCAAATAGGAGTTGGCAGAGACAGAGAAACGCACCCCACCCCAACCCTCAGTGCACCTGGAAGTGGGGAAGGAAAAGGCACACGCTGCTGGGTGCTGGGGTTCTGGAAAGAGCTGGGACCCTGGAGGCTTGGGTCCCAGGACAAGTCGTGGCACTACTTGCTGTCACTTCCCTCAGCTTGCTCGTTCCAAAAATGGGGGGCTAATAAATCCCAGGTAGTAGAGTTGTGAGGAGTCAGTGAGGAGAGCCGGTGGGAGCACCTCACAGAGATGGCACAGGGCAGGGCCCCAACTGTACACTATGGTGCACACGCTCACACACACTCACGCACGGCTGCCTGCATGGACGTACAAGCTCACACAAGCGTGCGTACGGGAAGCCTCTCCTTCCACACCCCTCTGCCTCTCCAGACGTCTAGGTCTGTCTCTGCGACAGAGGGAGGGGACCCTCAGGGAAAAGGGGGCTGAACCCAGACAGTCAAGGTGCAGAGCCTAACCCTTAACAAAATGCCTCTCCCTGATCTGTGTGAGCCTCAGTTTCCACATCTGTCAAATGGGGCTAACGATGGTGCCTACTGCATAGGGTTCGAGGACACATATGGAAAGGGTGTGGCTCATGCCTGGCATGCGCCGTGAATGGTGAACATACTACCTGACTAAAGAGGGAAGGAAGGGGAGTTTCTGGAGGGAACAGGTTGAGGAAGCTGCAGGAAGGGACAAATAAACTAATTTATCAATCCCGACTAAAGCCAAAGGCTATGTGCTGAGTTCTCTGGCCCCACCAGACCCAGCCTTCATCAGGGACTGAGACACCCAGAGAGACAGACTAGGCTTGGGTAGGACAGTCCTGGGTTTGTGTATGGGATGTGCCCTTTCTAGGCAAGCTGCTCCACTTCCCTTCTCTTAACCTCAGTTTTCCTCTCTATAAATTGGGGAGAATAACAGTGGCTACCCCTCCGCGAGCTGTTTTGAGGCTATGATGATGCTTTGCACCTGGTAATATGTTATTGGGGTGGAGGGGTCGTTGGCACGGCCACTCTGACTTGGATACCAGCATCCCACAAGTCCTGCACACAGGCTCCAGGTCCACACGTGGGAGCCTCCAGGCCACCTGGGGCCTTCAGGCCTGACTCCACTTCCAGGGGCAGGAAGGCCTAGCTCACTAATGTCCTACGAGTGCCCAGGCCTAGTGACAGCCAAAGCACTTGCACACAGAGGGTCTCATCCAGATAACACACATGGTCACTCTCTCTGTGACATTCATACACACACACTCACCCTTCCCGGGCCAGCCCCCTCCCACACCCCCAGGACGGGCAGCCAGGATGTCCCCAAGTGAACTGAGGGGAAGCTCTTGGCTGCGCCCACCAGAGCCATGCAGAGGGAGGCAGCTGCAGCCCAGCTGTGGGGTCTGGGGTGGGGTGAGGGGAGCTGCTCGGAGACCCAGCTGGGAGTTGGTGCAAGAGAGATGCTGTGGGCTCCAGACCACCTTCCGACCACTGGGGTCGGCTGGCTGGGCTTGGCAGGAGGCAGTGACCTGCCTGGAGGTGGGACGAGCCTCTACCTGTATGGAGCCCCCCGCCCCAAGTGCCCTTCATTCAACAGTGACCAGGCCCTGTGGACGATGCCTCTGCCCACCTCCCGTCTGTGCTGTCTCTCTCTCCCCACCCTCATCTCTCTGTCTTTCTCTCCCCCTGCCTGTTCCTGGGTCCCAGGTCTCTGTCGCTCTGGGCCTGGGTCTCCCCAGCTCCCACGCCGGACTATGTAAATGTGGTATTTCCCTCTCATCATCGGGCTGCCTGCTTGGCTCACATTTAATTTGATCCGTGGCGGCGCCTCTGCGGAGCCGCTCATCAAAGCAGGAAGACAATTAGGTGAATGTCAGGGTGGCCTAGTCCCCGCAGGAGCCACCAGGGCCTGCAGTCGGGCTGTGAGGGGTGGGCTCAGGGTTGGGCTGCAATCCTGGCCTCCCCCTGGGCCTGTCCACGCTTGGGACCCAATGCCTGTGGGGTGACCAGAGCCTGGACTGCCCCAGTGAAAACCAGCCTCCCGGCTGCCCGGCACCCTGCTTTGAGGGTGTGGACGGTGCCCCTTCCGTGCAGGAAGAGCTGGCAGACTCTTCTGTCCCCACCCCAGGCCACAGAAAGCAGGGGGCCCAGACATTTGCATGGCTACAGTTGGGGTGACCCCTGGGCTGGCAGGAGTTGGGTTTGGGGGCAGATCCGAGCTCTGGACTGGGTCGGAGTCCCCTGAGAAAGCCACACATTGTCCCCATGGTCACTCCTGGCCCTGCTCGTGCCCACTCCCAAAGGGTCTTTTCCTGAGCCTCCGCCCTGCCTTTGGTCCTCCTCCCCGTCTTTCTTCCCCTCTCCTTTCCTGTTTCCCTTTGTGTGTGTCTCTTACCTCTCTGCTCTGCTGTCAGCCCCGTCCCTCTGCTCTGCAACCTCTCTGAGCCTTACACCTGCACCCCCCACCCTCTTCCTCTGTCTCCCCGGACCCTCAGCTACTGTCTGTAACTCCCCATCCCTCCCAGGGCTTCCTGGCAGCTGACCCTCCTCCAGCAGCACCTGCACCCCTCCCCACGGCCCCACTCCCCAGGGCCACCCTGCATCAGTCCCATCTTTCCTGCCTAAATCTCTGACACCCCCCCCATCAGTTGTCAACACATTCAAGTGTCTCCCTTCTTAAAAGACAGTAATCATAATAATAAAATAATTTCTAAAAATATTCACCCTTGACAGCCCAGCCTCTCCCACCCCGGCCATCTCTCCCCTCGCCCTCTAGGGGACGCCACCGGGGGAGTTGTCTACACAATTTGTCCCCTCCCCCTTGCTCTTTGGCCCACTCCAACCTGGCTTCTGTACCCACCGTGTCCAGGAAACAATCCTTGCCAAGGTCACCAGCAGCCTTCTTGTCACTAAATCCCACAGTCACGCCTCCTTCGGGTGCCAGGACATCATCAGGCACAACTGACTGCTCCTTTCTTCTTGGTGCTCCTTGCTCCCATGACACCTCCTAGCTTTGTCCCCACTCCTCTGGCTGGTACCTTCCTGTGCTCCTCTGCCTTGCTGCACAGGGCTGCTCTCCAGAGCTCTGTCCTGGGCCCCCTTGATCCACACCCGAGGCTTCAGGAACCAACCGTGCGCCTACAACCTGCGACCAGCAGCTCCCACCCACTCCTGTTGAGCTGGGACCAGACTATCCGCCGCCTCCTGGACCCCTCCACGCATGCTCCATGGTCACTCAAACCCAGCATGGCCCAGCCGAGCCTTCCCTCTGACCCCACACCCAGCTCCTCCTCCTGGGTTCCCCAACTCTATAACTAGCACCTTTATCTCCCAGTTCCCCAAGCCAGAAACCTGGAGGTAGAAGCAGAGCCTCCTTCCCCCACCGCATCCACACAGGGGTGATGATGGGCTGCAGATTCATCAGTTCTGCCTCTGAAATACTCACTCCCCTTACTTGAAGGCCCTCGAAGGTCCACCCTCTACTTCTCCGTCCTCCCTAGACACACCTGCTCAAGCCAGGAGGTTCTCCTTGTTCCCTGGAGGTGCCTATGCTTTCCACCTGCAGTTGTCTACTCACTCCTTGTCCCCACACGAATGCCCTCTTCCTCCTTTTTGCCTGTCCAAATCCATCCTGCCTCTCTTCTAAGCCTAGCTCCAGGAAGCCTCTCCTCTCACCTTAAGCTCCCAGGCCCCTCTTATCTGGTCCAGGCAGGGAGCTCAGCAGAGTCACCTCCACCCTTCCCCCTGCCCACATGGGCTCTGACACTGCCCCGACTCCTTGTTGAAAAGGGGACCAGGTGACTGCTCCTGGCCAGTGAGCTGCAGACAGAGGTGAATGGCCACTCCCTAGCCAAAGCACAGAAGAGCTGGTACATGAATTTCCAGCTGCCGCAGCAACCAACAAAACCCTTTTCAGATGGCGGATCCTTAAGATCAAAGCAGCACAGAAAGCCGAGTCACCCACGATACCTGCACCTGCAGCAGACTTTGTACAAGCAAACAATAAACTTTTGTTGTATTTATCCACTGAGATTTGGGGGGTTATTTGTTACACAGCATAGCCTCTCTGATCCTGACTAATATAGCCCTCTCTGGGCATTACTTTTCCCATCTGTAGTCTAAGGATAATCATCTGCTCCTCACAGAGTGGTTGTGAAGATTAATTATGTAAAGGTAATTATGTAAATTATATTAACTATGTTCCTGAGTGCCTATTGCATGCCAGGCTCATTGTAAGGTACCTGACAATGAGATGTCCTAGTAGACAGGGCTCCATGTATCAGAGAGAAAAAGGAGATAGCTACATTCAGCTGCCCAGGTTGAACACTGCACAATTCTGGGCACTGACAAAGATTATAATGTGGAAATCACCCCCTGGAGTTGTGAATTGTAAGAGCATTGTCCTACTCCCCCTCTAGTTCTGTTTTGAAGCCAGTGATGAATGTGGAGACTTTGGTTTTATTCCTGTAAGAGGAAGAATTGGTGGTCTGAAAAGGGCACAGGAGAAACAGGAACAATGGTTATAATATCATAATATTAATATTATAATCATAATATCAGAAACATTCACATCATGCTGCTGTGTGCCAAGTACTGCTCCAAGTACATTACTTAGATTTATTCATTCATTTATTTCTCATAATACTAACCCTATGAGGTAGACACCATCATCCCCATTTTACAGACAGGGAAATTGAAGCATGAGTAAGGTAGGTTACCCAAAATCACTCGGCTTTTAAATAGCAAAGCCAGGATTTGAATCTAGGCAGTTTGGCTTCAGAACCGCTCTTGACCCTCCATTGTGTGGGTTCCTGGGATGCGGGCAGTGGGGGGACCCTCCCCAGCCTAGCACCTGGTCTGGATTTGAGCTCCCAGGGCTAGGATGATGGCAGCAGCCAAAGAAACTGATTTTATGAGAGTATCTGTGAGATGATACGCAAGCACATCACAGCTCTTTGTGGCCCAGATGACAGAGACACAGAGCTGAGCAGGAACACAGACCCCTCCACCCTCTAGTGTCTTCCCCGCAACCCCTGGAATCCCTGCTGCAGAGCCCAAAACCACGCTTTGGTTTCCAAAGGGCAGGGGATTTGGAGAACACCCAGAGGCCACCCTTTGGTCTGGCATCGGTATTTCATGATGGGAGAGACGCATGGGGAGGCCTCTCCAAACATGGTTAAGAGAGCAGATATCTACGGACAGGAGTTTGGACAGGCACAGGATGGAAAAATGGGTGGGCTCCCATAATGGAAGACAGGTTTGTGTGCCCCTGTGAGACCCCCATCCTCCACTGCCCAGAGCCTGCCAGGAGTGGTGGATAGCTTGTGGGGAGGAGCCCAAGGCCCTGCAGTTAGCATGCGGGGACCAAGAGCCTAGATCATTTGGGCATAACAATAAATGCAAATGTGACCTCACTTGTGCTCATAGGTTCTTCAGCCCTGTGACACATCATGCCAAAGACATGAGCTCATTTAATTCCTACATAAACCCATTTTACAGATGAAGAAACCAAGGGTCAGAGAAACTAATGGCCAAGGGTCATTCAGCCAGCAAGTGGCAGAGTCCAGCAGACCTCAGGCTCATGCACTGTCCACATCTCCAGCCTCCTCCAGAACTGCCAGCCCTCCTGAGAGAACTGCCCCTGTCCCCAGGGATACCTCCTACTGGGGACCAGGTTACCAGGTCTCCTGCAGCCTGGTGGAGGTCTGCCTGCCAGGGAGAGCCTCTGCCTCATCCGCCCACCCGTGTGCTAGGGACAGAAGGGGGACTTTATGTGCAATCTGCCTGACTCTCCAGAAAGCACTTAGGTTTACGATGTGCATGAAACTGATCGCCAGTTGGCGCAGCCCCCGCTCGCTCAGTGCCAGCCCAGTGCTGGCAGGAGGCTACTCGCTCCCCCCTTCTTTCAAGGAGCATCAGAGCTGGCTGCCAAGGCCTCTCGTGAGGGTCCTTCTCCACTAACAAGTGCAGAATGGAGGGGGGAGTTCTACCCAAAGGCCTTTCCACAGTGCACACACCCTCGCCCCGTGAGAGTTAAATAGCTCCGCGTTTTATGCCAGTTCCAGCCTCTTCTGCTTCCCCTCTAACAAGCCGATGCTTTCAAAGGCCCCACTAATTGGTGTTTGCACCTCGAACACCACGATACTTTGATAGTCACTTAGAACGTGGGTCCATCCATCACGCCCACAGTACAGAGAAGCTGCTTACCTTGCTGTACCGGGGCACCTGAGCCTGTGTGCTCCTGTGCATGTGTACAAGTGTGTGCATGCCTGTGTGCACATGAGAGTACATGGGCCTTCTTTCATATGTGCAGAGTATGTGTCTGTACAGGCATACCTATGTGCACGTGTGCATAAATGGTCCCTTGAGGATATCTCTTGTACATCTCTGTGTTTGTATGTTAGTGCATGTGCATGGGTCACCACTAACACCTGTGCACATGGGGGTGTGAATCTGTGTGTATGCACACTTTCCTGGGTAGATGTATTTGTATACACATAGTGTTTGCATATGTTTTTGCATGCACATGTGTGATTTGTATGTTTGTGGACATCTGCATGTGGGCATGTACTTGGGGATTTCTGCAAGTCTACTAACGAGGTACATATTCATGTCCGACTGCATGTGTGGGCATGTGGCTTTGTGAGCCTTAGCACAGGGGAGGGTGAACGTGCATTTGGGTACCCGCAGGTAGGATGTGGAGATGAGTGAATCTCTGTGTCTATGTGTGTCTTGGTGTGTATGTGTACACAGGCATGCATGTGCATTTGTGTCTGATACATAGAAGAAAGGTATAACATAGTCAAGGTCTCTTGGGCTTTGGGTTTGAGGCCTGGCTCTGCCATTTTCCGGGCTCTGTGACTTTGGGCTAATCACTGAACCTCTCTAATCTTCAGTTTCTTCATCTGTAAAATGGAGGTAATAAAAGCTCCTACCACTATTGTTGTGCGGATCACGTGGGCTAACACACATGAAGTGCTCGCAGGACTGTGCAACGCAGGGGCATGCCTGGGAGCAGATGGGCAGCCTCTCCCCTCACCCTCGCCCTCCCTCCTCCCTGGAACACCCATGGTGCAGGCACTTTTCCCTGGCCTCGTCATGCAGCTAGCTGCCAGAAGAGACCCTCTGAGCACTCGGGGAGAGAAGTAGAAGAAACGTGGAAAGAGCCTGGTTGGGCCCAGGTCACACAGTAACAGCGAGGACCTCTGAGATCTCTGTGGCATCCAAAGTGAGTTCACACTTTTATTACCTACCTTTGACAGGTGGGAACCTGAGGTGTGGAAGCAGATGAGAGCTGGTGGCAGCGCGGGAACTTGCTGTCTGAGGACACAGCCTATGACTAGGCTGGTGGGAAGCCCGGACTCCCTCTCGTTCCTGAGGGGGACGGGGTGGCTTCAAGAGGATGGAGTGATGGGTACCTTCCTCCGTGCACCCCTGGCACAAATGCACACACCTGGAGCCAAGGGGACTCTTCCACGGACTCCCAGGCGGCCGGGGGTGCCTGCCTCAGGCTGAGCGTGGGCAGCCCCAAGGAGCCCAGCCATGCCCCTCTGTAAACACAGCTCTACTCCAACCCTATCATTTACTCACCAGGAAACAGAGGCCCAGAGAAGGAAAGGAGCTGGCTCAGGCCTCAGGGCAGGGAAAAGCTAGAACAAAGGCACCTTGTGCCCGGGACCAGGGTTCTCACCCCCTTGCTGCCCTCATTGACCATGCTGCCACTCAAGCCGCATTGACCTGGCTAGGGGGTCACGGCTGGGGCAGGGTTCTCCCCATGGGCAGGTGGCAGGGCCTTCAAACCCACCTGATGGTCAGCCCAGACGGTCCACTGTATCTCCATTTGGGGAACCGTGGCCTCTAGACCTGAGTTCTTACACTGCCCCCACCTAAGATTGCAACCTGTATGTGTCACTTTTCTTCATATTTTGCAGGGTAATGTTTTATGTTACTTTTTAATTTAAAAAATTAAAGCTTTCAAAATCACAACCAGCAGCAACATCTGGACCTCACCAGCTGACATTCCCACAATCATCAGCACCCCTGTCCCCCAAAGTTGTCACCATCTCTGGCATCAGGGGATGACTGTAGCCCAGCTCAACTCACCAATTCCCACCCCTTATGCTGTCACTAGCTCCAGCCCTTCATAAGGGTCCCCGCCATGGCATTACAATCAAGCAGAAATGGCCCTCCTCCACCGTCTGCATTTCATTCCTCACCCGCCACCCTCACTCTGCCCCATGCTCATTGCAGGGTCATATGACCCAAAGCTCTCCCCAAATCTGTATCCCTCCCCTGCTCCCAAGAGCCCCGGGCCTAGCCTGTCCTGCAGAAACTGCGGGCCGGGCTTTGACCCTGAAGCCTTGGCTGGGGCTGGCAGCCAGCAAAGGGAGCCAGGAGGGGCAGGAGGGGTGAGCTGCCCCCTCCTCAGGCCTGCTGCCCCACCCACCCAGCCGGCGGCCTGTCTGCCTTCCTGAGCTCATTAACTGCAGGTCACCGTTCAGCAGGAAAGACAAGGTGTGGGTTCTGCGGGCGTTCATTAGCCGTGAGAGGAACAGTGTGTGTGAAATTAGCAGTCACCTGAGGACCTCGATAATTTCATAATTAGGAGGGCTAATGGCTCCAGCTCTGGATGCCAAATGACTTAACCCCTCGCCTGCTGGGCCCCCAGCCCCCAGCCCAAGGCTGCAGGGGAGGGCCTGCAGCACCTCTCTGGTCCAGTCCCCCTCCCCAGGGCCCACTTGTGTTCATTTCTGCCTCCCCAATGCCCAGCACAAGGGCTGGCCCAGAGGCTGTGCAAAAACAAAGTTTATGGACTGAATGAGTGAATGGATGAATGAATGAGCAGGTGTCTGAATGGGGAAAGAGTTCCAGCCCCCGCTGCAGGTGCAGGGGAGGAAGGCTTCGGAAAGGGGTGAGGAACGGCTCTCCATCTGTGTGAGTAGGTGTGTGGCTGTGCACAGGCTTGTGTGTGTGTGTGTGTGTCCACGTCCACGCTTCAATCTGTGAACATACTCATTCTGCTCCTTCCTGTCTGGAAACAGGTGCTCTGTGACAGGGCCCCAGCGCCTCCCTTGGTGCCAGCCTCTCCTGGCACCACCTGAGTAGTGATGTTTCCAGAATTTCTATGTGGGAGAGTTTGGGGGTTATTCCTGGGGAGGGAGGGATTCTAGGGGGCTTGCCTTGAACCTGTAGTTGGATAGCGAGTGCACGGTTTTTACTTAATTGAATGTTTTGGGGGGAGTCTGGGGGACAGGTGCTAATAATGAGGGGCTAAAGGCACACCCTTTAGCAGAGGGGGAGCTGGGTAGGACAGCCTCCGAGGACCCCAGCCCCACCTTGCTCAGCCGGGCCCCACTCCTCCCAGCCTTCCCCTCGTCCTGTACAGGTGAAGGCAGAGGTGGGGGGGGGGTCCACAGGGCTCAGGCCCCTCCCCCAATCTGGGACAACTGGCTCTGAGCCTCCCGCCCCACCCGCTCCCCTAACTGCAGTGGGGAGGAGTGGAGTGGGGTGAGCAGGGAGAAGAGGAGGTGTGAGGAGCACAACAGAGGACTAGCTGGAAGAATGGGGGGAAGGGGGCAGGAAGGGGAGGAGGAGACCGGGTAGAAGTCTGAAGGAGGTGAGAGAAGACAGAAGATGGGGGGAGGGAGGAGAGACAAGGAGGCTGAGAGCATTATCAGCACTTAAAAAGCCGGCAGCTCAGTTCTTCTTTGGCACAAATAATGGCTTTTTATGAATAAATCATGTGTCAGACGCCTCCCAGGGAGTGGGCATGGAGGGAGCGGTCTGCTGGGCTCCAAGGCTGGTGGGGAAGGGCCAGCTGCAGCCCCCCCAGCTGCAGGGGTGTTGCCCCCTTTCTCCTGATGGGGCCCAGCAGGACAGAAGCTGTGTGTGGAATTAGGACCGGGCCTGAGCCCGGCAGAGCGCAGTCATTACTCTGAGGTGGTCCCGTTGCTCCCTGCCCATGAGCTGGGCTGGATCCCAGGTCTGGAGTGTCCCTCTGCTCCCCTCCCCTCCGACAGCCGGCAGAGCAGCCCAGAAGATGCTCCTGGCAGGGGAACACCAGCGCTGGTGCTTCCCGACAGAGAGGGATGTGCCAAGGCAGGCAGGCACACCCAGCAAGGAGGGCGTGCAGTGCACATGTGGGGATGGGATAGGGGGAGACAGGGAGCAGCTCACACAGGCACAGACCCCACAGCCCCGGGCACTTGTGTGGCACACTCAGAGATGGATCCCCTGTGGTTCCCACCACACCCACACCCACACACTCTTGTGCACGCACATGCTCAGCCATGTGCACACTCAGATGGGGAGACCTCAAGCACCACCTAAACGGCGCCCCAGCACACTAACACCTAACACACACACACACGCATGCGCCCGCAAGACAGTTGCACATGGGGCTACATGGACACACACAGACCTGCACACACACACCAGCAGCCCACCCTCCATCAGCCTAGGGTGGGGGCAGCTTTGCAGCCCATATGGAGCCCAGACTCAGCTGGGCTGAGTCTGCTTGTGGGGTAGGGCTAGGGCATTGGTCCCAGGAGAGGAGCCATCAGCTTCTATGTGCTCCCAGCCCGGCAGGGACACCCAACACACCACACCAATGAAGTCTCAGCCCCCCAACTCTGAGCCCAGAACCTATGTGGATGCCGCTGACTCCAAGCACCTCTGCTCCTCTGCTCCCAGCCACCTCCTCCGAGGCAGTGGGGGCCGCAGGAGAGCCTGGGCACTGGAGGCACCTATTCAGTGGCAGGGACCCTGGCTCTGCCCCTTGCTAGTAGTGTGACCTCAAATAATAAGTGCAATCTTTTTGTTCCTCAAACTTATGAGACACGTGCTAATGCCCCATGTTCCAGACCAAGAAAGTGAAGCTCCAGGAGGTAAGAGCACTGGGCATTCCTTTCTAGAACCACATTCTAGGACTCTAGGACTCCAACCCCACAGTGTCCTGGTTTTCCTTGTCCTCTCCCTCTGGTTGCTTCTTCTCAGCCAGTGCGTCCCTCTTCTTCTGCCAAGGTGTTCTCAGGTGTTCATCAGAGCAGACTTGGATTCCCTACTCTTCTCTCTCTGCAACATCCCCCCGCCCAAGCCACTCCCAACACCTCAGTGACAACCTCTGCATTCCTGATTCTCTGACCTCCCTCTCCAGCCCAGACACCATCCTGGGCTCTGATCTCACTATCCAGGTGGATATACCCAGGGCACCATGTTGCCCAATGCCAGAGAATGCCATTCATACAGTATATACGCTCCTGAACATCCCTCCCCCTGCCCCAAATCCCAAAGATTCCCATAGAATGTAACTCAAATTGAGCCTGCCTGGGGCCCAGCACACCATTCTCCTCCTGCATCGATGCCCATCTCAAGGAATGGCCCTGTCTGCCCAGGCACCCAAGCAGAGCCAGGCATCACTTGACTCTTGCCCTCATCCCCCATGTCCAATCTACAACCAAGTCCCAATAAGTGTACAGCAAAGTAGATGTGAACTCATCCTTTCCCTTCCAGCCCCACTGCCCTCCCCATCCCCTGGTTTGAGTCACATCAGCCCCTCGGTTTCGGGTCACACAGCCTCTGGCCCATCAGCCTCCCTGCCATCAGGAATCTCTCTGCTGAGCTCAGCCACACTCAACCGCTGTTGGTTCTGGAATCCACACGCTCTCTTGACTGGGCCTTTGAACACACCGTTCCCTCTGTCTGAGTCCCTCCTCTTCCCAATGCCAACTCATCCTTCAAGGCTCAGTGAGACAGCACCCCCTCCAGGCACCTTCTCTGACTTCTCAAGTCCAGGATGAGTGCTGCCCCATCATTCATTCCCACAATGGCAGCCTGGCTTCTCCACTCATCACAGCTCTGATCTATAATCTCCTGTGGACTCATCCTTGCCCCCAATAAACCTCTAAGTGCCTTAAGGGCAGAGACTGTGCCTGGGGCAGCCCCAGTGCTTGGTATAAGGACTGGCACATAACGGGTGCTCACTAAATCTTCCTTGAATGAATGAATGAGCCGGACCTGTGCTGAGCACTTTACATACCTTTTCTCATTTACCCCTCACAAGAAATCCATGAGATAGGTGCTACTATGCTATGGTGTAGACCAGGAAAACAAAGCTACAGAGGTTAAAAACTTGCCCGTGGTGGCACAGCTGGTAGACCGCAGGGGATAGATTCCAATAGCAGCCTGTGCACCTCAAAGCCTCCTCCTTCCACCATCTCCACGGAGCCTTCATGAGTCACATTCCCTCTCTGACCTTGTTTTCCCATCTGCACAATGGGAACAAAATATTGTGTCCAATACAGGGTCTGGCACTAACAGGTTCTCAATAAATATTTGCATCCTTTCTCCCAATCTCAGGCTTATTCAGGACAGAATTTCCCCAGGCCCAAAACTTCCTGCATGCACATGTTCACAGAAACAGGTGCAGAGCTCCACAAGGCACATCTCCAGCGTCCGGAACTCAGTAGGCGCTTAACCAATGTGTGCTGCGCAGACAAGCCTGAGCGAATGCTGACACGTGCCCAGACACAAAGCTTCAATAGCGGCTCAAGCGCAGGGACTCCCCACCTCCCCAAGATCCCTGCCAATTATCCTCCGCCACTGCCACCCTCCTGCTAGCCCAAGGCGCGGGAAATATTTAAAACAATTTTATTCATGAAAATATGCTGTACAATGCACTCTACACGGCCTCGACACGGCACACACGCACACGCACACGCTGACGGCACGGCCACGGTACACTGCCTACGATACGCGCCGGGGACGCCGCGCCCACCGCCCGCCCCGACCGACCGGACACTTATAAATATGGGAGAGGGGCCAGGACTGGCGCGGAGAAAGGGGTGACGGCTTGGGGGTGGATCTGGGGCTGAGGCCCGCAGGAGAGGCTGAGACCAGTACTTGGGAGTGGGAGGGTTGTCAAGGACTGACTCCGACGGGGGAGAGGAGAGGCTAGGGCCGGCAAGGATGGGAGGGAGGGGCTGAACCGTGGGGGAGGGTGTGGCCAATGAGAGGGTTGCTGGCATTGGGCGAGTGAGGCCAAGACCGGTGGGAAAGTGTGTCAATTGGGAATCAGATCGCAGTTGGGGGTGGGGGAGGAGTCACAGCTAGGGCTCCGCAAAGGAAACTGAAGACCCGGAAACGCCCCCTCCCCCCCATGGCCCATTTCCTAGTTGGCTTCCCCAACCAGCGTCCACACCAGGCGTCCCACCTCGCTCCTCCCCACTCCTCCCCAGCCCAGAATTCAGCCTCTTCTCCCAGGCTCCCTGCCCCAGGAGTAGGGGACCGGGTGGCAGGAGTTTGGGCAGGAATGGTGGGATGTCCCAGCCCCTCCCTCCCATTTCCCTCAGCGGTCAACTTCTGAGGTCTCTAGCAGGGCTGGGGCTGCCTCCTGGGGAGCCAGAATTGAGGATGGGGACCCGGGGTTCAGGATGGGAAGACAGGCCCCTTGGGGACGGGACGGGGACACCCGGGGCGCGGGAGGCGGCCCTCAGCCCGGCACCCAGCTCTGGTTGGGGGGCGGGGCCCCGGCCAGGCCAGGGGGCGGTGGAGGCAGGGCCGAGTCGAAGTTGAAGTCCATTTCGTCGCTGTCCATGAAGTCGTTGAGGATGATGGACTCGACGTCGCACTCGAGGCTCCCGCTGAACATGTCGAGGTCCAGGTCGGCCGGGAAGCGGTCGGGCGCAGCACCCAGCGGCCCGGCGGCGGCGGCCGCGTACGGCCCCGGCAGCGCGTCCAGCAGGAGGCCGCCAGGAGGGCCCCCGAAGGCGGCAGTGTGGCCGGGCGGTGCCAGGCCCGCGGCGCCCGCCTCGCCGGGCAGCGTCATAAGGCTGATGGGGTGGGCTAAGGCACTGCGCGAGGGCGCGGGCGGCGCGTACGGGGCGGCCCCCTTGCCGGGGTAGGCGGCCGACGCGCCCGCCAGCACCAGCTCCCCTGGCGCGCCCAGCACCGGGCCGGGCCTGGGCGCGGGCGGCGGCGGCAGCAGCGCGGGCAGCGCCCCGGGGCGGAAAGGCGCGGCGGCGGGCGCGAAGCTGGCCTGCTTGTTCTCCTGGATGGTCTGCATGGGCAGGCGGCGCAGCGCGCCCAGCGCAGGCGGCCCGAAGCCCCCGCCGTAGCCGCTGCCCTTGCAGCCGCCAAAGTAGGCCGGCGTCCCGGCGCGGGCCCGCGGCCCATACGCGTCCTGCGCGCCGTCCAGCAGGGCCTCGGGCAGCCCCGCGCCGCCGCCGTGCAGCCCCAGCGGGCCTCCCAGCTCGGCCAGGCGGGGCAGCTCCCCGGGACAGCGCGCGCCCAGGACCGGCGACAGCGCGCTCGCGGGGCTCGGGTACATGAGCGGCGATGACGGCGCCAGGGCCTCCAGGGCCTCGTCGTCCTCCAGTTCGGCCGCCTCCCCGAGCATAGGTCTCCCGCCGCCGCGGAAGTCGGCCCACGCCTCGTAGTCATCGCTGGCGTGCGAGGCGGGGCTGGCGGCCCATTTGGCCGCAGCGGGCACCGGCCCTGGGGCAGGCGCGCCCGGAGGGCTGTCGTCTGGGCTGCGCTCGGGTGCTTGCAGCTGCTTCTTCTTGCTTGCCTTGCCCTTGATGCGCAGGAACTTGGCCCCGTTGTCCATGGACACGGCCCGGCGCCGCGGGGTCTTGCCCGTCTTTCCGCCTTCCGGGTTCAGCATCCACCACGAACTCTTGCCT
Source organism: Varecia variegata (assembly GCA_028533085.1). Taxonomy (NCBI): domain Eukaryota; kingdom Metazoa; phylum Chordata; class Mammalia; order Primates; family Lemuridae; genus Varecia; species Varecia variegata. The sequence continues at coordinate 81,096,830 of CM052444.1, forward strand.
GTGCCTTCGTTCTGCACACGGATGAAACGCGTGTGCAGCGACAGGTTGTGTCGGATGGAGTTCTGTGGGCAGAGACAAGGGCGGGGAGTGGGAATTGAGGAGGCCATGGGGAAACAGGGGGTCGTGATGGAACGAGGAGGGGAAGAAAATAGAAGAAATGAGAGGAGAAGAGAATGGAGAAGAGCCAGAGGGGGAGGGGAGGAAATAGGAAGGGTGGAGGGGGTAAGAGGGTTGGGAGAAGAGGGGAGCAGGTGTAAGTAGCAGGTCGGACAAACCCAGAGTACCCACCCTCTACCCCAGAACTGCACCCCCCACCCCACACAGACACTGCCCAGAGGGCGAGGCTTGAGCTTTGGGCCTCGCCTTTTCCTGGGGGTATGGCCAACCCTGAGGACTGCTCCGAACCTGCGGGGGCACCTCGTCTCCCCAACTCAGCCAAGCCCCAGGCGGGGCTAGCCAGGCTGCCAGGGTCCCCCGGCAGATTATGTAAGGGCTCATGCCGCCGCGGCTCATTTGTCCGCCCCCCTCCCTCCCCGGCCTGGCATGGCGCCAGGAGCCCGAAAACCCAGGGCTCCAGAAATCAATCTCGCGGTGACTGATTAAGCCCTGTTTAGAACTAATTGCTCTTTCGTGTGTGGGGAGAATAAATTACCTGCTTTAATTTCGTGTCTTTAAAATGCAACTGCAGGTAGAGAAGACTGTTAACCCTTTGCTGGGAGGGCCTGGCCAGGGAAAGCAGAATAGGCCGGGGGTCTCCAAGGTGGGTATATGCCTGAGACTTTTCAGAGATTTCCCCCCAACTCCTCTGAGCTCCTGTGAATTCCACAGAGGCCTTGGATCCCATCAAGCCCCTCAAAGGACAACCTTTGGCCATGGAGACCTCGAACCCCAGCCCTGCTCAGTGCCTGCCTTCAGGCCAGCTCAGCTCTGCAGCCTGCCCTTTGGGCTACAGCCCGCCGACCCCTCCTGACCTCCCCACCTGCCCTCAAAGCCCCTTCCTGGTGGAGCCTTCACAAACCCCCACAAAGTAGGTGGCATAATCCCCATCTACACACAAAAAGACCTAGGCTCAGAGAGGCGAAGTGGCTTGCCCATGGCTACCAGCCCTTTCTGCTGCCTTCAGTACTTCCCTGGGTGTCACCTTTGCCGCCTCTGTACATTTCCTCCTCTTAATTTCTGCTTTGCCAGTCTCCAGTGCTCCTCATGTCACTGCCTGCTTTTGCCAGGCCTGTCCTGAGCGCAGAGGAAGGCTAGGAGTCCACAGCTCCCAGCCACTGGCCTGGCTGCCCGCAGGAACCTGGGGCAGAACTTCTGCTGGGCCTGCCGAGCCCCACCCCTGGGGCCTCCCACCTGGTGGTCTCGACCTCCTGGCTCAGGCACTGCTGTGGAAACAGCACGGGCTTGGGTATCAGAGGGCTGGGCAGGATGCTGTGTGATCATGGGCTGTTTACTCAAATCTCTGTGGGCCTCATGAACTACTCTGACAAAATGGGCTACATTCAGTGACCATGTGTTAAAGCTGTAAGATCCTTACGTGAGATAATGTGTGAGAATAAGTGTTTGGTGAACACAACAGGTAATCATAAATGCTGGTTACATCCCTCACTTTGGCCAGAAGACCTCACCTCCTAGATCACCCAACAGATCTGCTCTGAGTCCATCTCCTTAATATCATGCTCCGAGTGCAGCCGGGCTGGGCACCAACAACTCTGGGAAGCTGGCGTTATCCTGTTCCATAGAGCAGGGAGCAGAGGCCCAGGGGCATGCTGTAACTTGCCCGTGGCCCCACAGCTAGGCAACGGTGCCAGGTACCACTCCAGCCCTGCCCAGCTTGTGGACCTGCTCTTAACCTGCTAATCTGCCCGAGCACACTCACAGCCACTGCTCTGTGAGAACTGTCCCTCCCGCCTCCTCCCCACCAGTCTCCAGGAGGAGGGGGCCTTCCTGTTGCCCAGCGTACCCTCCCACCCCTTACCCCCAGCTCCCAGTACTGACGCTTCAGGGCCCCATGCTCACTGTCTCTGGCACTTTCTTGCCTTGGGTGACAACAGCTGGAGCTTGCCAGCCTTGCCCTGCCTGGTTTCTCCTGGGGCCCTGAGAGGAGGGGAGCTGGACCCCCAGGGAGTGGTGCTCCCTCAAGCAGACACCCCCTTCCCTGTTCCCGCCCCTGCACCTGGCTCCCCAGCCCCTCCCCCACACCTGTGTTGAGGATCCTCCGAGGCCTCAGTTCTCCCCCATAGGACTGTCTGGCTTACCAGAGGCTCCACCTCCCACCTCCCCAGTTCTCCAGCGGGAGGCCAGCAGGCCACTCTATCAATGTGCCAGCCTGGTTCAGAGCGGGGAGACACAGGAAGGACATCACCAGGTGCCAGCCCTAGCCAATACCTGCCCATTCATCCCTGGGCACTCTAAGTTCTTTATCTCACACAATCTTTATGTCAAAGGGTGATCCCTGTCTCAAGATGAGGAGAGTGAGGCTCAGAGTCGTTAAGTGACTTACCAAGGTCACGCAGCTTATTAGAGGCAGGGCCAGGTACTGATTTCAGGGTGGTCTTACTCTGAGTCTAAAGGACATCACATTGCACCACGGGAGAGGGAAACAGGTCAGAGAATTCCCAAAGAATCTTAGGAAGCCAGTGCTCCAGTGTTCCTCAAGCTTTCCATGTAAACTGTCCCTAGAAGTTGGTAGCATGGGGAGGCTGGGGGCATGATGAAAGGTCAAAATTTCCAACAAGCCTTATGCTTCCTTTTTAGAATTCAAGAAAATTCTGCATGTACTTCATAATCCACATTCCCTTCATAAACATAAAAACCACCAAGACGTGCTGCAGGCCTATGAAGGTTTGTGTCCTTCCCCCCTCTGTCCCCTATCCAGCCAGGTACCTCCGGGAGCTCAAGCCCCAGCCTGAAACCATGGCTGGTCCAACCCAGGGAGAGCAAAGGACTTGCCCAAGGTCACCCAGGACCTGGTGGCAGAGCAGGGATGTGGGCCTAGGCCTTCCCACTCACCAAGCCTGACCTAGGTAAAGGGAGAGGTCCTGGCCTCAGTTTCCCCAAGTATAAACTGAGGAGATGGGCAAGTTGTACTCTGGGGACCTTTTCAGTTTGACACTGAAAATTATTGGAATCATCCACTCTAGAGGTTTTCAGACTTTTTTCTTAAAGTAGTGGAACTGTTTTCATAAATGGAATCTAATGCAAAACTTAGGTGTTACACATTCTAGCCAACAGGGGTGGGAGTGGGAGTACCTGGAGCCCTGCCCACTCAGCACCCTCCCTCAGAGAAAATGAGGTCCTTGGACAGGGTAGTGGAGGCGTAGAGGGATGCCATGCCTTGCCCAGGGCCACCTGGGGAGGGGGTTCACAGCTGGGCAAGGATCTAGGCCCCTGACTGCTGAGCTGGGCTCTGTACCAGGTGTGCACCAGGGCTGGGCCCCATGAGAGAAGCCCAAGCCCTGCAGCCCAGTCTGGCTCCTCAGGGGCCAGCCACCTGGTACCAATCCCAGCTCCCCGCCAAGATCCAGTGGCAAGTGCTGATCGCAACTCTGGCTCACCTGCAAGGCCTCCTGGGAGGCCAGAGGCCATGGAGGAGGTGAGGGAGGCAGAGAAGGGAGATGCCTCTGCCAGGCAGCAGTAACCAGGGCTCCCTCTTGGAGTCACCTAGCAACCCACCACCATAGCCACAGCCCTGGCATGCCCGGGCTCCCCTGGTGCCCAGAGCTGGGCCTGGCTTCTGGGGCCCCACACCTACATCCAGGCCCAGAGCCTGTTCCGAAGCGAGATAGGACCTCCCTGATTTGTGGCCCCAGGGAGACCATCTGGGGGCAGAAGGAAAGGATAATGGGTGTTATCCTACATCCACCCACCCCATTCTCCCTCAGAACCTGGGCCAGGGAGACCAGTCCCCTAGGCCTTACCCGCCAGGGAGAGGAGGCTGGCACAGGGCAAAGTGCATGGGCTCTGGTGCCGGATCCGGATTCCAGTTTCAGCTCCATCACCCATGGGCAGTGCCGCCCTGGAGCAAGATGCTTTGGAGTTCCGATTCCTGCTTCCACCCTCACTTCCCTGCAGCACTCCAGGAGTGGCCGGAGTGACCCTTTAAATAACTGGGATCATGTCCAGTCCCACCCAGATCTCTCCAGTGCCCTCCATTTCATTCAGAGTAAGGAGCAAAGGCCTTGCCGTGGCCCTCATCCCCCTCTGTGACCTCTCAGGCGCCCTGCTCCATCACTCCCTCCTGTTCCTCCAGCCCGCCAGACATGGTCCCACCCTCCCCCAGTGCCCACAGAGATCTTTGAGCTCCTTCAAATCTTTGTTCAGAGCTCACCTTTTGCAACAGGGCCCATCCTGACCCCTCTTAAAAACTACTCCTCTTCCCTGGCATTTCTTTGCCCCCGGAACCTACTCTGCAATTTTTCTAAAGCAATTATCACTTTCTAAATGAACACATAATGTATTTATCCTCTGTTTTAATTTTTTATTGGTCTGGTTGCCCTTATATTAAAATATAAGCTTCATGAGTGATTCATGTCCATTTTCTTAAAACTGTTCCCCAGGTGTTTGATACATACTGGGCACCTAAATGTTTGTCAAATGAATGAATGAATAAATGATAGCGAAAGTACATGTGTGTAAAGGGGAGTGCTACTGTGTTGTAGGGAGAATTAAATGAGACTGGGCAGTGGCTGGCACGCACAGGGGCTTTTCCAAATTGAATGGAGAGAAAACGTAGGAGAGAGTGAGAAACGAGCTGTGGGGTGGACAAAGGCAGGAACGGTATGAGCCGCAGAAGGAACCGCAGAGAGGGGTGAGGGCTGCCGTGAGAGGTGAAGGAGGGCTCCCAAGGTGAACGGGGCAGCTGCCCTCTCCGTCCCCCACCCCGCTGCCCAGAGAGACTTGGAGAACCCCGGGCTTGTGCACACCAAGGTCCCTCTAGCCTGTGCCATCGGGGCCAGGAGACGCTCCCGGAGTCCCAGTGGGAACAGAATAACCTCGTCCTTGCTGACGGTGCCTCCCCCATGGACAGGGTCTGATCCATTTGGTGGCGGCAGCTCATCTATCCAGCAGGACACCCTCATCTATTCCCAGGATACCCTTCGTCCACGAGCAGTAATGCATTCATCTGACAGCACAACCCCATTTATCCAGCACACCAGTCCCATTTATCCAGCAAGTACAACCTCATTTGCTAACAGCACTCCATTCACCTGACGGGCCCCCTCATTTATCCAGCAGGACACCCTCATTTATCCTCTAAGTCGGACGCTCTCCTTCCTCCTGTGGTGTGGCTGTGTTCTCCGACTGCGCAACCCGACTGATCCAGCAAGACGTCATCTCTCCTACAAGTACACTTCATCCCCTGACAGTACAACCTCATTTATCTAATAATGCAGCCTCACCTTGCCTCCAAGTACCACCTCATTCCCTGACAGTACAACCTCGTTTATCTTCCAGTACAACCTCATTTCTCCTTCCAACACACAGCTTCATTCTCTGACAGCTCAACCTCATCCAATCTTACTTCTCCGGCTGGATCTCTGGGGGCAAGGGAGGAGTATGGAGAGAAGAGAGGTCCCACCATTTGCTGTCCCCTGCCTACAAGGGCTACCTGGTGCTATAACTACATCCAACCCCCCCAGGCCCAGAAGGGCCCACGGACTTTGAGTTCTAGGCTGCTTGGCATAGCCAGAGCTCCACTATTGCCCCGCCTCCTGTTTTGTCCCTACTAGGGCTAAAGAGGATCCACAGGATGGATTCTGGGACATGTTCTCTGTGCCATTTTCTGACCTTGTGATCCTGGGCAGTGGGGCTGGGGGAGGTTACCCTTCGGGGGCACGTTCAGTGGTGTGTTGATAAATGTTTGACAACTAGCTCTCCAGGAGGTAAAAAACCCACCTGATGTGATTTGTAGCTTTTGCTGATTTCTGTGGTATGGATACTCCTATCGTAGCCACTTTTAAGCTGCCAGCAGGATGTCACTGAGTGCAGAATTGGGAAGAAGTGTGCATGATCGGTTCTCATGAGCTGGCGCAAGCCAGCTCTCACACACCACTGAGGCAGGAGAAGGGCACCACCTACTACGTGCCAGACTTAGGCTAGGTTCTTTTCATCCTGATAACCATCCTGTGAGTGGGAACTGCTATTTTAAAGGGGAGAAACTGAGGCTCAGGTGGGTTAAATGATTCCTGAGGCCACGAAGCTGTGAAATGACGGAGAAAGGTTTGGGTCTCAGGGCTATTGGATTCCAAAGCAAGGGCTCTTCCCACGCCTACCCTCAATGTGGTAGCGGACACTCTGCTCTGCTGTTCACCCCAGTGGCCATCCCTGCCTTGGCTCTCAAGCCCAAGTTCTATTGGACGTCACCTGATACAGCACACTCAAGCCTTATGCCCCCATCCACCACCAACCCTGTACTTGGGGGCTTCCAGGATCCTCCAAGTTCAGTCCTGGGTCTTGTGTCTGCCCACTCAAGCCCAAGCCCAAGGTCAGAAGTGGCTGCCTCTCCAGGTTCCATCACAGTCAAAGGCCCAGCCCAGCTCCTCCCTTTAGTGCCTCCCCCGAGCAAAGACCACCCGTGCGGCTGTACTGAGAGCTCTGATCCTCTCCATGACTCCCATTGCCTCTATCCCTCTTTCCCTCCCTTCCTACATAAAGCAAGGTCAAAGGCAGCAGTTGGAATCCCAACTTCATCCAAGTGACCTTGGCCTCCTGGTAAATGGGTTAACAACCCCAACATCCACAGGGAGAGATAGGACCTGGCTGAGATCCCACATGTCAAGAATCTCATCCCTTCCCTGTCTCAAAGCCCCAGGAGCCACCGCCCATCCCACCCATTCCCCCCACCCCACCCTGGGGCCCCAGCCTGGCCCAGGGACACACACCTGTGTCAAACAGAGCCACAGACTCCCCAAGGGTCACTTGCCCTGCCACCTGGGGTGAAGCTAGGGTTCTCAGTCCAGGCAGGCTTCCTGGCAGAAGAGGTAACTAGATGACCTCAGGAGTCCAAGGCCATGTGCGAATCCTTGGCACTAGGGATTGCAGTGGAGAAGGGCAGGTTGGGGGCATAAGGCCACAGATGTCTGCAAGTGAGTGGGCTCAGGATCAGCAGTGGAACAGAAGTGGGCACTAGGGGCCCAGGAGGAACCAAATGTCCAAAGCAAGGCATGAGGTCAAGAGTCAGACTCTCTGCCCCACCCCGCGCTGCCCCTGCTCCCCCAGACTTCCACCCTGAGAAAGCAGAGCCCACACACCCAGCCTGGACAGCAAACAAACCACCAACAGAAGTCCAAGCTCACCCCTACTCAAAAGCCCGTGGCTCCTTGTCACCTATGGGCTTGGGTCCAACTCCAGACTGACACTCAACAGCCCTCCAGCCTCATCACTCCCATCCCCTTAGGCCCACATGGGCCTCCAGCCACCCCGGATGTCCACACTTCTGTCTCTTTGTACACTCTGTTCCCTTTACCCTTGCCCTTCTCACTGCTCCACCAGTTCCTGCTCCTCCGTCAAGGCCACCTCTATGGCACCTTCCTAGTCCCCTCTGCAAACCCCCCAAAACAGATGCTCTCACTGCTACTGCAGTGCTACTGCAGAGATCTAACTGCAAACCAGAGTGAGACTGTGTACGAGGCTGCCGCCCTGCTTGAACTTTGTGGGGCAATCCTTGGCTCACGGGAAGTCTGTGGATACGATGGAGCCCTTGGCAGCCATGAACGCTCAGGACAGGCATTTCTGTGCAGTTTCTGTTCAGCAAAATCTCAGGCCACAGTTCTAAGCCTTGCCCAGCCCCTACCAGGGTCCTGCCTGAGTCTCCTCCCTCCTAGTTTGCCCCGCAGCTCCTGCTGCCTCCACCACCCACCCACCTTCCTCAGCACTTCCTGCCTCCTTGGGAGAATTCAGCAAAGTAAGGAGGGAAGGACTACTATTTCCCGAACACTTACCATGTGCCACGCACTGTGCTGCCACTCAACAATTATCACCTCAATGAGTCTTTGTAATAACCTGAGTTGGTTTATTATCTCCATTTCACAGATGAGAAACTGAGGCTCCAAGAGACAAAGTGACTAGCCCAAAGTCGCATAGTATAAGTGGGAGTGCAGGAGTTTGCACCCAGGGCCCTTGCTCTTCCTCCTGCCCTGAGACACCTCCAGAGAGGAGCAGAGGCCAGGCAGAAGCTCCGGGGGAGCCTGGGGTAGGGGCGGGGACGGCTGTCCACACTGGCTCAGCAGCCCCTTCTCAGACCCTTTCCCCCCTCATCCAGGATTAAACAGAATCCCTAAATGCAAAGCCACTGAGACCTCTCCCTGTCTCTCTTCAGTCTGAGCCCCCTCCTTCCTTCTGCAGGCAGCACCTCCCACTCCCCTGACCCAGGCCCTAGGAGCAGCTGCAGTGACCTCACCAAGTCCTGCCCTGGGCCAGCTCTGGGGAGGGCCCAGCAGCTGTGCCCCAGCCCTGCAGGCTGGCTCCTGGGGGAGAAAAAGGAGGAGTGGGCACAGTGCCAAGAGAACCATCTGCTCTCCCAGGGGCATGGCCACCCGCACAGACACCGGCCTTGCCCCTAGGGGCCGCCCTTGGCCCTCTGTCCCCATGCCAAGGGGCTCCCAGAGCCTAGGGCAGCCCACCCAGCTGGGGGCACCAGCCCTCATCTGCCATCTGTCTTGTCCTGGAAACTAAGGGGTCCTTGTAGGACATGTTGGAGTGCTGAGAATGTCCACTGAAAAATGAACAAGTGCTCAGGGTAAGCCCTAGGGGCAGAGGCCAGAGGCCGGGGTTGGGTGTGCTGAGCCAAGCCCCAGCCTTGCTGGGCTAAGAGCCCTCAATCCCCTCCCAGGGCCTCCATCCCCGCACATCTGCTCAGCTGGCAGGTGCCTCTGGCAGAGGGCAAGCCCCTTCCCCCAGAGCCCCAGCTCAGGTTACAAGAGGAGGAGGAGGAGGAGGCCAGCTGAGGACAGAGGGAGGAGACAGGAGGGAGAAGGAGGAGGCCTGTAGCTCCCCAGAGTGTTGGGGGAGGGGAACACAGAGCCAGAGAGGGAAAGGCCGTGCCCAAGGTCACAGAGCCTGCCAGAAGAGGAGCCAATGTCCTGGGGTAGGCAACTCTGGGTTCAAGGGGGACCTTGAGCAAATCATTTCCTTCATCTGTGAAAATGGGAGGCCCAAAACCTGCCCTGCTTGCCTCCCAGGCCATGGGAAAGGCTCTGGAGGCTAGTGGGTCAAACTAGGGGAAGGAGGGAGCTTGGACATCCTGAATATCTGATACCTAGGGCTCAGGAACAGGAAAGGGAGGCCTTAGAGGAAGTTCTGCCCTCTCTTCCAGCACATGTGCACACATACTCACACACACATGCACACACGCGCATGAGCGCGCACACACAGAATTCAATGTCTCCGGGGGTCAGGGCCTAGGGAACCCTACCCTATGTAGCAGGGCAGTGGTTCCTTTTCTTTCCCAGAGCAATGAAAAGCAGTGATGATTTCTCACAACAAAGTTTAGGCACAGACTTATGATTATCCCATTTTGTAGAGGAGGAAACTGAGGCTCCGTTGCCCAAGGCTACTCAGAGGGTAAGTAAGCAGAGCTAGGTTCTTCCCTACCTTGTTTGCCTCCAAGGCTCCTAACCAGACAGCTGAGAGATTCTCAAAGCACCAAAGGGAGCTGCACATGGCCTCAGGCCTGGCATCGTGCCCTCTCTGGGCCTCCACCCTATCTCAGACTCCACTTCTCCTCTGGACTCCAGTACCAAGTCCACACTGGGTGCTTGAGCCAGTCTTTCCACACTACCCGTGGGTGATCTTTCTGCCCGTGCCATTCCCACCCCCACGGCCCAGAGTGCCAGCTCCTGGGCTTGCCATTCAAGGCCACTCACTGGCACCCCTAGCCTCAGCTGGGCTCTGGCCAGCACAGCCAGACCCTGAGGGGCTCCCCAGAGAGTCCTGAAGTTTGGACTTCCTTTGTCGGTTTCCCCGCCTCCACCTCCAAACACCCACCGGCTCATTATCTGACCTTCCATCATGAACCTGAGCAGTTTTTATCTTGAATCAGAATCAGTGTCCTCATCTTATCTCCCCAGTTTGACCTGCAGGCTGGGACCTCAAGGTCAGGGAGCGAGTCCAGTTCCCCTCTGAGCAGTACTGCATGGTATGTAGCCCTGGATTACAGTGGATGGAGGGAGCTGCTGTCAGCCCTGGCGCCTGCAAATCAGGGGGACATCCAGCTGGTCTGCCCCTGTGCTCAGGGAGCTCTCTGTCTGGAAAAGGGAGCTAGGGGCCCCAGGGCCATTCCCCACGCTAGAAACCTGAGGGCCAAACTCCAAGGGATAGCAGAGGGAGGAAGACTGAGGGGAGGGGTGGCGGGCAGAAGGGGGGAAGGTCAGCTTGGAATGACCTGGCCAGAGCACTGGGTTAGGGTGGAGTTAGCCTGGGAGAGGTTCATTTGTGCCACGTACAGTGGGACACTGCTCAAGCCTCTTATTTCTCTCATTCTTTTTTCCTCACCTGCAAAATGGGGATAGTGACAACACCGGCTTCACAGGGTTGCTGTGAAATTAAATGAAAGAATGTATGTAATGGCACATGGCAGGTTGAATCCTGAGCTGAATAGTTCAGTGTGGCTAAAGCAAGGGTCAGAAGATGGGAGGGTGGCTGGAGTGTCAAAGTAAGGCCCCAGGACTGGATCGAACAGCACTGGGCTGCACAGCAGATGGGGAGCTGAGAGCAGTGGCTGTGACTTTCAGTTTCCTCACCATTCCAGCTCCAGAGAGGCTTCCTGAGTATTTATAACCACACAGGCACTGGCCTTGCCCCCAGGGGCCGCCCTTGGTCCTCTGTCCCCATGCCAAGGGGCTCTAGGAGCCCAGGGCAGCCCTTCCCTCCTTTCTGCAACCAAAGGCTCTCAGTTGCAAAGCACATCAGCCCCGGCTGTGGCTCCAGTCTGCGTCCTATACTGCGTGAATCCTAAGGTGGGGGGTGGAGGGGCTCAGTCCCGTGGAGCTGACTGTACAGGATTCAAATCTCAGGAGGACCCCAAAGGAGCAAGGAGGGGAGGAGTGGCCTAAGCTGGGCAGCCTGCACGGAGAAGAAGGTGGTCCACTCTGGGAAGAGGGGAAGGGGGACAAGCAGGAAGCCAGGAAGCCACCATCTAAGGCATTGGTTCAGAATGACCTGTCACGAGACACCTGATAAATACAGATTCCAGAGCCTACCTGCTGACCCTGATATAGAGGGTCTGAGATAGGGACTGGAAACCTGTGCTGTCCAAAAGCTTCTAGGTGACTCTGATCATCAGCCAGGCTTATGAGCTAAGGATTTAAGGCAAGTATTCTCAAGAAGACATACTGGGTTCCAGAAGCACCTGGAAGGTGGGTCTTTGTTCAAACCACCCAAGCCCTCCACCTAGTTTCTGAGGGGTGTCCTGAGGGATCAGTCAAGGAAAGTCGGTAGCTGCATTGGTGAGCATGTGACGACGGCAGGGGTGTGGGTTGAGAACTCTGGTGTCAGGTGTGAAGGTGGCAATGTGTGGGTGGCCTGAGATCAGAGGAGGCAGGGAAACTGGGAAAGAGGGCAGGGCATGGGCAAGGCCAGCTGAGGGCCCAGGGCTCCAAACAGAGAAGTCTGGGCTTGGTTGGCTCCCAGAAGAACTGGGGAGCCTGGGGGGGGGGGCGGTTCTGGAATAAAAGAGAGCCTTGGGGCAGGAGGGCGGGCGGGCTGGCTGGCGTGTGTGGCTGAGACAGCACTGGCACTGAGAGATGGACAAACGTGGTAGAGATGACAGGTCTGCGTCTAAATCCAGGCTCTGCCTTGGCCAAGTGACTTCACCTTTCTGGGCCTCCATTTCCTCAACTGCAAAATGGGGCTATTAATTCGTAGGTGGCAAGACTGGGGGAGGATGAAATGAGAGAATTTATGTGAAGTGCCCAACTGACAGCCTAGCACCCAGACTTCATTCTCTCAATTCTCATTCCCCTTTCCACAACAGGCACCCCCCTGAGAGACCAGAAAGACTCCTCTCTGCAGGGAGGGAGGCCCTGGGGGGAGGGTGTGGGAGGCCCCTCCCCCACACGCCACCTGGCCCCCCTCCCACCTCCACATATGGGTTGGGGGGTGGGGAGAGACAGCAAACAGCCAAACCCTCCCAAACAGGAGTTGGTTTCCATGGTAACCAGGGTGCCAGGAGAAGGGGGGCGCTCCAGATCCAGCTGTCCCCCTGAGCACCCTACCCGGGCCCCAGAGCATGAGCTATACCCACCCAACACCTTGAACCCTCCCCATCTGCCTGCTCTGGGGGCCAGCTGGGACTGCCATGAACACTCCCTTCATTGTGCCCAGAAAATGTTTGCCACCTGGGTACTGCCACAGGCAGGGTAGGCATCTCTAAGCAGGAGCCCCAAGTTCAAGTGCATCCACACCTGTACTCAAACGTGTCCACCTATGAGAAGCCCTCTCAGTACTAAGTGCCCACTGTCCAATGAACCCCTCATGGCTCCTAGAACCAGAAGGTTTATAAGTCCCACTACCAAAACGCCCCGAGACCAAGTTAAAGCCCTTTGGACACAGGTGAGAATACTAATACTAAGGACCAGAAGGGGAGAGAGCTTTGCTCTAGTTCACACACAGGTGTTCTGTCCACCCTGACACCTACCCCTGACTCCACAGCTGACTCAAAGGGCTGAACTAGGACATCCTGAGTGATTCTCCAGGAGGATGGGCCACTGCTGGGGAAAAGGAAGGAAGTCCTAACAGCTTTAAGACTTGTAGAGCAACAGAACGGGTGGTCCCAGAGGCTGTGAGTTCTCATCAGTGGGAGCACTAGGAGTGGGGCAGAAGAGCTTCAGTTGGAGAGGAAGCAGGGCTAGGGTATTGGGCTCCATGACCCTCCACCTTTTCTGAGACCCGAAGTCTAATTTGGAGGTGGAGGGAGTGCGTAGGCAGTCCCAGCCCCACCCCGTCCTGCTCCCCAGGCACTCACCTGGGAGGCAAGCTGCAGTAGGGAAGGGGTCTAAGTGAGTCAGCTAGGATGTAAGGGAAACTGAGGTGAGGAGGGGGCTCCCCCTGCTACAGCTCATGCACACACCTCCCAGAGGCACGCAGTCACATAAGCAGTCTGCACCACCCCTCAACCCTCACAAGACACAGACAGGCGGGCTTCCACAGCCCCCAGGATCCCGCATGGTTGCTGCCACTCAAAGACAGGGGAAGGTGGGCTGCAAGGAACAAGCCCCTAACCCTTCCAAAGTTCAAATCCAAGCCCTTCTCGCCAGCCCCCACCCCACCCCAATCCTACCCAATGGCACAGGAAAGCTTGAGTTTAGGGGTCAGAAGGGGGTCTAACTCCCAGATCTGCCACTTCCCAGGTGTGTGACCTCAGGGCAAGTCACTTCCCCACCTGGACAACAGGGGTGCTAACCCACCTGGGAGGGTAGTGGTGAGGATTTGATGGGACATGTTCTCAGCTGGTGGGCGCCTCTGTCCCAGTCTTCTTTCCGCCCCCTCCTGTCCTCTGGCAGGGCCTCTCCTGTTCCCCAACCTCCTTCTTATTTCTAGTCAGTCCAGAGGCTTGGAGCCCCCAGCGTGCAGAGGGGGCCCTGACCCACAGAAAGTGGGGGCTGAGGGCGCTGAACTTTCGAACCCGCAAACCCCCCGCGCCGTTCATTACCTTAACGCGAGTTAAAAATAACCGTCTCATCTCTTTAAATTAGTCTGTCTGCAATTACCGCCTGGCACGGCGCTGCCCGCCATCGTCCCGCTGGAGCGGCGCCAGGTGGCAGGCGGGGCCCTCACCCTGTCTGTCGGTCTGTCTGTCTGCCTCCCGTCCCCCTCTCCCGCGGCGCGGCTACCCCAGGGTCCTTCCCAGCGGCCCCGCCTCCCGAGCTCCCCAAGTTGCAAGTTGCGCGGGGAGGGGGGCGGCCGTGGGACGGTGGGGAGCGAGGGGGTCCGCGGGGAGCTGAGCACGGGGTGGGGGTGCCGGGGCACGGCGGCGGGGGAGGGGCGCCGGGAGGCCCGGGAAGCCGGAAGGGCCCGCAGCGCGCCAGCGCTCGTGGGTGGGTGTGAGCAGGTGGCCGTGGGAGTCTGCCGGGCGTGCCAGCAACTGTGCCAGGAGCGGCTGGCACGGGCTCGTGCCCAGGAGGCGGGCAGCTGCCAGCCCCCCGCTCGTGCTGAGAGGGGGGTGAGGACACCCCCCAACCGGGGCTCACACCGCCTCCTCCCACACCCCCACCAGCCCTCGGGGCTGGGGATCCCCGGAGGACAATGGAGGAGGAGGGAGCCCTGCTGGAGCCGGCTGGGGGGAGAGGAAGAGGGGTGGCCTACACTCACAACCATGGTTCAGCGCTGTAGCAGGACCCTGCTCCTGGCCTCTCAGATCAGTCTCTCCCTTCGGGCCCCCACCCCACCTGGAACTTACTGGGCCAGGGCCTGGGCCAGATAGGGGTAGCACCACCCCTCCACAGCCAGGCTGCCCCAGCCCCTGAGAGAGAAGGGAAGTCCCCATCCACTGCGCTCCTTCCCACCAGGCCTGGGGACAGGAATGGGAGGCGCCCAGGCCTGGGCTGGGAGCTCCCAATGGAGCTGGCAGCCAGGAAACACAATAGCAGGCAGAACAACTCCAGGGGCGCTAAGCGAAGGAGCACCAGGACTCCCAGCAGCCTGGAAGGCTTCCTGGAGGAGTCCAGGGCTAAGGAAAAGTGGCACTGGAGCATTGGAGAGGAAATGGGAGGCTCTACCCTGACAGCTACACTTTTGGGACACTGCAGAGGGAGAGGGACCCCCTGTCTAAGCCTAGATCCCAGTCCTGGAGGGAAACACAACCAGCTCCTTTGGTGGGGGGGTCCCAGCACTGAACCCAGCCTTTCTTTAGGCCTCAGCCTGGTTGGGTGTCCTGAGCCTGCTGCTGGTCTTGTCTCCTCCAATTCCTGTCCTTAGTACCACTCAATTACCTCCTCATCAGCCCTTCCTGATCTGGCCCACTCCACCTTTCCCATGCCACCTCCCTGCCATGCCTGGAGCCCTTGCTTCCAGCCTGGCACACCCAAATCAAACATGCACAATTCCACCTCCCTGCCTTTGGTATGCAGTCAACACCCCCTGGAAGACCATCTCCCAAATTCTCCCCTCCCCAGTGAAGGCAGGCCAGATGAAGTGTCACCTCCTCTGTGAGGACCTCCCTGGCTCCTCAGGGGATCTAACTCACCTTCTCCATACCCCTGTGCCCAGCCCCAGCCTTTCCTGTCTGCAAAATACAGGAAGGACCTGGGTGTGGAACTGGCTGAGCCCTGATGCATTCTGAAGGCAGGTCCAATGCCTGCCCCCTTGGTCCCTGCACCCTATATAACAGGGTTAGGTACATCCCAGGGATTCAAGTGCAACACCTTCATGGGGCAGGGGAGTGAGGAAGGAACAATGGGCCCTGGTCCCAGCCCTGGCACCTGAGATGTACCCGTGTCAACCTGAGACTGGCTAGGAGTTGGAGATGGCTCCTCCACCAGGCCCCTGGAGGAAGTGACTGGGAAAAGGGAAGGGGCTCAGGGCAGGAAGCTCTAGGAATGGGAGGGGAAGGAGGCTCCCTGGCTAGCTGGGTGCAGGGGGTGTGATGGAAGGAGGCCAGCCACTGAGGGGACAGCATTGGGCAGGCCCCATCCAGTGCCTGGGTGGTGTCTGCCACAGCCTAGATCAGGAGCCCAAGACTGAAGCTCCCTCTCCGATGCCCCAGCTCAGGATTGGGAGCCCGGTGCAGGGAGAACCAGTGTGTCCCCAGCAGTGTGGTGCAGTGGAAACCGCATCCAATCAGCAGGCAGGAGACCTGGGCCCTCATCCAGGGCCTGCTGCTCACTGATGCCCCAAGAAGAGTCCTAGCCCCTTCCAGGGCCTCAGTCTCACAGCCTGAGAAATGAACTCCTGGGACTAAATCATCTCCAAGCACATTCTCAACCACATTCTACGATTTATACCTGCCCCTGTTCAAATGCCATCGGTGTCTCCCTCCCACCCCCAGATGCCAGCAGGACACTGTTCCAGAGGCTCCGGGTGGCCCTGGAGGGAGATACACCTGAGCTGGAGTCCAGCTTTCCCACCTACTAACTGTGTGATCTTAGGCAGGGAGTCTTCCACTCTGGGCCTCAGTGCCCTCATCTGCAAATGTCACAGTAAAACCCCCTCAAGTACTGCTAAGAGCAGGAGAGGAGATGTGTGAAGGTGCCTGGCACAGAGCTTGGCCCAAGACCCTCAGTGAACTACATGTCTCTCCTGACTTCCAGCCTCATGTCCCCTCTTCCCATCTTTCCCTAGTCTTCCTAATCCATCAAGCCCAGTGGGAGCTACACCTCCTGCAAGAAGCCCTCCTGGCCTACTCTCCCCTGCCTCAGCATCCTCTGCACCAGTCACTCATTTCCTCACTCCTCCACTAGATATGCACTGGTGGCTTCTTGGTGTCAGGCTCTATGCTGGGTGCTGTGGGCATAGAATGGCTCTGACATTACCACTGTCTTCCAAAGGTGGGCTGGGAAGGGGAAATGAGACAGGACACAAACAACTAAAACCCATCGCACATGGAGAGGGCCAGAGAAGTGGAAGTCCTCAGCTGGCTAAAAAGGGTTAGGGAAGGCTTCTTGGAGGAGGCTTCCTGAACTCTGTGTCCTTGAGAACAGTGAATACATCTACAGGGAGGAGAAGGTGGGCCAGGGCATGGGGAGCAAGGAGGGAGGTGGGAGCCAAGCCCAAGGGCAGGACACACTTGGTAGAAATAAGTGTTCTGGTGGGGACTGAGCCCAAGGGGATGGGAAAGGAGACCCAGGTCTACTCCTCCAGCCTGTGTCCCAGCCCCATAGTGTCCCAAAAGAGACAGAGAAGCTGCCAGCACAAAGCCTGAGAGCCATGGACTCCCATGTCAGGATACCCTGGCCCCTACAATACTGCCCCTGGGCAGCTAGAGCTCCCCATGTCCACAAGCCTCCCCTCCTCCACTAGCACACCTCTTTCCTCTGACCCTGCTTGCAGCCACCACAGGGCACTGTCCTCTCCCTTGATATAGGCATGTTCCCTCACAGAGGCCCCCTCTCCCATAGGAAGCCTGACAACTCACCCCCTAGGTACAGGTCCCCCTCCAACCTCCTCTCCCCCAAAGGCGTA
>CM052444.1:81114044-81139914 GCA_028533085.1 Varecia variegata
TCATCACCAGTGCCCCCCATACCAATCCAGGTAAGGGGGGTCAGCAGCTGCCTCATGGCGAACTCAGATCTCAGGTCACCTGCCAAGTTTCCCACCCCAGGCTGGCTGGTGCCCTAGGGTGAACTCCTGGCACCACAAGAAGAGCTGTGGGCCTATGGTCACACTCTTCACCCTGGGGACAGCTCCAGGAAGGGCAGTGGAAGAGATCTGGGAGGGAAAGCAGCCACTGGCCCCAAGTCATTATTCCAGCTCTTTAAAAAGGGTGCCCTGCAGAAAGGGTAAAACAAGAGTAACACAAAGCAAACTCAGGGGAGGAAGGGAAGGCTCCCCAGTGCCCATGCCTGAGAATGGGCTCCTCTGCTATGCCCCCAAGGACCGGGTGGGGATGTTCCTCAGGGACGCTTCAAAGAGGCAGTCCCTCGTCACCCCGCCAGACCTCCCACCCCGTGTCCCTCCCCGCAAAGGAGCACGCACACAGCTGCTCCCAGCACGCCCCCGCCTGTCTGCTGGCCGGCCCCACGCCCTGGGCGCACACTCCGTGACCCCTGGGGGTGCAAAAGAGTCCCCTTCCCGATGGCCCGCCCAGAGCCCAGACGCACCTATCAGCCCCTGGAAGCCCCAGTCGGCGTCCCCAGTCCCCCTCCCCAGCCAGACGCCCCCACCTTCCAGCCGGCCGAGCTGTTGCTGTCGCCTTTATCCTTGAAGTAGGGCACGTAACGGACCATCCAGTCGTAGATCTGCGAGAGCGTGAGCCGCTTGTCCGGGGCGCTCTCGATGGCTTTGGTGATGAGGTCGGCGTAGGACAGGTTCCCCCACGCGTTCCGCCGGGAGCTCTTCGCTTTCCGCAGCGGTCCGACCTCCGCGCCCAGCGGCGGCGCTGGGGCCATCGCCGGGGCCGTAGCCCGGCGCTCCGGCCCGCAGTCCTCGGCGCCCTCAGCCACCCTTGCGCCCAGCGCTCCGTCCTCGTCGCCGGCCAAGTCGGGCTGCGGCAGGGGCCAGGTACACGAGCGCGGCCGGCTCTGCGGCGCGAAGTCCGGGTCCACGTCCACCTGATGCGCTCGCAGCTTCGCAGCCATGGTCCCGCCCGGCTCGGGCGAGGAGGGGAGGGAGGCTCCGCGGAGGGTGGGCGGGCGGCTCCGGGATCTGCACGCCCCGGGGAGGCCCACGGGAGGGGTCCCTGGCGGCGCTGGCTCAACCGCGGGGCGCCATGGGCCGGGGCGCGGAGGCAGGGGGCTGGACGCGCTGGGGAGCACGCAGGGAGGGAAAGACCCGGGCAGTGAGGGGGCGGCGGCCCGGGAGCCCAGCGGGCACACACCTCGCCCAGCCCCGCTTCTAGCACCTGCCGCCTGCCTGCGCCTGCAGCCACCACCGCCACCGCCGCTGCCGCCGTTCCCCGGGCGCCGGCCCTGCGCGCGGGCCCCGCTCTCCCGGGACCAGGCTGGATTGCACCATGCCGGAGCCCGAGTCGGTGCCGGAGCCCGCGCCGCCGCCGCCCCGTGAACGCCGCCGCCGCCGCCGCTCCGGCTCCAGCGCCAGCTCCCGCGCCTGCCGCGCTCAGCGCCGGCTGCACCTCGGGATGGGCGGGGGACGGGGAGGGGGCGGGCCCGGCGAGGGAGGGGGCGGGGCGTGCTCGCCCGGGCCGCGGAATCCTCGGCTTGCCCCGGTGCCCCGCCCGCGGGCTTGGGGTGGGGGCGCGGAGCTCCCAGCTCGGGCGACCCAGCCGCAGCCCCTGCACGCAACAGCGCCGCCTACGGAGCAGGGGAGGAGCGGCGGGCGCGACCCCGCCCCCTGCTCGGCGCTCCGGGAGGGGGCCAGGGGGCGGGACCCCAGTGCTCCCATTGGTCCGCGGCGGGGCTGTCCCGCCCACGGCCTCGACAGGATCCCTCCCAGAAGCGCGTCAACGGGTTATTGTTACAACCCGGGGTTTCCCGGGGCAACGGAAATGGGGCGGGGCTCAGAACGCTAGCCCCGCCTTCTACTCTGGGGAGGATCGCCCCGCCCTCTGTTTCTAGACCCTTGGCGTTTCCAAGTCTCCGTTCCAGCAACCTGACTGGGCGGATGCGCAAACTCTCTCTTCTTTGTGCCCTGGCCTGGCCTGGGGAAAAGGAATGGGTCAAGAATACCCGGGTTCTAGGGCAGGCTTTGGCACACTTCTAGCTTCTTCATCTGCAAAAGTGTTCTTCATGGGCTCTTATGGTGCCCGTGGGCATAGCTTTAGAGCTTCGGTGCTCAAAGTTTAACGTGCAGCAGAACCGTCCTCAGGAGCTTGTTAAGACTGCCGGGCCTCAGCTCCAGAGCTTCTGATTCTGCAGGTCTGGGTTGGGGCCCCAGACTTTGCGTTTCTAGCAGCTCCCAGATGATGCATAAGGGACCACACTTGGCAAATCGCTGTCTTAGAGTCTGTGGGAGGTTCTCACAGGAGCTGCTGGAAGAAGCGCTTGCCTTCATGGTGTTTGGGGAGAAGCTGCTCGTTTGGGTAACAGATATTTATTGAGCACCTTTGATGTACCAGACCCTGCCCAGGGCACTACAGGAGAGCAGCGACTGAGACAAATGAGGTCCCTACTGCCTAGACTACTGGAGTCAGATGTTAATCGGATCACGTGACCTCAGAAGGCGAGGCTAGCTGAGAGGTTGAGCAGTCCGTGACCTCATCCCACAGGGTGTTGGGCTAGGTTCCAGCTACCAGTGCACCTGCCAGCCTTTGCTCAGGGTATCTCTCCCCTCTGCCTAGGACAGGGAGGGGAAAGGGTTTTCCCCTCCCAACGCCCCATCAGAGATTCTCGTATTCTTCAAAGCTCTGCCCCAATGTCAGCTTAACCCTGACACCTTCCCTATGCCCAGCTCCCGACATTTGTCTCAGTTCCCTGCTCACCCAGACCACTTGCTGCCCTGCCAGCAACACCTTGTGTCCCATTAGCACAATATTCCTACTTAGCCAATCAGGAAACTGAGGCCCAGAGTGTGGAGGTGACTTGCCAGGACTTGCCAGTGGAGGGCATGGCCAGGACTAGAATCCCAAGCTTCGGACTCTCTCACCAGCCAGTACCTCCCTCCTGGGGAGGCCAGAGGTGCAGAGTCCTCTGGGCAGCGGGAGGGCTGGGCCCAGGCCACGGGAGACAGTCCTCTGCTCTCAAAAATTCCTTCCTTCCAGCTTAGGACCTGAGGAGCAGGGCCAAGGGTGAAGTCGAGGGTAGGGCTAGAGGGGCCCCTCCTCACCCCCCGGGGGGGAGCAGGCCCAGCTTGCAGATGCCTGGCATGGCATCTGCCTGAGTCACATCCTGAAGGCGAGGGTGGGCATGGGAACTGTTGGCTGCCCCCTCCCTGTACACACACACACACACACACACACACACACACACACACATACACACTCCAGGTGGTTCTGTTTAGAGTCACAAGGGGCCTAAAATCACTGCTGGAGCCCCCTCCCACAGCTCTCGTAATGCCTTCCATGCCTGGGCAGCCCACATGGGGATGCCCCTTCAGGTACTCTGAAGACCAGGAAAGCCTCCCGCCAGTCTCCAGCCCTGGCACAGTTCTGAGCTGTGAGACAGGGCCCTGCTGGAGGCCATACCAGAGCTGGGAGGATCCTTAGCTGGGGGCCCTGGCACATGCTGCCACTGTGGGGCTGGGAAGCCAGGTTGGCAGAGATGCCCTAGAAGCTGACTCAGGCTCTGCTAAGGCCCCCGCCCTGCCCAGTGTCCACAGCTCCTGCCTGGACTCTCCTCTGGGGCCCACGTCTGGCACACTCAGTCCCGCCCCCACACATATAGTCAAACACACACCCCCAGTGCACACTGACGACATTCTTCTTCAGTCCCAACTTGGCTCCTGCTCACACATTCATTATGAGGCAGAATAACATAGGGATTAAGAGTATGGGCAGGTCACTTATCTGCTCGGAGCCACTATTTCCTACGCTATAAATGACTATCACAATAGTACTACCTTCACAGAATATTTGAAGGATTAAGTAAGTTTATGAATGTCAGCACCAGGCTCTGAATAAGTGCTCAATAAATGCTAGCAGTTTTTGTTAACTGTGGTTGTCGTACATACATAGCTTCCCTTCCTACTTTTCCCACGTCACACAGTCCCACCCACTCTGGCCACGCACATGTTCACATCCCCTCACTCTGGGTCACTGGGTGCACACTTGCCACGTGCCCGACACTCGTGGCAAGTGCCATTACTGTGCAATTCCACAGATCCTCACCTTCTTCCTGCAGTTCCCTTGACCAGCTGGCTCTCAGCTCCCCTCCCCCTCCCCACGCCTGCTCCCAGGCTCCCTTCTCCCCTCCCTCCCACTCCCACACTCATCCTGCTCACAAACAAGCCCCTGCTTGCTTCCCCGTTCATTCTTACTCTTTCCACATGCGCTTCCACTCACACCTGCCTGTGCATTTAAACACACTCGCATTCCAGCGAACACACACCCGCTTGCCCACACGCTTACGGGGGTGTGATTTACCCACTCAACTCACACTTGGGTCACAAAATTTATACACCCAAACATTCCCCCGTGCACGCCTCTCCCAATGATGAGCATACAATGCACAATCCCTCCAGGGCACACTGCCATTGGTAGATACCCCCACCCCCACCCCGGGGCTGCAGTGACACTTCTCTCCCTGCCCTCACGAGACTGTCTCCTTCCTGCTGCTTCCCCTCCTCCAGTCTCAGCTCCCCAGCCCCTCCCAGCTCTCAGAATAGCCCCTGCCACCACTGCTGCTGCCACTGCTGAGCTGTCAGGGCCCGCCGAGCCTGCTTCCCCAGTGCTCAGTGCCAGCTCTCCCGGCTCACTCAGGGCAAGTGAGGACAGGAGGACGAGCTTCTCTGAGGTCTGATGGGCGTAGCTGCTCTGTATCCCCAGCACCCCCCTTCCAGAGCCTATTCCACCTGGAAGAAAGTCAGCTCTGGGGTTGGCTGCTGCCTGTGTCCCCCAATCCTCATGCCCCCGGTGGAGAGTAGAGGGGGCAGCCGTGGTTTCCCGTGGTGGGCTTCGGGAAACCAGAGTCTGGGAGGCGAGGCTTTCTGGAGGCAGCGCAGTGGGTTGGGAGCTGAGCCAGACCACAACCCACCCAAGCGTTGCTAACACCTCACAGGGGGCTCGGGAGGACCATCCCCTAAACCGCACAGTTATCCAGAACCCCCACCCTGCCTGTGCTGAGCAGAGCCCGGTTGACATTTGATGCCACAGTTGTCAGGAAAAAAGAATAGCACAGGGGTGATGTCTGGGGACACCTCTGGAGAGGCTAGGGGAGGGGCTGGTGCCCAGAGGAGGCCTCCAGGGGCAGAAAGGGGGCGTGTCTGCAGAAGCCAAAGGGGATATCAGGACAGCTGGGAGCGCCTCCAGGGCAGGCTCAGGCCTGGCCCAGGCAGGGACAGTGTCAGAGAGTGGGTGGGGCTGAGCTGAGGAGCCCTGGCTGAGGGGACAGTGCAGCAATGCCGGGCCCGTGAGAAGACCCGAGGCCCCTTCGGCTACCTCCACAGATCACGCCAGGGCAGAGAGTTCTGCTGGCTTTGGGGAGGCAGCTTGGAGCAGCGTCTGGGTGCCCGAGAACCCGGGGCCCAGGCCCAAAGGACTTTATATCTTCCTTGGCCAGGGGGCTGTGCCACCTCCAACAATGGTAGAGAATTAGTGCCAAAGTGGGCTCCTCTTACAGGCCAAGCCCATTCCGCACACCATCACATTCAATCCTATATTCTTATCGCCATAAGTTCCATTGAGCACTTGCTGAGTGCTGGCCCCTGCGGAACACCTGGCAGGCATTGTCCGAAAGAATCTGGCTCCTTCGGAGCAGAACTGGGCCCATCCTCTTCACTGTTGGGTTTACAGGGCCTAGAGCAGGGGCGAGCACAGAGGAGACCTTCAGTAAATATTTATTGAATAAAGGAATGAGCTCATTTCATTCTCACAACCACCTGAAAGGCAGATACTATCATTCCCATTTTCTGGATGAGGAAAGTGAGGCTCACAGCAGGGAAGTGAGTAACCTGTTTCCCTGGGACTCAAACTGGAGTCTGGGTTTGCTCCTTGCACAGCACCTAGGGGCAGGGGAAAAATGAGCTTAGGGGCAAATAACTTCCCTCCTCTGAGCCTCAGTTTCTTCATCTGTGAAGTGGAAATGGCCATACTTACCTCAAGATGGCCTATGTGAGGTGCCCAGCACAGAGCCTTGCACAGAGGAAATAAATGTCAAACAATGAACATTTACTCTCCTCCACCTTGGGTTTGTGTGATAGTCTAAATTTCAGCAGGACCGTGGATCCGCGATGCCAATAGTCACTCCTCCTCCTGTACCAGGCGAAGGAGGTATATTAGTTTTCTAGGCTGTGTGATGAAATGCCACAAAGCAAGTGGCTTAAAACAATAGGGATTTATTGTCTCACAGTTCTGGAAGCTAGAAGTCCACAATCAGGGTGTTGGCAGAGCCACACTGTCTCTGAAAGCGCTAGAGGGGAAGCCTCCTTTGCCTCGACTAGGTTCTGGTGGTTGCCAGCAATGCTGGGTGTTCTTTGCCTTGTAGACACATCACTCCAGTCAGGAGACAGGCAGATGCAGATTTAAATTCTGCCTCTTCCGCTAAGAAGCTACGTGACATCGTACTTCTCTGAGTCTTGTTTCTTACCCTGCAGAGTGAGGACAACAACACTGACCCCCCAAGGATTGTTGCAGGGAAAAGACAAAGTGACAACTTGACAGCAATGCCCGGCAGAATGAGAGCTAGCATCTCACCGCGGCCTCGCTGCCCTGCAAGTGTCCCCTCCTCTGGAGTGCCTCGACCCCGGGCCTCTCGTCTCCCTGATCCGTCGATGCTATGAGAACGCCGGGCTGCAGTGTCCTGCTACCAGCCCTGCTCTTGGCTAAATCACTTCTCCTCTCTGGGGCTGTTTCCTGATCCATCAAGTGGGTGGAAGGCCTGAAGCAGATACTCTTGAAGCCTCCATCTGAGGCTGATGTTCACAGAGCCCTGAGACCTCCTTGCAAAATACTAAAGTAGTTTAGAACTCTAAAGAGCCCACCATGACTGCAGGGGGAATCATGGAAAAGAGGGTGAGGTTTCTAGGAGAAGGTTGCCTCTTCCAGTTGTCCCCCACCACCAGGTCCCCCCAGCCTACCAGGCCATGGAGGGGACTTTGCCAAGCCGGTGAACCTCCAGCTGTGAGGGGCCCCAGACACCCGCCTGCAGTGCCCTGGGTTTGCGGTTTCTCCCCTTGGCAGCCGTGGCCCCAGCGTGGGTAGGTGGCTGTGGAGAGATGCAGCTAGGATGAGCCCCATCAAGGACCCGCTGTGACCCTGGACTGGTTACTTGCTTCACTTTCTCCATCTGCAACATGAAGATCACAACACCCCATCCCCCCAGTGGGTACAAGAATGACAGGAGATAATGGGGCAGAAAGGGGCTGTGCAGCCTCTGAAGAATTGTAAGTGTCTCTCTCTGGCTGACAGTCTGGCTTTTTCCTGTGTCCCCTGGGCACATGGCAAGCGTCACCACCTCCTCAGCCTGACTCTGCATCCCAGGACCCTACAGCACAAGGAACCCTGGAAGCGAAGCCATGGACTCCTAGTGAATTGGGATAATTGGAGCGACCAGCCCGGCAGAAGCAGCTGAGGAAGGAGGAAGGAAAAGGCGTCCATGTGCCAGGCGCCGTGCTGTGTGCGCTCTCATTTAATCCTGAAAGCCACGCTCTGGAGTCGTCAGCACTATTCCTGGTTTTTGCTTGGTTTTTTTTGTTTGTTTGTTTTTTGGGTTTTTTTACAGATGGGGAAACTGAGGGCATCTGCCAAGGAAACTGAGGCAGCATCTGCTGAGGAAGCTTCACAGTGCTGTTGTGAAAATGATAATAATAATGACTGCTGTGGCCTAAATGCTTAAGTCCCCCCAAAAGTATTATATTAAAATCCTTACCCCCAAAGTGCTGTTATTAAGAGGTGGGACCTC
This sequence comes from Varecia variegata, assembly GCA_028533085.1. Lineage (NCBI taxonomy): Eukaryota > Metazoa > Chordata > Mammalia > Primates > Lemuridae > Varecia > Varecia variegata. The sequence continues at coordinate 81,121,994 of CM052444.1, forward strand.
TGGGAGGTGATGAAGCCACGGGAATGGAGCCCCCGTGAATGGGATTAGTGCCCTTATAAGAGAGGCCCGAGAGAGAGCCCTTTCCCCTTCTGCCAGGTGAGGTGGCAGCAAAAAGCTGAAGTCTGTGAACTAGAATGCAAGCCCTCACCAGGTACTGAGTCTGCCAGCACCTTGATCTTGCACTTATCAAGCCTCCAGAACTGAGAGAGAAATTTCTGTTGTTTATGAGCTACCTGGTTTATAATATGTTGTTATAGCAGCCTGAATGGACTGAGACAGTGACAAAGATGACAATGTTTATCAAAGTGCATACTAAGTGTAGCCTCTACGCGAAGTAATTTCATGGTTCTCACTTGATCCATGATGAACGCTGAGAGCTTGGTATTATTTAAGAAGGGCTGACAGAGGCTCAGAGCCTCCCCAGGTCACAGAGCCAGGATCCAAGTCAGGGCTTTCCAACCCCAAAGCCAGTGCTTTCACAGCTGCAACTGCTTCCTCATCTGGTTGCTGCCTGCATAGGTGGGTGATGCCAAATAAGGCAGAGACCACCCAGGTCACATGTGGCTAACAGGGTAGTAGGGATCAGATATGCCATCTTCTCCTTCGTGTGTTGTGAAACATGCTCAGCCCACACCCTTACCTTCTCCTTTTTAATCACTGCAATGTAATGCTTGGGTTAGACTAAGTGAGGAGGAGCCAAAAATGTGGTCCCTGCTGATGTTGTCAACCTGCACTTCCTAAATTCTCAAGGCCCCCAAGAGATGGCCCCTTGAGCTGGCCTGACCCTGTCTGGTGCCCTGGGACCTGGTTCCAACCCCCGCATGCTTTGTAGCCACTTCTCTACTGTTCCTCTGGGTGCTGAGCAGGTCCCCACCACAATGACCACAACTCTAGCTGCAGGGCCCAGGCCAGCCATGTGTGTCCACATTCTCTCTGCAGCTGCCATTCAGAGGCCCCCTCACCCAGCGGAGGGGCCTAACGCCGTGCACCCTCCCTGCAAGCCTGGCTGCATGCCATGCTCGTCCTGAGCCTTCATTTTATCTCCCGACCTCCTGGCCTGTCTCGTGACGTGGAGAGAGCGCAGGAACTGAGCCCAACAGGCCTGGGTTAGAATCCTCGCTCTAGTCCAGTGACCTTGGGCACTGCATCTCCCTGAGCCTCAGGTCCTTACCAGCAAGGCAGCACTGGCAATATCTACTTTGTGAAGATAATAATAATGAAAAAGGTAATAATAGTAATGTTTCTCAAGGGCTGATTAAGTACAGCCTCTATGCTAAGTGATTCCATGGCTTTCACTGGATTCTGAATCAACCCAGGGAGGCTGGCATTATCTTATTGTCATCCCCATTTCACAGACAAACATATGGTAACAGAAGCGTCTGGCACATAGTAGGCACTTGACAAGTGCCAATTCTTTCTATGGCTTTTGGGCTTTTGGTTTTTCAACAGCCTAAATTCATAAATTAAATCAACTATGCTGAAGCCAACTCAAGGTACACAGCAGTTGTTCTTACCCGGGACATCTGCAGGTGTCTGGCTTGCTCTGTGATTCCAGCTTGGCAAATTGATCACCCTGGCTGGCTTATTCTGAGACATCTCATCCTCAGATCTCTCCCAGCCAAACTCACGAAGAGGCTATGCTGGGGTTAGGAGATGTGGGCCCCTGGGCCACCCTCGCCAACGTTTGGCTCAACTCCTCTGAGCCTCAATGTCTGCTCTGTGTTGCAGAGCAGGGTGGATGTGAAGGAGCAGCACATAGTAGGTGCTCCAAAACTGTCGGCTCCACAACCTCCCCATTCAACTCAGTCATCTGAATGAGACATAATTAAAGACCAATTTAAAACACTGACCAGTGAAATACGCAAGAGAGCCGTAAACACAGTGAACAAACCAACAGAGAGGGGGTGAGTGGGCATGGGCTCTATTGGTGACGCCGGATGGGCCCTCTGTCCCCACATCGCAGTAGGTGCAGCAATGCTACCTTTTTGCCTACTGGGAAGCATACAATAAATCTTGTATTCAGCTGCAGTAACTATCCTCAGTCCTCAGCATAGGTTTCGGGTTCATTCTCTTTTCTCATCTTATTACAAGACTGTTACTCCTTTTCCTTACTTAACGGTCCAATTGTCATTGTATGTGTCATTTTACAAAAATTAGAATCTACCCCAAATCTTTTTTTTTTTTTTTGGAAGTAGATGAGGCACACATGGGGAATGAGGGAGAGCAGCACAGATGTAGGAAGTATGTCATGTACAGGGTGAGACAGACCCCAGTAGCTTCCTCCCCACCTGACCAACTCCTAGTAGCCTTTGAAACTCAACTCAGCTGTCATCTCTAAGAAGCCTCCCTGGACCCCTTTGGATGTTGAGTCAGGTTTCTCCAGAGAAACAGAACCAACAGGAGTCAGATTACATAGGTAGGTAGATAGACAGACAGACAGGGTCCTTGTAGATGGATTATGAGGAAACTGTCTCACGTCATTTCGGATGCTGGGAAGTCCCACCATCTGCTACCCGCAAACTGGAGACCCAGGAGAGCCGTGTGGTTTCCAGCCCAAGCGCAAAGGCCTGAGAGCCAGGGGAGCCCCCAGTGTAAATCCCAGTCCACGGGCGGGAGAACACGACGTCCAGCTGAAGCAGGCAGGCCAGAATGGGCCAAATCCTCCCTTCCTCCCTTTCTGTCCCCTCCAGGCCTTCAACACATTGGATGAGGCCCACCCACACTGGGGGGCTCACTTTACTGAGTCTGCCGATTCAAATGCTCATTTCATCCGGAAACTCTCTCACAGCCACACCCAGAAATAACGTCTAATCCAGGTACCTCTTGGCCCAGTCAAGTTGACACATAAAATTAACCCTCACAAACGTTATCACTCATTCCTCCTCTGTTTCTCATACGTGTTTCCTGTTCTCCTCACGCTCTGCTTTAACTATCTGTTTGCACACCGGTTTACTAGTCTGCAAGTTCCTCTAGCTCAGGGTTTGTCTTCCTGATTTTTCTCTCAGTCCCAGCACAGGACCTGAATGGGGGGACAAGAGGGGTCTGGGAAAGGGAATATAAGAGGCTTCACAGAGGAGAACTGTCTGAGCTGGGTCTTCCAGTAATTTCCTGAGCACCTATTATATGCAAATGTGAGATGTCCAAGAATAAGAATGACATAACCGTAAACTTATGTACACAAAGGGCCTCCTACAGGGACAGGCACATGATAGGCACTCAAGAAGTGACAGCCACAGTTGTAATAGGAAAACAGTGAAGGAGATTGTGTTACGGCACAATGTCACAGAGGAAAACTATGCAGCACTCAAAAATACTAAGGTGGACTTCTACGTGCTAACATGGAAAGATGGCTGTAAGACAACATGGGGTGAAGAAGGAAGTGACAGAAAAGTAGTAGCGCCCACGACATACCAGGCACTGCGTGCCATATGACTCCACTTCTGTAACTACTACACCTGTGAGTTATGTTTACATGTCTGTACGCACATATATAAAAATTTCTGGAAGGATTCCCCAAATCTGTGAAGAGTAGTTAGTTCCAATCAAAAGTGATATTAGGGGTTGGGGAGAGCCTCCGTTTTTACTTTATATAGTTACATTGTTGAATATTTTTATAATAAATTCAAAATAACAAAGGAAAAAAAAAGAACAGTTGCTAGAATGCCTGTCCTTGACTAAATACTCTAATGAATGAATGAGTGAATGAGTGCCCCAAGGAGCTTCCAGCCGAAAAGCCCAGTGACTTGGTGAAGTGCAGTGCAGCAGCCTGGCCTTTGACCCCTACCAACATGGGACAGGCCTGATGAGCTGCAAGGGGCAGGAAGGCATTGAGTCTGATGGGGAGGGCCTCGGGGAAGCTTCTAGGGGCTCAGGGGAATCAGAGTCAGGGAATTAGGATGGCCAGAGCTGCCCGAGCTTCAGCCCCATGCTCAGGAGGCTGGTCCCCTGCCGGAGCTGGGCCCTGTGCCCTCTATGGGCACTGATGGAGTCGAGTTGTGAAGACAGGGCCTAATGCTCTCAGAGCAGCAGGGAGCCTTAGAGAGCCCCGAGCCACTGCCCCTCCTCCCATGTGTGGAGTGGGCAAGGCACCTGGGCAGGGGCAGAGCTGGCCAGAATTCAGGCATCAGGACTCTAAGTGGCAGACTTTCTGGGCTCCCTCATGGCCTCCCAGCAGGGAGGGGCGTAGTGAGCAGATATAGTCGAGAGTCTTGGAGACAGGCACATCTGGTTTGGGAGCTTGACGCATCCACTGCCTGCTCAGGAAAGTGGAGACAATGATGCCTTTCTCGAGGGTAATTGTGAGAATTGGAGCTTAGGTAAAAAATGGCACAGGAAGTCCCTAACCGATAATAGGATTTAATCTATGGTGTTAGATGGGGAGAGCGGTATCTTCAGGAAGGAGTGGGGGTTTATGGATAGAAACAGGGTAGCTGGAGATTTGGAATCTGGTCTTTTGGTCTCATGGCCTAATATAACTCAGAGAGTGAAATCTACACCACGCCCAGATGAGAAAAAGTGGAAGAGTGCGGCAGTTAAGAACTTGGGTCTGGAGTCAGTCCATGATGCAAATTCTAGTTCCCTCACTTCTAATTGTGTGACCTCTCTGGGCCCTGGATTCTTCATCATAAAAATGGGGGAATAGTAGTTCCTACCACGCAGTCTTGGTATGAGGATTAAAGGAAGGAAGGCATGTAAATTACTAGTATAGTACTGGACACTGTTAGGGATTGTAAGGCAAAGGGGCTCAACTCCTTTCTACCTGAGAGAAAAGGATCCAGAGTTCCCAGTGGACCTCAGGCTATGGCTTGGAGAAGAGACTGTCAGAAGGAAGCGGTGTGTGGCTTTGACGACCACAGTGTGGAGTGGTGCAAAGGGCAAAGGCCCAAGAGTCAGACAGATTTAAGCTGAATACCGCATCTCCACTTTCCAGCCGTGTAACTTCAAACAGGTTACCGTACTTCTCTAAGCCACAGTTTCCCTATCTGAAAAAAATGAACTTTTGTGCCTGTTCCTGCTCTACCAGACATACAATATTAGAGTAAAACTCTAGAAATCACATCAACCAATGCTGGCTCCCTTCATCTACACCCTTCTTAGCTCTCATTCCTGACTCCAGTCTCTTGGGAGAAGTGAGCATTGGGCTTGGAGTCTGGAAACTTGCCTTCCAATTCCCGGGCACCACCTGCCCCCTGTGTGACTTTGAGAAAATCTCTGCACTTGACAGAATCTCCATTTGCATGTCTGGGACAGGGGAGAATTCCTTCTTCCTCACAATGGTGTTGGGAGTAACAACTGAGACAAGATATGTAAATGTGCCTCGCTCAGGGTCTGCAGAATACTAGTCTTTGAGTAAATGTTCGTTGTGACTTACTCTTCATAAGGCTTGTTTGATGCCTACATTTTACAAGTCATTTTAAGAACAACTTAACTTTACTCTTCTTAACTGAATGATCACCCTGAAACTTAACATGAAAAGGACACATACACGGAGCCCAACAGGCCTGGTTTAGATCCTGGCTCTAGCTCTGTGGCCCTGGGGAAGTCACGTTGTCTCCCTGAACCCGTTTTCTTAGCTGTAAGGTGGCACTGATAATACCTACTTCACGAGGTTGTTTGAAGATGATAATGACTATAATAGTAATAACAGGGGAGGGGCCAAGACCTGGCCTCAAAACCACCACTATAGTGGGACAGCCCAGCTGCCTTGGCAGGTGGAGGTGTTTCCATGTACAAACACGCCTCAAAACTGTCATCACTCGTCCTTATGCTGTTACTCAAGGGAGGAGTCATGAGGAAGCAGGCAGGCTTGGGGGCTGCACGTCTCAAATTGGGTTCCCGTGTAACTCTCTGCACAGCTTCTTCACAGACAGCAGCCACCTCCTGCGGCAGGGTCTGGAGTTCACCTGGAGAGATCTGAGGATGAGATATCTCAGACCGAGGAGCCAGCACCGGTGATCAATTGCCAAGCTGGGGTCACGGAGCAAGCCGGACACCTGCAGATGTCCCGGGTGGGAACAAGTGCTGTGGACCCCGAGTTAGCTTGAGCATAGTTGATGTAATGTATGAATTTAGACCATTGAAAAGCCAAAATGTGCCAGGAACTTCTGTTACCATACCATCATCTGTGAAATGGATGACAATAAAATAATGCCAACTTCTCTGGGTTGATTAAAGATGAAGAGAGAGCCCTGGAATCTCTTAGCATAGCGGCTGCACTTCATACGCCCTTGAGAAATATTAGCCTGTGTCATTATAAGGTGGTGGGGAGGGGTGTCCACTGGGGCAGAGATCACAAGAAGGGGTGGAAGCTTCAGAGGAAGATGATGGATTCAGTTTGGGGGAGCTGAGTTTGCATGCTCGTGGGACAGCCAAGGATTCCATCCATTCGGCAGGCAGTTGATATACAGTCTGGAGCTCTGGGAAGAGGCCTGGACAAGAGATTTGCATCTGGGAGTCCTTGGCACAGAAGTGGTGAAACCATGGGTGAGGAGGGCAAAGCCCCGGGGGGGTGATGTTGGAGGAAAATGTGGAAAGAACAGACAGCCAAAGGGGGGTGCTGAAGGATAGCACCATGTCAGAGCCAGGGTGGACCAGAGGATTCTGGGAAGGGGAAGCCAGTGAGCTAGGAGAGGGTGAACTCATGGAAGCCAAGAGAAGGGGGTGGTTAAAGAAGGAACTGGGAAATAGTGCAGATGTCACAGACTGGCCAAGAAAGCAAAGGCGTAAAAGCCTATGTTATGGTACATGCTTTCTCAGAGCAGCGCAGCAGCAGCTGCCCAGTATATACCCCCAGCTCCCAGCAAGAGCAAGGCCAAACTGGAAGCTCACATAAGAGCTCTTGGTCAGGCGGGAACCCTCAAAACGGAGCCCAGAGCCCTCAAGAGGCAATGTGGAGGGGGAGGGGGCTGATCCCCTCAGCATGAGACCCTGGCAAGTCTCTAGGCAGCTGTGAGCCGCAAATTCCTCATCTGTGAGAAGGGGACAGTTATCAAACTTTGTACCAGGGTTGTGTAAGAATCAGATGACATCATTTTATAAGCTACGCAGCACAGAGTGGGCGCTCAACAAAGGCCGCGCTCTCCACTCTTTGCTTTCATATCAAAATGTCCATCAATAGTGATGACCACGAACCATGCAGAAAAAGGTCAATTGAGGCCAATTTTTGTCTTTTGGGAAACACAGGGAAGGGTGTGATATACTTTAGAAAGATTCACGATAGAAGTCGTGTCTGTCCTATTTTGGAAGATGGTTGGTCTGATGAAGGGTCCCTGGGCATGACCACTGAGCTCCCCTCCAGGGCACGATCCGTGGCTCTTCCTGGACAGGAGTGGTCACCTGTGCACGAGCTGCCTGCTCAGAGGTCTGCGGGGAGCCTGCCCGGCCAGGTGAGGGCCCGGTTGGCTGGGGGTGGGAAGAAAGCCGCACAGAGTGCGCAGAGGAGCCCGGGCGAGGGTTCAGTTCAGGAGAGTGAGGCTAAGTTGTCCTAAAAATGACTTGTAAAGATTCAGTCACAATTCACATTTACTCCAAGCACTGAGCGTGGCACGGTCACATATCACGTATCACACAATCTCAGCTGTCACCCCCACCAACCTCAGGAGGGAGGTGGGATCCCCCCATCTCAGACAGGGACACTGAGATCCTGTCAAGTGAAGTGATTTGCTCAAAGTCACACAGGTGGCTCTTGGGCTGGAAGGGAAGTGTGTGGTCAGGAAGGAGAAGTCAGCTGGCTCTGAGGGGTTGCAGGGGAAGCAGATGAAAGGAGGGAGTGTGGGCAACAGGGCATCCAGGGTTTTACTCGCGTGTCCTAGTACAACAGGAGCAGGCGCAGGATGGGCTGGGACTGGCCTCACAGCCACCACCGCGGCGGGACAGCTCTGGAGTGACAGATCAGACATCCAGGCAGGTGGAGGTGTTTCCACCTAGCAGACTGCCACCTGCAAACACACCTCAAAACACTGCCATCACCTGTCCTGTGGCTGTTACCTGAGGGAGGAGCCACCATGAGGAAGGGGGCAGGCTTGGGGGCTGCGTGCCTAACACCGAGCCCCGCTGGTATCCGGGGTGGCCAGGAGGGCAGAAACAACCTAGCCACCAGCTGTGTGAGTCCTCAAGCCCCTGCAGTGAGTCCTGGGATCAAGTGTGGAACAGAGATAAGAAAACCTACCACACGGGGCTTCCCCAGGAATGCGTAAGCGAGCAGGTGTGGAGCAGGTGCTGCTGTCTTCCTCTCACCACACATTTGTCAGGTGAGGACACAGAGGCCCAGGAAGGGGCAGTGACTTGTCGTATGTGTAGTGAATGAGTGATGGAGCCAAGACTGGGACCCACATCTCCCACCAGCCAGAGGCCCTAATGCTCAGGCACTCGGCGATGCTGTCCTCCTGAATCAGAGTGACGCGCCAGTCACACCACCACGGCCAGTTCAGACCACGCTAACAGAGGGAGAGTCCAGAACTGCACTGTCCAACACTGTAGCCACACGTTGCATGTGGTTACAGAGCACTTGAAATGTGACTAGTCCAAATGAAATGTGCTGTGAGTATAAAAACACACCAGATTTGAAAATTTTGTATGAAAAAATTTTAAAGCATCTCAATAATTTTAATACTGATTATATGCCGAAATGATAATATCTTGGCTATATTAGGTTAAATAAACATAGTTTAAGTTAATGTTACCTATTTCCTTTTACTTTGAAAGGTAGCTACTAGAAAATTTTAAATTACACCTGTGGTTCAGGTTCTATGGCCATTGGACAGCGCAGGTTTTAATGCAGCAGGAGAGGGGCCTGCCCTGTTCTGTGCACAGGACTGAGCTGAATTCTAGACTGCACATTGCAAGAGGCACCTGGGCAAAGTGGAGTAGATCCAGAGGGAGTGAGAAGGGGGGGAAGGTACTCAGATTGAGGCATTGCACAACTCCAAGGGCACCACTGATATTATGGTCCAGTGACCACATGAACTATGTCCTGTTAGGGACAGTGGAAGAAACTGGACATGTTCCACCTGGAGAGAAGACTTGGAGAGGGGATGTGATCACTGTCTTCAAATAGCAAAGGACAGTCATGGGACAACCAGAGCAGACGTGTTCTGTGTGGCCTCAAAGCAGAGAGCTCAGATTCAAGGGAGAGTCCCCTGGGAGCAGGTTCCACTCTAGGGAGGGCCAGGGCCCTCCAAAGCTGGGCTGTGCTTCCTCTTCTGGGGGTGCAGAGAGCAAATGGTGCCTGGGACCCCCTGGAGGATTTGCTTTCAGAGGGGAGGGGCGAGGCAGGGAAGGAGGAAATGCTGTTAGATTACCTACAATGCAAAAGGTCCTCACACCTCAAGGCTCTGGAGCCTCTGGGCTGGATGGCTGCCCCAGGTAGGTCAGGACAGAGGGGCTCTCTGAGGTTTCAGTCTAATAATAATAATACTACAAAAGTGTTCACTGAGCACCTACTATGTAGCAGGGGACTGGACACATGTTATTACTGTGCCACTTACCCATGCTGAGAAAGTGGATACTGTTTCTCCTACTAGGCAGATAAGGAAACAGGCTCCGCTAGGAAGAGTGCTTTGTCCAAGGTTACACAGCCAGGATGAGCTGGGATTTGAACTCGTCTGACTGATCCCGTGCCCGCAGGCATGGGTGGCTTCCTCGGGGATCCAGGAGGGGCAAGGGCCAGCTAGAGCCCTGGGGGAGCTGGGCTGGTTCTTCACGGGAAGCCAGGGCCCCACTGGGCTCTCCAATTAGCAAGAGCAGAGAAATCAGAGGCAGCAACAAGCTCTGCTAATGAGCTGCCACATTAAACAATGAGTCACACTTCCATACGGTGCCGCTCCAGCCCTAACCCGGAACAAACAAGCTGTGAGAAACAGTTTACAAAACAGCGAGGTGTGACTGTCTCCCTGCTGCCGCTGCCACTGCCGCCCGCCGCTGCCACCACCACGGCACTGCAGCCACCACCGCGCCCACCGCCCACGGCAGACACAGCCACAGGGGCAGGCCTGGGAGGGGACTCCAGAGCCAGCCCTGGCTTCTGCACTCAGGGGAGCCACCTTCTTCAGAAGTGACCCCAGGACAGACCCCAAGCTGCAGCTTCCACTGCCATTCTAGCCACCTCCTGGGACATGGCTAGAACCCTGGGGGATCTGTCATTTGGTCACTCCATGGCTAGGGCAAGTGACTTAATCTCTCTGGGTCTCAGTTCTCTTATCTGTATTGTGGGGATAATAATAATATCTAGCTCATTCTTCAATTGTGAGGGCTAAATGTGATCATCACATAAACTGCCTCCTACAGTGCCTGGCACAGAGCACATATGCAGTGAACCGTGCGTCCCTTCCTCCCTCGTCCCTGTGCGGGGACCCCAGCTCAGAGCTAATCTGAGAGAAGGCCCCTAGTGATGATGACTGCGCTCCTTTTCCTGCCCTATCTTATATTTATTTGTGCCCTTGGATTACCCCCTACTGCACTGTGAGACCCTGTGAGCAGGGACTGTCATGCTCATTTCCGTGCTCCCAGGCCAGCACAAGAAGGCAGCATGGTGCAGTGGGAAGAGCAACAGGCCTTAGGGACAGCAGCCACGAGTTCAGATCGCTCCTCGGGCAGTTATTATCTGTGGGATCCTGGGCAGCTGTGGTAAGAACCATTTCTTGAGCCCTCCCCTGTGCCAGACAGTGTGCCAGTGCTTCATGAGATCTACCCCATTTAATCCAGGGAGGGTATTATTACCCCATCTCACAGATGAGGAAATGGACTCTCAGAACACTTAGTAGCATAGTGTGGTGGCTTTGCAATGTGTCAACTAGGCTCAGCTGAACTATAGTTGCCAGAATTCCCTTTCCAGTGTGTTTTGGGTTAGAAACTCCTAGTGGTTCTGTTTCTCTAATTGAACCCTGATGGATACACACGGCAAAGTTTCCACAGCAAGTTCGTGTTGGAGCTATATTGCAATGGGTCTACCTGTCACCCGGCTCTAGATTTTTAACTACTCTGATAATGATAGCTAATACTTCCATGGTAATTATGTGCTAGTTATATATTAATTCATCTAATTTCCCCAGCAATCCTATAAGGTTATTTCTATTATTCTCATCTCAATTTTTACAAGTAAGAAACTGAGGCACAGAGAGGTTAAGTAATTTGCCCAAGGTCATATAACTAATAAATGGGGAATCTGAGAGTCAAATCCAGATGATTTGGCCTACACAGTCCATCTTTTTATCTGTTACATTCTTCTGCCTCTCAACTCTACTATATTATAACTTAAGTCTCAATTTTCCTCATCTAGAAAATGGAGGCAATCATACCTAATACACAAGATGATTGTGATAATTACATGTGAAAATGTATTTGTGGGCTTCTGGGCAGGTGAAATAATAGAGAGTAGACTTACCCTCTGTCCTAAAGCAGCTGAAAACCTAGATAAAATATATGAAACAACAGTTTTCAGGCATTGAACATCAGGCAGTACAAAATAGCAATCCCTGGGAGAGGAGAAACTAATGAGGTGAGCCCTACCATTGCCATCTTCTACCTGGGGAGACTTTCCAGGCTGCAGCACAAGGAATGACATCCCAGATATCCCCCTGAGTTAAGGAGGCACAGAAGGGAATCTGAGAGGTCAAAGTAACTAGAGTTCATGGGCCACAGAACTGGAGATAAGAGAACTTCTCGGAGAGAGAGAGCTCCAAAGATCGACAGAGTCCCCCTTAAGTTTTCGGGTAAATATTGAGCAGCACTTGTATGAGAGAGAACTACCCAAGTCTAAGGAAAGAATATCCCAAAGGAGCAGAAGAAATAATTTTCAAAATTCAAAGACCTGGAATGGTTTGTGTCCCTATCAACCAGAGTGGAAAACCTCATAAATCATGGGGTAACAAGTAGATTCCTTAGAAGGGTATTGCTTCGGGAATGGGGGGAAAAAATAGTTGCCCCACCTAACAAAGCTGCAAAGCAAGTGTCAAAAGAATCAAACTCTTTTTGAGTAACTGAACTGCATTCCAGAACAAAGCTCAAGAATATTTATAGGAATACTAAAACATCACACAATAAGGTAAAATTCACAATGTCTCACTTCCAACCCAAAACTACTAGGCATGTAAAGAAATAAGAAAATACAACCCATAATGAGGAGAACAAATTAAGCAATAGAAACAGACCCCAAAATAGCACAGAAGATAAAACTAGTATACAAGACATTAAAACAATTATAATACCTATATTCCATGTGGTCAGGAAGCTAGATTAATGACTGATCATGTTAAGTAGAGAGCAAAGGAAAAAAAAAAGGCCTAGATAAAACTTCTAGATATGAAAAAATACAATCTGTGGGATAAAAAATGACACTGGATTGGATGAGCAGCAGATTTGACAACACAGAAGAAAGGACTAGTAAATTTGAAGACATAGCAATAGAAATTATCCAAAAATGAAATACAGGGAGAAAAAATCTTTTTTTAAAAAAATGAACAGATGATCCATGAGCTGTGAGACAACTTTAATCAATCTAACATGTCTGTAATTAGAGCTCCTAAAAGAGGAGGGGAGCATAAAAATACTTAAAGAAATAGTAACCAAAAAATTCCCAAATTTGATAAAAACTATAAACCATGGATTTGAAAATCTCAAAAAACATCAAGTAAAAGAAACAGGAATAAAACTTCACCAAGACATATAATAAAATTGCTTAAAACCAGCGATGAAAAGAAAATCTGAAAAGTAGCAGAGCAAAAGAGACACATTACAAATGAAGGAACAAAGAAGGACAGCAGACTTCTTGTTGGAAATATTTCAAGCCAGAAGACACTGGAATAACATCTTTGAACTACAGAATGTAAAAAATAAAAACAAAAAAACCCTGTCAACCTAGAATTGTATACCCAGTGAAAATACATTTCAAAAGAGAGGTGAAATAAAGAATTTTTCCAAAATAAAAAGCTGAAAGAATTCATTCCTAGCAGACTTGCTCTACAAGGCATGTTAAAGGAAGTCCTTGAGACAGAAGGAAAAATGATACCAGATGGAAATCTGTATATACACAAAGGAATAAAGACTTCTGGAAATGTAACTATGCAGGAAAATATCCAATAATTTTTTTTATTTTATAAATATCTTTAAAAGACAATTCATTGGTTAAAGCAAAAACAATAACAAGTATTCTGGGTTTCCAACATATATAGAAGTACAACATATGACAATAGTATAAAGGCCAGGAGGGGGGAAATGGAAACACACTGTGGTAAGGCTGTTATTCTATATGTGAAGAGCTATAATATTACTTAAAGGTAGACTGGGGTAGGCCGGGTGTGGTGGCTCACACCTGTAATCCTAGCACTCTGGGAGGCCAAGGTGGGAGGATTGCTTGAGATCAGGAGTTCGAGACCAGCCTGAGCAAGAGTGAGACCCCGTCTCTACTAAAAATAGAAAGAAATGATCTGGACAGCTAAAAATATATATAGAAAAAAATTAGCCAGGCATGGTGGCACATGCCTGTAGTCCCAGCTACTCGGGAGGCTGAGCCAGAAGGATTGCTTAAGCCCAGGAGTTTGAGATTGCTATGAGCTAGGCTGACGCCATGGCAATCTAGCCTGGGCAACAGAGTGAGACTCTGTCTCAAAAAAAAGGTAGACTTGGGTAAGTTAAAGATGTATACTATAACTCAAGAGTAACTTTTTAAAAAGTTACAGCTAATTAAGTCCATTAAGGAGATAAAAATGAAATCATAAAAATACCCAATCCAAAAGAGGCAGAAAAAGAGGGAAAGGAGAATAAACAACACATGAGAAAAATAGAAAACAAATAGTAAGAAAGTAGATTTAAACACAATCATATCAATAATCATATCAAATGTAAATGGTCTAAATACCATAATTAAAAGGCCAAGACTGCCAGATTATTTATATAGAGCAAGATTCAACTATATGTTTCCTGCAAGAAACTCACTTTAAATATAATGATATAAATAAGTTAAAGGTAGAATGATGAATAGAGATATACCATGCTGACAATAATCAACAGAAAGCTGAAATGGCTATATTAATGTAAGACAAAGTAGATTTCAAGCAAAGAATATTACCAGAGATAAAGAGAGTCATTTCATAACAATAAAGGGGTTAATTCATCAAGAAGACATAATAATCCCAAACATTTACACACCTAATAGCAAAGTTTCAAAATAAAATAAGTAAAAACTGATAGAATTATAAAGACAAATGGACAAATTCACAATTATAGTTGGAGATATTTCAATATCCCTCTCTCAATAATTGATGGAACAAGCAGGCAGAAAATCAGCCAGGATATATAGTAAATTTGAGCAACATTATCAGCCAACTTGACCTAATTGACATTTATATTAATAAAACACTTCACCCCAACAAAAGTAGAGTAGACATTTTTCTAAGTGTACATAAAAAATTTACCAAGATAGACCATAAAACAAGTTTCCATAAATCTAAAATTAGTCAAAGTATGTTCTTTGACCACAGTGGAGTTAAATTATAAATCAATAACAAAAAGATCTCTGGAAAATTCCTAAATATTTGGAAGCTAAATAAGACACTTCTAAATAACCCATGAGTTAAAAATATACACCAAAGGGACATTAGAAAGTATTTTGATCCAAATAAAACTGAAAATGTAACATATCGGAATTTGTAGGATGCCACTGAAGTAGCACTTAGGGGAAAATTTATAGGACTAGATCCCTACATTAGAAAAGAAGAAAGGTCTCAGATAGTGTCATCAGCTTTTACCTTAAGAAATAGAAAAAGAAGAGTAAGTCAAACTCAAATCAACAGAGGAAAGGAAATAATAAAGGTCAGAGAAGAAATAAATGAAATAAGAAACAAAGCAACAAGAAAATCAATGCAAGCAAAAGAGTTTTGTTTCGTTGTTTAAAGACGATCAAATGACTATTAGAAAAGTACCAAAGGCGTGGGTTGCAGCAGAGCGCAGGTTTCGGAGGCCCACGGCCCTGAGTGCAGTTACAGCTTGGCTATTACGTACTGTATGATTTTGGGTTGTCCACGCCTCAGTGTCCTCATGTATAAAATGGAAATCATGGTACCTGCTTTGCACTTTCATACAGTGCTAGTGACAGTGTAAATGTAAAAACTCCTATGGAGCCCCCTTTGTCAATATTTATCAAAAATTTAAATGCATTTTCCCATTTTACCCAATGGTCCCAGTTCCAGGAATTTATTCTACAAGATACACTTTTTTCCTTTAACAGCTCTTTTGAGAAATAATTCCCGTATCACACAATTCACCCATTTGAAGTGTATAATTCAGTGACTTTTAGTGTATTCTCAGAGTTGTGCAACCTTTACCACATTTATTTTAAAACATTTTCTTCTCCTCCCAAAAATTTCATACCCATTGGCAGTCACTCCCATTTTCTACCAATTTCCCCAGTCCTAGACAACCACTAATCTACTTTCTCTATATATAGGGTTGCCTGGTCTGAACATTTTATATAAACGCAATTATATAATATGTGGTCCTTTGCAAATGGCTTCTTTCACTTACCATAAAGTCTTCAAGGTTCATCCATGTTGTAGCAAGTATCAGTACTTCATTGCTTTTTATTACCGAATAATATTCTATTGTGTGAATATAGCACTCATCAGTTGACGACATTTGGATGATTTCTCCTTTTTTTGGCTATCATAAATAATGTTGCTATGAACATTCATGCACAAGTTTTTGTGTGAACATGTTTTCATTTCTCCTGGCTGTATACGTAGAAGTAGAATTTCTGAATCAAATAAATGATAACTCCAAGTCAACATTTTTAAGAACTTCCAAACAAACTGTCTTCCAAAGTGGCTGCACCTTTTACATTCCCACCAGCAAAGTATCAGGGTTTCAGTTTCTCCATATTCTCACCAGGTGTTATGGACTATAGTTTGTGTCCCTCCAAAATGTATATGCTGAAGCTCTATGTGACCATATTTGGAGACTGGGCCTACGAGGAGGTGATAATGGTTATACTTTTGTGACAAGGAGGGGCCTAATGTGATCAGGTTGGTACCCTTATAAGAAGGGGAAGATATTTGTACACTCCTGTTCATGGCAACACTATTCACAATAGCTGAAACATGGAAGCAACCCACCTGTCCACTGATGGATGAATAGATAAGTAAAATGTGGTATAAACATACAATGGAGTATCACTCAGCCTAAAAAAGGAAGGAAATTCTGACACATGCTACAACATGGATGAACCTTGAGGACATTATGCTAAGTGAAATAAGCCAGGCACAAAAAGACAAATTCTGTGTGATGCCACTTACAAGGCACTTAGAGTTGTCACAGTCCTAGAGACAGAAAGTAGAATGGTGGTTGCCAGGCACTGGGGAAGTTTGATAGAGTTTAATTTTACATGATGAAAAGAGTTATAGAGATGAATGGGGGTGACGGTTACACATATTATGAATGTATTTAATGCCACTGAATGGTATGCTAAAAATGGTTGAGATGGTAAATTTTATGTTATCTGTATTTTACCACAATTAAAACATGAAAAAACACAATGTATTATTTATGGCCACATTCATATATACAATAAAAGTATAAAAACACAAAATTTCAGGTTAGTCGTTAACCTGAGGAGCGACAGTAGGAAGGGATGAGAGTATTGGGCATTGGCTGTGCCTTTAATATTAATATTTTATTTCCTCCAAAAGGAGAGTTCTGAAGTAAATACGGCAAAATATACATTTGTTAAATTAAGTGAATGGGATATACAGAGGTCAATTATATCTTTCTGTACTTTTCAGTGTCCTTTAAATGTTTTATAATTTAAAATCTCAAAATTAAATTGATTAAAAAAAAAAGAGTAAGAGACACCAGAGCTCTCTCTCCCTCTCTCCCCCCCCGCCACACAAAAATGTCACATAAGCACTCAGTGAGTTGGTCGTTGTCCACAAGACCGGAAAAGAGCCCTCACCAGAAACCACACCAGCCAGCACCTTGATCTTGGACTTCCCAGTCTCCAGAACCGTGAGAAATAAATTTCTGTTGTTTGAGTCATCTGCCCTGTGGTATTTTGTTACAGCAGCCAGAGCAGACTAAGACACCAGCACTTGTTACTGTCTGTCTCTTTGATTGTAGCCATCCTAGTGGATGTGCAATGATATCTCCGTGCAATATTCATTTGCATTTCCCAAATGGCTAATGATAGGGAGCATCTTTTAGGTAATTATCAGCCATTTGTATGTCTTCTTTGGAGAAATGTCTGCTCAAATCCTTTTTCCATTTTTTAAATTGGGTTATCTTTTTATTAAGCCAACAGACACTCTTGTACGCATATGAAAGGATGCATACAAAGCCTATTCAATGCAACATTATTTATAATAGCAACAAGATTTGGAAATAATGCCAGTAATGATCATGAGGAACTGTATAGTTCAGCCACACAACGGAATATTATGCAGCTGTGAAAAAGAAAGAGAAAGATCACAGAGTACTTTATGGAAATTATGTAGGACATATTGTAAATAAAAATAAGCAAAGTATAGAACAGTATATATAGTATTCTCCCTTTTTTTTAAGAAGAGCGAGAAAATATATATATTATTGTTTATGTTTTCATAAAGAACCATAGGAAAGATACACAAGAAATTTTAAAAACTGATTTTTAAATCAGGTGAGTTGACAGGAACAGGGATAAAACTGAAACTTTTTATTGTATAACTTTGTGTATTATTTTGATTTTTGAACCATTTAAATGTGTTACCCAAAACGCAAAAAATTAAAATACAAAAAGCTTAAAATTTAGGTAAAGTGCCTGGCCCTTAGTAGGTGCTTCCTCTGGGCGTGGGCCTCGTTCTGTCCCTTGCAGATGGACACCCTTCATGGCAGGAGGAGGCGGGGGCAGGGCCTCCTGAAACTCCAGGCTTACGTCAGTCCGGACCCCAGAGGAAAGACGA
>CM052444.1:81140414-81158810 GCA_028533085.1 Varecia variegata
TGTTACCCAAAACGCAAAAAATTAAAATACAAAAAGCTTAAAATTTAGGTAAAGTGCCTGGCCCTTAGTAGGTGCTTCCTCTGGGCGTGGGCCTCGTTCTGTCCCTTGCAGATGGACACCCTTCATGGCAGGAGGAGGCGGGGGCAGGGCCTCCTGAAACTCCAGGCTTACGTCAGTCCGGACCCCAGAGGAAAGACGAGCATTTTCTCGCCCAGCATTCGTAGATAAAATCTCAAGGAAAGACTCTGGCTCTGCTTGAGTCACGCACTCATCCCTGTGGCAAGAAGCAGCAATTGTCACTTACTGTGCCATTAGAACTATAGAAGTGGACATGGTGTGGGGGGGTGTCACTTCTTCAAAGTGAGGAAGACGCCATTATCAGAGGGGGAAGGGATGCCGCACAGATCAAGACAACAGGCATCCACGCAGCAGGGGAGACAGGCACATAAAGTGACAATTCTTAGGGTATGGTACACACCATGATGTGGGTCGGCACAGTGTGCCGTGGGAGCCCAGAGGAGGCGGCAGTCTAGCCAGGAGGCCTTCTTGGAGGTGGTGATGCTCTTGCTGAGTTTTAGATGATGAATGGGAGGTCTTCAGGGGAGAGGAAGAGGTGTGGCCACGAGTGAAGACTCAGAGAAGAAAGGTAGTGTTAGGAGCTGAATCGAGTCTCCCCCAAATCATTTGTTGAAGCCCTAACCCCCAGTAGCTCAGAATGTGGCGGCATTTGGAGACAGGGTCTTTAAAGAGGTGATTGATTGATTGATTCATTTATTTATTTTAGACTAGTCAAGTGCAGTAGTGAGAAGGAAGGAAAGAGGAGAACAAGGAGGTCGATCTGTAACTAAGAGAGGATTAATTTAAAATGAGGCCCTTCGGGTGGGTCCTAATCCAATTTGACTAGTGTCTATAAAAAGAGGAAATTTGGCTCACAGAGAGACACCGGGGAGGAGTGCACAAAGGACAGACCCTGTGAGGACACAGGGAGAAGGCAGCCCCGGCAAGCCGAGGAAAGAAGCCTCCGTAGAAACCAACCGTGTCGGCACCTGCTCTTGGCCTTCCGGCCTCCAGAACTGTGAGAAAGAAATGTCCATTGTTTGAGCCCCCAGCCTGTGTTAGGGCAGCCCTGGTGACCACCAGAGGCGACACGATGCGTTTAGGAATTTCTGGCGGCTCGGCCTTGCTGTGCTGCGAGGCGGGAGGCAGGGCTGACAGGGTCCTGAGCAGGACGGCGCTGCAAGCTCAGCTTTGAGCTGGGGAAGCCTGCCGTTTGGTGGAAATAAAAACAGCTCACGTTCCCTAAGTGTCTACGCTGCCAGACATTGTGCTGGGTTCTTTACACGTATTAACCTGCTGAATTCTCACATCACTGTAAGAGCTGTTGTTATCCCCTCAGTACAGTAGAGAAACGGAGGCACAGAGAGCTTGAGTGACTTGCCCAAGATAACACAGCCGACAAGTGAGGGAGCTGGGATCGCAACCAGGTCTGCCTGACCCCAGCCCTACGGAGGAGGACACTCAGGATCTGGTGACTGCCCGGAAGTGGGCTGTGGAGGGAGACATGACAATGCTTGAGGTTGGGAGACTGAGTACCTGGTGGTGCCACAGACTTTGGGAAATAATAATGGCATTTTTCTCCACATTCTCAATAAATGATAACAAATAGTATTTTTCTGAAAATGTTCAATAATCACGCTGCTGTTACTATTACAATCACAGGGAGGGGTGGGAGGTGATGTGCTCCTCTGGACATGCTGCCTTGGGCCCCCAGACACACTTGTTGCTTCCCAAAGCTCTTCCTCCCACGGCAATCCTTCCGTCCCTGTGTAGGGTCCCCACTGCCACTGCTCAGGGGCCTCTGAGCCTTCTGCAAGTGTCACTGAATAACTGCCGTGCCCCTGCAGGTGGTTGGTGCATAGGAGGGCTCCACCCACATCCACAGTCCCCCTCCCTCCCTCCCTGTCACTCTTCCTCTAGAAAGCCATGGCATTTTTGCCACCAGACACCTGCACCATCACCACCTGGGTGACAAGAGACCCCAGTCCCCACTTCTCGGCACCCTGGGTCATATATGAGCTTAGCTAAAACCCAGTGACAAACCGGAGTGGGTAACGCACTCTGAGACCCCGATGAGGCCCACAGCCCTGCTCCCTCGTGTGGAATGACCCGCTTGGCCTTAGCGCGACCCTCTGTGTCACCTTCATTTCTGGGGCCTGGCTTCTGAAGCACGGGGCTGGCGTTCCCTCCGTGTGAGAGCCGCAGAGTAAGGACCAGGCCGATTCAGTGTGCAGACATCTCCAAGGTCTGCTGATTAACACCCGCTGAGTGCTGGGCCTTGTATTAAGCACACCCAGGAAAGAGGAGAAGAAATGGGCAGCCCCCTGTCCCTGGAGGGTACGGCCCATCCCTGGGGACTGAGGGGAGGGCAGGGCAGGGAGGGGGGCTGGGGAACGTGGGGTGTAGCCCGCTCCCTTCTGCCATCTCCGTATGGGAGGGGCTAAGAGGTTGCTCCCAACCTAAGGCCTGGTTGAGACCCCCCAGGCCGCACTGTTGGGGTGGGGGTCGGGGAACCCTCTGCCAGGGACTTCCAGGCAGCAGCCTCCTGCCCACCCACCCTGTGTGCCCCGCGTCTCTCACCCTCTGTCACACTGTTACTAAATGAGATAATCTGAGTGAAGCACTTAGCATCCTGCCTGGCTACCAGTGAGCACTGCATAAAGGTGAGCTTGCAGCACTCCCCGCGTGCCCCTGGACACGCACAGTCTGTCTGCACGCGCAGCACTGGCAGCAGCTCTGACACCTGCTACCATTTATTCCCAGACACAACTCTCGTGCTCCAACTGGCAGACTCACAAACACACACTCACGGGGGGGACACTTGTTCACACCATACACACCATCCCAGCCCCGCCCATGTCTTCTGTCTGCTGAACTCCCCCTGGCAGGCCCCTGGGCGAGGCACAGAGCCCACCTGGTGAGGGTAGGGCGGGGGAAGGCCTTTGCTCTCCGTGAGCCAGCCTGGTCGCAGAGGCCTGAATCTGGACACACCGGAGGGAGAGACTGGGGCTGGCAGAGGGTGGTGGAAGAGGCAGGAGGGGAGGATGGGTGCGCCAGGATGACCCCAGCCTGCCTACAGGGACCACGAGAAGGCTGAGAGAGGCTGGGGCAGGGCCAGGGAGAGGGGAAGCTGCAGAGAGGCATCCTGAGCCTCTATAGGACCAAACGGAAATGGGAGCGGCAGTTGTCAGGGCCATCCCTGACACACAAGGCCTCTCCCACCTCAGGATGAAGCAGGACCCAGAGCGTGAGCAGCCTGAGGCTCACAGGGGCTGGTGGGAAAGAGGAGGGGATTGGGACTTTGCTCCCCGCCCACATCCCCAAATGTCATGTATAAGAGCCCTGAACCGTGGTCAGACCCAAGACAGACAGGCCTAGGACAGACAGACAACACAGGAAAATACACAGGAATTGTGGCCTGGTCATCAGAAGACCAGAGGAGGTGAGGGGCTGACCCTGGGCTCCAACGCATGCTTAATACCATCAGCACACACCCAACGGGGACTCCCTGCCCAGGTACACGGACACACACAGCTCACACCCGATACCATCAGCACACACACAACGGGGACTCCCTGCCCAGGTACACGGACACACACAGCTCACACCCGATACCATCAGCACACACACAACGGGGACTCCCTGCCCAAATTCAGGGACATACACAACTCACATCCAATACCATCAACACACTCAACATGGAGTTCCTATGCAGGCATAGATACACAGTTCAGAGACATAACCCAGCTCAGTATACCACCCAACACCATGTAGACATCTGCTGAACCACACAGTATTGACACCTCTCACCTATCTCACATACCTGTATATACACAATACACACAACCACCTATCTCACATACCTGTATATACACAATACACACAACGATGCCACACTCGCAACAGCGGCACACAAACACCCTGACATGCATTGGACACACGCTCAAGCCAAAGCCCCACATAACCAGCAGAGACTCCCCCCCGGCCACACTGATAACCCAGAAACACGCACACACTACTTAGGATGCAAAGGTATACACACACACACACACACACACACACAGGCCCACGTGATCTCAGGGACACACACACATGCACTCATGCACATATGTGCCCAGACACACAGACCCTGTTCCCCCTACTCAGATAGCCTTGGGTTTTCTTCCTTTCCTTCCCACTCACTGTCCTTGTCTCTATTTCCATCCTGTGTGTCTATTCAAGACTTATTAGGCCAGAACACATCAGTCCTTAGTGCTTCCCTGTTCCTGGGCTCCTTTCCTCATCAGGGATTCATGTGCATGCATATGCACACACACACATGCGCACACACACGCCCTGCACCTGGCTATGGGGATGTCCTGGGAGCAGTCTTGGCCCACAGGGGGTTCCCTGCCATGCTGGGCAGCTGGAATGCAGAGGGTATGGACTTCAGCGGGTGACCACCCACCCCAGGACTTGGCCTCCTGGTTCCTCTTCAGCCCCAGTAGAAAGCCCACGCCCATCTGCTCTTGCTGCTCGTGCTGCTTATCTGCAGTTTCAGGTCTCCCTGCCTCTCTGTCTTTGCACAGGCAGTTCTCCCTGCCTGGATGCCCTCCCTGCTCCAGCTGTCAGTTGTGCTCTGACTCCTGGATTTCATGGACCAGTTAGAAACTTCAAAAGAAAGTTTGGGGAATAACAGAAAGTTGTCAAATTTTCATTTCTTTAATAAGGATATTTAATATATAACTACCATCCTCTATCCACCATCATTTTATTCAAAGGACACTTTAATATCCACAAAGTCGGAAGGACATAATCTCTGGATAAAGGGTAATCCTTTACATTGAACACACTTAGCTTTACGTAAAATCCATTGTGTTGTCCTTGTTTTTCTCATTTCACCCATGAGCCACTGGAAACTGTCACAGGTCAGTGTTTGGGATGACTGAGTCCTCAGCTCCCCGTGTGCCTCCTCCAGGAAGCCTGCCCCACCCTCACCCCTGCAGCACCCGCTCCCCCAGCACTGGTCTCACTGTCCCCTGGGCTGTGATGTGCTTTGCACGTATAGCCACAATCGTTATTGTTTATCGAGGCCTACCCAGTTAAGCACTGACAGGTGCTTAACGTGGATTATCCCATTTTATCCTCATAACCCTGAAAGGTGAACATTTTACAGATGAGAAACCATGAAGTGGCTTCCCCCAATCCTGCGCCCCCTGCTGGAAGCACTGACAGCCGGACTGGTGGAGAGAATCGCAAAGACAGGTGGGGCTGCAAAGCCAGGCTCCCACCTCCTGGTTGTAAGATTTGGGCAGGTCACTTCACCAATCCGAGTCGCAGTTTTATCATTCACAAAATAGGAACAATAATACCTACTTCACAGTGTCGTCCTGAGGGAGTGCCTGTAAATCTCCAAGACAGCAGCTGCCACATAGAAGACACCGGACAATGTGAGTTTGTTCCCCATTCTCCCCTCCCTGTCCCTGTACTTGCTTTCCCTACACCTCATTCTCCTGATTGCCCGCCTACCCCTCTTTCCCAGGCTGCTGTGCTAAACCCTCTCGTTTGTCTCCCCTCTAAAAATGCGAGTGGTCCAGGGAACCATCCATGGCCCTCTTCTCTCTCCTATCTAGTCTCCCTCGCTAGGTGAGCTCATCACATCCCGTGGATCTATACATCATCTATAGGTCGACTCCAAAATATAAATCTGTGGTCTTGGTCTCTTCCCAGAATCCAAACCTATATATTCAACTGCCTAATTGACACCTCCCCATGTGGCCTCATGGGTCTCCCAAACTTAGTATATATAAGACAGAGACTTAATTCCTCTCACCTCAATCCATTCCTCCACCAATTTTCCCATCTCAGTAAGTTACACCATCGTTGCCCAGTTGCCCAAGCCAAAATCACATTTAACTGTTCTCTTTTTATCACCCTTCACCTACAACCATCAGCAAATCTCATTGTTTCTATCTCCAAAACATAACCCAAACCCTTCATTTCTCTCCATCTCCATGACTGTCACTGAAGTCTGAGTCCCTGCCATCTCTCCTCTGGTTCACACCCATAACATCCTAACTGGTCTCTCTGCACCTACTTTTACTCCTTCAAAAATTACTTTTAAAATACGTCTTTAAACCAGGTAATGTGAATCCTTCAACTTTATTCTTTTTCAACATTTTCTTGGCTACTCTAATTCCTTTGCATGTCTGTAGTATAAATTTTAGAATGAGCTTGTCATTTTAACAACAAAAAAACTTGCAGGCATTTTGATTGAGATTGCTTTGAATCTATAGATCAATTAGGCATAATGAACATCTTAAAAATATTGAATCTTCCAATCCATGAATGTAGTCTATTGGTCCATTTATTTAGGTCTTCTTTATTTTGACAGTGGTTTATAATTTTTGGAAAAGAGATCTTGCATGTCTTTTTGGTAAATCTAAGTACTTAACGTTTTTATGCCATTATTAAAAAGTGTATCAAGCTTAACATTTCCAATTGCTTACCTCTAATACACAGAAATACAGTTGATTCTCATATATAGACTTTGTATCCTGCACATATGTTAAATTCTCTCCTTAGTTCTGGTAGTTGTTTTAAAGACAACTTAGGATTTTCTACATAAATATTTATGTTGTCTGCAAAGAAAAGCAGTTTTACTTCTTTCTTTCCAGTCTTTGTACTTTTTATTTCTTTTTCTTGCCATAATGCACTGTCTAGGACTTCAAGGCAGTGTTGAATAGAAGTGATGAGAGCATCCTTGCCTTGTTCTTCAAGAGACATAAACATTCATCTTTCGCCATTAAGTATGGTATTAGCTGTAGGTTTTTCAGAGATGCCCTTGATCAGGCTGAGGAATTTCCTTTCTATTCCTAGTTTGCTGAGAGGGATTTTGTTTTTTTAAGTCATGAATGGGTGTTGAATTTTGTCAAATGCTCTCTTTCTGCATCTACTGAGATGATCTTAAGGTTTTTCTCCTTTATTCTATTAATGTGGTGAATTAAATTGGTTGTTTTATGAAATGTTAAACTTTGGCCGGGCGTGGTGGCTCACACCTGTAATCCTAGCACTTGGGAGGCCAATCGTTTGAGCTCAGGAGTTTGAGACCAGCCTGAGCAATAACAAGACCCCGTCTCTACTAAAAATAGAAAGAAATTATCTGGCCAACTAAAATATATATCGAAAAAATTAGCTGGGCATGGTGGCACATGCCTGTAGTCCCAGGTACCCGGGAGGCTGAGGCAGTAGGATCGCTTAAGCCCAGGAGTTTGAGGTTGCTGTGAGCTAGGCTGAAGCCACGGCACTCACTCTAGTCCAGGCAACAGAGCGAGACTCTGTCTCAAAAAAAAAAAAAAGAAATGTCAAACTTTGCTTTCCTAGAATAAACCCCACTTAGTATTACTGCATTATCCTTTATATATATTTATATACTTGATTTGATAATATTTTATCCAAGACTTTTGCATCTTTGTTGTGAGGGATATTGAGCTGCAACTTTCTTTTCTTGTAACGTTTGCCAGATTTTGCATCAGAGATGTGTCGGATTAAAGATTGCTGCAAATTCCTTACTACTCCCCTATTGAGAAGTGGAGTCTAATTCCTTTCTCTTTGAGTCTGGGCTGCCTTAATGACTCGCTTGACCAACAGAAGTGTGCTTCCAAAGCCAGGTCATAAGAGGCTTTGCAGCTTCTTCCCAGGTCTCTTGGAACACTCAGAGTCCAAGCTGCTGTGTAAGAAATCTGACTACACTTTGGCCGCCATGCCGCAGGGGAACCTAAGCTCAGCAAGAGGCCATGTGGAGAGGAGAGAAAGATGCCTAGTCAGCCTCCAATTGCTACACATTGCAGACATTTGAGTCACCCCTGCTGAGGCCCCAGACACTGTAGAGCACAGATGAGCCATCGCCACTGTGGTTTGTCCAAATTCCTGACCCCAAAATCATGATATATAATAATAACGAATTATTGCTTTAAGCCATGACTTTTCAGGAAAGTTAGTTGTGTAGAAATAAATAACCAGCAGGGTTGTGTTGGGCTCATCAGATCAGCTGGGGTGTGTTCCCTCTCCTCTGTTTTCTGAGAGTTTGTGTAAGATTGCTATCATTTATTCCTTAAATATTTGATAGAATTTAATGGTGAAACCATCTGGGTAGGAAATTTTTATATTATAAATTCAATTTCTTTAATAGATATAGAGTTATCCAGATTTTCTATTTTTCTTATAGAATGATATTTATAAATGCCAGTGAGTCATATCACTCTCCTTATGAAGACCCCCAGTG
Source organism: Varecia variegata (assembly GCA_028533085.1). NCBI lineage: Eukaryota > Metazoa > Chordata > Mammalia > Primates > Lemuridae > Varecia > Varecia variegata. The sequence continues at coordinate 81,148,735 of CM052444.1, forward strand.
GCTTCCCCTTGCACTGAATACAAAATCAAAATCCTTTCCACAACCTGTAAAGCCCTTTATGATCTAGCTCCTGCCTTCTTTTCTGATGTCACCTAGAGCCACATCCCTAATGTTTACAGGGCTGACTTCTTAACATTGTTTCAACTTCAGCCCAGGTGTCAACTCCTTAGGGAAGTCTTTTTGACCAACAAGTCAAAATACTCCGCTCAATTGATCTTTATCATATTACCTATTTAAAAAATTTTATGTCATTTCTCACTATCTGACATTATCTTTATTCTTAGTTAACTCACCTATTATCTCTGCATGTTCACCACACCTTTCTAGAATTTCAGGTTGGTGTAGGCAGGGGCCTTGTTGGTGTTATTCATGGCTGTGTCCTGGAAGCCTAAAACACAATGTATATATGTATTGACTAAATTTACTAAAATACCATGTAAATATGTATTTACTAAATTGTTGACTTGTTGCCCTGGCTCCTCAGCCCTGACCTGGGTGGGTTCTGCTGTGATTGGTCCCTAGAAATGGCCAACATCAGGGAAAAGAATGGATCAGGTTTCCAGTGGCCACACCTGCCTGCAGGTGATTCTCTTCTACCAGAGTCTGACTCCAGCCTGGCTCCCTCTCCCATCACCAGCAGCCAGGAGGCAGGTTCAAGGCCATTTAGGAGAAGAGATCCAGGTACAGCACGTGGGAGTGAAGCTGTGGCTACTAGTTCTAGTTCCAAAGCCTCTCAGTCCATGTGTGTCTTTGAATAAATCACTTCCGCTCTCTGTCTCTCCCCTGACACATTGTAGATGCTCAGTCATTCTTGAATAAAGATCATTTCCATCCCCACATTTCTATGGTTCTAACTTACCCCAATACCTTTGCTATAGATGAGGAAACTGAGGCACAGAGAGGCTAAGTGTCTCCACCAGTGCCACAGAGCAAATGACTGGAGGTGTTGGAGCTCAGATTTTCCCCTCGATTTATGATCCCACCAACAAGGGCATCAATTTCAGAGATTAACAGCTGCAAATGATGGCATCAAACAGGCCGCCCCAGCAGCCCTCCGAAGTGCATCTCCAATTCAGGTTTATCTTCATTAAGCAAGTAATTCATTACCGGGCGGTAAGCATTCACATCAGAGAGAGAATATTAAAAAAGTAATTATATTTTTCACAGTGCAGCTTTCTGGGTAAATTGTATGCAAATTGCTGTCTAAATCAGGCTGGCATATCCTGTGCAGGGCTCCGCACTATTTGGGGGGATATTTTGGAAGCAGACTAGTCCCCCTCTGCCGACTTCAGTGAGTAGCCAGCACAGGGTCTTGCATTCAGTCGGGAAGCCTCAAAAATAGTAGCCATTATTATTTTTTAACTCCATCAAGCCTCGGTTTCCTCATCTGTAAAATGGGGCTCCTGTGAAAGGGGCTGGAGAGGACAGTCCCCAGAACGGTACCTGCCTGTGAGAGTTTGGACACGGGAGGACATGGCTTTGGGGAATGGCAAGAGGATCACTGTGTCAGTGAAGCACTGACACCCATGGACCCAGAGGGAGGGTGGGGGCGGCCGCTGGGTGGGGCAGGGGGCACTGGTGAGGGGCGAGGAGGCCAGCTCTCTTCCCATCGTGGCTCTGCCACCAATTCACGTGTGACCCCAAGTTTACCGCTTCTCTGTTCCAGGCTGTGCTTAATGCGCAGCCATAATTAAGTCCTGGGGAACGATCACCCAGCAGGTGCACACGAGCACCATCGCTCCCAGATGACACCGACCTCTACCTGTGCGAGCTAGAAGGCCCGTGCTGGGAAAGGGAGGCTGGAAGAGCAAACACATCAATCCTCTCCATTTCCAGGTGGGAAAAAGATACTCAGAGAAGGGCCTGAGTGACTCAGGGTCACACAGCAGGTAAGCGATGGAGTCAGGACCAGAAACCTGGGCCAGGGCCCTCCCATGCCCACCGTCAGTGCCCATCTGCCAAATGAGCACTTGAAGGCCTGCGTGGAAAACTGTACAGTGTGGTTTGCACTTCCAGTATTGTTCGCTTTATTTCAGGGTTGGGCTGTGATCCTGGGCTTGGATCTGAGGCAGGTGACTTCCCATCAAAACCTTAGGGTCCTCAATTGTCAAATGAGGCAGAAATATCTCTGTGGACCCCTCCCACGAGATTTACTAGGTAGGATATTAACGACATCCTTTCCCTTCCCCCAGGGCAAAAACTCTGAGAGGAGAACTGGAACTGCCCAGGGACCTAGAGGCAGAGGCGGCTGGGCCTGGCCCAGCAGGTCTTGGTGCCAGTTCCAGCCCACCTTGCCCACACACTGGAGACCAGCTGGCAGTGACAGTTTAGGAAGATGCACAGTGCCCCCTTGTGATTGGGGGGCCACCCGCTACAAAGCCCCAGCGGCCCAGAGCCCAGGCTGCAAGGCCAAGTCTGCCCCAGGAACAGTCTCAGACAGGGCCACAGTTCCACGCAGATGTATTGCACTGCGACACAGAGCTATGCTGGGGGCCTTAGCTATGCCTGGAGCTGCAGTCACTAAAAACTCAGCTCCGTCCAGACATACACTCAGGCTGGTACACACAGCTACACCCATGGAACATGCAGACAGGGACAGGTGTCCACACCAGCCTGGCCAGATATGGCTAAAGCTGGTAACACCTTTGTGGGCACAGGGACACCCACAACACCCAGACACAGTTAGGCCCTGGGTGGTGGTAGCCCAGCAGAAGCACACCACAGTCACCTGGAACACCCAGTTACACACAGACACAGTGTTCTCTAGGAGACCAGGTGGCTCCTCTCTGACCCAGCTCTTGTTTGCAAACCCTCACTATGCCGACTCTTAATCTCTCACTCATGGGGCTACCAAAAAGTCTCCCCACCACCCCCGGGACAGCTGGTTCCCAGGCTGCACACGTGAGCACCTGGTTCTGTGCGTGTCCGGACACCCATGCTGCTGCTTCCGTATCTGGGAGCCCTTCTGTTCTCATGTTTGCTCGAGCACCAGTTTTGAGCATCCGGTCATGCAGGGGATTTCAGAGACCAGCCGAGGTGCAGCGGCTGCCTTCTCCTGCCTTGCCATCTCCGAGACGCAGCTCCCACGGCAAGTGACCTCAGACCGAGCCGCTCAGGCCCCCGGCAGCACCCTTCACTGAGGCTGGGAGTGAGTGGCTTTAGGGCAGGGAGCTTTCCCCAGGATGTGAAAATGCTCCCGGGTGTTGGGAGTTTCCTCTCTGGCTGGCCTTTCTTTCCAAAAGAATCTTAAGGCTCCCGGGGATCCTTTCCTGACTATGCCTGGCCGCACCGGCCCTTGGGAAGAGCCACGGTCAAGCCTTGGCCCAGGAGTCAGGAGCAAGAGTCAAAAACCTCACTGGGTGACCGTGGGCCTGCCTCATCTTCTCTCTGGGCCTCAGTTTCTCTTCTGCCCCATGGGGGTGCGGTGGGATGGAATAAGGGGAACAGCACGGAACAGAGGTTAAAAGGCCCCCACAGTCCTGTATTTCCCAGGCTGTGCTTTCCCCAGAGACCAGAGCTGGTGACTGAGGCAGCCGGAACCAGACCTGATCTCTGGACACCGGCTCTAGGCCCCTCCCCCACTCTGGGCTGCAGCTCCCCTGGCAGAGGCAGAGGGAAGCAGTGGAAAGAATGGTGACATCTGAATCAGAGAGCGCTGTGGGCACACACTGTGCTTCCTGAGGGCAGAGACCGCGCTGTCAGGATCCGTAGCTGCTTCGGCAGGGCCTGGCGTACGGGGGTTGGTTAACACACACATCTGCTCAGTCAAAACCAGTTCACTCCTTCCTAGCTGCGCAGCCTTGGGCAGGCAATGTCGCGTCTCTGAGCGTCACCATCCTCCACGGCACGATGGAGCTAACAGCTGGCTCCTGGCTGCAGGTGGTCGTGGGATCCTTCCAGACACTGCACGAAAAGGCACAGCCCCTGGCCCAGCAGGGTCCTGCCAACGGGCACCATGCCCCCTCCCTTTCAAGCCTCCATTCTCACTCAGCCGGCCCAGGAGGGGGACTCCCTGGCGGAGGCAGAGCTCGGCACAGGAACAAGATGGGGAGAGTGGACAGAGGGGCAGCGTGTGCCAGTGTCTGGCAAAGCGTGGGCTGTGGGGGCAGCCTGTTTCTCTCTCTTGCCACATTGAGGGCCCTGCCAGGCTCTGAGCATGCAGCTGGGCTGAGGGGACAGAGAAGGAGAGAAACACTCTCACCCACTCACCCACAGATACACAGAATCCGAGCCCCACAGGTCATCAGAATCCTAGCCCCTCCTCATCAGCCCACAGTCCCTGAGTCCAGGGACAGGTCGCTCATGGCCTCCCAGGGCTGCACATTCCATGGCCCGGCAGCCCTCACTCTGCTGAGCTGAGCCTGCCTCTATGCTCCCAGCCTGCCTGGAAGCATCTGCTCCTTCTGCTTATGGCAGCCCAGGACATGCAGACCCACCAGGTGCTCTGCCCCTACCTCCACCGCCCAGTCCTTCTCTGAAGGCCAGACAGCAACGCAGCTGTCGCTGCTGTCTAGTGGGTCTGGGTCTTCTCACCTGCTCTGACATGTCCCTGTGCAACCTGGCACATGCACACATATGCACACACATACATGCACTCATGTGGGGCTCCCGGATCCAGTCCATCCCAGAGGGTCACAGGGGCTGGTCCCCCTCCTCTCCCGAGTCCCCACTGCTGCTAGGACTTCCTTGCAAGACTGGGCTCAGGGGGAGGTGGAGGCCGCCCTGGAAGGACACATCTCCCACCGAGAGCCCTTCCTCTTCCCCACCCCCTGCCTTCTGCCACTTTCCTATGTCAGGGCCATGCTGATGACACCAGAGAATCCATCAACTGCCACCCCCATGTCAGGTCATGTCACAACATAATTAAAGCATTAGATCTTCGTGATGAAGCTGTTGCCATCAATTCTGAGAGTGACTGATCCAATCTACAGAAAGGGAAAATTTCTCTCCGCCCGCCACAACTGCAGCAGCTGCCTTCCCCTCCCCAAGAAGGGAGACGGCAGTGCCTGTTCTATTTAGGGCTCCAGACCTCAGTCTGGGAGGCAGGAACTGAGCCGTGGGGGGAGGGCCGGCCTTGGGGTGTGCGCCCCTCCTGCCTCTGGGCCCACCGGGGAACAGCAGAGCCTGGAGGCCTGGGACTCCTCTGGGCTCAGTCACTGGGTCACTCTGAGACCCTGGGAAAGACCCTCCCCACATCTGGGCTTCCGGCCCCTCTTCTGTGAATGGGCGGTGGGGGGCTGGGAGGGTGGGAGGAAGATGACTTGGTCTCCAAGGAGGTGGAAGCAGCCGGAGCAGGGCCAGGTGATCCGGGCTCAGAGCCTGACCAGCTGTGCAGCTGTGGTCAGGCGAGTCCCGTTTTTTCCTTCCCCTCGCCCCTGGGAGGGGAATTTTTCATGCCTCACAGGATTCTGGGGAAAACCAAAGGAGACAGGGAACGTAGGGGTACAACACAAAGAAAACGTCCCAACCTCTCGGCGCTCCTGTGCCCTGGGCTCCTGGCAGGCCTCGGGATGAGGCATCAGTCAAGAGCTGGATTTAGACCTGGTTCTCCTTTGCCCAGGATGGACACGGAAATGCTGGGACTGCAGTGACAGAGGGCAGACGGAAAGATGGTGCGTGGGCAGGGACAGAGGTGTTGTCTGCATCGCTTCTCAATGTCACCATCGGGAGGTCCAATATAGTAGGAACAGGAGACAGGAGCCAGGCTATGGCAACAAGGGGTAAGGGGCGACACGGGAGAGATGGAGGAGCCCTGATGGGTCAGAACCACCAGTCCATGGCTGGCACGTCGAGAGGGTTAGGTAGGGACCGACTGGGCAAGTGGCCAGAGCCTCCAATCTGAGGATGGTAGGAGGTGGAGGCAGAGGCAGAATCAGGGAGACCAATCTGGGCCCACTGCAGTGACCTGGGCAAGAGACCAGAGTGGCCTGGACCGAGTTTGAGGAGGAGTTGAGGGATAACCCCAAGGTCTTTGGTGTGAGCAACTGGGAGAGTCACCATTGTGGAGCTGCCACTTGCCAAGTGAGTAGTCAGTAGGGGAGAAGGTGGGAGGTGGTAACCGAGAGTTTGTTTGAAGTGCGAGACACCTAATAGACATCTAGAATGTTGAGCAAACAGGTGGGTAGATGGGGCAGAGGTCTGTGCTGAAGAAATACACCTGAGACTTGAGAGTCACCAGCAGACAGATGGCACCTAACGCCCCGAACTTGGAGGAGATCCCGTGGGAAGTGGGATAGGTAAAGAGAAGAGGTGTAAGGACTGAACCTGGAGCAGGGGCTGCACCGTGAGGAAGGTGGGGAGATGGGGCTGGGAAGGGGGTCAGTACGGGAAGAGAAAAGCCAGGCTTGTGTGGTGCCCTGGCTGAAAGAAGAAAGCATTTCCGAGAGGAGGGGGTGAGCGTCTGTGTTAAAGGTAATGACACCTCAGGGAAGATGAAGATTGAGAACCGGCTGATGACAATGTGGAGTAAATGTTTATTGAATGAATAAATGGGAAATAAACTGAAATCCCATCAAAAGAACTGGGGTGTCGGATGGAGTCTGGGGTGGGGTTTGGCCGCGTGCATAGAGAACGAGGTGATCCCAGTGCAGCAGCAGCCGAGGAGCCTTGGGGTCAAGCACCCAACAGCCAGGCTGGAGCCCCTCAGCCCCTCCAGCCTCGGACCAGGCAGGCAGGGTCAGTACTGGGAACTGGGCAGGAGACTCACTGCGGTGGGTCAGGGGATGGCGTCTGTAGGGGCAGGTGGGTGTCAGAGGTCAGGTGGGGCCTGGAGGTGGAGTCCAGACCACAGATTCAGAGTCAGAGGCAGAAAAGCCACAAAAGCCTACTAAGATGTGGTATGTGCCAGGCACTGTGCAAAGCATAGAGGGAGAACCCAAAAGCAGAAAACAAGGTCTTTCCTCGAGAGACTCCCCATCTAATTGGGGAGAGACACAGTGGGCGGATAAGCTGAGCATATGGCAGATGGGGGTATGGGCCAGCCAAGTGCAGCTCCTGTAAGTGCCGTGACAAGCTCCTGGGACCCAGATCCTACCGGGCCCCACGAAAAGATCATCTCCTTACTTCTGAAGTGCTCATCCGGGCCTTCTAGCTTTTGAGTCTCTGGTTTCTGACCTCACTTCTGAGTTTTCCTGTCTTGGGCCTGACACTCCAGATATGACCCTTGGGATCCATTTAAGCCCTGACCCTTTAAAGGCAGCCATCCACACAGGCCCCTAAAGGTGGGCTGCAGACCCCAAGAGAGCTCCTGGCTGCATCAGGGACACCTTAGCTTGTTCTGAACCTGCTCCTATCCTAGTCCGGCTTCTTTTGCACAAGGTGTCTCGGGAGCTTGACTTTCTGGGCCCCAGAACAAGCTCCTCCACCCCAGGCAACCTCAGCCAATGGACCCCACTCTAGCCAACCCCTTCAGGCTCAACCTCCAGCCCCCAAATTTGCACCATAGTTGAACCTGGGGCTTGTTTTCCCAACTTTGCCCTTGGGTCTGCTCTACAAGGAGCTGGTTCTCCCTCCTGGCCACTTGGCGTCTCCACTCAGCTCTGGGCCCCTCCCACCCTCATCCCCTCAAACCCCAAGCCCATCCCCCTGAGCCCCATGCCCACCCTGCCTGACCCAGCCACTGGAGGGGAAGACAGAGGGGCCATGTTCTTCCAGGGCAAAAACAATGGCTGCAGGAGCAGAGAGGAGAAGGATTGATTCTAGCCCAGGGGCTGAGGCTGCTTCCTGAACAAGGTGCATTTAGGCTGGGGGTAGGGCAGACAAGTGCAGATATCACTGTGGGAGGCAGGGCAAGGCATCCTCGAAGAGGGGTGAGCATGGGCAAAATCACGAGTGTCTGCCTGGGAAAAGGAGTAGTGAGCTGCCCTCAGGGTAGAGATGGGTACCCAGGGGGAAGAGGCTGGAAGGCGGTGGGTTACAGCCCTCAGCTACAGCCTGGAGGCTGCCAAGTGCAGCTTTGAGCAGCAAGTCCCTGTCTCCTCCTATTCCCACAGCCGGCCCTGGGACTGACCAGGTGCCTGGCGAAGATCCTTCTAGCTGCCCAGGCCTGGTGTTCCAGGCTTGTCGACTCACTGCCTTCCATCTGGATGACTCGTAAGTCTCTGAAGGCCCTGACAGGTCCCTCACTTTAAAAAGGAGGTTGAGTCTCTGACTGATTCCCCAGCTTACTGCGGCTGGCATCTCCCCCTGAGCCTAGAGCCAGGGCCATGGCGGCCTAGAAAAGAAATTGGAATCATCAGCTTAAAGATGATCTTGGGAGAGAATTCATGTCCAGGGAGGGAAGCAGAAGATTGGACCTCGGGGTCCCCCTGTCTGCAAAGCTGGGCTGAAGAAAGGAAGTAACTGATGGGACAGGGTTGGGGAGAGGACACACAGACACTCAGGGCACAGAGTTGGGACTGTGTTGGATCTTTCTGGGTCACCCCTGTGCAATACAGAAGTCCCTCCTCATCATCCTTGCCAAGTGACTGTTCAGCCTCCACGTGTACACCTCCACTGACGGGGCGCTCACTACCTCCTAAAGTAGGCCATTTTATTCTTGGACAGTTCTGGATTCTAAGTCCAAATCTTCAGTTCCACTCAAGGTCAGAGCTCTATGCTCTTAGACGCCACAGAAACGACTCCATTTCCTCTGTCACTCTACAGCCTTTCAGGGATTGGAGGATGGTGACCTTGACGCCTGCTTCCTGAGGATCGTCTTTCCCATGAGGTTGCTGACCCAGCTCGGGGCCATCCCTTGTCCTGTAATCAAGTCTATCATCTTGGGTCAGCATCTGGGGGGGCGTGCAGAGCAGTGTCCTTGCCTGTGTGTGTGCCCAGATTTGTGACTTGCACTACATGCACACTGGTGGTGGTGGTGGTGGGGTTTTGCAGGTGTGCAGACTAGCCCTGTGTCTGTGTGTGTGAGAAGACGTTACTGCATGTGACTGGGCTGTAGTCACTTGTGAGCACATGACCATGTGTGAATATTTATGACTGTGGCTGTATGTGGGTAAGAGAGCGCGTGACCGTCTGTGAATAAAGGGCCGTGTGTGTATGTCTAACTGTCCTCACAGGTGTGAGTGTGAAGTGTGACTTTTGCACACAAAGGACTTGCTGCACGTGGACATGACTAGCCAGGTATGTGTGGGTTTGTCACTCTGACTAGATTGTCTCTGAGTGTCGGGTTGTGACTGTGTGACGAGTATGTGCGTGACAGATTGCAATTTCATGCATATGTGAGACTATGTTTGTGACAGATTGTGATGTACTGTGTGTGTGAGACTGGCTGAGGCCGTGTGTGAAGACGGCTTCCACGCGTGACTGTGCCTGTGCATGGGGACGTGGCTGTGTGTGCATGCTTGGATGTGTCAGTGTCGCCGTGTGTCAGCGGGTGCTGATGGCTGTGTGTGCTGCCATGGCTCTGTGTGTGTGACGATGCAACGCGTGTGTGTGACTCCATTCTGTTTGTGTGTGTGTGCGTGAATGGCTGTGGCCAAGTGCAAATGAAGGTGGCTGTGTGCGGAGGTGGAGGTGGGAAGGGCGAGGACGGTGCAGGATAAAAAGGGGACTCGCTGGAAAAGGTCTCCCCAACCCCATTTTAATCAGAAACGGAGCAGCTGTTAGTCTGAATAGACACTGCACAACGGCAGACGTCTTAATCTCTTCTGCATTGTGATTCACTCGGCGAAGCCCTATTACTCAGCTTTTGATAGGAGCTTACTTGTCTCAAGTGTTTTCATTATTGCCCTAATACTATCTATTAACATACTGGAGGGAGCTCGCTGCTGTCTGGAGCTGGCATCACTGGGCTTTTAAAGATTATGGGCCTTGCAAATACATAACATTTTACTGCCTTGCAGACGTAATTCATCTGGGGGTGGGGGGAGCTCACGGAAATAGGTAAATAGATAACCGAGTGGGAGAGAGAGGGCGCTGGAGGGAGAAAGAGAATCTATGATCCAAACGCGGCTGTCGTCTCTAGCTGAAATAATCGCCTTTCGGGAGGAGGGGCCAGACAGACATCTGTCTCACTGGGGGCACCTCTAGCCTCAAATCCTTCAGCTCTGGGTGTCCTGGGCTGGAGGTACTGCCCGGGC
>CM052444.1:81159310-81231661 GCA_028533085.1 Varecia variegata
AGTATGAGAAAAGAACAAGATGAAAAACCAAAATGATTCTCCCTAGAGGAAATGGAGATAATGTAGCAGGCAGAGGGGAGCTTTAAAAGAATTCTAGGTCGTATCCTCAGAGAGATCCAAAAGAAATTTGCTTTTATAAAATAAGAGTAGATTGCCATGGAAAAGGAGCAATTGAAGAAGAAATCATCCTTGAAAAATAAAAACATGAAGATAAAAGTCAATGAAATCCCCTAGAAGGTAGAGTGAAAACACACATACACAAAATACAAAATGTGAGAAAATGTAAGACCTAATATTTACCTTATAGGGGTTCTAGAATGAGATAACAGAGAGACTAGAGGTGATGAAATAATTTAAAATATAATTTAAAAGTATATTCCAGAGCTAGAGAAAGATCTGAGTCCTCAAACTATAAAAAGACCCACCAAATGCTAAGTAGAAAACACTAAAAAGACACACATCCTGGTGACATTTCTAAATTACAAAATAAAAACAAAATTCTCAAGGCTTCTAGATTATTTTGAACCTACAATTCTATATCAGCCAAACTATCAAGCATGAAAGCAAATCCAAGATATTTTCAGATAATAAAGGACAAAGAAAATTTACTATCCATGCCTTCTTCTGAAAAAAATCATTATGTACTGCAGAAAAACAAGGAATTCAAGAAAGAGAATTTCATAGTATTACAAAATCTTTTAAAGAAACCAGTAAAATATCTGAGTCTGAATACTAAATGAAAATGAATCTATAAAACTTCATATAGCTCTTAAGAAATGATTTCTTTGAAAAGAATAGGAGTAAAGTAAAATGATAATATTTAGAGTTTCAACAAAATTAGTGGTAAGAGGATAAGACACTATTGGAGGAAAAAAGTGCTTAAATAATTCTATTTAAAATGTAAAGCACTAGAAAAATTAAAATATACTATTATAATATACTATTAGTATAATAGTATAATGTAGATATTATACAAATATGTAATTTACAACAAATAGAGAAAAATAGAAATAAGAAAACTTGATAAATAAAAAAAGGGGGAAATCCAAACATATTAGAAATCACAATAAATGTCAGTGGGTTAAACTCTCCTATTAAACTACAGAGACTCTTAGAATGGGTGAGAGAACTCTCAACAATATACATAAGTATATGTGTAATATACTCATGTCTACACACAATGCAGTTATTTAAAAAAGTCACATTTGAAACAATATAATACAAAAAAGACTAAAAATAAAAGAATAGAAAATGAATATATGCTAACAAAACAAAACAAAACAAAAATAAAGGCATAGAAATATTAATATCAGATTAAAGAGAATTCAAAATGAAACCACTATATGCAACAAAGAGAGACTTTATAAAAGATACAATGTACCAAGAAGAGATGACAATGAAGTGAATTTTTTTTTTAATTTTCATTTCAGCTTTTTATGGGGGTACAAAAGATCTGGTTAGATATATTGCCCATGCCCCTCCCATCTCCCCGAGTCTGAGCTTCAAGCGTGCCCATTCCCCAGACAGTGCACATCACACTCATCATGTAGGTATACACCCATCCCCTCCCTACCCCCATCCCCCCGAGTCAGAACTTCAAGCGTGTCCATTCCCCAGGTGAATTTTGTATTAAATAACAGAGTACTAAACTATATAAACAGTTTTAGAACTACAAAGAGAAAGTGTCCAACTTGCAATGATACTTGATTTTTATATACCTCCCCAGAAATTGATAGATCAAGTAAACCAAAAATAAGTAAAGTGATAGAATTTGTATAATATAAATTAGAAGTTTCATTTGAGATTTATATAAGAAAATTTACTGAACTGAGGATGTACCTTTACACATGCTTTTTTAATATCTATGGTATATTTACAAAAATTGACCATTCATCAAAATTGGTTACAAGTAAAATCTAAATTTCAGAAAGTGGAAACCATATAGACTACATTTTCTAGCTGCAGTGTAAAATACTAGAATCAGTGACAAAAGAGTAGCAAAACAATATGACAACGACTTGGATATTTAAAAATACTATTCTATATGACTCTCAGGTTAAAAAGAAACCCAAATTGAAATGACAGATTATTTTATAAATGAATGACACCAAGAGCATCATATGATGAAACCAAGTGTCTAGGCCAAGGCAGCATTTGTAGAAAAGTGTATAGTCTTGAACACATTTATTAGAAAACACAAAAAGAAAATTGAATCCATGTATCTGGGAAAAAGAAAACTAGAAGGAAAAAGAAAACTCTATAGAAAGAAGAAATTAATAGAGATAAAAGCAGAAATTAATGAAACTGAGAAACAAATGTAGACTTGGTAAATAAAACCACATGCTGGTTCTTTCATTTATTCATTTCCTTAATATTTCAAGAAAAGGTAAAAATACTAATATCCATAGAAAAAATCAGATCATCAAATATGTACTTCTAAAAATGGCATCAGGCCCAGAATGGATTTAAGAGTGAGTTATATTGGACCTTTACGAAACAAATAACTTCTGTTATTTAAATTGTTACAGAGCATAAAACAAAGATGGAAAACTTCCCAAACCATTGTGTTGGGCTAGCACAGCTATAGCTTTCTATGCCTTCAATTTTGTTTTGTTTTTGTTATGCATCCTCTGTATTTGTTCATTCCCCCTTCTAAGTAACCACAGCCTGATTGTCCTCAGAGGGAACCCTCTCCACCCCGCTCTATGTCTATGTGCATCCAGAGAGGTTGACACCATCCTTAATTCCAAAGCTGAGCCCACAAGCCTCATCAAGCTTTGCTTTTCCCTACCCACTGCGAATGATCCAGGGATGGGCATGTAACCCAGCCAAAGACAGTGAAACACAGGAGATTTTTCAGTGACCTCTGGAAAAAATTTTGCTCTTGAAACCAAGGCTATGAGATCCTGAAGCAGCCATTTGCCTACCACGTGGAGTCTGAGACTGAAGCTGACACAAGGGAAACAGAACCAAGAGATGGAGAGAAGATGAGTAGGGATTAAATCATGTGAGCCCCGAAGGCAGCCATGCCTGCAATGTGACCTCCCCTATACCCTTCAGCTAAGGTTGTCATTTTCAACCGAAGCCACTGACCCTGCCATACCAAAGCTGGACAAAGATAACACACACAAGAATGTATAGCCCAATCATGACCCATAAATAAAATGGTAGCAAACTTCATCTAGCCATACATTATAAAACTAATAAATCATGACCAAATACGTTTTATCCCAAGAATCAAGCATAGGTTTTAACATTATAAACTAAACTTTATTTTTTAAATTCACTATAGTGATACATTAAAGAAAGAAAACTAAATTATCATCTCTATAGATGAAAAAAGAATTTGTAATAAGCTTTCTTAACCACATAAAGGGTCCTGGGGTGGTCAGTTCTGTGTCCACTTGGCTAGGCTACAGTCCCAGTTATTCAGTCAGACACTAATCTAAGTGTTGCTGTGAGGGCACTTTGTAGATGTGATTAAAGTCCATAATCAGGTGACTTCAATTAAGGGAGAATCCAGGTGGGCCTGATTCAATCAGTTGAAAGCCTTTATGAGCAGAGCCGAGACTTTCCAGAGGAGATTGCACCTCAGATCTATAGCTTCAGTTCATGCCCTTGCTGATAGCCTGCCCACAATTGCATAAGCCAATTCCTTGCAATAAATCTCTTAACACATATATCCTAATAATTCTGTTTCTCTGCTAGGATGTTGACTGATACAAGTCTCTAACTGCAGCAAACATCTTACGTACCTGTGAACCCCAGGAAACATTCCTTCTCAGGCAGGGACAAGACCCACTATGACCAATATTTTAAAGGGATGGTCAGGGAGGATTTTACTGGGAAGACACAGTAGGCTGAATAATGCTCCCCCATCCCCAGGGCTGTCCTTGTCCTAATCCCCAGAACCTACGAATGTGTTACCTAACATGGCAGAAGAGACTCTGCTGGTACGATTAAGTTAAGGATCTTGAGGGCAAAGATGGTTCTGGAGGGTCTTTGCAAGAAAAAAGAAGGGCACAGGAGAGTCAGAGTCAGAGAAAGAGATGAGTGATGTGGCCATGAGCCAAGCAATGTGGGTGGCCTCTGGAAACCGGAAAAGGCAAGACAGTGGATTCTCCCCTAGAGTCCAGAAGGAATGCAGTCCTGTAGGGTTTCTTTGTTTTTTTTTGTTTTTTTTTTTTTTTAGACAGAGTCTCACTCTGTCACCCTGGTAGAGTTCAGTGGCATCAGCATGGCTCACTGCAGCCTTAAACTCCTGGGCTCAGCCTTCCAAGTAGCTGGGACTACAGGCACGCACCACCACGTTGGGCTAATTTTTCTATTTTTGGTAGAGACAGGGTCTTGCTCTTGCTCAGGCTGGTCTCGAACTCCTGACCTCAAGTAATCCTCCTGCCTTGGCCTCCCAGAGTGCTAGGATTACAGGTGTGAGCCACCGTGCCTGGCCTAAATCTGTATTTTTTAAGCCACTAAGTGTGTGGCAATTTGTTACAGCAACAGTTGAAAACTAACATGGAAGGCAATATTTGAACAAAGACCTGAGGGACAGGTGTGTGGGGGAGAATAGAGTTTCGGTGGAGGGAAAAGCAAGAGCAAAGGCCCTGTGGTGGGATGCCAGGGGAACAACAGCAAGAGGGCAGGGTGCACTGAGCTGCTGGAGCCAGAGGGAGGGGACCAGGAGATGGGTCAGCGAGGAGCCATGGGGGGCTGGTAGGTGATTGTAAAGGCTCCGGCTTTTACTCTGAACCAGATGCCAAGCCTTTGGAGAGCCTAGAGCAGACAGGTGCACGATTCAACTCACATTTTAAAAGGACCACTCTGTCTGCTGTGGGTGACCCCAGGTGAATTTACCATAAAGCGAATAAAGCTCAAACCTCAGAACTCTGCACTTGCACAGCCCCTTCCAAGACTCCAGCCATGCATTCACAGGGTCATATGTTTGATACAATTTGCAAAAGTAATATATTTTAGACATAATTGGTTAAGACCATTTGAGATCTTTCTTAACTTCTCTAGCATGTCACCTCTCAGTGCTGGAATGGCCACAATCATTTTTGGGATCCAGCCAGGGAAAATTGAGTTGGGGATACCTTTAGTTTGAGTTTAGTGGGATATATTTGTGTGGTTCACAGTTATTTCCATGTTATTGGAAGTTATTACCGGCTGTCCTGGAGCAGGAATGGCTTCCAGGAACCCTCCCACCGCCCACTCTGTCGCCGTACCCGGGATGTTGATGTGAGAGCTTTAATTGAGTGTTGTCAACTCACAGTAGTTTTTAAAATTAGTCACTGCTCAAGAAAACTTGAAAAGCCCAGATCATATATAAAAGAGTCTTGATAAAGCTTATTCAAATTTGACAATTCTAAAAATTTATTCAACGTTACCAATAACAAATCGTGAAGGTAGAGGAAACTTTTCTAAACTATTAAGAATAAAAAAACAAACTTTAATCAACCCCAATAGAGAAAACCTTTGTATTCTTACCATTAAAAAAATTGATTGCAGATCATGTCATATGAACAAGTGATCAAAGAATATGAAGCCAAAAAATATAGAGGAAAAAGTAATATAGCAATGTGCCAATCAATTAATTAATAGAAAAGATTTTTTTTCTGGATTATGTCAGATGTTTGTTGTATTATCTGCTTTTTAAAAATTTGTAATTTGCTGTGATTTCTTTTTTCATTCTAAATAAATATTTATTTTCATGCCGAATTCAATGTTTTTCATCTTTTAATTTTTTTAAAATGAGGAATGCAAAAATTGCATATGCTTTAGGCCCCATAAGCCCTGGATCTGTCCTGGGGAAGAATAGGCTATGGGCTGGGGTCGTATGCTAGTCCTTGGCATCTCTGTTCAGACCCATTTCTCACCCTCCCCCTGCTCCGTGGCAGCAAAGGGAGCCTGCAGCCTGTTTCCAGGGATGCTAAGTCAGTGGCCTTTTGACAGCATCTGGCCAATGAGAGGGCAGGAGGGAGATTGAGGGTGGGAGAAGGGAGTAGCAGTGCTTCCTTCCTCCTCTCCATAGCTTGGGAGGCATCCCTGGCCTCGGCTCTGCGCCTCCAGCTCCTGGCTCTCTTTCAGCTTCTTTCAGAGTCACTCTGGCCCCTGGGCATAGGTAATACAACCTCTTCTTATCACCTCTACAGTTTAGGGGTGGTGGCAACTTCCTGTTGCTGATGATCTCAGGGCTGGCTCCCTGTCCTCTGTTTGGCTTCTCAGCTCTTACATCACCCATGGAGCCAGTTTCCAGTATTGCATTCCTTCAAGGAAGGGCTTCTGTTGTCCTGGGAGGATCCTAAGTGAAAGAAGGAGGTAAGGACAGAACAGGGAGAGCTGTTAGGGTGTTAGGGGGCCAGTGTAACCATCCGGGTGAGAAACGAAGGTGGCTTGCCCCAGAGCAAAACTTGGGAGGTGATGAGAAGTGATAAAGACAAATGATTTGCTTGTAGATTGGTTGTGGGAAGTATGAAAAAGAGAGGAGTCAAAGATTACTGCGAGGTATTTGACCTGAGCACCTGGAAGAACAGTCATCACTTAGTGTGGAGGTGCAGGTTTGAGGGGACAGGAGGAGATAAGGAGTCTGTTTTGAGACATGTTAAGTTCAAGATGCCTATTAAACCTCAAGTGAATATATCATGTTGGAAGTTGGACGTATGAGACCTCTCAGGAAAGAGATTTATTTGAGATGCAGATATGAATTTGGGAGCTATCAGTATGTAGGTAGAAACTCTATGAACATCGATGACACCAGTAGAGTAAGTGTAGATAGAGAAGAGGTCCATGAACTGAACCCCAGAGTAAACCAATATTTAGGGGTCAGGGAGATGAGGAAGGACCAGCAAAGGAGTATGACAAGAGTGTCCAGAGCGGTAAGAGCAGAATCCGGAGAGTGATGTCCTAGAAGTCAAGTGAGGAAGGTATGCCTAAGAGAAGGGTCATATGCATCAAATTCTGCTGACCAAGTACAATGAGGTCTGACATTGACCATTGAGTTTTGCAATATGGAGGTCATTGGTGAGTGACTCTGACAAGAGCAATTTCAGGAGAATGTTATTAATAAAAACCTGGAGGCAGTGAACATAAACAATTTTTTTGGGGGGGTGGCTATAAAGGAGAAAAATGGTATATTGGTTGGCAATGAAAGTGGAGTCAAGAGAAGAATATAAAATTTTATATATATATATATATATATATATATATATACATACCCACACACATACACACACACACACAAGACTTTTTGTTGAAGTATAACATACATAGAAAAGAATGCACAAATCATGAGTGTACAACTCAGTAGATTTTCACAAGTTCACATATCAATGTAACCACTACCTAGCTCATGAAGGAGAACATTGAGAGCACCCCAGAAACTCCACATGCTCCTTCTCCTTCCTCCCTACTCCTTTCCCCAAAGTTAACCATTATTCTAACCATAAATTAGTTGTGTCTGTTTTTGAAATTTATACAATAGAAGCATATGGTATGACTTCTTTCACTCGACATTGTTTGTGAGCTGAATGTAGCAATAGTCCATTCACTTTCGTTGACCAATAGTATGCCTTTGTATGACTGTTCCACAATTTATGCATATTTTCCATACCTGATGGATGGGCATTTGCATTATTCACTGTTTGTGCTATTATATTTAGTGTTACTTTGAATACACTTGAGCATGTCTTTTGGTGCACAGTTGTATGCATTTCTATCTGGTATATACCTACATGTGGAATTGCTGGATCATAGGGTAAGCATATGTTCAGATTTAGTAGATATTGCCTAATAGTTTCCCAAAGTGTTGTATCAATTTACACACCCACCAGAAGGGCAATCCAGTTGTTTCACATCCACCTGGTACTGTCATAGGCCTTTCTAATTTTAGCCATTCTGATGGCTGTGTCATGGTCCCCCACCATGGTTTTAATTTTCATTTCTTGATAACTAATAAGGTTGAGCATCTTTTCACACACTGAATGTCCATTTGGATATTTTCTTTTATGAAGTGGCAACCATCCAGGTGAGAAATGAGGATGGTTTGTTCAAGTCTTTCAAGGAGAGATGAGAAGGTGTTAAATGGGAGAGTAGGAGAGTGAATGGATTAGGAACATTCACCTTTACCTGCAATACAGTGGCCATGAATTTAAGATGAGACTGGTCAGCCTGTCTTGTGCCTTTCTCCAGACCATTCAGTTGCACAGGACAAACAGGGAGCATATGGATGGCTGGAATTGATTAAGATTGAGAGATACCCAAGTGGGTAAGGGGCATAGGAGTTGAGGAAGTGTGCAAGAGAGTGACAATGATGAACCATAGAATCTAAACTATGGAGGGTGGAAAATAAGGACAGCAAAAATACAGAAGGGTCCCTAGATTCTAGGTCCTGGTGGAGCAAAGAATTGTCAGAGTAGAAGAACAAGAGGAATGAGCTGGAAAGATTAGAGGTGGTGATCTAAGAGAGGAATTGCTTAAGTTGAGGTTATAAAGATGTCAGAGCTGTTGGTCATGATCAGGTCCATGGCATAACGATGGCTCTGAGTGGATGAGGTAGGGTGGCGGAACAGATTGCAGTGAAAGCGGAAGTTAAGGAAGGGAGAGAGCGAATGTCTTAGTCCACTTTGTGCTGCTATAATAGAACACATGAGAGTGGGTAATTCATAATGAATAGAAATTTATTGGCTCACAGTCCTGGAGGCTGGAAGTCCAAGATCAAGGTGTCAGCATCTAGCGAGGGCCTTCTTGCTTCATCATCACAAGGTGGAAGGTTGGAAGGTGAGAGAGTGAGAGAAAGTGAACCTACTTTTGTGAACCTTTTTATAATGGTATTAACCCACTCATGAGGGGCTCCATCCTCCTGACTTAATCACCTCTTAAAGGCCCCACCTCCCAACACTATCACATTGGAGATTAGGATTCAACCTATAAATTTTGGAGGGGACACAAACATTCAAACCATAGCACCAAAGTATCAGAAAAATGATAAATCACCAAGAATTATGACAGGATTAGCACTGAAGAGATGCTATTGTAATTTACCAGTAGAAAGTATTAGCAGAGAAATAAACATATACAGCAAAGGACCTGATTAGAATTGGAAGCACATTTGTTTGAACATGGGAATTTACTATTTAAATAAGATAATATTTCAAATTCATGCAGAAAGGATGGGTTATGCCATAAATAGTATTGGAACAACTGTCTATCCACTAGGAAAATAATAAAATTGACCCCTCTCTCACAACATCTACAAAAATAACTTAAATAAACTGAAAGAAATAAACATTAAAAACTACATACTAGAAGAAAAATAAAGTAGAATATTCTTATGATAGTGAGATTGAGAAAGTTTTCATAAGTAAGATATGAGATCACAAACCATGGTAATAATTAATATGATATTTATTGCATTGTGTTCCATGGTGGTTACATTTTAAGAATTTTTAATGTGATTTAATTCTCACAACAACCCTATGCCGTAAGTACTCTTATCCTCATTTTATGTAAGAAAACTGAGGCACTGAGAGGTTAGGTAACTTGCCTAAGTCACACAGCTAACTAACTCCAGAACAGAATATAAATAATTGACATGTAAATAAAAAATTTCTACATGGCTGAAATAAAGTAAATAAAATTTAAAGAAAGAGGACAACTGGGAGAAAATATTTATATTACAAATTTTATAACTTTCTTTTTTAAACAGCTTTATTGAGGTATGATTGACATACAATAAACTGCACATATTTAAAGTGTACAATTTGATGAGTTTTGACATAAGTACACACCTGTGCAACCATCACCACAATCAAGAACGAACATATCCATCACGCCTAAAAGTTATTTATAACTTTCAAACAGATTATTTCCATGTCATACATACATAAGGAGTTACTACAAATCAATAAGGCAAAAACATAAAAATGGGCAAAGAATATAACCAGGAGTTCACAGTACAAGACATACAAATAGCTAATAATCATATGTAAATTTGCACAACCTCAGTAAATAATGCAGGGAATGTAAATTAAAATGATGAAGTAGCATGTTAACCTGAGTGGTGAAACTTGGCAAGGTTGATGCTCTCCAAGGTTGGTCAGAGTTTGGACACATGGGCTCCCTCATACACTGCAATGACAACAGGTATTTGCATATGTCTTTTTGGAATAAGGTAATATACTGTTCATCTAAACTATACATGCCCTCTTTCCTAATGGCTCAATTTTCTAAGAATCCAAACTTTAGCAATACTCACACAATATGTGCAAATGTGTAATGCAGCATTTTAAATACAAAAATATCAAGACATTAGTGGGGTTGGGGAATTTCCATTAGTGACTAAATAATGTTTAAAATAGTATAATCATACCCTGGAACATTACACAGCTGTTAAAAAGAATAAGTGAGATTTCTATGTACCAACAGGGAAGGGCAGAACCTTATTTTTATTTTTTAAAAAACTCTTTATGTGTATAAAAGACTTTCACTTTTTTCCCTACGTACTTTTGAATTATTTCGATTTTCAACAACCAGTTTAAAAATACCTGAAAATGAAAAACTGTAGTGCGTGCTCATAGATAAACTCATGCAATATAGAACTGTATAGAGGAAGATGTGGACATCCTTCCCACATTTATTAATTCATGGAAGAAACTAAATGCTAATTGTGTGCCAAAGATGAGCAAAACATTGTCCCTGTCTGCATACAGTTTACCTTCTGATACAGAAGGAAAAGCAAGTGTGTTACGTGTAAGTGAAAAGAGATACCTAATTTACATTGGCGAGGAGAAAAGGCCTCTTTAGGAAAGTGAGAGTTAGCTAAACCCTGAAAGATAAACCCGAGCTGTCCAAGCAAAGAGTAGGGAAGAGCATGAAGGGTCTGAGGTGGAGGGGCTGGGCGCGGCGGGGCTGGGCATGGAGTGGGGACAGGACTGTGTGTGGAGTGCCCAGGTGCACTGGAAGCCAGAAACAGGCCCAGGAACGGCTCTGTGATTAGATGTAAGGGAGAGTCATTTCTAGATTTTCAAACTCCTTTAGCCATAGGACTGTATGATTTATATTTAGAAAAATTCACCTATTTTAGGTAGACAGTTGGATGGGTTTTGACAAACGTGTACAGTTGTGAAACCATCACCACAATCAAGTCTCATAAAGCGTTTCCATCACCCCAGCAAGTTCTCTTGGGCCCCTTTGTACTCAAGCCCCTGAAACCACCATCTGCTCTCTGTGACTACGGTTTTGCCTCTTCCAGAGATTGCTGTAATGGACTTGTGCATTATATACCTGGTTCACTTTGCTCAGTCTCTTTGAGATTCATCCACGCAGTTGTGTGCACGAGTAGTTCATTCTGTCTTGTTGCTGAGAAGCAATCCTTGTATGGATGCACCACAATTAGTTTATTCAACCCCCAGCCGATGGCTGGGTTTGGGACTATTATGACTCAATCTGCTGGGGACATTTGTGTACAGGTCTTTGTGTGGCAGTATCTTTTCATTTCTCCAGAGTAAATAATCTGAGAGTGGAATTGCTGGATCATATGGTAAGTGTGCATTTAATTTCATAAGAAACTGCCAAACTGTTTTCCAAAGTGTCTGTCCCATTTTGCATTCCCATTGTATGCGAATTCCAGTTGTTCTCATTCTTGTTAGCACTTGATATTATCGGTTTTTCAAAAATTATGATTCCTTTAGCCATTCTAATAGGTGGTGGTAATACCTCATTGAGGTTTTACTTTGCATTTCCCCAATGATTAATGTGGTTGAGCATATTTCTATATTCTTATTTACCATCCATATCTCTTCTTTGATGACATGAGCCTCAGAACTTTTAATTTACATTGAATTCTTTGTAAAACTCCAAAATATTAAATAATAATTAATAAATAAGTATTAAATAAAGTTGGGGGCCAGGAGTCCTGCTCAATGCCCTTCACTGCTGCCTCCCTTGTCCCCCTTTTACGGTCTAACCTTTGAGAGGGCCCCAGGGAGCAGTGCTCCAATTGCCAGCTAGAAGCTGGCCAGCTGGTCTCCAAAGACAGCTCCCCCGGGAGCCACACCTTCCAGTAGCCCTGCCATCGTGTAGTCCCCTCCCACACTGAATCTGGGCTGGCCCCGTGTAACCAATAAAATGCAGCAGAAGTGCCACCTGGTGACTTGTGAGGCCAGGTCAAAGAAGCCATAAAGCTTCCAGCTTGGTCTTTAGAAAGCTCGCTCTGGGAGAAGCCGCGTGCCGTGTACGAAGTCCAGCTACGCCAAGACCCCTGTGAAACAGCCCAACGCAGCCACGCAGAGAGGCTGCATGGACAGGGAGAGATCCACCCTCAGATAATAAATTGCTGTTTTAAGTCCTTCAGCGTTGGAGTGGTTTGTTATGCAGCAACAGCTGAGTGGAGCATGGGTGACGCCCAGGGTTGGGGTCTGCTGACTTAGAAAGGTGATGGCTCGTCCTCGAGTCTGGGAACAAGAGAGAGTGCTGCTAGTTGTTGTCACGTTCCTTTTTTTTTTTTTTTTTTTCCTTCTACATTCAAACTCGCTGGATGTCATCTTATATCCTTACACTGTCAGTGCCAGAATCGTGGGTGGCTACGAGAAAGCGGAGACTGGCAAGAAAGAGGAACTGGGAAAGTCAAAGCAGATGCCAGGCCCAGGAACGAGCCCAACTCCAACAAAATATGAAGAACAGTAATCCCTCAGAGTTCACAGTGCTTTACAGTTTCTAAAGCACTCTGAGATGTGTTATCTTATTTGACCCTCCCATCAGCTAGGGGAGGGCAGCATTACTACTCCCACTTAAGTAGATAAAGAATTAGAGGCTCAGGAAGATTTGCAGTAGTAGACAGCGTAGCCCTGGTGCGTCGCAGGCTGGGGGCTCTTGTTGGGATGAGAAAGAGAACTAGGACTAATTCATAACTGGCTTGGGACGGGGACTGGGGCAATAAATTGCTTAGTACAACAAGTTGGTAAGGCAAAGCCAAGGCTTAGTGATTTACTGAGCACCTCCTGATGCTACACGAAGTTCTTTACGCACATTATCTCATTTACTCTCCCTGGATACCCTGTTAAGGTCGATACTATTGCCATCCTCATTTTGCACCAGTATCTGGCACCACCATTCAGAGCTATTGCCCCCAACACTGACCACTTCAGCCCAGCTTGTCTTAATGTCATTACCAATTCTCCAGCCACTGGTTCCACTGCTGGAATCTAGTGACTGGATGATGAGTGCAGGGACCTGACTGGCCTCCTTACCCCTCCTGTGCACACTGGGGTCCTTCCTGCCCTTTAGCCTGCTGTAGTCATGCCATTCCAGGAACCCTTGGAAATTTCCTACCGAACTCTGTCCAGCTGGGATTACAGCATGTATCCTTTCAGCCTTCGGAGATGAGAGAGCATATGTGTTGCAGCCCAAGGCCACGTCCCCCAAGATGTTGTCATCTGAATGCACTTGGAAGCAGCCCGAGCCAAAGCCCTCCTGCCCTTTGTCTCTCCGCCTCCCTGTCCTGCTTTTCTGGATGTCTCCCCTTGATGCCCTGCCAAGTCCCCAGACTCATCCCACCCCAAACTATCCTTCCCAGGCTGCTTTCCCTGCTCTTTCCCCCTTCTTGGTTTGCAGCCACATCAGCCACGCCAGCACACAAACCCAAGACCCCCAACTCATCCTCCAGTAGACACAAGCACGCTATCTACAGCCACACACAAAACTTATAGACTCCACAGCTCCACGAGATCTTCGTCCTTGTGAACAGCCACACTCAGTCATTTAACACAAAGCGCACACTCCTACAGAGCTCACACAAAATTTAGAGGCCTGGTCAGTTACACAAAAATAAAATCCGAACTGTACAGAGAAGGATGCAGAAACTCACTCTTCTGCATGGGCACAGCAAGGCATGTGTGATGCCGTCCTGGGTGACTAGAGTTTCACCAGGAGCATCCTGGGGAAATGAAACATCCTAAAGTCCAATCACCTTGAACCCAGACCCAGAACCTGAATCCATCAATCCTGCCGGGGGAGGAAGGCAGGTGTTGCCTCTCCCCTGTTCCTGACAGTCCCGTGATTTGTGTCTGCTCTGTGGGCCCTAGTGCCATAATTCACCTTCAGTACCCACAGATGACTGCCCAGCCTGGCATTTTGCCTGACTCAAACTCCAAGCTTGCCCATGCCTGTCGTCTTGGCCCCAGAACCAGGCCATGTCCATGAGCTGGGGATGGCAGTGGGGATTGGAGGTCACATAAGGATTCTGTCTCCCAGGAAAGAGCAAGGCTGTAGAGTGGACCACAGAGATGCTTCCATCACCCCTGTGTCTTCCAGGATCCCCTGTGCTGAGCACGTGGCCAGGGCACTCCAGGACAAACGCCCCTCTGTGCCTAGACCAGGCTGCCTTAAACAAGTCTGCAAAGAGGACCAAGAAGCCTGAGCCTGGGGCATAGGCACCGATGGTGAGAATCCTGGCTTCTTCCTGCACAGGCAGCCTGGAAATCACCATTCCCACCACCCAGCATTCCCCTTCCCCCTCCTCGAACATGCTCACAGGCTGCTGTGGCTCTGGGCTGCCTTCCCAAAGAGGAGCCCTTTCTAAATCATGCCTGGGGCTCACTGTGAGCGCAGTGGCAGTGTTGGTGAAGAAGATGGGCTGGATGACATACGTGTTGATGCAGGAGGATGGAGGGTTTGGGTGAGTGGCTGCAGTGATGAGGGGGTGAGGTTATAGGACAATGATCCAAAGTACAAGGCCACTAGCTATTGACTCCAAAACTGGAAGGATGGATTTTCTTCTTAATTGCTGAGATCTGGGAACAAGGCCGGCTTGCACATGCAGAGCTCTCTGAAAGGGGCTTTGATAATAACGCAGGGTCTGGCTTAACCCCCCTAACAGCCAGCCTGTGCCTGTTAAGGCCAAGCAGAACCACAGTGAAGAGGGATTCCCCAGGGATTAGCTGCTAGCAGACTCTGGGAACCCGGTCCAGACTGCGCTTTTGACCTATTGGCACTCCGTTCTGCCTCAGAATAGTATTTATTTACCCTCATTCCCTCTCTGGTTGTCACTGGGGGAAAGATGGAATGATCAAATGTCGAGATCACTGACCAACCATTTAGAAAACAATAAAGCTAGAGTCATGCTTCACTCTTTACACAAAAATAAATTCAAAAGGATAAAAATATAAGGTGTAAAAAGTGAAACCACACAAGTAATAAAGCAAAGTGTGAATATTTGTATTATTTAAAGGAAAGAGTCCTCTCTAAGTACGGCATGAAATATAAAAGTTGTAAAGAGAAAACCCTGGGAGACTTAACCACATAAAAATCAAGTACTTATGAAGGACAAAATAAATAAATAAGGTTGAAAGTTAGGATAAAGTAGAAAAATATCAGGAATACTATCTCTAATAGACCAAAAAGCTCCCCCAAATAAGAAAAAAGGTAAGTACTCCCATAGAGAAATGGGCAAAGAACACGATAGACAACACACAGATGCAAAATGAATATCCGTTAAGAACTAAGACTACATTCCAGTCCAATACTGACCAAAGAAATGCAAATGGAAGAGGTATCAATTGTTGCCTATCAGGAGGGCAAAAGTTTTCTTTTAAACTGACAATGGTGTAAGGCAAGGGGCTCTCTGCCGCACTGCTGGGGGGAGAGATAGGAACAGGTCCAGTGTTTCTGGAAGCCAGTGGGCCAAGGCTCCAACTGCAGTAGTTAATATAAACTGCCCTTACGAAACTCCAGGCACTGTTCTAAGTGCCTTGCATGTAAATAAGTTGTTTAATAGAAACAGTAATCTTATGAAGTAAATCCTATTATTATCCCCATTTCACAGATGAGGAAACTGAAGCCGAGAGAAGCTAAGTCATTTGCCCAAGATCCCTTGGCTAGGAAGTGGCAAAACTGGCATTGAATCCAGGCATCAAGCTCTAGTATGCTATTCTATACCAAAATGTTACTTTTGCAAACACTTTATCCTAGAAATTTTACTTCTGGGAATTAATCATAAAGATTAATTTATTAGGCAAGTGCACAGAGATGTACCAACAAGGATGTTGCTCTCTGTGTCAAATATATCAGTGAAAAAAATGGGAATAATATAAATGTTCATCAATAGGAGATCCAATGACTAAATTATGTTACTTCCATAAAACAGAATGCCATGCAACCATTAAAAAGTAGGATGTATATTTATATTCACTGATATGGAAAAGATTTCGGCAACATATTGTTGAGTGGAAAAGCAGGTTGCAAAACAGCATGCATAGTATGATCCCATTTAGGTAAAATTATGTATAAATATAATATATATCACTCAAGATCTGAGAGGACGCTCGCCACAACGCTAAAGGTTATTGTCTTGAGATGGTGGGGATTTCGGGGAATTTTTATTTTCTCCTTTCTCCCTTTCTTGTGTTGTTTGGAATTTGTACAGTGAGCATATATTATCTTTGTAAACAGAAAAGGCAGTTTTAAAAAATGAGTCTCCTGGAATTGGCATCTCTTTACTTGTATCTCTCTGCTTTGTTCAGGCAACCGAGAAAGAGAACCTACTATGTGTTTGGCCCTGGGTTAGGAGGCAAAAGAGAGAAACGGAGACTTAGAAGGCATCACGGGCAGAGACAGGGCCACGGTGGGAAATGTGGGAAGAGAGGCACAAATGTCTGCTTGACTGTGACAGGAACCGGGCCAGAGGCAGACAGGCAGGGAGGTGGACCAGCGAGGAGGAAACACGAGGAGATGCAGACGCAGGTACTTGGTATGGGCACCATGTCCTGGCTCCCAGGTTGGCTAATGCTGTCCTGTTAATGAAGTGAGTGATTAATAGCCAAGGGGATACAGAGCTGGTATATGAGATTAATCCCAGTTAATGAATCCATTGTTAACAGCATTAAAAGCAACAGGGGGCCGGGGGGAGGCAGCCTCCTCTCTCCTCTCAGCGCATCCAGGCCTGGGCTGCCTCTGCAGCCACCCGAGAGGGAGGCTTTTGGCATGAGGTCGGGGGAGAGTGCAGAGACAGAGGAAAAGAAATGAGCATGTATCGAGTACCTGCTGGAAATCTGGTGCTTTCTACATGCTCTCCCATGCTAGTCCCCGTTTAGCCGCAGGCAGACAGCGTATAGCCCCCATCTCATTGGGCCGTGGAGATGACAGCTCACCCCTGTCCCTGGCTGCTGTGCCCTCGTCTGCCTGACTCCCCGCCAGGTTCCTGCTGTCAGGGCACACTCCCTTTCAGGGGAAGCTGAGTGACAAGGTCCGGGGCGGGGCAGTAAGGGAGACGGAGGAGAAGTGGTCACTGGTCACTGGAGACAGGTGGAGAGGAGGGGACACGATGAGCTCTGCAAGAACCAGGGCAGGAAGGCCCCTTTAGTGGTGATGTGGAGGCAGAGAAAGAGAGGACAGCAGACAGCAGGTGCCCAGGGGTGAGGGACCTGGTAGGGTGCTGCGGCAAAGCATCAAGTGGAGACATCTGTCTGCCCAGCCACCCATGCCGTGGTTCCAGCTGGCTACCTGGAGCCATCCGAACGGGCAGGGGTCAGCTGACTCCTGCCTGCCCCAGGGCTTCTCCAGGGATTAGAGGTGACACTTCCTGCCCCCCAGCCTGTGTAGGCACGTTGCTAGAAGTTGACTTATCTCACCCTCACAATAACCCTGAGTAATTGGTGCTACTGGTCCCATTTGACAGATAAGGACAGTGAGGCTCAGGGACAGACACTGCCTCACCCAAGATCACATAGCAAGTTAGTAAGAGAATCTGGATTTGAAACCAGTTCTACCTGGCTCCCAAATCTGTGCTCTGGCTGCAACACTTCCTCCCTCTAGACCAGTAGCCCTCGAAGTGTGGTCTCCAGACCACCAGCGGCAACAGTGGCATCTCCTGGCAACTTGCTAAAAGTGCAATTCTTGGGCCCCACCCCAGACCCAGTGCAACCTGTTTTAACAAGCCCAGATGATTCTGAGAACCACTGCCCTGTCCAGCGCTTCCCTCCGTGAATAGAAGAGGATTCTTTTCCAGGGTGTGGCTGGGCTGGTCTGAAAGGACTCATTCCAGGCCTGCAAATGCCCAAGCACTCCGGGGACTTCTCTCCCCTAGTGCATTCTCTCTCGGGGTGATATCATCCTACCCTGTGGCTTTAATCAACATTTATATGCTGTCACTTTCCTAATTGATATCTTCAGTCCTGACATCTCCCCTAAACTCCCATATCATACATCCAGTTACCTACCTGACATCTCCATTTAGACGGCAAAGCCATCTCAAAATTAAAGTGAATGCTAATTGTCCCCAAACCTGCTCCTCCCCCATCTTCCCCATCTCAGTGAACGACACCAACATTTACCTGGTTGCTCAGGCCCAGAGTCTTGCAGTCATGCTTTCCTCTTCTTTTTATCTAATAGTCCACATTCGATCCAACAGGAAACCCTGTTGGTTCTGTTTTTGAAATATATTTCAAAGCTGACTGCTGTTTACCACCTCCACGGCTGCCACTGTGCTCCAAACTGTCTTTCTCTTCTCACCTGGACGTGAGAACCTACTTACACAACTTACCCCTTGGCTCCCACGCACACTCCAAGTCTTATCTGCACCCCATGGCCAGAGCAAGCTCATAAAAACCTAACTCTGAGATGGTGTCACTCCCCTAGTTAAACCCCTCCAGTGGCTTCCCAATACATACAGTCAAATCCATAGTCTTTGCTTTGACTCCCAAGGCCCCATACAGTTTACACCTCAACATCCCTCCCTTCTCCATCCTCATCCACTCTCTTACCACATCTGCCTTCTTGCCCCCATTCCCATTGCAGCAAGCATGCTCCTGCCCCAGGGCCTTTGCACAGGACATCCCTCTCTCAGAAAGGGCACACAATTACTCCATTCAGTTCTCTGCTATAAAGTCAGAGCCACCTGTCCTACTACCTCCTGATGCTTTCGAGTTCCTTACTCAGCTTTGTTGTCTGCATGGCGCTTATTGTCACCTGGCATTATGTGGCAGATCTGTAAGCTGTGTTGTCTATCTCCCCTACCAGGCTGGCTGTAAGCTCCATGGGGCAGGGACTTTTCATCCACTCAGCAACCAGAGCGGTGTCTGCCATGGGAGCTGCTCAATCAGTATTTGCTGAATAAATGAATGCAGGAATGAATTTCTCTGAACTTTTGTTTTCTCACCTGTGACAATGGTCATATTCATCTCATAAAATGCCCATGAAGACTAAATAAGCACATTAAAATACCTAGCTCATGATTGGCATAATGTGGATCCTAAAGAAAGTGTTGTGGGGTTTTTTGGTCGTTTTTAGATCTTATCTTCCTCCCCTTAAGAATTCATGCTGGCTCCGCATCTCCCACCACCCTGAGTGTGAGTTTCGACCTGGCCAGCCTGGCGAAGGGTTGACCAGCGTCATCCAACGGCTGGCAAGTAGGCAGACTGTCGTCAGATCTGTCTGTTCATTGTCCCCTCGAAGAAACTGGCAATAATGAACTCATATCTATGGGATCCTTTACAGTTTCCTCTAGATTGACGTCAGGCAATCTTCACAACCATCCAGTGAGGTATGCACCTTTGCACCCATTTACAGGTGGGCGGTTTGCCCAGGATCATGGCTTCAGTGAGAGGCCAGGAAGGGAATTGCCCCTGGCCATCTGATGCCAGCTCCTCTGCTCTTTCTCCTACTTCCGATCCCTGTCCCTGTAGCACGCTTCCTCACATCTAAGCTTTCACTTACGCTTGGACTGCCCTCCTCTCTGCTTCAAGTCTCTGAGTTCTGCTCATCCTCTGAGATCCAGCTCACCTTCCTCCTCCCCCTGGAAGCCCTCCTGACTTTGTCTCTCTCCTCTGAGCTTCTCTGGTGCTGGATTCTATACTCTCTTGCCCTGTTCTCATGTTTTCTCTCATCAACTAGAACAACAGTGACACATAACTTTAAAACTACATTTGCTATACAAGCAAACAGATCAGAGATATGCAGGGAAAAAGTCAAAATTCCCCTTCACTGCCCGCTCCCCTAATCCCATCCACCTTGGAGTAACCATGGCCGACAGTCTAGTCTGGCCTCTCGCAGCCCCCTTCCATGCATTTACACTCCCACCTGTGCTCACATGCCAAAAACAACGCCCAATAGATGGGGTCATACTGCATCTATTCTTCAACTTGATTTTTTTACTTAGCAATTTGTCTTAGTGATCACGCCCCGTCAGCACACACAGAGTCTCTTTTCAAGAGCTCCAAGACTATGAATGCACCATGACTCATGTAACTGCTTCTCAATTGATAGACATTGGGGTTGTTTACAATTCTTTACTATCAGAGGGCACCCCACAACGAACAGTCCCGTGCATACCTCTCTGAGCACATGTGTGTCTCCATGGGAGAGAGAACTAGAAGTGGACTTGCAGGGGGAAAGCTGTCCCTTCAGAGAGGCTGGGCCAATTTACATTTTGCCAGTGGCACCAGGCACTGTTCCCATGCGCTGAATTTACAAAGTGCCTCCACGAGCACTGTTTTATTTGCTCCTCACAGGACCCTGAGAGTGGTAACGTTAGTACCATTTCACAGGCGGAGGCTGGAGTTCAACCCATCCTGCCACTCCCCGGGGCTCATGCTCAGATCTGGCCCTTCCTGTAGGAACCCTGGGAGCGGGGCAGGGCTGGGCTCGGGAGGCCCGGTGGGGTCCTGAGCCTCAGAGGAGTGGGGGATTCTCGGTAGGGGTGGGAGTGTAGATGTGAGGGCACTTGGTGGGGGCTCCAATGCCTGCAGAGGGGCTTTCTTCCCACTCCTTCCATGGCTCAGAGGAGCCTGGGCTCAGGCTGAGAAGCAGGGCTGCTATGTTGCCATGGAAACGGAGGGTTCCTCGCTCCCTCACAGCAGGAATCACAGAGATTGGGGGTGGGGTGGGAGGAGGACGTTTCCCTGGCAGCACCAAGGGTTGGGGCTAGGAGACCGGTCACTCCTCCCCTGCCTCCCATCCCCCCCATCTCCTCCCACCCCACCGTCCACGCCAGCAGCCAGCAGGAGGTGTCGGTAGTGGTGCTGGTGGTGATGGTATGGACCAGGAAGGGACACACAGTCAGTTTACTGGCGTGGGGTGGGGTGTCAGGGGCTTCCCAAAGAAACTGCAGAAGGTCTTTCCCTTTAGACATACTACGCGTCAGGGGCTCACATACACCCCCCTGAGTGCTGCCCAGATACTCTCACAGGACAGACGCCTCCCCTCACTGTCACTCAGAGAGTCACACAGCCAACCCCGCACTCCAGCCCAGCACGCCCAAGTTTACCTGAGGCACACGTGCATATGAACTTCTTACACACACACACAGCCATCTGCTCACATGCAGAGTCACGCACTGATATGCTCGTACGTTGACAGTTTTACACACTCACAGTTACACAGTCACACACTGCATGCACCTGCTACCTGATGCACACGTGTGATTACACATTTGTGTGCGTGCAAACGCGCACACTCGCACACACACACCGCTCTCTGCCTCTATGAGTGACTGTCAGTCCCTGGAAGTGCTTCCCCTTCCTCTCCATATCTCCTCCTACTCACTCCCCTCCTCTTCTCCGGTCTCTCCCTCCCCGCCAGCCCTCAGCCTGTCCTTGGCCGAGCCCCACCCTGTGGGCTTGGCCCTGAATGGAGATGCTGTCATTTCCAAGGGAGCAGATTCTCAGACATGGACAACATTCAGCCTTGAAAAACAGGAAGGGTTAAGGTAGGGGGGTGGTCAAGTTTGATGCCCCTCCTACCTCCTCCTCTTCCAGATGACACCCCTGCCTGATCCTGCACTGGATTTAATGGCAGCAAAAGCTACCCCTCTTCCCAAACAAAACAAAAACCTCCTATAGGCTCGCCACAGTAAGTTAAATTGTGAATACCCAAATAACTACGGTAGATGATAAAAGGCAGTGAAGTAGCTACTTACAGAGTGCCTGAGCACCAGGTACTGGGCTAAGCCCACGGTTCCACTTATTCCTTATGTCAACCACCCCAATAGGGATTATTATTAATATATCCAGTTCACAGAGGAGGAAACTGAAGTTTAGAGAGCCCGTGTAACTTCCAAACGATGGAGCTGGGCCTCAAACTCACGTCTGCCAGATTCAAATGAGTCCTAACCAAGGGACCCCAGCCTTGGACTGGCACAGCCGCACTCACTGAGCTCCTGCACTGAGCAAGGGCACTTTGACTGGAGACCCAGGTAGCAGAAGGTTGACTGACACCCGGAAAGCAGACACCTGCCAGTTGAAATGGAATGCGAGACATCCCTCTCCTTGGTGTCCTTTGGTCATTCTCTGCCTCTCACTTGGTAACTTTTGCTGGTCATCTCTGGGACTCTTAACTCCCTGTGCTGTGTCTGGACAATTCTTTCTTTCAGCCCGTCCTCTTCACGTCACTGGCTTACCCAGCCTTCCCCAACTGCAAATCATTCTTCTGCAGAGAATTCCTCTAGTTCCATTTCCCATCTGGCCCACCCCAGCCAGGCCCAGAGAGCTATCTGGTACAACCACAGTGGCTCATCAAGGTTCGTGCTAAACACGGCTCTGTTAATTCCTAAGAGGAATTCTGTTCTCAGTTACATTTTTTTTTTCCTCCCTGCTACACTGAGATAATATCCTCCTACTTTTTGAAGGTAAAATGTTCTTTTAAAAAAAAAAAAAGTTGTTATTTGACAAAATTTTAAGTTGCCAGCTCTATGGGTTCCCATTTTTTTTTCTTTAAATAAAAAGGTCTGGGAACTAGTGATGGCCTACTAATCTAATCTGACCCCATATTTTCAGACTGGAAAAATGAATCCAAGAGAAAAGGCTTCACTTGTCAAAGGATTAGCTTTATTTGTGAGTTGTATAGACTCTGAGGTCATCAAAAGACCTCATTCAAAGCCAGACCAGCTATTGTATGACCACAACTGGGGAAGTCACTAGACCTGTGAGAGCCTCAGTTTCCCATCTGTACAATGGACTAATCTGAGAATCAAATAAGATTACACGGTTATCACTTTGAGGCTATAAAACGCAATCAAGTGTTAGCTGCCACATCGTCCTTCAGCTGCAAAGCTGGAGCCAGAAGCCAGGCCTCCCGCCCACGCCCTGCTCCTCCTCCCGTCCGTGTGCTGCCGCCGGCAGAGTGGGCTCGGCCCCCAGCCCTGCCGTTCACTAGCTGTGCAACTGCGGGAAGAGTAGCTCCCATCCTTGATGGTTCTTCATCTGAAAACAGGGGATTAAACAGCTAATTTGTGGTTGGCATGATCCGCTGAGCTGATGTACAGGAAGGGGACTGCACGGTGCCTAGCACATGGCTGGCTGACAGTGAGTGGGAGTTTTCTCCCCTTCCCCTCAGATCCTCTCCTCCAGCTGTCATACTCTGAATTTCTTCAGTGGTGACCAATCTCTCACATCCTTTGAAGGAGGATTTGATTTTGGAAAGAGCCCAAGGTCACCAGGAGGCTCGTCCGGCCAGGGAGGCAGACGGTTAGTATCAAGCCCAGGAAGGAACACTCTTTGGAGGTGCAGATGGGCTTCAGCCCTGCAGCCGGGAGGCTCAGGAGCCAGCTCGGAAGGAGGCCAGTCTCACTAGGGGCCTGCAGTTCCACTTGCGTCACCCCCTCAGGAGGCCACCGAGGGAAGCAGGTCTGCACCGCCCAGGACACGGGTGATCGTTGTGTGTTGGCAGCTCAGTGGGGATGGTTCTGGCCTTGGTGACTGCCTCTCATCCTTGCCATGCTGGATGTCACAGCCAGAATGACACATCACCCCGTCCACTCCCCCATGTTTTTTTAAATGAGAGAACTGAAGCCCTTCCCTCCCCAACCTGTTCCCTGATAGACCAATGGGAAGCTTCAAATGCAACTCAGAATGTCCAAGCTAGAAAGTGACCTTGGCAATAGCCAGCCCAGCCCTCCCTTTCTCACCTGCCCGCCCCACTTCACAGATAAGGTAATGGAAGGCCAGGAAGAGAAGAGCTGTGTGCCCCAGGTAGTGACAGACCCGCTGCACATCCAAGTCTCCTGACCCTCGCCCAGTGTCCTTCTACCACCCCGAGACATAGCTCTTTATAGGAGGAGCAAGTGACTGCTCTCCTGGCCTCTCCTGGGAACATCTGTGGAGGCGGGAAGGCTGGCAAGCCCAAGAAGAAGTGCTGGGAGAAGCGTGGGCCACCAGCTAGGAGAAGATGACCAAAATCAAGGGGGCAGCACACATGCTTTCTGCAAGGGGTCCTGCCCGGCGGCCGCTGTGTCCCTGACTCCCAGGGTGACCGGGAAAGCCCCCTCCTCTCTGGCCTTCCACTTCCTTCCCTGTGAAAGAGAGTGGGTGCAGCACGGGAGACACCCCGCCCTTCATCTCACAACTTCAAGGGCCGCAGCCCCCAGCGTCCCACAGCAGGACCCGAAAGCCAGGGTGGCCGGGGGCCCCCTGCACCACTCACCCCACAGTGCCCACTGAGGAACAGCAGGGATCACCAGCTGCAGGCTTTTCCCTCACAAGCCCACTTTATTCATTTTCAGTGTCATCTTTGCCCCTCGGGCTCCCCCAAATCTTCCAACTCCCTTTGGCAGCAGCTGCCCGGGGCTCAGCCTAGGAAACCTGCGCCACCTAGCGGCACTCGGCCCGCACTGCCGCCCGGGAGAGGAGGAAGGCTGGGCCGAGGTCTCCTCTCAGAGCCCCCTCTCTGCTGCCGGGTCCACACTGACACCCTGAGAAGGACAGCTCAGGGATTTAGAAGACAGGGAAACTGAGAAGGCCAAGCATCAACAATGTGGCAGAGTCCAAATCAGCGCTCAGGCCTCCCGACTCCAGCAAGCTCCCCACCCCCGCGCCGCATTCCAAGGGTGTCTCTGGGTGGAGTGACAGCCAACCCATAAGAGATGAGTAAGTCTTCAGCAACCGCTCTTTAGTGGGGCAGAGGTCATCTTAAATCACTGAGATATTTTTTGGGTTTTTTTGCTTCAATAAGGATTTATAATAGGGTGGGTCTGGCCACGGGCGGTGGAGTGACCTAGTGGGAACCCCAGGGGCTTGGGTGCCTGAGAGGCTGGGGACCACGTGCTGTCTCCATCAAGGACATGGCCAGGCCATCCCAATGTCCCTCCAGGAGGAAGTCCCTGAACCAGCTGCAAAGCCGGCTAACTTTCTTACTGGGTTCTTGGGAGGATTAGCAACAAAGTATGTGAAGACACCTGACTCCTGCTGGTCTTGGGAAGCCTTGTCACTCCTCCGCCCAGAACCCGCCACTGGCATCCCAGCCCAGGCAAAGAGCCAAAGTCCCCTCAGTGGCCTTGAGGCCACTCAGACCTGCCTCCCTCACCTCCCTGACCTTCCTCCTCCTCCTCCACTCCCAGCCTCACTTCCCACCCCACCCCCATCCCCCACCCCCCCCACCACTAGCCTGGACACTCCAGATGTGGTGTTTGCCATTCCATCTGCCTGGAATAACACCGGCATAACCCTCACTGCCTTTGAGTTCTTACTTAAATGTCACCTTCCAGAGGGGTGATCCCTACCTAAAATTTCAATACCCACCCTTCCCGGCACGATTGGTTTTTCTCCTGTAGTGTTACCATCTCACATACTAAATCTGACACAATCCACTTGTTTATTATCTGCCTCCCATTCGACATGTTCACTTCTGAGTTCCTGGCATATAGTAGGGGATCAGTAAGCATTTTTTAAGTGTATGGATGACTATTCAAATAATTTTAAAAAGAAAGAAAACAGCTAAAACACTGACCTCCCCCAACACCACTTGGGAACTCAGAAAATGGTTGATGTGTACAATAGTTTGCCTATATAAAATCTTTGCCTATGAAATATTAAATGTTACACCCTGGGCCGGGCACGGTGGCTCACGTCTGTAATCCTAGCACTCTGGGAGGCCGAGGCAGGAGGATCACTTGAGCTCAGGAGTTTGACACCAGCCTGAGCAAGAGCAAGACCCTGTTTCTACTAAAAAAAAAATGTTACCCCCAAACCCTGTGAGGAGACACGGAAGGGATAGCCTTGCCCACTTCATAGATAAGAAAGTAGAGGCTCTGCAGATTGAAGGGTGGAGGGTAGAGCCAGGAGAACCCAGTCTCTGGGCTCAGAAGCTGCAGAGCCGCCTCCTTCCCACACTGCGGCTTCTGCGGAGTGGGGGACCTGGAAGTACTTATGCTGAAGCACTTGGTTGAAGTATTGTTCTTTGCATAAGCATAGTACTTAAGTGGCCACCCAGTTAGCTTTCAGAGGACTATCCCAGGGGACAAGCAGAGCCTTTCTTAACATGCATGAAAGCTTACTGGGCACCAGCTCTTGTCATAGCCAGGCCAGGAGACCAATCCGGGGCAGAGAAAGGCAGACTGCTCAAAGAGGTGTTAGCTTCCCAGAGCAGCAGCCGCTTCTGTCGGGGGGGCCCAGTCACGGAGCAAGGCACAGGGATGCTGAGATTGAATCCCAGTCCGTCGGGAACAGGCCCTGTTTCCCAGAGGCTCTCATCTCTTGCCCAGTCCCCACCCTGGGCCTGCTCCCACCAGAGCACTCAGCACTGTGTTGGTGTTTGCCTCCCCCCTCCCTAAACCAGTGATCCTCAACCAGCAGGAATCTGACCTTCAGGGGCCACTTGGCAACATCTGGAGACATCTTTGTTTGTCACAATTGGGACATGTTACTGGCATCTAGTGGGTAGAGGCCAGAGATGCTGCTACACATTCCACAATGCACAGCACCCCCCAAGAATTATGCAGCCCAAAATGTCACTAGTGCCCAGGTAAAGGAACCTTACTCTAGACCATGAGCCCCTGGAGGGGTAGAAAGTGTCAAAGTCTTTTCTGCACACCCAGGGCCCTCCGCGGTGCCTGTAAAGACTCCCATAAGTCTGCCGATGGCTGTGGACCAGGTGACCCTGCGAGTCTATGATTTAAGCCCCCCGGCTTTACCCTGCAGGCCTCGCACTCCTCGTTGGCAGGGCTGATGGACCTGGGGTTGGTGGTCAGAAGGCGTCCCAGGAGGTGGCACTGTCTGTGGCACCACATCTCCCTTAGGTTCACAGTCCTCAGCTCTGTTCTCAGAGGCTTTCTGGGCTTTGGAATCAGACCAACACGAGATCGAGTCTTAGCTGTCCACGTACTCACTGTCTGTGCTCTTGGTGGTCCCACCACTTTCCTTTCTCATCTGCAAACTAGGGGCACAATCCCTGTCCCCCTGGGACTTTTGTGAATATGTACAAAGTGCTGAACCTGCATGAAAAAAAACTTAGTATTGATGACAAGTTGGCTTGTCCCAGTTGGAGAATCTTGCGTTTCAAGGGCCTGGCTGGAGAGGACAGCTTCTTGGAGAATCCCTGCTTCCCGTGGCCCCTGTCAAGCTACGGCCAACCGAGGTGCCCCAGGAGCAGGATCCGGCCTGAGTCAGCCACAGGCCTCCCCGATGTGACGATCCAGGTAGATGTTCGGAGTAAAAGAAGCAGCCCCCTGGGAGCAGGGGTGCGTCTGCAACGTTCGCCAGCACATCCCTGGCAGGCTTTTGGTAAATGCTGGTGGAACGAATCACCTTCACTGCTGCCTCTGATGGAGCCCCCACTGTGTCTGTGCTGTGTCCTAGCGTTTGGACAATGCCATTTAACAGCCCTTTGGGGAGGAGCTGTGGCAGCAGAGGAACGGAGGCTCACAAAGAGGGAGCATTGCAGGTAGCACCCTGGGATTTGAGCCCAGACCTACTCTTACCAAAGCCCACAGCCTTTCACCAAACCGCCCTGCCTCCCTCTATCCAGTTCTCAAAAGAAGCTCTTCTGAGAAGCAGCTCTAGGAGAAGGCCCCTCCGGCCCAAAGGAACTCCAGTTTGCACTGTGGAGAGAAAAAGGAAGCCAGCCAGGATTTCTGCTTCTCACACACCCCACCTGCCCCCAGCCATGTCCTAGCCAGTGTGGGGGTGCCCCTAGAGCTGGGAGAGACTTTAGTAAGTACCTGTCACCATTCCTGGCAGAGTCTCTGGACTTGAGGTCCAGGAATCTTCCCTTCTTGCCAGCAACCTCTAGACCCTATTCCAGAACCTCTGGTGTGGTTTAAAGCCCTTAGCTAAATGCTAGGATGCACATACAGGGCATTCACAGCCCTCTGCTTCCATCTGACATTCCTACTCCATCTCCTGCCAGTCTCCTGCTGTCCCACCTTGCTCTTCCTAGAACTTTCTGGCACCTCAAACCTCTGTGTCTTTGCACATGCTGTTCTCGCTACCTGGGAATGCCTTTCCCCGTCTTGTCAGTCAAGCAAATTCCTTCTCAACCTGGACCAACTTGTCCATTAGGCAGGGTGGGCTAGTGCCTTGGGCCAACAACACCTTTAGGGGCCCATGAAAATATTTTAATTTCTTTTAAAATCAGAAGGAAAAAAATGAAATTTTAGGTCAAAGAAAATGTTTTAATATGTAATACTGACATATTTGTTTTTATACCAATGAGGTTGTAAAAATCTTTTTTAGGGGTGTGTGTGTGTGTGTGTGTATAGGAAATGTCCCACAAAGGCAAAAGCAAAAAGACCTAAGACCCAGGAAAATCATAAGGTAGCCGGATCCTCAACCTTCAAACCTCCTGTTTAGTCGCTTCCTCAAAGCAGTGTTACCCTGAGCACACCCCAACAGAACCGTCCCTTCTCTGAGTCCCCACTAGCTGTCCACTTCTGTGCTTAGCACATGATATCGTCATTTGCAAACCTCTCTTTCCATTAGAAGGCGAGCTTTGTAAGGGGAGGGGCTCTACCTTGTGCATCCCTGTGTCCCCAGCACCCAGTTCAGGCCAGCGCGTGGCAGGTACTCAGCAAATGCTACTGAATTCAGCTGATGTCCCTCGATGCAAACAAGGAACGTAGGCCTCACTCCCCCAGGTCACACAATGATATCCATAGCAGAGCTGTCTCTAATCGTATTCATTCAAATATGCCCATTCCCTGCCAGGCACGGGCCTAAGCGGCAAGAACAGTCAGCGTTAAGAAAAAAACAAGATCCCTGTCCTCATAGAACTTCCATGTGGGGGCCCCTCCTGCCAGTCTGTCCCCTTTATGCCCTCCCATCAGCTCCCCATCCTGCCCCACTGATGTTACCCCAGCACCGGGGACAGGAGAGAAAACACCAATAACACAACCCTGCTCCCCCCACCTGCTCCAGCCCCTCCCCAGCCCCCACCACTTCTCCCAAAGGGACTGTGTTCCTGCCCCTCTGCCTTCCTGGAAGGTGACTACTCCAGCTCCTGTGCGCTCATTAATTTCACGCTCCGTCTCCTGCGTGACTGACCTACTTTCTGCTCTTTCCCCACGTGGCTGCCCAGCGGTGCTGGGTCTCTCCCACACCTGGGGCAGGGTTTCCCTCAAGCTCTCCCTCTTCCCTGCAGCCAGGTGTCCCCTGTGAGGCTTCAGCCCTCCCGGTCCCCACCCCTGGAGCAGAGGCTGCATGGCCCTGGATTCAAACCTCAGCCCCATCCCTCTCGGGTGCAGAGTCTGCAGCAAGCCGTCTCCCAACCGAGTCTTCCTTTCCTCATTTGTAAGAGAGCCTACCCTGCAGGGTGGTTGTGAGATGACAGTGCACAGAAAAGGGCAGGAATCACAGATGTGGATTCAAAAACATCCCTTGTCCCAGCCCCACCCATGGACCCCCTGCTCCAGCTGGTATTCCACAATTTCTGAGGAAGCCTGCTGCACCCCACTCTGCTCCAGGGGGTGCTCCCGTCCTTTCTGGCCAAGCCCCTTTATTCACCTCCTGCCCTTCTTCAAGGTCAAGCACAGGGTGCCCCCTTCTGAGCAACCCCCCTGCTCTGCTCCCCTCCCCAGGCGCCCCACGCCATGGCCTGCATTTCTTTACAGCTCGCCTGACTTCGGAAGGGATTTGAGGCAAGTCTTGTAATTGGTGATCTTCATTTGGCATTTATCACAGAGGCTGACTTCTGGGTTTTTCTGGGAGAACCCTAGTGTCAAATATCCTGTCTTCTCATTCCCATGAATACACCTCGTAATAATAAGAATAATAGCCAACACCCACTGTGGGCTACTCCAAGTCAGGCACCGTTCTCAAGACTTTACATGAATCAACTTGTTTAATCCTCACAACAATCCTATGAAGTAGGTAATATTATTACCCTCATTTTTCAGATGTGGAAACCGAGGCACAGAAAAGGGAAGAACTTGCTCAAGGTGGTAGAGCTGTAATTCATACGAAAGCACACTGGCTCCAGGGCTTGTCCCTAAACCATGACTGAGGCAGCCAAACTACAAACCGTCACTTGCGCTCAGAACTGGCTCAAACGTCCCTTTGTCCAAAAAAGGTGTCACCTACACTATATGTAACTTTCCACATGGTGAGTGGGATGGTTGAGCCTCTTCTCTCAGGCAGGAGTTGATGACAGAGCTGAAGTTTCTAGAGCTTGTGCTCTTTTTCTAGTACATTAGGCTGGAACCAGGGAGCCCTGGGTTCCACGCACGCTGTCTGGAGGGCCAGTGTCTGTGCTAGCTCCATGTGCCAAGTGTGTGCTGGGCATGCAGGGGGCACAGGGATCCTCTGATTTACTTCAAGGCTTATGAGGAGGACCAAGGACACTGCATCAGGGCATGAGGCAGTCCCTGGCTTCAGAAATGCAGTGCAGAGTTGTGGGGACGTTCAGCAGGACCTGTCCATTCTGCAAACTCCATTTGAAAACTCTCTTGGGAGGGACAGGGCAGCCACTCAGTTGCAATGCTGAGATGGCTTTCTGCCCCACCCCCACCCCCTGGCACAGTGGCGGAGGCCTGAGCTCAAGGACAAGAGCCTGGACAGTGGCCTGCCTTCT
Organism: Varecia variegata; assembly: GCA_028533085.1. Classification (NCBI taxonomy): domain Eukaryota; kingdom Metazoa; phylum Chordata; class Mammalia; order Primates; family Lemuridae; genus Varecia; species Varecia variegata. Next base: position 81,190,073 of record CM052444.1, read on the forward strand.
CGTGGAGTTCCAGGGGGAGAGGAGGCGCTGGGTCCCTGTAACTCTATTTGTGTGGAGAGCTGTAGACACGACGTTTCATCCAGCAGAATTCATTTAGTTTTAATAATGCATGTTTGTTTCTGATTATAGAGATAAAACTTGCTTATTGCAAACATTAAGAAAAATTTTAAAAGTCATCCATAATCCCACAATCCAGAAATAAGAATTGTTAACACTTTGGTGCCTTTTGTGCCTAAGCCATTTCTCCATGCCTGTGTATTTTTGCATGATTAGGGTTCTAACAGTACTGTATATCACGAGTATTTTCCCATTCTGAAAACTCCCCAAACCATGGTTTTTAATGACTTTGTCATGTCTGATCCTATAGAACACCTCATGATATATTTAACCATTCTCTACTTGTTGGATCTTTAGATGATTTTCTACTAACCCTATTTCAAAATTGCAATGGCTGTTAGGCAAGAAGTTATACTGCCCAGTCATATATGAATGAAGGAATAAACAAATGAACAGGGTCAGTCCAGGTGCGTAAGGGTGTGAACAGCCAGAGAAGCGAGTTTGGACCTGATGCTGTGGTCACCCGTGGGGTGGAAGATCTTGAGCCGGCCGTAAGAATGCTCTTGAACTCTTCCAAGGCAGGTGCTGCAGCAAAGCCCTGGGTTTGGGAGTGCTGGTGAAGAGGTGCCCCCTCCCCAGGTCTGGTCTAAGGGACAAAGCTCGGCAGGAACCCTGGGGAATTTGCCAACCAAGCTTCCCTGGTGGTGCAGGACTGAAAAAGGCACTCGCTCTACTTTTCACAGCATTCAAAAGCAGAACTGTCGAAAGCTGGCCCCCAAATGTTCATATTATGTGGGAGAAAGTCTTGGGGAGAAAATGAGGAAGGAGGGGAATTATGCAATTGAAAACATGTACCAATCCAGACAGAATAATGAAGCGCAGACACAAGATTTTGCACTCAATGGAAATTGCATTTAGCCATGTTTTGTGGTTTGAGAAAAAGAGAGAGACTGACTCAGAGAGACAGATGGAGACACGCGGGGTGAGGAGAAAGAGAGAGGAAAAAAGGAAAGAGACAGATGCAAACAGAGAGTCAGCAGCAGCCAGATGGAGCCCCACTGAGGAGAGGGTTGGGGGTGGTGGGGCTTGGGGCAAATGCCTTTGTCTTCTCCCTGCGTCCTCCGTCTCTGACCCGGGCCTGCACAGAGGGCCAGCCCAGCAAGTCCCAGGGCCTAGGCCACTCCTGGCCGGGGCAAGAAGGAAACCAGGAGTCCTTTCCCCTCCAATCTGGGGCCTTGGAGGCTTTTTTCTAAATTTTTCTATGTTTCCAAGTTTTTAAAAAACTGATCCCCTGTGGAATACTACTTAACAATAAAAAGGAACAAACTATTGATACACGTGACAACTTGAATGAATCTTAAGAGCTTCATGTAGAGTGAAAAAGTCAGTCTCCAAAGGTTACCTAGAATAGGATTCCATTTCTACGACACTCTAGAAATGACAGAATTGTAGAAATGGGGGGCAGGTCAGAGAGTGCTGGGGTTAGGGATGGTGGGGGAAGGCGGCAGCCCGGGTGGGGTCTTTGTGGTGATGGGACAGTTCTGCATCGTGACTGCCAGGAGGTTACACGAATCCACCCATGTGATAAAATGACACAGACCTACACACTCACATTGTGCCAATGTCAGTTTCCTGATTTAGATGTGGTACCACTGGGGGAAACTGAGCGAAGGCTCATGGGACCTCTCTGTCTACTATTGTTCCAACTTCCTGTGAATCTATAATTATTTTAAACTAAAAAGTTACCAAAAAATAGATCAGGTACTACAATGATGCGGCTGCACTCTAGCCTGGGCAACAGAGTAAGACCCTGTGTCAAAAAAAAAAAAAAAAAAAAAAACAGAAAAAGAAAAGAAAAGTTACCCTAAAATGTTAAATGCAACACAGATGAAAGCTTCTAAAATACTCATGACAAAATATCATGACTTAAGGTTGTAATCCACATAGAAATTCTTACCTGAACTAAAATCCACCCTGAGGATGAGTAGAGGCTGAACAAAAACCAACTGGAGGGTTTGGAGAGAGTGTAGCTGAGAAAGAAGTGTACTCTGCCTCTTCTTGGCTGTGTGACCTTGGGCAGGTCACTTCACCCCTCTGGACCCAGATTCCTCATCTGTATAATGGGTTGCCATACAGATTAGAGACAGCACTCCTGAAACACACAATTGATATGAAGTCCCTTCCTTCCTTAAGGCAGCCACCAGCCATGACAAGTCACTGGCCTGGGAGGACCCTGCCTTCACCCGATGGGGCCAGGAAGTGAGGCTGGGGCTGAAAGGGCTATCAGGAGAATCCCATGTGTGCTACCAAGCATGCTATAAAAGTTTTTGAGCCCCATCACAGTTGGGGAAAAATACCCATTTTCCCCGAGAAGGCCTTTCTAGACTTATTAATCTTTAAGAGTAATTTTTAAGGCCATTACAAATGTGGTAGCGTTAGTAGAAAAATGGCATGGCTTTAAAACAGAAAGAGACCAAAACAGTAATTCCATTAGTATTTTTAAATGATAAAAGATGAAGATAAATCTTTCTGCTATGGTACCGCAAAACACTAGAGATAACTCAGGTCTGGAAGTGCAGTGATGCTGGCAGGTGGGGTCACCTGTTTGGAACAGGTGGGTGGACCTGAGTAGGGTGGCTGAAGAGGCTGGGTTCTCGGGAGCAGGGAGGGGCACCTGCCTTGCCTGAGACTCTGCGGAGACTCTGAGAGCCACTAGTTTTGAGTGGTTCGTTCACAGATGAGACCCAAACAAAGGAAATGATGTGCTTCACGTTCTCAGGGCCGCAAGTGGCAGCTCGGGCTGTGCTTTTGGAAACACAGCAGTGTGGAGCGTGAGGCTGGCTGTCACAGTAGCGATGTAGCCTCTTAGGACATTTAGCATTTCGGTGACACTTTTCAGTGTACAAAATGCTTCCTCTGCTTCTCCCTCCTGCTATACGACTTCCTCCATCCAGGGCCCTGCCCAGTGCCCGGTGGAAGGTCAGCCGTCAGCCGCTTGAGTTCCTCGGTGACAGCAGCCCACTCCTTGTTGGACAGCTCCTGTCGTCAGAAAGCTCTCCTCGCCAGCCAGGTGTGATGTCTCTGACCCAGACGATCAACCCCACGCACAGCCTGTCACTCCGTCATTTGAATTCCACGGCTGCACATTTTAAAGATGAAAACAGCTTTATGAGCCCCTCGTTGAAATGCAGATATGGCCGTGCACACCTAAAGCCCACGTCGGTGAGGACCTCTGAGGGGGAGAGCTGGCAGGAGGCCCTGTGATGGAATGACTTGGGACAGTCAGGACACGACGAACCAGAGGGCCGGGAGGCCAGGAGGGCCAAATTCGCTTTATACAGGGCTCTCCGTGGGTCCTCCTGGGCCTGTGTCTCCTTGGAGAATAAAACAGAAGCATCCAGAAGGGCAGATTCCTTTCTTTCCTGTATCTGCAAGCCTGGCTGCTGGAAACAATCCTATCCACATCAGAGAGCGATTCCCCTGGGGAGGTTCAAAGTCTCCAGAAACTTCTGGTCAAGATGGTGCTGCAAACTCAAGTTTTCCATTCCTCCCTCATGCACTAAACTCACAGCAACAATATTAAAAGATAAATTCAAAGCAGGAATAGCCATGCTCAAAATCAGGACAAATGTCTTTATGGATCGGAAATTCAACAGCAACACAAGGCTGACATAACATTGCAGCCAGGGGTCTGGCTCCAGAAGCAGGGAGAGCAGCCAGGAGTTTGACTCCCTCCAGGCATAAGGGGCTAAATGAGCCCCTTGTGAGGCCGGGGCCAAGCCTCCTGGCGGTTCAGCGACGGGACATGTGAGATCCCCACTGTCATCACAGGATGAGCCCTTGAGTCATCAGCATAAAACCTGGCTCTGGAGGGGGTCCCAGGAGTGTGGGGAGAAACCACCAAACCACTAAGCAGGGTGGGTATGAACAGAAAAATTAATCCCACTTAAGAAAAGCCTAAAACTAAAATTCCAAAACACATGAGGAAAATGAATGCCGATGTCGACAGCCAACAAAATCAATAATTGGGAAAATGAATCCATTACAGACAAAAGTAAAATAGTAGAATTATCTGAAAACAACTTCAAAATAAATGTGTGTAAGGCTTTTCAAGTGGTCAGGAATGACATCCATCCATTAAAAAAAGAATAATAAATTATAAATTAAAACCAGGCAGAAACTAAGCAAAGTCATTTAGAAACACTGGGAATGGGAGATACAGTTATTGAAATAAATGAAGGAGACAGAATAAATCTAGATTGGACCTGGAAGGAGATAGGACCCATTATTTGGAAGAGAGAACTGGGGATGTCACATAGTTTGCAACAAGAGATAAATTATGGGAACGAGCAATGTAGGAGTTAGAGGAGGTCCTCATGCAACAGACAGGTTGCAGACACTGTCGGTGGCCAGCCCACATTCCCTTGGCTGACCCCTGCAGTCACCTGAAGACAGTTCTGTACAGGATGACAGCTTCCTGCATCAATGCCTAAGGGCATTTCTGGCCACAGAAGTGTGGTCAGTTTGCACCAGGACAGACAGACTACTGAGGGACCCTCAACCAGTGGGGAACATTAGTTCACGGTGAATGCTCCAGCTTCCTTTCCCCTTGATAGGACAACTCCACTGCCTGTTTCATGCATCTCCCACGGGCCCCACAGCAAGGCTGATCCTCTGTTTGCTCCTAGCAGCAACCTACTCAAGATCAAATCCTTTACTGACTTTTCCCCCTTCCTTGCCTTTCCTCCCCACTTCTTCACTGAGCTTCCTGGAATCAAGTCCCAGAGAAACTACTTGCATCCAAATCCTTGTCTCAAGGTCTGTTTTTGAGAAGCCTAAACTAAGACAGTTAGGAAAATAATCATGGCTTAAACAAAATACAAGCCCAGTTCTCTCTCATGGAGTGGCCCAGCATTAGCAAGGTTAGGGGTAAGAGGAAGATCTCACAAAGTCATCAAAATCCAGGCTCCTTCTCTCTGGCTTCTACCCTATGGTCCAAGATGGCTGCACCAACTCCAGCCCTCTCATGTATTTTTCAGATAGCAGGAAGAAAGACAGGTCAAAGAATACCACACTTTCTTGCTTTAAAGACATTACAATAAAGTTTCACAAGACTCATGCTTAGGCTCATTGTCCAGAGCTCCGTTATATGCCCATATGTAGCAAAATGGAAGACTTAGAAACGTTGTCTTTACCCAAGCAGCCACGTGCCTACCTAAACATCAGACATTCTATTCCAAAGGAAAAAAGTAATAGATACGAGGTGGGAAATGGCACTCCATAGAATGCCCAGCAGTTAAGAGACATGGACATAGACCAACAGACTGAGATGTAGGAGTACCAGGAGGGCACGGGGGAAGCAGAAGAAGCAAGATTACAGGAATAAGAACTGAGAAATTTCCAGAGTTAAAGACAGACATGATGGCTCAGATGCAAAATGCATACTCAGTGCTGAACAGAACAAATAAAAGTAAATCCACACCTAGACACATTGTAGTGAAACCACAGCATATGAAGAATAAAGAGAAAACATAAAAGCTACTGCAGCAAAAAGATATTAAATAGAAGAAAGGCAATTTTTCATTTATTAAGCCAGCAAATATTTACTTAGTGCTTTCTTTGGGCCAGGTCTGTTCTAGGGGTGTCAATACAGTGATGACCTAGACAAATAAATTTAAATAAATCTATCACTTATCAGATAGGGATTGGGGCCCCTTAGAGAAAAGAAAGCAGAGTGAGATAAAAGTGACGGAGGGCAGGGACAGATATCTTAGGTGAGTTTTTTGGGGGATATGGGGGGCCTCTCTGTAACATTTGAGCAGGGACTGGAATTGAGGGGATGCAGCAGGTTATACACATCTCTGAGAGAAGAGCGTCCCAAACAGAGAGAACAGCAAGTGCCAAGGCCCTGAGGTGGACGTGTGCTTGTTATGTTCAAGGAACAGCGAAAAGGGCTGTGATCGGCTGGGTGAGCAGGCGGAGGGGTGAGCAATTTGCATGGAGAAGTCCACGCACGATCCCATGTGTCGGGCCTTGGTGCGGCAATGCCTGGGCGCCAACTCAGACTGGCTCCCTCGAGCGCTGGTGATCTGTATCTCTTCCCACCTCTCAGCCCGGTGATGTCACATTGGAAGCTTGAAATCTGCCATGGAGGGAGAATGAGCGCCACAGTTGGCAAACGCTACAAATCGGGGCTTCCTACCTCTGAGAACTGGGGGTTACGCAAGGACCAGCACACCAGCGCTTGCAGGTGTGGTGAGAAATTCAGACGTTGTTCTAACTGGAATAGGAAGCCATGGGAGGGTTTGAACTGGGGAGTAATGTGATGTGGTTTCCTTCTAGCAACATCGCTGTCTGTAGAGAGCAGAGCCTGGGGATGCAAGGATGGAAGCGGGGAAGTGGATTAAGAGATTATTGCTGTAGACCAGGTGGACAAGGGATGGGGGACTGGTCTGGGGAGGCCACAGGGGAGGGGGCAGTTTTAATCCCGTGTTCTATCGGGTATTACCTCCCTTACACCGTATCTCGCCTCTGTTGATAGACTGAGTCCAGTGGCTGGGAGGAGCATGTTTTCCTGGAAGGAGCATGGGATTTGGAATCAGTAGGTCTGGATCTACTTGTCAGTAGTGTCCCTTGGGGAAATTAACCTGTCTGAGTCACAGTGCCTTGTGTGTAAAACTGTGATGGTACCTAAAAGGGTGGCTGTGAAGAATAAATGAGGTAAGGAGTGTGAAATTCCTGTTATCCTTCTTTCCTGGAACACAGCGCCCTGACCCTCAGTCCCACAGGGTCCCTCCCTCTGTAGGCTCATGTCTTAGAAGCAGCAAGAGTGACACTGACAGGTCACAGGATTCCTCAGGCTGGTTTCTGAGCTCTCCCAGTTCCCAGGTGTGCCACCAGCGCCACCTAGTGTCCCACCTGGGTTCCTGCAGGCCAGCCTTTCCCTGGATGATTTCTTGATCCTAAATTAGCTCAAGGATAAAGACCCCTTGGCCAGATGGAGCCAACAGCACATTGACTGTCCTATTATTCATTGTCTGACCTCCCAACAAAGCTTGCTCTCTGCTTTCCCCCCCCCCGCATGTCAGTCTTACCTCCACGTCCACATTGTAGAGGGCAGGACCCGTGTCTTCAGTATCCACTCCTTTTTCTTGAGCAACTATTTTGTGCCAGGCATTCTGACTTAATCCTTAAGGCAATTATATCCTTATTCCTTAACTGGAGAAATTGAGGCCAAGACATAGAAAGCGACTCCCTTAAGATCATGGGGTAAGCAACCGAGGTAAGCCTGGATTCCAGGGCCTCTCTCTGCAAGCCGAAGGTTTTTTCCATAAAAACATCCAGCACAAGCTGGGCACCCAGAAGATGCTCAAGGCGTCATTCGATTTCTTAGACTCTTTTGAAGTCATGAGGCAAAGAGAACACTGAACAGGAGTCAGGAGACCCACACTCAGGTTCAAGATCTGTCTTAAAAAACTTGCTGAGTAACCTTGGGTGGATTAACACCCCTCTGTGGCCCTCAGTCACCACGTGAGTAAAAGAAAGGGACTGGACTAGATGGTCTCAAAGGCTCCCTGAGGTCCAGATGTTCTGCAGTTGGCAAAGTTGAGGAGAGGCTTCTGAACAGGGGTTAAGATTGTGGGCTGTGAGGCCACTGCCTGGGTGAGTCCCAGCTTCCCCACTTAGTAGCCCTGAGATCTTGGGCAAGTTACTCATCTCAGCCTCCATTTCCTTGTCTGTAAAATGAGGATAATGAGAATACTCACCTCCCTGCCTCATAGGGTTATTATCTATTAGAGCCTCTTAAAACTCTGCCTGGTATACAGTAGGTAATACATTTGTGTTCATTTTTTTTCAAATATTGATTCTACCTGCTACCTAATTCTTCCTGTTAAACCATTGAGCCAGATTACATGAAAGTCCTGTGCATTACAAACTTTGTTGGCCATTGGTTAATTCCTCCAAAATCCAGGACACAGTCATACATGTAGTCACAGATAAGGTGATACTAGAGGTCATATGTCTGATGCACAGGTTCCTCATAGGATCATCTGGATAAAACCTGAAATTCTTGAGACAAAATAAGCGCCAAAGACCATTATTGTATTGTAAATTCCATCATAAAGAGATAGCTTGGAAATCTCTGAGACCTGGGTCCTAAACCAGGCCACTTTGTTTCCTCATTTGTAAAATGGGATTGGACAAGTTGAATACTTACAAAGGCTCCTATTATGGGCCAGGTGCTGTGGTGGGTTTTCCCATGGCTAAATCAGAGAATAGTGTGCATTGACAAAGGGACAAGGAACCCTTGCCCTCTCATTTGGGTCGTTGTAGACAGGAATTGAGGCAGGGCAGTGGAATAGTGCATCCTCTCCATCTTGTCCTCTGGGCTTTCCTCCTAAACAGGCAGCGGAGAGGCTGGAGACCTTGCTGTGTGGTGGACAGATCCCTTCCCCTCTCAGAGTCTCAGGCCTCTAGAGCAGCATTGTCCAACAGGACTTTCTGGGACCATGGAAGTGTTCAGTATCTGTGCTGTCCAGTATGGTGGCCACTAGTCACCAGTAGCTTTTGAGCACTTAAATGTGGCAAGTGCAACTGAGGAACTGAATTTTAAATGTATTTACTTTTAATGAATTTAGATCTAAACAGACACCTGTGGCTACTGTATGGGATAGAGCTCCAGAGCTCTAAGGCCTCATAGGCATCCTCCTGGAGAGATGAGGAGGCAATTGAGACAGTGAGACTAAGCGATTTGCTTGAAGGCTTTCAGTGACTCTGTGACAGAACTGAAACCAAAACCTAGGTCCTTCTTATTCCACAACAGCCCTCTTTCCCTGCATCAGTGCTGCACTTGGAGACTTCTGGCGAGCTCTACGATGGCTCCGTACCTTTCTACAGCTACGTAGTTATGCCGGACTGCAGTGCCCTTCTTACCCACATCTAGCCCCTCTCTGCTTGTTAAACTCCTACCCGTACTTCAAGACCCAACTCAAATATCACAACCTTCTCCCCATCCCTGGCCGTTCCTTGTTCCTTTCCTGTCCTCCTGTAGCATTTTGTCTGCTTCAATATGAGGGTAATTACGATGTAACTATCTATTTATTTATCTCCCCCATTTGACTAGAATTCCCTAAAGACACAGACAGTGTTTTATTCTTCTTGCCTCCAGAACCCAGCACAGGAGACTGGTCAACAAACATGTCTGGGATCAATGTCCTGAATGTACTATAATTTATAGGCTCCAAATAAAAACAGACCTTTCCCAGAAGATAAGGGAGGTGTAACTAGCAATCAGGATGTCAATCAGCGTTCTGTTTGTGACCCATACTAAGTTGCTGTGTGACTATGAGTACATTGTGTGCCCTCTCTGGGCCTGAGGGGATTGGACTGGGTCATTTATAAGGCAAGCCCAGTCTCTGTAAGGGTGTGACTGAGGGGCCCCTGGCTCAGCAATTAGGTAGCTGAAATGAAGTCTCTGGAGGAGGTTTCTGGGCACGTGGGTGGAGGTGGCCATCAGACTGTGCCAGAAGCAACTGGACCCAGAGCTGCCGGAGTTGCAGCTGTGTCAGCAGCTGCTCCTGGGCCACTGGGCCAGGAGGGTCCAGGCCCCTAGACACAGTGGAGGGAGGGCTTAGAGAGCAGCTCAGGTAGGAGCCAAGGGGAGGAGAGGAAAAGCACAGAAACAACACCCAGAAAGAGGAGAAAGACCGAAAACTACAGTAAAATAGCAACTATGGAAAATCCATTTCTGGTTAGACTCCCTTTCATTCATGCATTTCACTCATTTATTCAAAAAATATTTATTCACAATAACTTCAGGAGCTCTTAGATCATTAGCAGAAGAAACTGAGGCCCGAATTTGGAAATGACTTGTTCCAGGTCACACGAGGAGTTACTCCAGGTCTGAGACTTAGAACCCAGGTGACCGCCTTCTCAACCTGCCAAATCACTGAGCCAGCGGAAAGCCAGCCACACGTCTAACCAGTGTGGTAGCCGGTGGGTCCCACACTCACTCTCAGTGGGCAAGGCCTTGGGCAGGGCATGCTAGTCCCACCAGGAATAGCAATCTCTTCCAGAGAGCAAAAGAGAGTAGAGGGTGTTCCTTGGTCTCCTTAGGGACTCCCTTTCTTGTAGAGTAACTTAATAGAGTGAGCCCTGGCCTTGGAGCTGGATGGGTCTGGATTCCAGTCCCTAAAGACTTCCTTATTTTTTCCCAACTGGGTCAATTTGGAAAGTCACTCATCTCTCAGTGTCAGTTTCCTCACCTATGAAATGGAGATAATGATCCCTCACAGAGCTCAGGGAGGGTTAAATGAGACAATATGTGCGACTGTGCCTAGAAGCCATCAGTAAATGTTTTGCAAATGAATAAGATGAGAAAGAAACCAGCGGCCCCCATCAGCGGTCTGCTGGCCCGGCACTCACAGCGAGGCCACGGAGTCTCTTGCCAAACATGAGCAAGTTCACAGAACACCAACACCAGACAAGGCCACCGTAACCGTGATACAGTGAGACAAAAAAAGACACCTCCACACCACGTCTGAATACAGACAAAAATCTGAACACTGTGCAAAATCATTAAAATGACCAACCAGCCCCCTCTCCTGGGCAACACGATTAGGGTGATTTCTTTACCAATTACAGTTTTAGCCCTGCTCCGTTCTCCCTTCTCTTAAACAAAAGCAATCTAATCACTGAATTGTCCCTGCTCTCTGGCAGCACCTAGCCCAGGGCAAATCTCTTCTAATACCCTCTTTATGAGCTGCCCCGTGGTTTCACAAGGTGTGCCATTGTTTTGTGCGGTGTGTAATAATCCCAACTTAGTTTGACTGCAGGTGCATCCCTGGTGGTCTTTTGCTATGGGGCATTGACACAGATTTAAATGGTGGAAGTTCAGACTCCATGATAGACTACTGGAGAAATATGCATGCACATGGAACATACAATTATATATATATATATATATATATATATACATATATATATATAATGTATGTATATATATGCACACACACAATGTTTTCTCTGAAGGTTCTTCCCCTTAAATTACACAGTGGGGGGTGACTTACTACTCTGCTATGAATGAACTTGGCCCTTGGTCTAACAGGGCTCTGGTAGAATTTGGGAAATAACTATCATGGGCAGGGGAAGAAATGGTGACAAGGAAAAAGATTAATACTAATATTTACCGAAATCTGACCACGTGCCAGACTTTATCCCATTTAATTTTCACAACGACTTCATGGGGTAGGTACAGAGTTATGTCCCCAGTTTACAGAGAGGAACATGGGCTCCTGGATGCTTGGTAAGCATTTGGACCAAGGTTTCAAGCAGGACTGACTCCAGAGCCCCTGATCTGTGCACCAAGCGGGGAGCTCTTCCACCTTACCCAAGGAAAGAGGTGGACGCAGAGCTGGGTCCACTCTGTCTCCTTGTCCTCGAGTGCCCTGATACCTCGACCACCTCAAGGCAGCCTCCTCTAGCCCCACAGATCCTGGGCTGAGGCCTAAAAATCAGTCTTGAGTAAAGCATAATCCATCAGAGATCGGAAGCCTTTCATGAATTCTCGTTTTATAAGTGGGGAAACTACCCCAGGGAGGGAAGTCCCCTCTCCCACCTGGGCTTCCTGCAGTGACTGCTGGAGCTGGCGCTTACTGACCCCGGAGGGCCGATGGTGTGCATCTCTTCCCAGCTCAATGTTAACTGATGCCCCACTGGTAGTTTGTCATCAGCCGCAGTGCGAGTATTTACCATAGATATTGGTAAGTGCTACAAATCAGGGACTATTGTTTGGTTTTATTTTTTTTATTTGTGTTTTCCCCCAGAGACCCAGTTATTAAACATTTACCAGCACACCACTGGCTCCTTCCCTCCCGCAGGAAAAGGAATTATAAACGCTAGTGGGGATGCTTGGGAACACAGGCAGGTTGGATCTCAGCCTGGTCTGGCTGTGATTTTATCATTAATGTCTAAGTGGCCTATGACTTACTTGTGTCAGAATATCCTGAAGGTCTTGTTTAAAATGTTTCTTGGGCCCTACTGGATCAGAACCTCTGGAGGTAGGACCCTAGAATCTGCATTTTAGCTGGTCTTTTCAGATGATTCTTTTGGTTCCTGAGTTTGAGTATCACTGCTCTATGTTCCCATTGTCATATCAAATGACATCTCTGTCACAGAGGACAAAGCTTAGACCCCCAAAGAAAATGTGATTCGGTGTGTGTGTGTGTGTGTGTGTGTGTGTATAGAGAGGGTCTCATTATGCTGCCCGGGCTAGTCTTGAACTCCTGGCCTCAAGTGTTTGTCCCACCTCCACCTCCCAAAATGCTGGGATTACAGGCGTGAGCCACTGCACCTGGCACAGCCTGTTTCTTGAATGTGCTATCTGAGGGTGGATGAAGACAGGCCTAGGTCTCCTCTGTCTTCTGCAGTGATGGCCGAGAGCTCATTGGTGTGTAGACATTGGAATCAGAATTCCACCCATGTCACCTCCCAGAGAGCTCTAGGTGAGTTTGCATGCTAAAAGTTCCAGTAGAATCTATTAACACACAGGCAATGTATAGTCAATTCTTAACTAATGAAACAAGTTGAAGGCAGAAGAACTGGATTAGAGTCCTAGACCTGATCCACACTAAGTGGATCTAAGGCAAGTCCCTTAACCTTTCAGGGCTCAGTTGCCTCTTTTGTAAAACTAGCGTCCACCTTAGAGGTTTATAAGAATCAAATGAGATGATGCAGGGAGAGCAAACTCGTGTATACAGTGCTAGATACACACTCACTTCTTTGGCTGTCTCGCCCTTGCAGGTGAGGCCTCCTCCACTCTAGCATCACGGGACTCTCTCCCTCCCCATGCTGTGAGCCCCTCAGGGAGACCCTGAGCTCACCCATCTCTGTGTGTGCCTGACACATACTAAAGGTCTGTGATTGAATATGAATTGTATTAGGGTTCTGCAGGGAACAGAACCAATAGGATATAGATAGATGGATAGATATTTACTGTAAGATATTGGCTCACATGACTGTGGAGGCTGAAAGTTCTACAATCTGCTGTCTGCTAGTTGGAGACCCAGGAGAGCCTGAAGTATAGTTCAAAGGCCTGACAGAGAGCTGATGATGTAGATTTCAGTCTAGGTCTAAAGACCTGAAAACCACGATTGCCAAGGGCAGGAGATCAATGTCCCAGCTCAAGCAGTCAGGCAGACAGCAAAATCAACCTTCTACTGCCTTTTTGTTCCCTTTAGGCCCTCAACAGATTGGATGATGTTGAGGGACTTATGTTTCACCCAGTCTACCAATTCAAATGCTAAATGCTTCTAGAAATACCCTCAGAGACATACCCAGAAATAAGGTTTAATCAGCTAACAGGGCATCCCTTAGCCTAGTCAAGTTGAAACACAAGATTGACTATTACAGGTATGCATGATCTATGTGTAAATATGGACGGACAGATAAAGCCACCCACATATAGACACACATAGAAACTGATATGGGATTGTTCACAGAGAGGCAACATGCAGTGGTAACCAGAGCAGGGATGGGGTCAGGAGCTTCAGGTGTTAGGATGGGGAATGGTATCTACTGCTGCATAGTAAATCACCACAAACTCAGAGGCTTAAAACAACACGTTTATTATCTCACAGGTTCCCAGCTTAGCTGAGTCCTCTTCGTAGGGTCTCCCAAGACTGCAGTCAAGGCGTTTTGCAAGGCCAAAATCTTATCCAAGACTTGGCTGGGGAAGCATCTGATTCCATGCTCACTCAGGTTGTTGGCAGAATTTAATTCCTTGCAGTTGTAGGTCTGAGAGCTTCCGTTTCTTGTTGGCTGTCAGTCAGAGGCCACCCTCAGCTCCAAGAGATGCTGCGGTTCCCTGTTGTGTGGGCCTCCCCACATAGCCAGCCCCCCACATGGCAGCTTGCTTCTTCGAAACCAGCAGGAAGGAATAGAGAGACTCAGCAAGACAGGTGCCACCTTTTTATGTAATGTACCCATGTCACATGGACATGGGGATATCCATCCCATCCATCCCATCACCTCTGCTGTATTCTACCGGTGAGAAGTCAGTCACAGGCCCCACCCACACTCAAATGGAAGGAATTACACCAAGCCATGACACCAGCAGGTGGGATGGTGGGCAAACTCCCTGAGAGTCTGTTGGCCACAGGAACTGAGATGAACCTTATGCAGGATGTTCCCTGGGAAGCTGCTAGCCTCAGACTTGTGGGATAACAGAGCTCTGGGGAATCATGTCTAACAATTTCACTTTACCTAGAAGAAAACAGAAGCCCAGAAAGACTGAGTCACATAAGCACACAACACAGCCAACTAGAATCCAGACCCTCTGACTTCTAATTTCCAACATACTCTACTGTTTCTATCTCTGCTTATTGTCAGGACTTTGGGGCCACAAGACAGAAAGTTAGGTGACACTTTAAGGCTGTAGCTCAGTGGATGTTGGAATTCCTTAGAATACCTACAGAATAAATCCAAATCTTTAGCATGGCATTCAAGGCCCTTTGACTACCTGGCCCAACCAAGCTTTTCTGTCTCCCCTCTTGCCATTTGCCTGAGCATCCAATGTTCCATCACAGAAAACTATCTGGGGCTTCCTGGTGGTGTCTCCCTCTCTTTACATATTTTCCACTAGGAATGCCCTTCACTTTCTATGCTTAGAAAATAAACAAAACAAGCAGGAAAATAAATGAAACTATTTATCCTTTGAGTCCCAGCTCAAATGCCACCTTTTCTGTGAATCCTTTCTTAATTCTTGTACACAGAATTAATGCCTCCCTCCATCCTGTCCTTCAACTCTTGTACTATCTCTGTTATAACCCTTTTCACATGTATGACAATTGTTTTTGAGTTCTGTCTCTCCTGTAACACGAGGACCTTAAAGCAGGGTTGTTAGAAAGATGTGAAACCAATTTGGTTTAAACAAGTCTATCATGCCAGCTGGCCCTGTCGAGAGACTATCACGGCCTCTCCCACTGAGCTGAGATACCAACACGACTAATGAGAGTATTTATTTCAAAGCAGATGTGTCCAGAAGCTCATCACAAGTCAAGGAAGGGCTAGCTCGATCCCCATCCAATTACGTTCTCCTTTGTAGCTCCCCCAGCACTTTGCTCCACCCGGTAACTCTTTACTGATTGAGGGAACAGAATTGAACTGTCATTCAATAATCTTAATTTATGTGCAGTTGACCCTTGCGGTTGGGTTTGAACTGTGCAGGTCCACTATTATGCAAATTTTTTCAATAAATATTATATATTGGAAACTTTTTTGGAAATTCGAGACAATTTAAAAAAAAACGTGCAGACAAACCGCATAGCTTAGAAACATCAAAAAATTAAGAAAAAGGTTTGTCATGATGCATAAAATATATATAGATACTAGCCAATTTTATCACTTACAACCATAAAGTACACACAAATCTATTATAAACGGTTAAAATTTATCAAAACTTACACAAACGCAGACCATACATGGCACCATTTGCAGTCGAGAGAAATGTAAACACATGTAAAGATGCAGTATTAAATCATAACTGCATAAAATTAAATATAGTACATACTGTACTACTGTAGTGATTATGTAGCCACCTGCTGTTGTTATTGCAGTGAGCTCAAATGTTGTGAGTATCCCTTAAAATGCCATGTGACGCTAGTCATCTCCACTGTGAGCAGTTCATCTCGCCAGTAAATTGCGTATTGCAGGAAAAAGTGATCTCTCATGGTTCTTGTGTATTTTTCATCATGTTTAGTGCAATACTATAAACCTTGAATAACACCAGGGGACCCATATGAAGTGCCACCAGTGATGCTGGAAGTGCTCCCAAGAAGCAGAGAAAGTCATGACATTACAATAAAAAGTTGAATTGCTTGGTATGTACCATAGATTGAAGTGTGCAGCTGCAGTTGCCCACGATTTCAGATGGATGATTCATCTTGTAAATGGATGACATAAATTTATAGTATTAATAAATATAGTACAGTACTATGGATATACTTTCCCTTCCTTATGATTTTCTTAATCTTTCTCTAGCTTACTTTATTGTAAGGATACAGTATACCTATAATATATAAAATCTGTGTTCATTGACTGTTTATGTTATTGGTAAGGCTTCTGGTCAACAGTAGGCTATTAGTAGTTAAATTTGGGGGGAATCAAAAGTTATATTTGAGGTTTTGACTGCGCAGGGGGTTGATGCCTCCATCCCCCACATTGTTCAAGGGTCAACTGTATGCCAAAGGTTGGGCCTATACTAAAATCTCAGGTTACAGAGATGAACAAGACAAGAAAAGGGCATGAACAATTGAAATCACAAGGGCTTTGAAAAAAAATTCTTATTCAAAGCCAGACTCAGTTCCTTACTAACTATATGATCTTCAGCAAGTTAAATAACTTCTCCAACCTCAGTTTCCTCAGTTAAAGAGAGGATAACAATACCTATGCCATAGGGTTGCTGTGTAGATTACATAAAATGGTATATACACCTGGCATACTGCAGGTGTTCAACAATTAGTGCTGTGCCCCTTACGCATTCGTGGAGAATCAACAGTCACATAGGCAATAATTATCATCCACTGTGATCAGCTGTGACAGATGCAAAGTTCTAGGGAAATATAGTGAATGGAGAGACTCTTTCTATTGAGCAGAGAAGAGGGAAGGGGAAGGCTCCAAAGACAGGATGAACAGGAACTGACCAGAAGGACCTTTGGTCGGGGGGACAGCATGTACTAAAGCAAGAATGTCCAGCCCTGAGTCTTCATATTTGTCTGCTCCCAGATGAGGTGGCAGCTAGGCCCTGAAGTTAACATAGAGATGAAGCAATCTCTTCCTTCTGCAACAGATGACTGACATTTTTATTTCTTTGCCACACCGGAGAAAGTGCTTTCTCTCTCTACCATAAATATGAACTAATCCAATTTGCAATAAGTTAACAGTGAGAATTGAAATGCACTGAATTCCAAAGTTCTCATTCTAAGAAGAATGTCAAGTGAATCTCACTCTCAATGCATGTGACACATTTTAAAATATATTCTAGATAGAGTTTGATGCTGTTAAATTGAGACATATATAACCTGAGTGAGATAGTTGCTGTGGGAATCCTTGAAATCTCCTAACATTTTAATATCCAAAATGTCATAATCTTAATTTAGACTGCCAGGATCACAAAATGTTAGTAATAGAAGACCTCTTAGAGATTAAACCTCCACATCTCCCAGATGGAGAAACTGAGACCAAGACATGAGGAATGACCTGTCCAAAACCATGCAGCAAAATTATTAATTTCTGACACTGGAACATAGGCCTCTAAGCTTCAAATCCAATTCTCTTTCTCCTGTATGATAGTCAATCCTGAGGGACTGTTAAAAGTTTAGGATAGGGTCTTTTCAAATTGCACATTTCAGTTATAGATGTTCATTTTGAAGAAGACTCATTCCCTTTGGGTCCAATACTTTTGCTTTTAACAAGGTCAATTCTAAAAGGTTATGTCAAACCTGAGGTTCTTAACCTTCTCCCCAATGCTGGATCCCTAAAGGTGACAGAACCATAGACTTTTAGAGAAAAAATGGGATTTTAGAGGCTCATCTGGTTCAACTCTCCTTCTACCAAGAAACACCCTTTTTGAAATGTATCCAGTGATGTATTTGTTTCTCCCAAGGGAACTTATCCCATCGTTTGGCCATGGCCCCCAAGCTTCATTGAGTAGAACTCTGTCTCTCTGTCCATTCTGTCCATTAAGAGAAAGGGAAGGAAGGAAATGGTGCTCACTTATTGAGCACCATTTGGATACCAGGCACATGTGAGGGCCTTGGATATATTCCCTCACTGGACTCTTAAAACATGTAGATGTCATTATCCCAATTAACAGACTGGGGAAAAAAAGTTCAGAGGGTTTAAATAATGTGCCCAAATTCATCCACCATAAGTGGAAGATACAAGCCCTTGGACTGTCTTTGGTGTGCCAAGACGCCTTCTCTTCCTTGCCTCCTGTCTCTCTTCAGTACAGCTCTTTCAGCAGTCTGTGCTAGAGCTTTCTTTTAAAATAAAATTCCCCTGCTTAAACGCCTTTGATGGCTCTTCAATACCCACTCATGGTAAATAGTTCAACATCCACTCAAGGTAAATAGTCCAAGCTCTTTAGCTTAATAATCAAGGTCCTTGACAATCTGGCTCCAACCAGACTTCACAGGCTCACCTCCCTCTGCTCATCCTGGGTTTACCATGAGGATGCCTTTCTGTGTCCATGCATGCTATACTTGCTGCCTATGTGCCCCACCCCTCTTTCTCTGCCTAAAGAAATCCTAGTTTTCCTTTAAGGTCCATTCAAATGTCACCTCCTTGGTGAAGCCTTCCCCAGTCCCTCTGGGCAAAACGAACTTTACTGTGCTTTCTCCAGCACATGGCAAGGGCCTCAGTCATATCCTCTTTTGTACTGCCTTGGTCCTTTGAAGTCTAAGATCCTCAAGGACAGGGATTGTATTTTACTTTTCTTGTATGCCAGTTCCTGGCACATGATAGGAGTTCCATAGATATTTATGGAATAGAATTGAGGTTTAATCCCTTTCCACATGTTAGCCCTTCAATTATTTGAAGATCCTTTTAAGTCCTTGCCCTACCCCACTCTATGCCTAGCTATTTCTTCTCTAGGTTAAATGTTCCCAACTCTTTTAGCTGTTCCGTGTAAAGTCTGATTTCCAGATCCCTTATCTGGTCATTTGCTTCTGGGTGATAATTTGTCAACATCCCTTTTTTAAAACATGATGCCTAGGACAAAACTAAATAGCCCAAACAAAGTCTGGCCGCAGCAGAACAAAGTGAGAGGATTCCAATCTATGATTTAGAGGTAACATTTCCTTAATCATTACTGTGTGCCAGCAGCCTCTGCTGACTGAATTTTCTTTCATTCTCCAATAATCTGGTGAGGTAGGTGTTATTTTTTTCCTCTTCTTTTTACCCTGGTTTTTTTTTGTTTTTTTGAGACAGAGACTCACTCTGTCACCCGGGGTAGAGTGCCGTGGCATCAGCCTAGCTCACTGCAACCTCAAACTTCTGGGCTCAAGGGATCCTCCTGCCCCGGCCTCCCAAGTAGCTGGGACTACAGGCGCTTGCCACCACACCGGGCTAATTTTTTCTATTTTTAGTAGAGACAGGGTCTTGCTCTTGCTCAGGCTGGTCTCGAACTCCTGACCTCATGATCCTCCGCCTTGGCCTCCCAGAGTGCTATGATTACAGGCATGAGCCACCACCCAGCCTGAGGTAGGTGTTATTTCTACATAAGTTAACTTAAAGTCACGAGCCCAGAGCACAAAGGGAGCTTGTAGTCAACTAATACCTTTACATCATTTTTACATTAGCTGCTGTCAAATTATTATTTTTTCCAGTTACCAGCTAGTGACAGGCTTAAGGGCAATTGAGGACAAAAAGAATCAGTGCCTTTAGAAGGGTGTGAAACCAAAGCACAGAGAAAAGTCTGGTTGGATTAATGACCAACTTCCTAACAATAACAGCCTTTATCTAGGAGCTCAGACAGAGCCTGGAATTTCTCAACCACATAGCTTCCTGGAACTATTTTTATTTGGTATTTTACAAGAGGAGCAAGAGCAGAAGAAGTGTCTTAGATAAACAATGAGGTTTGGGGCTCAGCACGTCTCTGCAAAGCACTTACACCATCAGAATCTGAGCAGCCAGTGGAGCCCTGTAAGTCACAAGGTGACAGTAAGGAGGCTCCCTCTCTGGTCTGTGGCTTGGGTCTAAAAGGGTCCCCACTGTGCACATTCTTTCCATTAATATAGACTGAGCATCAGCTGTGTTCCAGACATGGTGTGAGGTGCTGTGGATGTAATGAAGAACAGAGTTCCAACCTTCTGGAGCTTATAGTCAGGTGGAAGCCAGGCACAGAAGCAATTTATATGCACACGTCCCAGTAAATGCAATGATAAAAGAATGTGCCCAGCCTACTAGTAGAGCAAGAGGAGGAGCATTTAACCCATCCTGGGGTGAGGATGGAAGAGAAGGTAGCAGAGGAAGTTCCTGGGGGAGGTAGTTTTAATTGATGAATAGGACTTAACCTGGTGAAGGCAGGAAGAAGAAACAAAAGAAGAAAATGTTCCAGGTATGAGCAGAGCCTCAAATGCAAGAAATACCATAAAGTTTCCATAAAGTGTAGGAAAAATTAAAAGAATTTCAGTGTTTAACTAAATTTCAAGAGGCTGGGGAGGTAGATAGGATTATTAAGTGCCTGTTGCGTGTGAGGCACTGCGATAAGCCCTCAACATACATCATCCCAGATCATTAACTCACTGTGATCTTGAGCAAGTTACTACACCTCTCTGGGCCTCACTAGTAAAATGCGGAGGAGATGAATTCTAAGGTCCCATCTAATCTCAGCCTGGGACATGAGTGGGAAGGTATTCTTATCTATGGGCTGTGTGCACAGGAATGCTGGTCAGGTGGATCAAGCATCATGGTCCTGCTCATCCAGGCACCGAATTCAAGAGGATTCTATTAAACTTAAAAACATTTACCAAGCACATAATGTGTGTAGGATTCAGAGAAGATACAGATTAAAATATCTACCAGGCAGGGTAGGCTATGATAAATGCCACTGGGAAGGGTCAGATGAGCTGTGGGGAGCTCGGAGTTGGGAGAGACCAGAGTTGGCGTGGAGAGTGGAGCAAGGCTTCCCGGAGGAGAGGGCATTTGTGATGGGCCACAGCATGTGGAGTGTTGAGGAAGAGGTCGAGCAGAGGCATTCCAGGCAAAGGAAACAGCAAGAGCCTGACAAAGTCAAAAGAATGCTGTACCTTTTGCTCCCCCCATCTGCCCCCTCCACCCCTCCACCCCGTTCCCCTACCTACCGACCCTCAGAATTCTGAGCTGACATTGGAGACTCTCCACAGTTAAGCCCCATTCTCTCTGTCCTGCTTTCCATCCCATGTCTCTCCTATACAGACCCTCTGCTCCAGCCACACAAAGCTACTTGCCGTTTCTTAAATGTGCCCCTCAGTTTGCTATCCCTCATTATACCTCTCCGTACAATGTCCCACTTCCCTAATACTACCTCCTCTGCCTCCAGTCAGCTTTTCCCACCCATCATTTAAGGCTCATCTAAAATACTATCTTCTCTAACTCTGCCTGAATCTCTTCCAAACACTACAACATCTTGAATGCCTTCCCCATGTGGCATTTATAACTTCTTGCCTTGTATTATAATATCTGCCTTAAAAGACTGTCTGCTCCTTGAGACAAAGTGCTATGCCATGTTGGTATCTCTCCCAAGGGTCTTGCACACAGTAGCGGTGACTAGAAGGCCAGCTCCCCAGTAAACACACAGGATACAAGCAAAGTGGTCAGAGAGAGTCTAACTGAACCTGCTGTTTGATCATCAGTTAAGGAGTACTGGAACTGTCGTTCTGTCGTCCTTTGGTTATGCTAGCAATCATTCCCCTAAACTCAGGCAAATGCTTGGGGGGTACTAGGCCCACCTCTAGTTCCAGCAGTGGACTCTGGCTAACTTAGCCTCCTAACTGTGTCAGGAATGGGAGCCGAGGATACAGCTAGTTGAGAGGCAGAGATGGAGGCATGGAGTAGGTGTATGTCTAACTGGTTAATTCAAAAGAAACCCATCCTAATGGGCCTCAGAAGAGTGTTTGAGGCCAATACTGGTCAAAATTTACCACTCTTGTGCTGTGGGTACATTATCCCTGCTTTATAGGTAAACAAACTCAGAGAGCTCAAGGGCTCAGAGAGGTTAAGATGCTTGCCCGGAATCATATGGTATGCAGCAGAACTAAAATGTGAAGTCAGGCCTAATGCATTCTCTACTTTATCACAACTGCCACTCAACATCACAGTTGCCTGTGAGGGGACATGAGACCCGGACCCTTTTTAAGAGGTTCAAAGTTCCTGGTGAATAAGATCAGAAAATTTCTAACCCTACTTCTGATCCCAGATTTAGTATACAGATGAAATCTGCTTAAACTACCCATTTTTAATGATCTTAGGCAGCCTTGACACAGAAGAGGAGTCATAAAAGGCCAAACAACCAGAAGCAGGTAGGAAAGGGAAACATCAAAATCAAGAAGAGGTTAAGAGCTCTTATGTGTTCAGAAGCCATCTCGCCCGGGTCATCAACAACATGGTAAAACTAAAATACTATTCCCTCAATTTTCAGTGTCAAATAATCACTCCTCTCTGCTGTTCCTTATGGAGAGCTCTGCCAGGTTTAATTCCTTAATGTAATACATAAAACAGCAGACCTGGGGTTGCACAGCATCCCTTCTTAAAGAAAAATTACATCCTTATTAATTTGCCTACTTTCTTCCCTCTCCGTTGCCTATGTACTTCCTGGCTTCCCCCAACCTGTGACCTTTTTCAAGGGTTACAGGGTCTGTCATAGCCCAATTCTGCTTTCCATCTGCCTCTTGGTTTTTAAATCCCCTTTTAAAAATTCAAACGTTAAACAATTAATGACATCTATATGCCCTGGGATACTAAGTGGAATAAAAGTGAAGTACTATGCTCAAGCATAGGACAGTCTAACTTAAAATACTACCGTGTGACACATTTCATACAGAGATATTTCCCAGGTGACAGCAGAGAGGAGGGATCAATAATTCTTCCCGAGAAGTGCTGGAGAAGTTTTGAGCTGGATCTAAAAAAGCAGGGATCCAAATGACGATACGTGCACTTTTAATTTTTTTCAGCAAACACATAGGAATGTCTCCTTCATGCCAAGCCTTATCTAAGTCATCGGAGCTACAGGTGTGAACAAGGTTCCTGATCTCAACAAGCTTTCAGCTGACACATGGAGTTTAAAAATATACACCAATAATGGTGAAACAATGCATACTGTGCCATGCAGAGACTTAAAGAACAAACTGCCAGAGTAGTTCATAGAGAAACTTCTTTTTTCCTTCGAGAACTGTTTAAGAGAACATTTTTCACTGGATATAGTAGGCAGAATTCACCTGGCCCTTGGCGTACACCACATGAATAATTCCTGAGACAGTGACTATGATGAATTTTACTCTGGTCATTAAGATATGTGGTATGAAAGAGTTGACCTTAAAGTAGGGAGATTATCCGGGTGGGCCTGACCTAATTATGAGTATTTTAAAAGCTCACAGTGTTCTCTGACTGGTTAAAGATGGGGGAAGTCAGAGAGATTCAAAGAATGAGAACCATTTGATGTAAGAGACATTCTCTGTTATTGAGATAAAGAGCACCATGTGGCAAGGACTTGAGAGTGGTCCCCAGTTGACAGCTAGCAAGACAATCTAGCTGCAGTCCTACAACCACAGGAAAGTGAATTCTGCCAGCAACCTGACGGAGCTTGGGGCAGACCTTTTCCTTGTCGAGCCTCTAGACATCTTGACTTCAGCCTTAGGAGACCCTGAGTGGAGAACCCAGCCACACCATGCCAGTTTTCTGATCTATAGAACCACTGGGTGTTGCTTAAGCTGCTAAATTTGTAGTAATTTGTACACAGCAATAGAAAACTAATATGAGCACTTATAACACTGTGCTCTCATTAGCTGTTAATATATTAGTTTCCTCAACTATGGGCTCCTTGGATTCAGGTTGTATCTAATTATCCTTGTAACGTTAGGCTTATTCATAAGACAGGTACTCCCTAGAATGCCAGTGAATAAAAGTTTAAATGAGACACAGGGATGCAGTTCAGGACCTGGACACACTCTGTTCATTTCTTTTTCTCAAAAATGGCCAGACTGATACCGAGACCAATACCAGGACAAAAGGAGGAGGCTCCCCTTCAGTCAAATGCTCCAAGGCCTATCTCAGAGGCAAAGTAACTAACCCAGCCTTGGCTGCCCTAGCTGCTGCCCCAATCTCAGCTTAGGTGGATATTCTTCCAAGGACATTGCTCCTAGAAGTACCACTAACCAGGACACCCCTGTGTGACCTAAGAATGGGTCCACTATTCACTGTGTGACCCTGGACAAGTTACTTCACCTCCCTGTGCCTCAGTTTTCTCATCTGTAAAATGCAGACCATAATACCGCATAGGTTTGCCGTGAAAATTGTCACAAGAATTAAAGATGGTACACGTAAATGATGCCCACCTCCAGCTCAGCAGGGGCCTCAGGATTTATATTTCACCTTAGCTATAGGTGAAAGCTAAATGTAAGTATTTTCAAGCAGCCAAAATAGAAGTTGAAAAGTCTCTGAATCTCATTTATTCATTTCTTATGAAACATTGTGTTTTTATTTTTATTTTATTTATTTATTTATTTATTTATTTATTTATTTTTTGAGACAGAGTCTCACTCTGTTGCCCGGGCTAGAGTGAGTGCCGTGGCGTCAGTCTAGCTCACAGCAACCTCACACTTCTGGGCTCAAGCAATCCAACTGCCTCAGCCTCCCGAGTAGCTGGGACTACAGGCATGTGCCACCATGCCCGGCTAATTTTTTCTATATATATTTTTAGTTGGCCAGATAATTTGTTTCTATTTTTTAGTAGAGACGGGGTCTCGCTCTTGCTCAGGCTGGAACATTGTGTTTTTAATATGACACAAAAGGAATAACAGTGAATACTTATGTACTGTCCACCTTGCTTACAAATAGTGAAAATCCCCCATGTGCTCCTCTCTGTGGATATCCCCACCCTCAAACCCCTGGAGATGACCCTACTCTGAATTTGGTGTTTGCTGTTTCCGTGTGTGTCTTTATATTTTTACTACAGGTGTATGAGTGTCCCTCAACCAACTGTTATTTTGCTTATTTTAAAACTTTAAGTAACATTATACTGCTTATTCTCATTTGTCCAATACTCTTTCTATTTTCATGTTATTACATGTTATTATTGATCATAGCTCAAGATCAGGGGTTGGCAATTTTTTCTATAAAGGCCCAGATAGTAAATATTTAGGCTTTGCAAGTCACAAGGCCCTATTGTAGCACAAAAGCAGCCTCAAAAAGTCTGGCTGTGTTACTATAAAACTTTTCATGTAATTTTCATATGTCATAGAAGTATCATCCAACCATTTAAAAATGTAAAACCCATTCTTAGTTCCTGTGCCAGACTCAAATAGGAGGGGGACCAGATTTGGCCCAAGGACCACTGTTTGTCAATCCTGCTCCAGATTATTCATTCTGATTGCTATAGAGTACTTCATATAATGTTTATTCATTAAAAAATATATTTACTAAGCATTTACCAGGTACTGTTGTAGGACAGATACTGATCCTGGTTTTAAGAAATTTACTGTGTAAGTAGGCAAGATAAGACATGTTAACCAATAATAACATAGAAAGTGATAAAAGCTCTAAGAGAAGTCTGTATGGGCTGCCAGGAGCTAACAGGAGTGGTGGCAGGAGAGCTCGTTTCACATTGGCACAGTGGTTGATAAAATGGGCCCTGGAGCTGGGCTGCTTGAGTTCCTCTTCTGGCTCCACCATTCACTAGCTGTGTGACCTTAGACAAGTTACTTCACCTCTCTGTGCCTCAGTTTTCTTATCTGTAAAATGCAGATCATAACACTGTATAGGTTTGTCATGAAAATTAAATTTTCACAAGAATTAAAGATAGTACATGTAAAGTACGTAGAAGAGCACTGGCTCCTTGTAAGCATGATATAAATGTTAGTTTTGATTACTAAGGCTAGATGATGGAAGTCTTCGTGAAGGAAGTAGTAAATCAGAATTTTAAAAGATGGGTAGGATTTAGACATACAGAAATGGAGAGGAAGACATTCTAAGAAGATAGAACAGTGTATGGAAAAGCCTACAGTAGCAAAGGACATATAGAAAATTACAAGTGAATCAAAAGGAAAGTAAAAGAGAATAGTGAGAAATAAATTTAGAAAGGAAGGTTGTGGCCAGATCATGGAGAGCCTTGAATGCAAGGCTAGGAGTTTGTACTTTGTCCTATAGGTAATGAGGACTTATTAGTTTTATGAACTAGGAATGACATATGCTTCCAGGATCTGGCAGCTGTGGAAGGCAAGTTTGAGAGAAATGTCAAGAATTAAGATATAACTCCAACAGCCCAGGGAGTGGCGCCTACACTACGGCAAAGGCAGTGAGCTTTGGATGTGGGGAGGACAGGGAGGCATTTTAAGGTACACTACCTAGTTTTAAGCCGAGGTAACTGGAAGTATGGTGGTGTCATTATCTGAAATGGGAAATACACAGAAGGTTTAGAAAGTCATCTGTTTTCATATTTCTATCTCTTTGCCTGGAATGCCTGTGCCTTGTGGATTCATCCCACAGGGGCTAGCTTGGGTCTTGAAAATTCTTTCTGAAAAGCATATCTTGTTAAGTTGCTACTTAAAACTCTTCAATACTTCTTATTGCCTATAGCAGGCATTCTTATTACCTATACCAGGCATTCATTTGGTCTCAGGATGCCTCTCTACACTTAAAAATTATTGAGGACCTGGAAGAACTTTTTAATGTACAGTTTGTTACTTCTATCAATATTTACCATATTAGAAACTAAAACTGAAAAAAATTTAAAAATTTATTAATTCATTTAAAAATTACAATAATAAACCCATTACATGTTAACATAGGCACATCTTTAATGAAAAATAACTACACTATTTAAAACAAAAAATTAATAAAAGTAGTGTTTTACATTTGTGCAGATCTCCTTTAATGTCTGGCTTAAAAGAAGAGAGCTGGATTCTAAAATCTGTTTCTGTATTTCTCTTGTGATATCATATGTCCTACAGAAAAGTTCACTGTACACTTGTAAAAGAATGTGAATGAAAAACGCAAAAAAACCGCTTAGCATTATTAGAAAAATAATATTGAGTTCCCTGACCCCCCCCCCAAAAGGATCTCAGGGACACAAAGGGGTTCCAGACCACACTTTGAAAACCACTGACCTACAAAATAAATTCAAAGTTCATCTAGACATGCAAGGACCTCCTTCCCTGTTCTGGCTTCCTTTTCCTCTCTAACTTCAGCAGCATCACCGCCATAGCCACATCTCCCGCACTCCCGCCACACTATCTCCCCTCCAGCCAACCGGTAACTCGCCTTTATCTTCCCCTCCTCCTGAAGTGAGCTTCCCCCTCGCAGGATTTTAACGTGCTTAGCTGCGGGATGCCTCCTTGGACCCACCCTAACACAGCTGACCGCTCCCTGCAGGCGGAGCACAGGCTGGAGCTGAACCTCCGTCCCTCACTGACTGGCTGGGTGACCTTGGACAAGTAACTTCACTTCCCTGGGCTTCAGCTTCCTCACTGCTAAATGCGGTGGCGGTTAAACTGAACCGCGGAGCCAACAGTGCAGGTGGACGATGAACGAGTGACCCTCCGCACGGCGGCCGGCCCCGCACGGGCTCAATGCGTACTTGCTGAAGGGATGACCAGCGGAGGAACCCTGGCCGCTTATACTCACGGGGTGCCCGGCACCGTTCCGTGGGCTTAGCAAGCACTAACTTATTCTCCTCACGTCAACCCTACAGGTCAAGGGCTACTTCGTGGAGGTGCGAAGTAACTCGCTCAAGGGCATCACACAGCCAGCCACTGACAGAGCCGGGGTTCGTCCAAAGCGGCGCCCCGGGTCAGCCGGCCTTCGGGGCCCAGCGCGGCCTCGGAGCCGGCTACCTGCGGCGGCGGGATTAGAACCCGAGCCCGAGTCCCCGAGCTCTCTCTAGGCCTCAGTTTACCCATCCGTGAGACGCGAACCCGACAGCCAGAACGAGCGCCGACGGAGCCCCGCCAGGAAAGCCGAAGGCGGCGGGTCGGGCCAGACAGGGTCCCTCCGCCGCGCCCTCCGGCCCCGCCCCCGCGCGCGAGCCCAACGGCCCAGGCGCGCGCCACCTCGCGGCGGGAGGCGCGGGGGCGGGGCGGGGCCGGGGGAGCTCCCGCCCCCCAGTCCCCCGCTCGGCCGCCGCCGCCGCCGCCGTCGCCTCGGTGGAGCCCCCCGCCGCCCGCCCCCTTCCCGCGTCCTCTCTCCCTCCCTGCGCAGCGGAAACATGGCGGCAGGAAGGGAGTGAGCCGCCCCGTGCCCCCGCCGCGCCCGCAGGTAAGCGCCTCGCAGCAGCCTCCGCACGCCGGAGTAGCCCGCGCCTGAGGGGCCGCCTTGGGCTAGGAGGCGGCGGAGGGACCTGCGTAGCTGCTGCGCGCACCCCTCCCGGCCCGGGGTCCGTCTGTCTGTCGGGGTGGCCTGCCTGCCCGTCTGCGGTCCGCGCGGGGCCGCGGCCCTTCCCCTTTGGTGTCAGCCGGGCCTGGAGCCCCGGCAGCCGGTTCTGCATCTGTGGTCGCGCGGGTGGGCCCAGTGTCCGGCCGGCGGCCCTGACGCGGCAGGGACGGCTCGGGGGTGCCGGCACGGGAAACCCAAGGACAGGGGCTCTTGGGAGGGTCGGTATCGCGCGGCGGTCAGTGAGGGGTCGCTGCGTCCAGGCCGGCGGGGCTGGAGTGGGCCAGAGAAGGTTCTAGGGCTCTGGGCCGAGGGCCGGGAGTCGGCGCGATGTCTGTCTGCGCGCAGGTCAGTAGGTGAGCGAATGCCTGTGGGTCCTGGCCTGCCCAGTCCCTGTTCCGGGCAGGCAAGGACCGGGGTCGGCGGGGCGGCGGGGCCCAGCGAGGGCCGGGGGCGCCTAGGGCCCGGAGCTGTCAGCAGCGTCCTCGGGGCTGGGCTCCAGCGACAGAGCTGCGCCGGACAACTCACGCGTGCCGCCAGCCCCGAGCCCCGCCGGAAACGGGTGGGGAGAGCAGGTTTCAAACCTCGGACGCGGCGGGAGCAGCCCGGCAGCGAAGTGAGCTAGCATGGAAAAGAGTTTCCAGGGGATGAGAGAACCCCAGAACATCCCCTGACCGGAAAGGAATTTAAAAGTCATCTAGGGTCCCTTTCTCCTATCCCGTGCCAAAGTATGTTTGATAATCCCAAATTCCACCCTAATAATTTGACGAACCTGTTTGGACACCTCTTCCAGTGATGAGAAGCTAATCTCTTCCCAAGGAGCCCATTCTCTTCCTGGACAGATTTCGTTGTAAGTTGAAAGAAACAGCTGTCTCCCATCCTTCCTAGTTCCTTTCCCTTGTGGGCAGCCGTTAAGATATTTGAAGATAGTAATCATGTCCCCCGAGTCTTGTCTTCTCTTCGTTTCCAGTTCTTTCAGTTGTTTCTCATATGCTTGGCTCCCTGATCCATCCTCTTGGGGTGAACTGTAGTTTGCCCATATCCCTTTTAAAGGAGAACTTAATGTGAGTCCTACTAAGTTTCTCCAAAAAGCTCCTTGGCTCCAAGGATTGACCTGTTTAAATAAAAAGTACTCTGTTTCCTTCCTCATTTTTGTGCTGTGTTTTGAACTTAAAAATTAAAGAAGGCATCTAGTAGTGTTTGTTCAAACTAACTAAAAGAGATCCTATTTTGTGGAAATTTTGGGGTTTCCCCTTCTTTTTAAAATGTCTATAAACAATTTATCAAATGAGCTAATGTATATCAAAGTGTTTTTAAAGTATAATTTGCCTTACAAATAGAAGAGTTTATTATTTTTACTCTGAAAAGAATTGAGACTTAGTTTGGTGCCAAACTGCAATTTAATATTTGGTTGGAGAGGAAAATGCTTTATTACATTGAACTCTTTGCTCTATTTCTAACTGCCAGCAGAAGGCCCAAAATTACTATGAAAAAGAACACTTTTTGTTACTCACCAGCATTATTTTTTACTGTTTTAATCTCTTAGCCTTGGTGGTGCTTGGGGTTAAGTTTTTAAAAAGGATCTTTTACCAACCCCCTAAACCCCTGCCTAAGCTGCAGGTTAGTAATTTTTTAAGCCCAGCAGAGATGTCATGGCCTTATAGATAAAATGTCAAGCTCTTGTTTCTGGGACCCTGTTCAAGTTCTAAGCAAAGTTTCACTGTTTTTGTAACTTAGACAAGCACATACCAGCACCAGAATTGGCTCTTTATCTTTGTTCTTATGTCTTCATTTTTTAAATTTGTCAGTAGTTTTGAGGTTTGTAGCACATATGTCAAATTTGATTTCTGGTATATTTGTGCAAATGCTGTTTCCCTTTTATGTAAATTGGGTAAAAATTTGTATAGCACCATTCTGTACAGAACTGTACAGATCCGGAAAGGCTCTGGTTCCTTCCCTTCAAAGGACTTGGGGTAACAGGTACTAAACTCTGAGAAAGAACTTGTGTGAATATCTCATGGAAAATTTAAACAGTATGTTCTAACCTTCATTGTACACTTTTGTATGTGGGTCAGGTACAGTGCTGTGTACTGTGCTTAGCTCAGTATACAAAGGTGAATAAAATACATTTCCAATCCTTATGGAGCTGGTAAATTAGATGCTTAAATGTATTATCTTAAAATAAAAGATGAGAACTATGTATAGCTGAGATATGCAAGGTGAGAGCTGTGGTTGCCCAAAGGTGAGGGCACTTAGATTAGCTTAGGAGTTGAGGGAAGGCTTTGGGAAGAGATGACACTTGACCCAAGTCTTAAATGGTAAACAGGAGTAAGCTAGGCAAAGGTGAGTAGAAAGAGTGCTTCAGACAAAGAAAGCAGCTTGAGCAAAGGCATCAATATGAGAAAAGGAATGGCGCATATAGTGAACCACAAGCAGGTTGGTACTGCTGAGAATATAACAATAAAGATTAAGTGGTAAGTTGTGAGGCTGGAAATACAAGCAGAGGCCGTGTCATAGTGGACCTTGTATGCATAAGTATCTTCAAATTAATTCAATAGGTGGTTTTTTTTTGTTGTTCAGAAACAGTAAAAGAAAAAAATTTGATTTTTTTTTTTTTTTTTTGGATCACTGAAAGGTTTCCATCAGACATGGTTTTAAAATGTGGTGAGGCCAGGCAGAGTGGCTCGTGCATGTAGTCTCAGCACTTTGGGAAGCCAAAGTGGGAGGATCGCTTGAGGCTAGGAGTTTGAGACCAGCCTCGGCAACAGTGAGACCCCATTTCTACAAAAAATAAAATTAACTGGACAGGGTGGCCAGTGCGTGTAGTCCTAGCTACTTGCGAGGCTGAATCAGGAGGATTGCTTGAGACCAGGAGTTCAAGGCTGCAGTATGCTGCCATCACACCACTGCACTCCAGCCTGGGTGACAGAACAAGACTCTGTCTCAAAAAAAAAAAAGGAAAAGAAATGTCATAGGTATGAAGAGAAAGGGATGAATTTGAGAAAAATCTGTGAGACTTTATAATTGATTGGATGTACAGGTAAAAGGGTGAGGAGTCCAGTGTGATGCTCAGGTTTTTGGCTTGGGTGACCAGGGATATGGTGGTAATATTAACTGAGACAGGAAGCAGTGGATAATGCGTTCAGTTTTTTTTCCTTTTTCTTTTTTTTTTTCTATTTCATAGTATTACGGGGGATGAGTTCAGTTTTGAACTTGAATATTTTGCAATTTCTGGAGTTCTATCAATGAGCAAATGGAGCAGGAGAAAGCTGGGGTGGGGAAGGTGTGATCAGAAAGTGGAATATTGGAGATAAGTTGTCTGATGTGGAGCTGTTCTAGGTCACAGCTAGGTCTCTGTGTGGGTAGCTGAAATATACAGCAGAGTTGAAGGTCAGTGAAGCTGAATATGACAAGGAACTGTGAGGCTAGTGTATTGAATGTCATCCATGTGGATAGTGAAGTAATTTAGGATGATAGGATGTGAGGAAGATAGGAAGTTAGTGACCCAGGTGCAGTGAAGATAGGGGATTAATCGGGAGGGTGGTAGATGACAGATGAGGAGGTGGGATAGAGAGTGATACAGCCAGATGGTGCAAACCTCAAAGGAGGATGGGTTTTTAAACACAGGAGTGGAAAAGTAATGGTTTTGACTTTTCTTTCCTAGAAACAGGGTTCTGATCTCTTTATCTGTATTCAGGACGCATATTAATCCTTCTGTTTGCTCTGAAGAGTTCGTTCTTAGTCTTAGAAAGTGGGAGGGCAGGCCGGGCGCCGTGGCTCACGCCTGTAATCCTAACACTCTGGGAGGCCGAGGCGGGCGAATTGTTTGAGCTCAGGAGTTCGAGACCAGCCTGAGCAAGAGCGAGACCCCGTCTCTACTAAAAATAGAAAGAAATTATATGGACAGCTAAAATATATATAGAAAAATTAGCCGGGCATGGTGGCGCATGCCTGTAATCCCAGCTACTCAGGAGGCTGAGGCAACAGGATCGCTTGAGCCCAGGAGTTTGAGGTTGCTGTGAGCTAGGCAGACGCCACGGCACTCAGTCTAGCCCGGGCAACAGAGTGAGACTCTGTCTCAAAAAAAAAAAAAAAAAGAAAGTGGGAGGGCAAATACCCCACATCAGATCATTTCTGCTAATATTTAATGACAAAAGGCAGTGGAGGTTTGTCCTCTGATGATTATTAGTGGGTGGATAGGAAACAATCAGTTAACACAGTGAGGATATACCATGGTTTCTAGGCAGATTATAGTGAAAGGAGCCTAGGCTTTGGAGTTAGAAAGATCAAGATTCAGATCTAGACTCTGTTCACTTACTAGTCTTATGACTGTAAACAAACTGTTTAGTCTCTGTGAGCTTCAGTGTCCTTATCTGTAAAAAATAACTTCCTACCTCATAGAGTGTCACAAAGATTACATGAAAAAAATATGTATACACACATATAAAATCACTAGAAAAGCAGTTGGTGCTTCATAGATGCAAAGTAAATGTTAGTTCCCTTCCATCTACCTTTAAGGGGCTGATGCTTTGCTAGCAGAAATGATACTTCTTCATGTTTATGTAGGTTATAAGACAGAATATAGTTTATCAGTAGATAGGCTTAGTGAGGTTAAGAAATTCTAAGGGAAGTAGAAGGAAAGTGATACAGCAGTTTAGAGGAGGGAGATATCATTTCTCAACATTTGGAAACAAGGTTAGGCTTCACATGCAAGACGAATTTCATTTGGGCCTTGAAGAGCAAATTTCAGTAGATTAAATAATAATTTGGGTAGCAATACAAAGTAGAGAAAGTACAGGGTATGTTTGTTAAAAGCTGATAGCTTCCACAAGTTTGAGTGTTGTGTTTGTGTAAGTTAGTCGAGGGAAATGTGACTGGAAAGGTGGGCTGGGGCCATAGTA
Organism: Varecia variegata; assembly: GCA_028533085.1. NCBI lineage: Eukaryota > Metazoa > Chordata > Mammalia > Primates > Lemuridae > Varecia > Varecia variegata. The sequence continues at coordinate 81,223,150 of CM052444.1, forward strand.
TTAAAAGAACTGAAACCATGCAGTTTAGAGTTGATTCTGGGTATACAAGGGAGCCAGAGATTGTATATCCTTTCCCTACCTCAGTTTACTATCTGTAAAATTTATAAGCATTAATTCAAAACTTCAGGTTTTTGTTTGAAGTGAACCAAGTAAGAAATTCCACATATGAAAATAAGTTCCTATTTAGGCCAATTCTAGGTTTAAAAAATAACTACTAAGACTTGTTTTGTAGTTATAGTTTAATCTTTACAATAACCTTGTTTGATAGATAGGCTTAGTGGGGTTAAGAAATATACAAGATCCACTGGTAGAAAGTAATTTCAAATTCTTCCTTTTCTATTCCACCATACTGATTTAGATTTGAAAAGAAGCCTGGGTTCCTCAATGTCACTGAAGATTAACTGTACAACCCTAGGCAGATTGCTTTTATTCTCTGATCCTCTGTTCCCTCATTTATAAAATGTTTAACTAAGATAGTATGTGTAAAGTACTTTATATAATGTTGGGCACATATTAAGCATGCAAATGTTGGGTTCCTCCTTCCACATCTGTAAATAAGGGAATTTAACCATACCATTGCCAGGACCTTAGTGCTAACTCCATAGCCACCCGGGAACTTCAATAACTAAATATACTCGGCCCTCTGTATGCATGGGTTCCACAACTGTGAGTTCAACCAACTATGAATTGAGAATATTCGGGGAAAAAAAGGATGGTTGCATCTACATTGAACATGTACAAACATTTTTCTTGTCATTATTCCTTAAACAATATAGTACAACTGTTTACATAGCATTTACATTGTATTAGGTATTGTAAGTAATCTAGAGATGATTAAAATATATGAAAGGGCCTATATGACTCAGGAGGCTGAGGCAGAAGGATCACTTGAGGCCAGGAGTTTGAGGCTATAGTGAGCTATGATCTTGCCACTGTACTCCAACCTGGGTGACAAGCAAGACACCCATCTCAAAAAATATATGAGACACACACACATACATATATATACACACACAGGAGGAGGTGTGTAGGTCATGTGCAAATACTACACCATTTTATGTAGGGACATGAGCATCCATGGGTTTTGGTATCCATGGGGGTTCCTGGAACCAATCCCCCGTGGATACCAAGGGACGACTGTATTTTGCTAACCTCATGGCCAGATAAGCCCAGCAAGTCTTATCACCTGTTATCTTTGACCCAGCCTCTCAAATTGTCTGTCTTCTTCTGAACTGTTACTCTTGTGCTGATCTGGCTGCTTCTTCCTCTCTACCAACCCTGCTTGTTTGCTCCTTCCCAAACCTTTCCACTTGTTTTCTCAAAATCCTGTTTCCCACACTGTTAACCATTTTACTGGATGTTTTTTGTGTGTCCTGGCCTTACATGGAAGCCAGCCTCTCTCCCAAGTCATGGAGAGCATATTACTTGCTCTGTAGCCCTTTTAAATGGATGTAGCTCATTCTCCCCACTCCTCCTATCCCAAAGGAGAAAGGTGAAGGTATCTATTTTTTTAATTGCCACTATTTCCAGACCAGTACTTCTCTATCTTCTTAAAACCCCTGTGCTCTCTGGCACAAAGGCTGTACCATCATCAGCTTCTGATACGTAGATCTTCTCTGTTGTTTAGCACCTGACACACACAGCCTTCCTTTCCACTTTGATTATTGCCCTCATCCCGAGTGACTTCAGTATTCATATGGATGATTTTTTCCCCATCACATTGGCCTCTTCAACTCAAGCGATCATCTCTTTAGCTAATCAACTCCCATAGTCACACCATGGGCCTTGTATTACCCAGAGATGGTCTACCTCTGAAATTATAAATGAAGACATGCAGCTTTGTTCAAAACTTCTTCTTCAACCTGACCTTTGATTAGCCCCACTAGGTCTGATTTTTGACCTCATCAAAATCTATCTTCACTTCCTTCCATATCCAGCCTAATTTTCTTAGTTTGCCATGATTTCATTTACTCTCTTGCCATGCTCTGTTGTCCTGTCCTTGTCTGTACAACGGCCCAAACCTTGTTGACTCAAACTAACCTCTCCTTGCTCTACTGACCTATGCTGGAGAAAAATCACAATTATACAGATTGCTGCTATAGGGCCTTCAATACCTAATCATTTCTTTGCCCTATTTTCTATTAATGTGATGTCTTATGTCAAACTCTTTTCAGGCTTCTGACCACCCTATTTCTCCTCTCACTGTCAGCACATGGTTCCACTTCTTAAAAGAAAAAGTAGAAATCATTAGAGGAGATTTGTCTCACTCCCTTGCTAGTAAACGAAGTCACTTAAAACTATATCTATGTTTTTCTGCTTCCTCTTGCCTAAGGCTAAATCTCTGAACCCCGTTTTTTTTATTGCCTTCAACTTCTTGCTCTCTTGTGGCTAATTTTCTATTTAAATCTGCTTAGAAGTCTTCCATCTTGAAATAAATCTTACAAACAAAATAAATCTTATAAATTAAAAAAAAATTTTAATAGACAGAGGTCTCTATGTTGGCCATGCTGGCCTTGAACTCCTGGGCTCAAGTGATCCTCCCACCTCAGTCTCCTGAGTAGCTGAGACTACAGGCATGTATCACCGCACCTGGCTTTATAAATAAAATCTTAAGCCTATCTTTTCCTCCAGGTACTACCCAATCTCTTGCCTACCCTTCATACTCAAACTTCTTGAGTTATATACATTTAATATATAATTTTTTTAATTCTTGCTTCTTCATTACATTCTGACTTTAGTCCCATCACTTAATAAGCTTCAGTTTTCTCATCTGAAAATGGGGATAGTAATAGTACCCATTAGGTCCTATAGTACCTCAAGATTTTTATGATTTTTTTTTTAATAAGGCAATCTATATGAAAGAGCTTAGCCCAGTGTCTAGCATATTGTGGGAATACTATATATGTTACTTTTATTATTGCTACTTATTTAATCTTCAGAACATTCTTGAAGCAGTAACATTCTCCTTATTTTACAAACAAAGGAAACTGAGATTTAAGAGTTTAGAAACTTACTCAAGTCACACAGTAAGTAGCAGAGTCCCTGGAACTGCTCTGATCAAGGTCATGTATTTCCCTCCCCCTTGGTGCTGACATGGGTGAGGCAGGGCAGGAGGGGCAATTTTCAGGCCTTAGCAGCAGCATTTCACATTCATGATTATCCCTCTTCTTGAAACATTTTTTTTCCTTCAGCTTCAGGGCACTTCAGTGTTTTGGTTCGTCTCTGGCTACTTCATTGCAAGTATTCTTTGGGTGAGAGCTTATCTTCTCTTGCCTGTCTTTGGTCCTGCATTCTCTTAGCAGTCTCATCCACTCACTTGGCTTCTGATAACATCTATATCCCCATGACTCAAATTTCTATCTATAGTCAAAATATCTCTTCTGAGTGTTAGACCTTATTTTTAGCTACCTATAGACAACTTCACAAACAGCTATGTACCATATCTACATCAAAGTCAGTATATCCCAAACTGAACCCAGCATCTTTGCCACTTTTCCTGCCCACATCGTGTTTAAGAAAATTTCTTTCTGAAGGGTGCTTCTGGTTTAGAGAAATTTATGTTATTTCAATAAATAGTTATTATTGGTTACTCAGATAAATAAGATATCCATCCTTTCAGGGAGCTCACAGTCTAGGAGGGAAAGATAAAATACATAATTAACTCTTAGACAAACAGTATAAAGTTAAATGCTATATAACTGCATAAAACACTTTAGAAATTCAATGGTGAAAGGAGAGGTCACTGATTTCTGGGTTGATCATATAAAGTCTCCAAGTTCATTGCTTAGGGAAAGCTCAACATAGGTAATTCAAGAATAAAGGTAGAGATGGAAAGTATGAGAATTTGGGAGCAGAGCTGCTTTTGGAAAGGTAAGGGTGAAAATCTTTCCTTTCTCTTAAGTCCTTGGAATATTACAAACTCCATTAAGATAAAAGTTTTCATAGGATAGAGCAATTCTAATTGTTTCTTGACAGAAAGTTTACTAGGTTCAGTTATCAGCAGTTTATTGGAGCATTCATTGAGTACTAAACACTTAGATAAATACAGAATATTCAGTGCTGTGTAAGCAAGAGACAAAAATGGTAATTATATTAAAATATGTAGTAAGTACTATAGTAGAGGTAGTTGTAGTATGGTAAGATATCTATATATCTGTTATAGGCTGAATTATGTTTCCTCCAAAATTCATATGTTGAAGTTCTAATCCCTAGAACGTTAGAATGTGACTGTATTTTGAGATAGGGCCTTTAAAGAGGTAATTAAGGTAAAATGAGATCATATGATTGGTGTCTTTGTAAGAAGAGATTAGGGTATAAACACACAGAGGGAAGCCAAGGAGAAGGACCTCAGAAGAAATCATCCCTGCAGACACCTTGATCTTAGACTTAAGTCTTTAGAACTATGAGGAAATACATTTTTGTTGTTTAAACCACCTAGTCTGTAGTATTTGTTATGGCAGGCCTAGCAAACTAATATATTAATAAAATCCATCCCAGAGGAGTTAGTAGTATCCAGGTCTGCTTAGGAGTTTCAGGGATGGTGTAGATAGCATTGGGGAGATGGAAGGGGAGGAAGGAGAGTTACAGTTGCATAGTATTAAGGATGTCATATATATATATTTCCTATTTATTAATAGTTTGAAACATGTAATAATACTGGCAGGTATGATGCCAGGTCATTGTAAATCCTGTTTACTGATAAGGAACTGAGATGCAAATAGAGTAAATGATGTTCCTAACAGCAAACAACTAGTATATATGTTGGAAGAACTCCTTAAGACCAGGTCTTCTTACCACAGGCTTAGTGCTTTGTCCAGAATGACTCCATTGCCTCTTTTGACCTCCTTTTAAAAGCCTGTGCTGTTCGAACCTCTTGCTGGTTCTGTTGCAAGTCATCATGTCCTAATGTTCCTAAAATTTGAAGCATATAAAGGTTGGTGCATTATTTTCCCCTGTATTTACTTCCAATATTGTAATTATTTACCTCTAAAATTAAAGCATGTACATATTGCATATTCATTTTAACCACTATGTCTATTGCTCATTGGCTTATTATTGGCACATTTCTACATGTTTTCCTATTTTTTATAATTGCTTTACATTCATGCTTATGTAGACGTTCCTCTGAAGCATTCAAACATGATGGAAATAAAAGCTATTTTAGGCATTATGTCCTGTTAAGTATAATAAAAAATAAAAGAGCCAGCATACTTGTTCTAGAAAATATTTAAGAAGAGAATAGACAACCATTTTTTTTTTGAATTTTAGACTTCTACCTCTGATTTTGTGGTGCCTTGCCATATCTCCAGTTGCCTCAGGGATGGCCAGAAAGTCTCCAAACTAGATTAAATTTACTTCTTTAAAAATAAATGAATTTAAAAATAAATGAATTTCGTCAAATTGTTCTTCACTAAGGTTGTGCAATTTTTATTCCTATCAATAATGTCCAAGAGTTCCCTTAACTTCACATCTCCGCCAGTATTTGGTATTATCAAACTTCTTAATTTTTCCCAATCTGATAAGTGTGAAATGGTATCTCATTGGAGCTTTAATTTGCCTTTACCTAATTACCAGAAAATGGTTAATAAACATTTAGGTTGACTGATTTATGCCTTGTTATTTTTCTATTGATTTGTCTTTTCCTAAACCATTTTTAGGAATTCTTTATTATTACAGATAATAATATTTGGCTATTAAATGTACCACAAATATATTCATCAACTCTACAGCTTGTTTTTTTATTTTTAAAATTATGGCAATCATCTTTGTCATTGTACATAGCACAGTGCCTGGCAGTTAGTAGACATCAATAAATATTTGTTAAATGAATGAACAACAAAAAAATACTCAAAGAAATTAGATAATGTTTCCAAGCTCCTGTAGTCCCTTAATTTGAGTGACTGCTATATATCCAGCAAGTCCTAGGTACCTAAGAAAACATAAAGGCATGTGAAAGTGTTTCAGAATTCATTTATGCAATGTATAAAAGTACCCAGCACTTCCTATGTTTTTTTGTTTATATATATATGTTGCCTTATTCCAGGATGTATTTAAAGCAGAACTCCTCTATGTAATGAACTATGTAATGAAATAAGAAAGGGAATAACCTTTTTTGAGTATCTGTCAGATATATTGAAACATGCAAACATATATTATTCTCACCCAACTGCATATAGGCATTATCAGCTCTATTTTATACGTGAACTGACACTCAGATATCTGGCCAAGATTATGCAATTTATCAGTTTCAAACCCACACCAGCCTGACTTCAACCCTAGTCCTCTTTCTATTTCACTGTGTACACTCCCCACAGCAGTGTTATGTAATTCTGAGACTTTATCAGTACAGGCAAGGTTTACTTGCAGGAATTGACATGTATATTTTTTGACTGAATATATCCTATCTTACCAAATAAGGTAGGCAAACCAGAAAGACCCCTGAATAGAAGAATGAAATAATTTAGTGAATCAGCATCATGATTATTTTTTAATTTGAGCAGATATGTGAATAGTTTCCATATACACATCAGTGCTTGTATGTTAATAAATTGCAAACATTTCTGTACCACCTCAACCTTTGGTCTACATCCAGTTCTTGATTCTCAACCAGCAGACATTTATTTACTAGCTACCTACTAAGGATACAATGGTGAGAAGAAGATAATGGTTTCTTTCCTCAATAAGTTTACCATTCAGGTAACACGTATAATAACTTTACCTAAGTACTCTTCCTCCCCCAAAGCCATAACCTTAGTCTAGTCATGGGAAAAACATCAGACAAATCCCAACTGAGGTACATTTTACAAAATACCCGACCAATACTCCTCTAAACTTTTAAGGTCATCGAACAAGGAAAGCTTTAGAAACTGTCAGCCAAGAATAGCCTACAAAGACGTGATGACTAAATCTAATATAGTATCCTGGATGAGATCCTGGAACAGGAAAAGGATATTAGGTAAAAACTAAGGAAGTCTGAATAAAGTATGGACTTTAGTTAATAATGTATCAGTATTGGTTTATTAATTGTAACACATATGCCATACTAATGTAACATGTTAGTAATAGGGGAAACTGGGTACAGGATATATGGAAACTATCTTTGCAATTTTTCTGTAAATCTAAAACTGTTCTGATAGAAAAAGTTTACTTTTATAATAAAAGTAAAATAATTTTAGATGCTGTTTCTTTGAGATTTAATTAAAACACATTTCTTCATAAAATGATGTTCCCAATTTGATGTTTACTCGTTTGATAGGAATGACAAATTGCAGTCTGTTGATAAGATTCATTTGCCAAAGTGTATGCTGGGTAGATGTCACATAAACTTTTTCCGCCTCAGTGTCTTATACATGTTGCATCAAAAATATGCCAAGTGAATTTCAACAGAATGGACTCAGACAAATGTAAAAAATCTTTACCACGTAGTAAAGTAGTCCTCCCTTATCCATGGGGAATATGTTCCAAGACTCCCAGTGGATACCTGAGACAGTGGTGGGTTCATAGTGTGTTCTGTATAAATACTGTTATAGTGTCCTTCCTTTGTATTGCTGGGAAAGAACAGAACTACCATTTCATACACTATGGGAGAAAACTAAGCTAATATTTCCCCAATTTGCGTGATCACATGGATCATCTGGAACATTTATTAAGAAGTGACAGATACTTGACCTGGAGATTCTGTTTCAGTAAGTTTGGAGCATTTCCCCTGTTGATTCTTTCGAAAAAAAGCAGTATTCTAGTTTTTAAATATTGGTAGTAAATTAACACTTTTTGTTTGCAAAGGGCAGAAACCCAACCTAAATAGATTGAGGAAAGGAATTTACTGGCCTTTGTTTGAATTGGTCAGTGTAATCTTTCTGATTGGATGATATCCAGACTGTACCGGTTGTTAAATATTTTTGAATATCTCCACTATTTCAAATTAAGCAATATCTTTTGGAGAGGACTTGATCAAAGGCCCCATGTATAGTCAATAGACATCACGTCCTGCATTTTTCTTACCAAATTTCTTTTTTCAGTATACTTCAGTAATGGTGAGTCTCAGTACAAAACAGACTACAGTTTGGTCAGCTGTCTCATCTACATTTTAAGGATGGCCAACCTCAACATGGTATAGAGAAGTCTACACTGTTCTGTCCTCAACTTTGATCCAGTCAGTTCTACGTTTCACTGACTGTCACTTGTACCACCTCTCTTCCACATACCAGTTTTTGTATCATATTGAGTTCTTTTGGTTGCAAGCGATATAGAAACATACTCTGGTTAACTTTGTCTACAGCAGCAATTCCCAAACCTTGTCAATTATCAGAATCACCTGAAGAGATTTTTTAAATTAAAAATTCCATGCACCAAAAAATGTATTGAATTATAATCTCTAAGGGGATGGAACATAGGAATTAATATTTAGGTTAATCTGACACTTGCTCACTGTTGCCAGTTTCAGTGAACAACCTTGTAATTCATCTGTTTGCTTAGGCCTAAAAACCGGAAGTCATTTCTCAAATTACTTTTT
>CM052444.1:81232161-81263794 GCA_028533085.1 Varecia variegata
CCTGAAGAGATTTTTTAAATTAAAAATTCCATGCACCAAAAAATGTATTGAATTATAATCTCTAAGGGGATGGAACATAGGAATTAATATTTAGGTTAATCTGACACTTGCTCACTGTTGCCAGTTTCAGTGAACAACCTTGTAATTCATCTGTTTGCTTAGGCCTAAAAACCGGAAGTCATTTCTCAAATTACTTTTTCTCCATTTTTAGTTCACTGATGATACCGCTTAGGACTGTATCCTAAATATCTAGTGAATCTTTCCACCCCTCTCTATTATCACTTCTTTTATTCTAGTCTAGGCCACCATAGTTCTTCTTTGGACCATTGTATCAACTCCTGAAATGGTTGTCATGCTGCTGCTTCTGAACCCTAGCTCCTACCAACACTGTCACCATAGATCATGTTATCTCTGCCTAAAATCCTTCGGTGGCTTCCCACTGCATTGCGTATACAAATGATATTTTCCCTTGTGGTGTACATGATATGGAGCCCACTTTCTTAGCCACAGGTGGTGCCACCATCCCCTAGCTAAGTTCCAGTCACACTGGCTCCCTTTTTGTTTCTTGAATATATCAAGCTCTTTCCTGTCTCTGAGACTTTGTGCATGCTGTTTGCTCTGCCTGAGAGGGTCTCCCCGTAACTATTGGGTAGTTCTCTCTCAGCTTAAAATCACCTCGTCATGGAGGCCTCCCTGACTGCCCTGTCACTTTGTTTATTCGTTATAGCACTTAATCACAAAATGTAATTATTTATTTATTTGTTTACTTGTTAACAAGTTCTATGGTGGGGGAAGTCTTACTAATATTATTGTTATATCTAATACCTATAACAATGCTTGACATATGATGGCATTGATTAAAAAGTTATGCCATCATATGCCAAGCATTGTTATAGGTATTAGATGTAACAATAAGATTAGAATAAGAAGGAATCTTCATTGCCACTAACCTGGTCCAAGCTTCTCTCATCTTTAACTCTTTAATAACTACTCTGGTTCTCCTTTAATCCATTTTCCATGCTGTTTTTAGGTTAATTTTTAAAAAATTTTAAGTCTGATAATTATACTGTTCTCCTTACATTCTTCATATGCTTCCTGTTGATCTTAATGTAGCTTATAGAAATTTTTAATAATTAGTTTTAAAATTGTGATAAAATATACATAACATAAACTTTACCATTTTAACCATTGTTAAGTGTATAATAGCATTAAGTAAAGTCACATTGCTGTGTAGCCATCACCACCATCCATCTCAAGAACTTTTTCATTTTGTAAAATTGAAACTCTGTACCCATTAAACAATCACTGTACTTTCCTCTCTGCAGTCCCTGGCAACCATCATTCTATTTTCTGTCTCTATGAGTATGTTTATAGTACTCTCTATGTACGTCATATGAATGGAATCATACAATATTTGTTCTTTTATGATTGGCTTATTTTGCTTGCCATAATGTCTTCAGGGTTCATTCACATATTGTGTGTCAGATTTTCCTTCCTTTTTAGGTCTGAATAACATATATTAAATTAAATATAAACAGCATGACTATGGAAGGGCAGTCAGGGAGGCCTCTATGAGGAGGTGATTTATAAGCTGAGAAAGAACTACCCAAGAGTCAGGGGGAGACCCTCCCAGGCAGAGCAAACATCATGTACAAAGTCTCAGAGACAGGAAAGAGCTTGATATATTCAAGAAACAAAAAGGGAGCTAGAGTGCTGTGGCGTCAGCCTAGCTCACAGCAACCTCAAACTCCTGGGCTCAAGCAATCCTTCTGCATCAGCCTCCTGAGTAGCTGGGACTACAGGCATGCGCCACCATGCCTGGCTAATTTTTTTTCTGTATATATATTTTTAGCTGTCCAGATAATTTCTTTCAATTTTTTTAGTAGAGACAGGGTCTCGCTCTTGCTCAGGGTGGTCTCGAACTCCTGACCTCGAGCCATCCTCCCGCCTCGGCCTCCCAGAGTGCTAGGATTACAGGCGTGAGCCACCACGCCCGGCCAGGGACTGTGTCTTATGTTCAATATTGTATCCTTAGCACCTAGTATTTAAGTAGATGTTTGAGTAAATAATGTAACATATATAATAATATTAAAATTTGTTGACTAAATGAATTTGGGTTTGGAAATTTATGGCTTAAGGTCTTTCTCTCTAAACATCTACTTCCATATCTAAGCCTTTCGTAACTACTTTAGCTTGTAGCGATCTCCTTTTTCTGTGAATTTAAAAGTCCTTATTGATTGTTTGCCAGGTGCTTAACATTTACATAAGTAATCCTTAGGTAATCTGAAATTTTCTCTTTTTTCATATTGTTTATGCTTTATATTTGCCGATAGCTCTTCGCCCTCTAAACAGCCACTATAGTTATTTTCTAACTTTCTAAATTACAAATCTGATCAGTTGTGGAGCCTCTGGGCAATGCTTCTTAAATGATATGTGCTGAAAGAACAGTTTTATTTTCTGTTCATCTCAGACTAATAATTTTGTAAATGCAACAAAAGTGAATTATTAATATTAGATGAAATTTTCAAAAAGACAAAATATAATCCTCAAAATTTTATTAGGTTTAATGACATAAAATTATTCTCTTAAATTGCTATAGAAAATTTCTAAGTGCTTACTCTCAATTCTCTACTTACTGCAAATAGGTAACAATTTGCTGATAAAGACCATGCACTGAGTAGTAGCACTGCTTCAGGTCTCTGCAGAGACATCTGGGAAGGGGTGTGATGGTGAGGCAGGGTAGACTGCTTCCTTGCTCCCCCTTTACCAGTTAAGCTCTGTAGTTATCATTGTTGTATTTTGCATAAAAACTTGTTTGAAAAGGTTCTTTGACCAAAAACAGTTTAAAAACCTCTAAATTTATTGTACATTTAAAAATAACTAAAAGAGTAGAATTGGAATGTTCCTAACACAAAGAAATGATAAAAGCTTGAGGTGATGGTTGCCCCAGTTACCTTGATTTGATCATTACAAATTGTATGCCTATGTCAAAACATCACGTGTTCCCTATAAATATATATGCCTACTGTGTATTCATAATAATTAAAGATAAAAAATTTAAAAACACCTCCAGTCTGCAGGATTTATTCCTAGCGCTTTAGAATGGCATTTAAGATTCTTCATGATGTGATTCCAGTCTAGTTTTCTAGTTCAGTCACTGCTTCCTGCCATATATCTTGAACCATCCACCATTTTCCATAGGCCATCATACAAGCCCATTCATTACTTACTACTTTTCTACTTTTCTTTGCTTGGAATTTCCTGAACTTCCCTTTCTGTCTGGAATAAGATACATTCTCCGAGTTCTGCTTGAAAAATCACCTCCTCTGTGAAGCCTTTTCAATTCCTTTAGGCAAAGTTAGTCTCCACGTTTAACATACCTATAATAACTACATATTACATTTTGTTATAGTTACTGTATTTGCTTATCAATAAATGTTGATTATATAAATTGGGGAAGCCATCAATATTTGGTACCTATCTCAGATGCAGAAGCTTTTTATTTGGTCTTGGACAAGCTTTATGATTTTCTCCTCACTTAGGGGACCTATCCCTGAATGTTGCGTATGACATTTATACTAAGGGTTGAAATACGTGTCTTAGAAAATACAAGTAATGAACCTCCTACCCAGATGTCTTGTGTGGACCTGCATTGAAGCTTTATGTGTGTTGGGGGTCCACAGAGAAGGAGGTTAAAATTTGATTAGCCATGAAATTGGTTTGATTGAAAAATTTTAAATCTGATCCTTCAAGTGGCACGTTTGTTTTATTTTAATTGAATTTGTTCTTGAAGTTTTATGAGTGACCTTTAAGTGATCTCTTACTTCCAAGAGAGACTGGCATATGGAAAAAGTATAAGATTTGGAGTCCATGACGGGGATATTCTAACCCTAGATCCAGTAATTACTAGCTGTGGGACCTTTATAAGTCATTTAAACTCTCTAAGTCTTGTTTTCTCCATTCGTAATGCGGGGATAACTAACATTTGTCCTATGTACCATACAGGATTGTGAGGACTAAATGAAGTAGAGGATATGAAAGTGCAGGTAAACCCCAGAAAGTGTACAATAGAATTTGTGCTATACACTACCAGCTCCTTGAATTCAGACAAGTTAAATTATTTGTACCTCAGTTTATTCACCTATAAAATGGGAATGCCAATACCTGTACCATTAGGTTTATTGTGAAAATTAAGTTGTAGATATTAATAAAAAAGTATCTTCAGCTGGGTTCAGTGGTTCATGCCTGTAATCCCAGCATTTTGGGAGGCTGAGGTGAGAGGATTGCTTGAGACCAGCCAGGGCAACATAGCAAGACCTCCTCTCTACAAAATGAAAAAAAAAAAAAAAAAGCTGGGTGTGGTGGCATGTACCTGTTAGGCCCAGGTACTCAGGGGGCTGAGGCGGGAGGATCACTCGACCTGAGAGTTTGAGGTTATAGAGAGCTGTGATTGTGCCACTGCACTCTAGCCTGGGTGACAGAGCGAGACCCGGTCGCTACAAAAACAAACAAACAAAAAGTGTCTAGTAGATGGACCTAGGTGTTTGATTATCAATCAGTTTACATTTGCTTTAGCATTACACCATTTCCTAGCCCCCACCCTGAATTAGAGTTTAATAATAAGAAGAAATGGCATTATAATAAGTAGAGATTATTTATTTATTTACTAAATGCCAGTGTATGCTTAATTCTGTGCTAGTTACTGTGGGGAAAATGGGGATATAATAATGCCTTATACTGGGTACAGTGGCTCACACCTGTAATCCCAGAAGGAGGATTACCTGACCCTAGGAGTTAGAGACTAGCCTGAGCAACATAGTGAGACCTTGACTCTACAAAAAATTTAAAAAGTAACCAGGTGTGGTGACATGTGCGTATAATCTCAGCTACTTGGGAGGCTGAGGCAGGAGGATCACTTGAGCTTGAACCTGCAGTGAGCTGGAATTGTGCCACTGCACTCCAGCCTGGGCAACAGAGTAAGACCCTGTCTCAAAAAAAAGCCAAAAAACTTACATTTCATTTCAGCTATTCAGTATTTATTTATTATATTACCCACCATGTGCTGAGTATAGAGGGTAAAGAAATAAACATGAAGCAACCTCACCCCTCAAGGCTCATAATTTCATAGAGGAATCAGACACACAAATTATAATACAGCATAGTGCAATAATATAAATGTATACAGTTCATGAAAGAGATAATGATTTTTGTCTGAGAGTGTGAGGAAGGCTTCTCAGAAAAGGTAATACATGAATTGGTTTTAAGGGATACATATAAGTTTCTCAGGTGGACTGAGGGGGAAAGAGAAGGTATTCCAGATAGAAGGAATCAGCATATGCAATGTTTGGGACTATATAAATCGTTGAGTATGGCTGTGGTATTAAGGTGGGGAAGAGGTGACTAGAGGTGAGGCCAGAGGGTAGGCAAGAGCTGAATCATCCCAGAATCCTGTATGCCATCCTGAGGAGCTTAAATGTCCTCAGAATGCTGTAAGCAAGATGAGTCAATGAAGAGTTTTGAGAAGAAAACAAAGATGATCTCTTGGTGTTATAGAAAAACTGCTGTGATGGCATTGTGAATGACAGATCCAGGAGCTTTACAAATTACCCAAATACATTCAGGTTGTTTATTCATCTGATTCTTACAAGAGGTCTTTGAAAGTTGACAAGGCAGGAATTATCCCATCTAACACATGAACCAGTGAGAATTAGAGATGGCACTGGAAATTAGCCAGCATAATATATAGTATAATCATTACCTGTTGAATAAGGATTAAACCTAGGCCTTTTCCAAATCTTTTATTTTTACCTGTTGTGGTAAAAGGATTGATACATTGAATTGACACACATTGAAAGACACAGTCTCTGCCCCAAATGAAATTTAAAGACCTGTTGGGGATATTGAAGGATAATTTTCTTTACAAAAAAAGTAAAATCATGACTCTCATACAAATATTAATATAAAATGAACAAAATTTTAACTCAATTTAATATGGGAAACAGAATGGTGGAACAAAGAATTCAGAGAAGAACTCAAAGTACTACGTATCTATAGTCAGGGAATGCTGAAATTAATTTATAAATGGATACAAAACTCATCAATAGCCATAAGGGCATCAATCGCATTCCATGGACACAGTTTGCACTTCACTGGACAGGAATTTTCTGCATTACTATCAGTTTTCAACAAGTTAATGTCTTTTTTTGTAATAAAGCTGTGAGATAGCTAGTTACAGCCAGACTAAGTAGCACATCCCTATAGGATCAGGTATTCCTGATCGGCTCCAGATTCCATTGATAGACTGTGCAGTAATCTCTTTTACCCATTTGAAAACTTTCCATGACTTTACCCTAGAGGGATGTAGGACTAATTCTCAGAGAATTCAGATTAATAAGAGATATCATAAAATTAAGGGCTAAATTATATGATTTGGACCAGATTGCTGTGAGTCAGGATCTTCCCCAGTTTTTCCTACTACCCTATCAGCATAAATCAGTGATTCTTCATCTCAACAAAAATGTCCTTTGGAAAATGGCTGAGTTATGCAGTCCCATTATGCAATCTTGGTCCCCATTCTCGTTTTATGTTTCGAGTACCTGCCCAGGACCCTTCTTGAGTATTTGAATTACCCCTTCCCAGAAATAAAAATCTGCCCCTAAACCCACCAGCCTAAGTTATTCGAACTCTAATACTCAAGTTGGGAAAAAATGCCTTTTAAGTGCCAGATATCTGGATTTTCCAAGCATTACTTCTGTAGAGTTCCTTGGCATAATGCTGTCTTCCCCCTTAGCACTATGATGTGTCTCCATAGTCTCTTTTGCTATAATGTAATAGGTACCTCCCTAAGAAGCCTTATATATAGCAATAATTGTTTCAAGGGTTTTTTTCCCCAGTATAAAAATAAAGGTGCTATATAGCTCCAACTATATGGCTATAAAATCTAAAAATTTTGAGGAAATCCAGTGTTTGATTTTGTTTAACTTTGGGAAAAGAATATTTCCTTGCATATCTCTACTAGCATCATTTTATTGCTTTTATTGCCCATTACTATGACAAAGCACTAAGTCACTTGAAGCAATCGTTTTACACTTCCAGTATTTTTCTCCTTCTTTCCTTTCTTTTTTCATTTTTTCTCTTTCTTCTTCTTCCCTTCCCTTCACTTCCTTTTCTTCTTTCTTTCCTTCTCTTCCCTCACTCCCTCCTTGCCTCTTTCCTCTCTATATTCCACATAAGATATTTAAGAAGATGCAAATAATGTTTCCTAAAACCAGATACAGATGTATCTCTTTGAGATAATGCTTCCACCTTAAGGTTATTTATTCATATCATCTGTAGATGGGTCTGCTGTCTCAAGATTTATCATTGCTTAATGATTTCAGGCCCCAGTCCTTTTGTTGCCTATCCTTTTTTTGCTCTGTTTACCCACGGCCTGTTGAATTTTGTATGTGTGTCTTTTGAGAAGTATACATAACGTAAAGTTTACTGTTTTAACCATTTTTAAATGTACAGTTCTGTGACATTAAATACATTCACATTGTTGTGCAACCATCACCACTGTCCATCTCCAGAACTTTTTCATCTTCCCCAACTGAAGCTCTGTACCCATTAAATAATAATTCCCCATTCTCTACTCCTCCTAGCCCTGCAATCACCACTTCTACTTTCTGTCTCTAAATTTGACTACTCTAGGAACCTCATATAAGAGGACTCATAATATTTGTCATTTTCTGACTGCATGCCCTGTTAAATTTTTAAATATGGTATTGATGATTGTGATGGTAATAATAATGTTACTGTTTATTTACTACTATTCTTTTGGCCAGGCTGCTGTTTATGTAATCTTCTCAATCTGTGCCAATAAATGACTTTATCCTCATTTGACAATTAAAGATGAGGCTAAAGAAATTAAATAATTCATCCAAGGTTATAGGTATGTGAAGCACCAGATGCAGAATTTGATCTGTGTTCTCTCTGATCTTGTCTTCCATTACACCAAAAGCTGATGAAGTAGTCCTGGTTCCATATCAAGATGGCACTGGAAAAGGATTGAATATGCTTCATGGTTTTTTTAATCCTCTTAGATGCAAGTTTGCCTTGCTCAGATATTAAAAAAAAATAGCATGAGGAAGGTTCCACTAAAAAGGTATGAACTTTATTTTCACACTCCTTTAGATTATAAACTTTTATCAAAAACAAAGACTGTGTCTTTCATTTCTACATTCTTACCATTAGCCTAGCATTTAGAAGTCACCAAAACACATGTTAACTAAGCTGAACAAATTGTATGCTCTGAATCTGTCCCTCCTTTGCTCTCCAGATAAGTGGTTTTTGATATAAGAAAGCTATAAATACAGTTCCTGTTTTCAAGGAGCTTGGAGACCTGCTAGAGATGAAACATATAAAGAAATCATCATCAGAATCAATTCCTATTTGAATTAGTAATTTCACTAAACATGTTGGCTTTAAATGGCTCATTAAAAAATGTTGTATGGTATTTCAGTCATTTATAGGGTTTAGTTCACATAAAGAACATTTTTTGGGGAAAATTAGCTATCATTATTCCATGAGTCGAGTTGGAGGTAGTCCCTCTAAACACATGTACATATCCCCTGGTGAAATTCTCTCAATGTCTGCCTGCCCACAGTGCAGTTGGTACTTGCTACAATGTGGGGTCAGTGAGCAGTGATTGAGTCAGGCAAGGGGTCCTGCGACTGGGGTTTGTGTTCTTGCCTTGCATCAACAAATAAGTCTCAATCCCCCAAATACCTGGCAAATACCTCAACTCTTTTCTCTGATAGACATGCCACCATATATCAGCTCAAAATTGTTATTTGTTGAGAGAAGTAATGGAAAGCTCAATTCTGCATATGAGAAAAAGTTTGATTGTTGATTACTATATAATGTATGAAAGAATGATTGTATAAAAGTCAAATATCTGAAAGACTAAGTAGCTCATATCTTGTATAGCTTGCTTTTCTATTTATTCTCACTGGTTACTGTTGGGTATACTGAGCTACCATAGGACTCATTCATGATATTCTTTTGTAACCCCAACTGTTCTGATACCAGCTGATGTATTGCAATTCAGTTCTGACACTAACCACCCAGAGTTAGTGTCAGACTCCACAAGTTTAAGGGAGCATGGTCCCCAACAAGACTGCCCACATTTCAGATGGCAGCCTCAAGCGGAATCCCAAGACCACCCATACTTCTGAATCTGGAGGGTTCCCATGACCTCTCTTGGGTTCAGTAATTCACTAGAACAACTCTCAGTACTCAAGAAAGTGTTGTACTTATGATTACAGGTTTGTTATAAAAGATACAAATTAGGGAGTCAAAGGAAGAGACACTTAGGATGAGGTCTGGGACAGTCTCTAATGCAGAAGTTTTGTGCCTTCTTTCCATGGAATCAGGGTACATCAATGTGTTCACCATTTAGGAAGCTGCACTAAGCTTTAGTGTTAAGAGTTTGTTTTGTATTTCATTATTTAGACATAATTGATAACTCAATCTCCGGGCCCCCATCACTCCCCAGAGGTCAGGCTGGCTTAAAACCCCAACCCTCTAATCATATGGTTTGTCCTTCTGGTAACCAACCCCCATCCTGAGCCATCTCATTAGCAGAAACTCAGGTGTGATCCCAGGGGCTCAGGAATAATAAAGATAGTCATATCACTTCGAAAATTCCAAGGGTTTTAGAAGCTCTGTGCCAGGAACCTAGGACAAAGACCAAATTATTTATTGTATAACATCTGGTACATAAGAGAAAGTTTAGTGGTTAAGAATAGTATAGTAGAACGTTATTTAATTTCTTTTCCTCATGAAATTGTGGTGAGGTTTAAATGTGATCATCAGTGTAAAGCACTCAACACCGTGCCTGGTACACAGTAAGTCTTAAATATACATTAGCTCCTAGGGCTGCTGTAACAAGGTACCACAAATTGGGTGGCTTAGAACAACAGAAATTTTTTCTCTCATAGTCTGAAGGCTAGAAGTCTACAATTAAGGTATCAGCTGGGCCATGCCCCTCTGAGACTCTGGGTAGAATCCTTTCTTGCCTTTTCCTAGCTTCTGTGGTGGCTTTCAATCCTTAGTGTCCCTTGGCTTACAGCTTCATCACTCCAGTTTCTGCTTCTGTCATAACATGGTGTTCTCCCTGTATGTATCTATTGTCACATGGAATTTAACTCTTTTAAGGACACAAGTCATATTGGATTATGGCCTATCCTAATGACCTCATCTTAACTTGTTTATATCTGTAAAGACCCTATCTCCCAAAGGTACGAGGGAGAAGAGTTTGGGGGACACAGTTCAATACAGTTCACAATTTTGGCTCCCCAGAGTCCGTGTCCTTCCCATATGCAAAATATATTCACTACATCCCAACATCCCCAAAAGTCTTAACTCCTATCATCAGCTCTAAGCCCAAAATCTCATCTGAATATAATCAATTCAAAAAGTTCCAGATTTCATCTTCTAAATCAGGTATGAGTGAGCCTATGGGTATGGCCCATCTTGAAATAAAATTCCTCTCCATCTGTGGACCTGTGAAACCTAGAAAACAAGTTATCTACTTCCAAGAAACAATGATAAGACAGGCATAGGAAAGATTTGCATTATGAAAGGGAGAAAATGGAAGGAAGAAAGGAGTCACTGGTCTAAATCAAGTTCACACACCAGTGGGGGACACTGCATTAGATTTCAGGGCCTGAGAATAATGCTCTCTGGCTCCATTATCTGTCCTCTGAACTGCTGGGGCAGCTCTACCCTTTTAGCTTGAGAAGGTGCCTTAGGCCTAGGCCTCTGCATCTGTGGCTCTGCCCTGAGTCAGCCAGTCTTCTATCATTCCGTCTCTATCCCTTTCAGTCCCAAGTGGCAGTACTTCTGCTGGCATAAAATTCTTAAAAACCACCAGGTGTGGTGGTTCATCCCTGTAATCCCGGCTACTTGTGAGGCTGAGGCAAGAAGGTCTCTTGAGGTCAGGAGTTCGAGACCAGCCTGGGCAACATAGCGAGATACCATTTCTAAAAAACATGAAAAAAATTAGACTAGCATGGTGGCATGTGCCTGTGGTCCCAGCTACTCGGGAGGCTGAGGCAGGAGGATCACTTCAACCCAGGAATTTGAGACTTCAGTGAGCTATGATCGTGCCATTACACTCCAGTCTGGACAACAAAGCAAGACCCCATCTCTTAAAAAAAAAAAAAAACTCTCAAAAACCTTTCAGTCTTCTATGCAATGCATGGGGAGTCCAAGCCATCTGACAAGAGGATCCTCCATACATCTTTCCCATCTAACTGTATCTCTCTTTGTGGCTTCTGCAGAGGTGATTGGCTTGATCCATGAGTCACAGGCAGATGATCATCCAGACATGCCCAGGGCACACTGTCTATATAGGCAGAGAATTTTCCAAAGCATCAAATGTTGGTTCCTTTTTTTTTTTTTTTTTTTGCTTACTAGTTCATTCCTCAATTTATTTCTTTCCTTTTACATTTTACTGTAAGAACCAAGGAGAAACTAGACTGAAATTCCATAGTTGGCTTAGAAGTCTCCTCAGCTAAATATCCAGGTTTATCACTTACAAGTTATACCTTCCACCCAGTGGCTGAACACAATTCAGATAAGTATTCTTCTATATAACAAGGATTGCCTTTCCTCAGGTGTCCAGTAACATGTTTATCATTTCCTTCTAAGGCCCTACTAGAAGCACCTTCAATGCTCATATTTATATTTGTGCCGTCCATCTCTTCAAAGCAATCTAGGCTAAAATTCTTCTAGCCCCTACACATTACCCCATTCCAAAGCTACTTCCTCTTTTTTTGTTGTTTTTTTGTTTTGTTTTTTTTTTTGAGATAGGGTCTCACTGTGTCACCTAGGCTAGTGCATTGGTGTCATCATAGCTCACTGAAACCTCAAACTCCTGGGCTCAAGCAATCCTCCTGCCTCGGCCTCCCAAGTAGCTGGGACTACAGGCTCACATAACTATGCCCAGCTTATTTTTCTGTTTTTTTTGTAGAGAACGGGGATCTCGCTTTTGCTGAGGGTGGTCTCCAACTCCTGGCCTCAAGCAGTCCTCCCGCCTTGACCTCCTAAAGTGCTAGGATTACAGGGGTGAGCCACTGCACTGGGCTATTTCCCCATTTTTAAGTATTTGTTAGAGCAGCATCCCACTCTTGTTACCAAAATCTATATAGATTCCTGGGGCCACCTGAAGCTGGAAGAGGCAAGGAAGAATCTTCCTCTATAGGCTTCAGAAAGAACGTGACTCTACTAACACCTTGATTTCAGACTTCCAGCCTCCAGAACTGTGAGGCTTCTTTTGTTTTAAGACACCCAGTTTATAGTACATTGTTACAGTAGCCCTGGGAAGCTAAAACGGAGGTGTTAACCTGGAGCTACTATAGTCATCAATGAAAAGCAGTGAGTATGAAGTATCTCCCTCCATCCACAGGATTTCTTGTCATTTCTCTCTCTCTCTTTTAGACCATATTTGTGTCTAGTTTTACTATACAATTTACATTTGTTGTGTTAACATCTTATGATTTGGCTTTGTTTTATCTCAGGAGCTCATCCTTAAGTAAGGATGCTCTGGTACCAGGAAGCCTTCAAACCTTTAGAGGGGTGGGGGCTTCAATTTTACAGACCTTTCTTCTGCCAGAATGCCTAGTACTGGATCTTGGTTTCCTCCTCATGCATACTGTTGTAGTGCCTGCCTCTTCCATTGTGGTGAAGCTAGAAGAGTCCCAGTGGCACTTCAGTTAGCCCTAGGATAGGAATGGACCCACAAATGATGATTTATATAATGGGTCCTTTACTGTTGCTTCTAATGGATATCTTTGTTTTTCAGTTCTGAGTTATTTTTCAAGAGCACATCCTTTGCCTGTCTTAGTGAGGACCTATACTTTTTTGGATTTCCCTGAATGCCAATCATAGTGTTTGCAGGTCTCTTAGAAGATACTCTGTAAAAAAAAATTGTTTTGTGTTGAAGAAGGCTTATCCATGGCACTGCTAGTGAGACTAGGTCTAGTGATAAATAAGAGATATTAGTTGCCAGGGCTGTCATTTCAATTTGTCTTGCTTGTACTGAGCTCATTAATACATTGCCACAATGGTAATGTGAAAGTAATGAACCTTCTGGAGGCCCAGCTGGGGCACAGAGTGCTAGCAGGGACCTTCAGGGTAACTGCCATTGTTGTACACAGTTCAGTTAAAGGGTTTCAGGCTTCCCCCCTCCCCTTGAAACATTTATATTTTGCAAAATCCAAATCCTGTTTTTAACACTTAATATACTGAGTTCAATATATTTAAATTTAACTTAACAAACATGTATCTGATGCCTACTACTGTCAGGCAGTATATTAGATCCTAAGGATGTACAGATGAATAAGACATCCCTTAGGGCTTCACTATCAAATAGAGAAAAAAGGTATGTAAACAAATAATTATAATAGGGATTCAAATGCTATAAGTATGAATCAGATATAAATGTACCATACAAGAGGAAATGGTTATCTAGAGAAAAGAGCTAGGAAAGCTGAGGAAGAGAGGATTCATTGATTTCTAAATTAAATTTTGAAGGATGAGTTGTAAGTTGACAAGTTGAGTTTGGTGTATAGTGTGGCAACTGACATCTCTTATTTATCACTAGAACTAGACTCTCACTAGCAGTGCCATGAATAAACTACCTTCAATACACCAAACCCAACTTGTCGACTTACAACTCATTAAATAATAGGTAAGTTGAGGGACTGCAAATCATTTGGAACAACTTAGGGGAAGAAGGTAAAGAGAAGAAAATGAGCAGTAGATGAGCCTGGAGAAGTAGTAAGGGACCAAATCATAAAGAGTTTGTGTTTTGAAGTACTATATATATATATATATATACATATATATATATATACACACACACACACACACACACATACATACACACACACATATATATACATATATATATACACACACACACACACACACACATACATATGTTATGCCAAGGACTTTGGTGGATTTTATCCGATAGGCTGTATAGATCTATTGAAGGGTTTTAAGCTGAGAAGTCACATGATCAGATTTTCATTTTAGAAGTATTACTCTGGTTGCCATATACAGGATGGAATAGAATTAGCGAGAAACCAATTAGAAGACTGTTGACTAGTTCTGTGTAAAGAACAGCAGAGTACGCTGCAAAGAACATGACCTAGATTATTTCAGTCCCAATTCAACCACCTGCTAACTCTTAATTCTCTCTGAAGCTTCTTCATTTGTGAAATGGGAATAATAGTAATCTCTCACTGGATATTATGAAAAAAATTATATGAAATAACATATACATGGAATTGCTCCAAAGAGCTGAGTATAAATGTTATCATTTCAAATTCTATTTTTGTTGAGCTTTAGGTAACTTATAACCAAGTTTGGAATTTTTAAGAAACACTTTCATTTTCCTTGTACCATCTGTCCCAACAAAACACAGAAATCAGAAAGTTTACAAACATTTTATATCCACATTAAGATCCGTATTTAGGATTTTCCAAACATTTAAAAAATAACATAATTAAAGATTTTCCTTTGGACATCCTGTCATACCCTCATTTGGAGAATCAGGCTTAGTGTCTTTTTTTGAGTCTGGTGTAATAGGAAAAGAGTGGAGCCTTAACTCAACAGATGAGCTGTTTAGCTGACAAATAGCATCAGAGTTTTCTCTGCCTCTGTTTCTTCAAGTGTTTAGTAAGAATAATGTGAATAGTTGTCCTTGCCATCTTGTGTGTTTATTGTGAAGATCACATTCTTTCCTTAGGTAAACATTTACTAAATAACTAATATTCAAGGCCTTGTTTCAACGAATATAGAAATGAATCAGATCTGGTTCCTAATTTCAAGGGAATTATATTGCTAAAAGAACTGTGTATATGTAATTGAGATACTATCATTTAACTTTTAGATTTGTTGTGATGAAATGGTCATTATATGGAAAAGTGCTAACGATAAATGTCTGTTCTTTCCTTCAGTCTCTTTGCTGTAGCCTACCCATCTTTTCACTTTGAGCTTTGAGAAAACAGCTTCATTGAAATAATATAGACTTGTTTTCTTTTTTTTAACTATGCAGCTGTAGGGAAGGAAAATAATTTTTCCTCACACATCCTAGGTTCACAGCTGGAGGCCCCTGTAACAAAAGACACACTAATAAAAGCACTATCAATTTATTTAATGTAAGTTTTATGTGACACAGGAGCTTTCATAAGGAAATGAAAACCCAAAGAAAAGGTTAAACTTATGTATTTTTAATGCTAGGTTTGATGATGAAGTGGATAGTTGGGGAGAAATAGGAGTGGACCAAGGGACTCTGATCTAATAGTAATAAACTGCAAGGCCTGTTTGTTCAGGTTCTTCCTGGTGTCTCTGTGTCTTCAGCTCCTTTCCTCTGGGTAATAGGGAGGGAACCTCTCACATGAGGGTCTTATGACCTGCTTCATAGGAAGGTCAGAAAATCCTAGGTTTTGTGACCTGATTCAGAGGAAGACAGTGGGGGAAGGTGAAGGGTAACTCTCTTCTATTTTCTCAAATTCCTTCTGCTTAAAATATTTTGGTGATAGTGTGTCCTGAACCCCATCACATACATACAACAAAAGTAAAAGGGTTTTGCAATGAAAAACCTTATTATATCCACTCCCTAAATTTTACCATTACTTGTAATATCACATGTCTATTTATCTTCCCTTTACCCACCAGCTGTGTTGAAATTTCTCTGGTGATTCTTTGAGACTTTTCTGTAAGAGGTTTGTAACTAATGTGGAGGCCAGGAATGCAAATACATTTCAAATATTTTTAATCAAATTACACTTTTCCTATTTATGTTGTTTTGTACCTGTGATGAATTTTATTTACCAGGTTATTCATTATTTGGATCTATCTGTACTATTTGTGTTCCTAAACTATCATTTGTAGCCTTAATTCATCGTTGGCATACAGATCGTCCCATTTCATTTTCCAGAGAATACTTTTGTTTAATCTTTTTTCAATGTCACATTTCGACTAGGTTCTTTATATTAGTCTTTGTCTCTTTCTCCTTTTAAAGCATGTATCTTTAAAAATTAATGAAAATAATAACTGCACATTTTGTGCCTAGTGGCAAACACTGCAGCTAGAAGCTTCGTGTGCATAGAGTGGGTTGTCAACACAGGTCTTAAAATCTCAGGTATCTCAATACTTTCTGTCAACTTCCATTTCTTATTTCTGAGCTTAGGTTGGTTGGTTTTTCAGGAAAACTAGACTATTTAGTATGCCCAAAGAGTAAATACAGTCTTTTGCCTGTATCTGGTTAGAGGCTGTCAGCTTTGATTGATTTTTCTCCATTATAAAGCTGTATTTAGATTATATATGACAGCAATTCTTCAAAGTTTCTGGTTCTTTGATGGCACTCTTCCCTACTTTCTGGTGCTGCTAAGTAGCTATGTACTTATATTTTTAAAATCTTTCATCATCTCAGTGCATGCTTTTTATTTTATTTTATTTCAGCATATTATGGGGGTACAAACGTTTAAGTTATGTATATTGCCCTTGCCCCCCCCATCCTCCCTGAGTCAGAGCTTCAAGTATGTCCATCCCCCAGATGGTGTTCATTGCACTCATTATGTATGTATATACCCATCCCCTCCTCCCCACTCCCATCTGCCCAATGCCTGATGAATGTTATTCCTATATGTGCACTTAGGTGTTGATCAGTTAAAACCAATTTGATGGTGAGTACACGTGGTACTTATTTTTCCATTCTTGGGATACTTCACTTAGTAGAATGGGTTCCAGCTCTACCCAGGAAAATACAAGAGGTGCTATATCACCATTGTTTCTTATAGCTGAATAGTACTCCATGGTATACATACACCACATTTTATTAATCCTCTCATGTATTGATGGGCACTTGGGTTGTTTCCACATCTTTAAGGCATACTTTTTAAATGGGTTTTAATCAAATAGAATTTGCCTTTGTGTTACATGGATTTTCTTAATAAGCTGTGAGAACTATATTCAGAAAAGCTAAATTATATTCATGATTATGTCTCTGAACTCCTTCCATCCTCTCATTACCTTTATGTAATGATCCTGGGGAATTTGAGAGTGACTCACAAATACTAATGTGCCCAGCTTGTTTTCATTTTAAGAGATTTTCCTCAACTACTTTTATCTCAGAATCAACTTATGGGTTCTAATTATAAGTCATCCAAGTATAATATTTTTTAAATTCAGAAAGTAGTCACTGCTCTGGTCATGTAATTTTTGAGTTTTATGCCTTTTTTCCCCTACTGATTAGCATACATTCATTTCACTCATAAATACTTATTGAGTGCCTCCTCTTATACAAGGCACTATTCCAGTGTTGGGATATAGTGCTGGATAAATAACACAGACAAGGCCCCAGTGGGGGAGACACTTTTTTAAAGGTAAGAACCTGAGTCTTTAGTGGGGATTTACAAAATGGTTTATGGATGCCAGTTAGCCCAGATTACTTTATTTACCTGTCTCTGTGGCCCAAGCTGTTGAGGATTTAATTTATTCTCAGGACTCTGTGTCTAAGGAGGTAGTTTTCTATATAGGATTCTAACCTATTAGACTCTAATGGATTAAAGTTCTTGAGATCTCTGGTCCCTTGTAGCATAGACATCTTGCAAAGGTCTTCTTGAGCAGTGTGTAAACTGATTTTAAAAAATGGTAAACGGGTTAATAATCTCTTATTGGTCCCCAAAGTCATATGACTCTGACCTCAGATTTTCATTTTGTCACCATGAAAAGCTTTTATTAAGTAGCTCTTATCTACAGATGGTGACATGCATTCAAATGTTCACTCCAGGGAACCTTGGGAAATAAGTCATTCTTAGAAGCTTAATGTTATGGAGAGCTACAGGTTTGGTCCATTACAGATTCGAGAGCTTTATTTTAAAAAATTATTTTAGTTGGAAGTTGTTCTAAAATGGGTTGAGCCTAATTTAACCTGTGTGTGTATATATGTGTAAAGGATACAAAGTTCTATGGGTTTTTAGTAATCTATTCCTAACTTTTTCCCACAAGCCTATTTTTAGTGCACACTTTTTACAGAATGTGAGGTTTCCAGGAATGTATACTGCTGTAAAAAACAACCTAGATGCAAGTCTTTGGGTCACAATCAAGAAAGATTTGAAAGCCACTGCCCTAGATAGCTCCTTCCTTGCACTAATGATAATTTTTTACATTTGCATAGGATTTGCCTGTTTGCCAAGCATCTGTATATATGCTGTATATGGCCTATGGTAAGGAAACTAGGGAAGGGATTATCTCTTTGTTCTAAACTATACTAGGCAGATGTAATGAAACCAAAAAGAGGATGAGGTTTGAAATCAGACCATCTTTAATTTTAGCCTTTGCAATTAGAAGCTATGTGTCTTTGGATACCTTAATTAATCTCGTTTGACTTAACCTCAGCTGTTTTTTGTTTTGTTTTGTTTTGTTTTGTTTTGTTTTGTTTTTTGAGATCTAATTTTACTCTTTATTGTTGAGGAAGCAAAGAAATGAAAAAAAAGTTTTTAAAGAATCCAGAAGTAGAAAAATATTTATCAAAAAATAGGTCATGACACCATACCTGTAGTCACTTACATTATTCTTTTTTTTTTTTTTTTTTTTACAAAGACAGGGTCTCACTCTATTGCCCAGGCTAGAGTGCAATAGTGTTATCATAGCTCATTGCAACCTCAAACTCCTGGGCTCAGGTGATCCTCCTGCTTCAGCCTCCTGAGTAGCTGGGACTATAGGCATACACCACACCTGGCTAATTTTTCTATTTTTTGTAGAGACAGGGTCTTGCTCTTGCTAAGGCTAGTCTCGAACTCCTGACCTCAAACGATCCTCTCGCCTTGGCCTCCCAAAGGGCTAAAATTACAAGTGTGAGCCACCACACCTGGCCCAGAACATCAGCTTTTTAAAAAAACTCTGCATAGGAACAATAATGCCAGAATTTTGGGGTACTTTAAATCAAGTGGTGAAGATAAAAACGCCTCCTAGGAACACAATGGATGAATCTCACAAAGTGTTGAGTGGAAGGAAGTGGCCATAAAAGAGTACCTACGATATAATTTCATTTATATTATATGAAGTTTAAAACAGGCAACTAATCTACAATGATAGAAGTCAAGATAGTGGTTATTCTTGGGTGTAGTAGTGACTGGGAGAGGGCATGGGGTACTTATTGGGGTGCTAGTAACGATCTCTTTCTTAGTTTGGAGACACATTGTAAAAAGTTCACTGAGCTTTTATACTTATGATTTGTGCACTTTTTGGTATAATATACTTTATTTTATTTTAGTTTAGTTTAGTTTAGTTTTTTGAGACAGAGTCTCGCTCTGTTGCTCAGGCTAGAGTGCAGTGGTGTCATCATAGCTCACAGCAACCTCAAACTCCTGGGCTCAAGCACTCCTGCCTCAGCCTCCTGAGTAGCTGGGACTACAGGCACTTGCCACCACTCTGGTTTGTTGTTGTTTTTTTTTTAATTTTTTATAAAGACAGAGTCTCCCTGTGTTGCCCACACTCATCTTGAACTCCTGGACTCCAGGAAACATCCTACCTCACCCTACCAAAGTGCTAGGATTACAGGCTTGAGCCACCACCTGGCTGAATATTATACTTTAATAAAAAGTTGTTTTTAAAGTACCTAACACATAGTTGATTCCCTTCTCCTATGATGATTCCATAAGTTAACAGTATGAAAGCTTATTTTAACAAAATGGTTCTAGCCTCTTTTCCTTGAACCTTTCAGTTTTTTGTTCTGTAATGGTCTCTGTTTCCTAATTCCAGTTTTATACCAAGGCATGTTTAATAAATATGTACTGATAATAATCCCAGTTTGTGTAGTTGGAGTAGTTTAGGACAGTCAGACAAGGTGAAATTGAATGTCTGATTACTGTGATCTAGGAGTATATCAGAAATATGAATTTTAGCTTGATACTATTCTCTGGTCTTTCAATAATTTGGTGATGTTTTACTTTTTAAGTGGAAATTAAATGGAGATTTTTCTGATTTGTGTAATATTTTGTCTGATATGTCAACTTTATTAGTGACTTTTTTCATGGTGAAATATTGGACTTACTCTTGTTATTTCTTGCACTTTTAATACAAGCCAATTATAGTGTAGCAGGCTTTGAAATCGTCACTGTCATACCCTGTAGCACCTTACATTTTTTGTTTGGGTTCTTATTGCTGAAAGAGAACCATGCTTAATGTTTTTGTCTTATTTTTGTACTACAAGTATAGAAGTAGACTTGTATACTAGGAAATTTATGCAAGATCCTGTTATAAAAAATGAAGATTCTTGAAAATTCAATTTTTAAAAATTGAGAAAGTTATTTTCTGCTAACAATGTGTAGAATGCAAAATAAGACTATGATAGATTCTGCCCTTGGGAGGCGTGGACTCCTGTAGAAGAGAAGCTTCTGGTTTGTGAGATAGGTAGAAAATGAATTTGTCCACATTTGCTTTTTGGTCTTTTGGGTATTGGCTTTTGAGAGGTCTCTGACATAGGATACTAGCAAGGCCCTTTGAGCCACAGAGAGCTGTTGTGGAGATGATAAGGATGCAGTTGGAGCCAAGAGACAAAGAATCAACTGTGACTTCATCAGTGATCAGTAATATGACAAAGGGTTAGGGAGGTGGGGAAGCACCCTTTGTATATCACTTATTTATATTAATTCATTAAAATAGCTAATGTCATTCAACCCTCACAAACATTTTGGGGTAGGCACTATTAATTCCACTTTAAAGTTGCAGAAATAGAGGCCTAGAGACATTTAGCAACTTGTCCAAGTTTACATAGCTAGTGACAGAGTTGATTTTCAAACCCGGAGCCCATCTGTACCACATGCTATGAATAGATAGTAACATTATCCAGAGAAAGAATGTGTTTATCAGAATATAGTCAGCTTGGAAACATGCTAAATGGGAAGTCATAAAGAAAATTGGTAGAGGGTTACATCTAAGACTACCCAGGAAAGGGAATATTATGGCTCAAGGATTAAATTTCTTAAAGTCCCTATGAAGCTTCTTGTTTTCCTGTTGTGAGATGATTGAACGAGGTCTGTCAAACCCTGATCCACAGTCACCTGTTACCTATTTTTTTAGTTGTGGTAAAATATTCATAACTTAAATTTTACCATTTTAACCATTTTAAGACATTAAGTACATTTACAGTGTTGTGTGACCTTTACCACTATCCATCTCCAGAACTTTTTTTATCATCCCCAAAAGAAACTCTGTACCCATTAAATAACTCTCTGCCTTCCACCAGTCCCCTAGTAACCTTTATTCTATTAATACTTTCCATCTCTATGAATTTACCTATTCTAGGTACCTCACATAAGTGGAATCATACAATATTTAATATTTGGCCTTTTGAGTCTGGCTTATTTCACTTAGCACAGTGCCTTCAAGGTTCACCCATGTTGTAGCATATATCTGAATTTCATTCCATTTTATGGCTGGATAATATTTTATTATATACACATACCACATTTTGTTTATCCATTTATCTGTTGATGGACACTTGTATTTTTTCCACCCTTTGGCTATTGTGAATCATGCTGCTGTGAACATTGGTGTACAGATATCTGTTTGAATCCCTGTTTTCAGTTCTTTTGGATATATACCTAGGAGTGGAATTGCTGGGTCATATGATAATTCTATGTTTAACATTTGAAGAACCAACAAACTGTTTTCTGAAGAATCACCAAACTGTTTTCTGCAGCAGCTGTACCATTTTATGTTCGCACCAGCAATGCATGAGAGTTCCAGTTTCTCCACATCTGTGCCAACCCTTGTTATTTTTCATTTTTTTCATAACAGCCATCTTAATGGATATGAAGTAGTATCTCATTGTGGTTTTGATTTGAATTTCCCTAATGATTAGTAATGCTGAGCATCTTGTCATGTGCTTATTGGCCATCTATGTTATTTTCTTTGAAGAAATGTCCTTTGCTCTTTTTTAAAATGAATTGTTTCAGTTTTTTGTTTTTGTTGTCATTGAACTATAGCAGTTCTTTAAATGTTGTGGATATTGATCCGTTATCAAATATATGATTTGAAATATTTTCTCCCATTCTCTGGGTTGTCTTTTCACTCTCACGATAGTGTCCTTTGATGCACAAACGTTTTTCATTTTGATGAAGTCCAGTTTATTTTCTCTTTTGCTGCCTATGTTTTAGGTGTTATATCTAAGAATCATTGCCAAATCCAATGTGATGAAAAATTTTCCCTGTGTTTTCTTCTAAGAGTTTCATAGTTTTAGCTCTTATGTTTAAGTCTTTGATACATTTTGAGTTAATTTTTTGTATATGGTGTAAGATTTTCAACCTCATTCTTTTGCATGTAGATATTCAATTTTCTCAGCACTATTCATTGAAAAAAGTGTCCTTTTCCCATTGAACAGTCTTGGCACCTTTGTCAAAAATCAGTTGACTACATATGTGAGGATTTATTTCTGGGCTTTATATTATATTCCATTCCATTGGTCTATATGTCTGTACCTCACTGCTATGATTACTGTAGCTTTGTAGTAAGTTTTAAATCAGGAAGTATGAGTCTTCCAACTCTGTTCTTCTTTTTCAAGATTGTATGAGCTATTTGGGATCCTGTAATATTCCATGTGAATTTTAGGATTGCTTATTCTATTTGTGCAGAAACGTCCTTTGAAGTTTGATAGGGCTTACTTTGAATCTGTAGATTGTTTTGGATAGTATTGTCATCTTAACAATATTAGTCTTCCAATTCATGAACACAGGATGTCTTTCCATTTACTTGTCTTCTTTAATTTCTTTCAGCACTGTTTTGTAGTTTCAGTTTATAAGTCTTTAGCCTTGTTGGTTAAATTTATTCCTAAATATTTTATTCTTTTTGATACTATTATAAATGGAATTATTTTCTCAATTTTCTTTTCAGACTCTCCATTGCTAGTGTATAGAAATGCAGTTGATTTTGTGAGTTGGCTTTGGATCCTGCAACTTTGCTGAATTCATTTATTAGCTCTAACAGCTTTTCTTGTGGAATTTTTAGGGTTTTCTACATATAAGATTATATTAGATTATTAAGTATGAATTGTCTGATTTCCTTAAGTACTAAGTTTGGCAGTTGATATCTCTGACATTTCACTTCGACACTTCTTGTTTTATGTTTATTGTGAAGATATAAACACATGCTTATACCTCAGTCTTTCAAACACATGTTTTGGCTTGTGATTATCTTCCAAATTTTTTTAGAGCAATTTTTGTGAAACCAAGTAAAAAATTCATGTTATTTTCAAATATGAGTTCTGTCATGGAATCAATGCAGTGCAGACAGCTTGAAATATCAATGAAGTGTTTGGGAAGGATGTGACTAATGAACACACCATACATCAATGGCTTCAGAAGTTCCATTCTGGTGATGTTAATCTTGAAAATGAGCCACGTGGGTGACCTGAGACCAAGGTGGATAATGATGAGCTGAAAGCTGTAGTGGAAGCAAATCCATTTCAACCAATGCGTGAATTAGCATCAAGGTTTGACATCACTATTCCAAAAATATTGGACCATTTGAAACAAATCGGCAAGGTAAAGAAGCTGGATAGATGGGTTCCACATGAATTAAGTGAGCATCAGAAGAGAAATCATCTCGAAGCTTGCCTTTCTCTGCTGTCACAACAGAATGGTGAAACATTTCTACACCATATTATTACATGTGATGAAAAATGGATTCTTTTTGACAACTGCAAGCCTTTGGCACAATGGTTGGATAAAGATAAAGTGCTGAAACCCAGTCCAAAACTGAATATTCATCAAAAGTACCTACTGGTATCTGTTTGGTGGTCCAGTGCTGGTATCATCCACTACAGCTTCATGAAACATGGTCAGTTGATTACAGTGGATGTCTGCTTAAACCAGTTGGATGAAATGATGAGGATGCTTGCAATTAAGCAGCCAAGATTGGTCAATAGAGACAGGCCAATCTTCTTGCAAGACAACACTTGAACACATGTTACACAAACAACGCTGCTTCAAACTACAGAGGATGGACTTGGAAAGTCTCTGTCATCTACTAGACCTTGCACCAACTGACTAGCACTTTTTCCATGCTTTGGACCACTTCTTGCAAGGAAAAATATTCAATTCTCAACAAGCTGTAGAAAATGCCTTTGCGATTTCATCACCACTTGCTCTCTAGGTTTCTTCGCTGCTGGCATAAACAAGCTACCATTAAGATGGCAAAACCATGTCAATAGTTTTGGCACATACTTTGATTAATTGTACTGCTTCTTTGAGATATAATAAACTACACTTTTGATTTGAAATTGGACATTTCATATTTAATGACCTAATGTTATCTGCGAACAGAGATCATTTTACTACTTCCTTTCAAATCTGAATGCCTTTAATTTCCGTTTCTTGACTAATTTCTTTGGCTGGAACTTCCAGTACTTTAACAAAAGTGGGGAAAGTGGGCATCCTTGTCTTGGTTCTAATCTTAGGGGAAAGGCTTTCAGTCTTTCATCATTGACTATAATGTTAGATGTGGGTTTTGCATATATGGCCTTTATTATGTTGAGGAAGTTCCCTTCTAAGTTTATTGAGTTTATTATGAAAGCATGTTAAATTTTGTCAAATGCTTTCTCTACATCAATTGAGATTATCCTGTGGTTTTTAAACTTCATTCTATTTCTGTAGTATATTATATTATGTTGACTGATTTTCATATGTTGAACCATCTTTGTATTCTGGGAATAAACCCCGTTTGGTAATTATGTATAATAATCCTCTTACTGTGCTCCTGAATTTGGTTTTAGTATTTTTTGAGGATTTTTGCGTTCATAAGGGCTGCTGCCCATTTTTGAAATTAAGGTTTTATTGGAAAACAGCCATGCCCATTCTTTCTGTATCATCTATGGCTACTTGCACATTTCAACAGAGGCCACATGGCCTGCTAAGCTGAAAATGTTTACTATCTGGCCTTTTCTAGAATATGTTTGCCAACCTCTGAGTTAGATAAGTAACTCTCCTTACTCTGGCTCTACCCTGCCCAAAAAACTTTTGGTTCTCATTTGGTTTTCTGTGTAGGTGCACCTTTAGAGTCCAATGGCCTTGGTCATGCACCAGTGAATATTTTAGGTCCCCACATGGCAGTTATATTTCTCACAGTAAATTAATAAATTAGCATTTTAGTTTATCCATCATTGTTTAATCACCTAGAGATCTACCTTCAGGAGTCTATTCCATTTTTAATAGAATCAGGGTTCTGAACCCACAAAAGTTGAGGGAATGATGCTGGAAATTGGAAACCTAAACAAATTGCTGCCCTTGGGCAGCCCTGTATGGGTGTCCAGCCTGCTGCTTCTCTTGATAAAAACCTAATTTCACTGCATGTCTCCTTTGATCTACAGTAGTTTATATTTCTATTTTTTTCTATCTTTTGCTTTTAGATTTCTTCATCATGCTGAGGAAGAACAATTTCCTATTTCATATAGCAGATGGTACCATGCAAAAATCAGCTCCTTGAAAAGGTCAGAACCTGTATTTATACATAGTAGAACTAGAGACTTGTCGTCTATTAGGCTGTGTATGAATATATGTGTCACAAAAAACAATTAGAGTGAATTAAAAAAATCCTACTCTTTTTTGCCAATTTATCCTGTGATTTTAACAAATCCTATGTGTCATTTATGTGGCTCTTTATGCAAAGTACTCTTCATGTAATTATCTCATATAGTCTTCACAATAATCTTGTGAAGAAGGTACTATTATTAATCCTATTTTATGGAAACAGTGATGGATTAAGAGACGTACTCAGAATCTTGAACTGTTAATTGCAAGACCTAGTCCCAAATCTTTTGCCTATAAATGTTACCCTCCTTTCTACATCACAAGTTCATAATCAGTATCAGAATTTAGTAGACATGTAAGTATGCAAGCTGTATGAGCATTGGAAATAACGTATGTAAAAGTCTATGAAAAAGCTTCCATGCCCCTTTATGGATGTAAAGTATCACTAATAAATCAGATCTTGACATTGAATGTCCAACATATAATCTTTGGGATGATACCAGGGTCCTCAATGTATAATATACCATTGGCTTAGTATGTGAAAGAAGGTTCTTCACAGGTTGCCTCTTACCTAACTTTTCTAACCTCGTCTCACTCAGTTCCTGTCATTTGTCTCTGTATCCTACCCCTTTTCATCTGCCATAAATGGCTAGCTGTTGTTCAAACACGCTGTCCATTTCCATTTCCATGTTCAGTTCCATATAATTAAGAAGAGAATTTAGCATACTTTTGTACTATATTCTCATTGCCTAGAATGCCTGTTCATCTTTCTTCTGACAATCCCAGCTCAACTTCATCTCCTCTGTGAAGTTTTCCTTACCTCCCCAGGTAAAGTTAACCATTCCCTCCTGTTTTCCCAGAGCACTTTGTATATGAATCTCTGTTATAGCAAAAATCACATTGTGATGGTATATTTGAATTGCTCTGTCTCCTACTAATCTGTGAGTTCTTTATGAGCATTTGTATTTTTTGTCCTTAACTCTACATGTTACTACTAGGCTTAGATACATTTTGTTTAATGAATAAAATAACAACTACAGTTCTTTCCTTAAAGGATCTGTTCATTATTCTAAGTGGGGGACTGCGCACATAAAAATACCTAGAAGCATATATGTGTGTAAAACAATATAGTCTGTACTTGAGGTAGAATAGTGGAATGATCAGAGCCAAGTGGGGTTATTTAGAGAAGGATTCCTCTAGGTCGATGGTTAGTAATCTATGGTCCACAGGCCAAATCTTATCTGCCATCTGTTTTTATAAATAAAGTTTTATTGGAAGATAGCCATGTTTATTTGTTAATATATTATCTATGGCTGCCTTCATGCTACAATGGCAGAGTTGAGTAGTTGCAACAGAGACCATATGTCCTATAAAACTGAAAATACTTGCTGGCCCTGTACAGAAAAAGTTTGCCAACCCTTGCCTTTAGGAGATAGGTTTTGATTATGAAAAGAAGAGGAACATGAATTGATGCAGCATGAGTTTGCATGATAATGCAATGAAAACCAGCCATAGTGGTAGTAGGTATGGTACATAAGAAAATTCCACTCTGATCCAGTTTATCAGAGAGAGCTATGTTGTAAAGATGAAATGTCGAGAATGCTTTGGATTGAGAAAAGGGGAACACAGAAATCTAATGGAAAGAAATTGTCAAAGTAAACACCTTGGACCTATAGTAAATTAGTTTGCTAAGCAGTAACAGGGAATGATGATGATGAAGGAGAAGGAAGCAACAAAACAAATTAACATTGACTGAGTGTCTGCTATGTGCCAGGTACTTTTCTAAGTGCTGTGTGTGTGTTTATGTGTATCCTATTGAATCCTCACAACAACTAAATGAGATAATTGCTATTATTGTCCTTATTTTGCTGATGAGGAAACTGAGGCACAGAGGGTTAAGTTACTTGGCCAAGATTATACAACTAGTAAGTGATAAAACTAAATCTAAACCCAGGCATCCGGCTGCAGAACCCAAGCATCTGGAGTTCCCTAAAAGAAAAGGAGGGAAATCTGCAGATATTTGGTAAAAACACTCTTAAGCTTGGAATAAGGTACTTGGTCCAAGTACTTAGGAAGTGTGCTGTCCCAACATGGTAAAGAGAAAATGAACAGACAGTAGAAGAGGCAGAGTGTCCAATTAGAAGAGTATACTATGGATTAGGCAGAATAAGAGGAAGAAGGAAGGAGATACATTATATAGTAAGACATGTTACATATTTAGTCATTGAATTTAACCATGATGAGACCAGAAAGCAATTAACTTTCCTTGCACACATGAAAGCTGTCTTAATATACCTGATGAGCTGCCATATCTAATTGAGACAGAGATTAGCAGTGACTTTCAAGGAGGTAGGGGGCATTCAAACCCCACACAAAAACATGCATACCTCTATACCCCAAGTGTATTTTAATTAGTGGAGGTATCAAATCATAACACACACCATTCCCTCTCATTCTATTTTGTCCCCTTAAGGGGACACTTTCTGGTCCAACTCTGTATGACTGCTGTGGTAAACGTTTACCCCTTTGGACCATTTTTTAATGTACGTATATTGTATGTATGTTAAAGTAATACATATGCATTTTGAAAATTTTGCCAATAGAAATATACCAAATGAAAAGGGAAGTTTCCCTTCTATCACCATCTTGCTCTTTAAAGAAAACCTCTATTAAAAGTTTGGTTGTATATGAAACTATTGGCGTTGATGGAAGTGTGCTGGGATTCCCTCAGTGTTATTCAGATAGAAAAAAACATTGAGAATTATTCCCCTATGGCCAAGATCCATTGCCAAGAATGGAAGGAACTTCCCAGGGAGGTATGAGATCTTCATCACTGGAACTATAAGCAAAGACCTGGTAGGAATGTTCAAATAAAGATTGAAGCATTGGCTAGGGTTGGTAGGATTGGAGACAGGGAGAGGAGGAGGCATTAAACTAAATGACTTTTAACATTTCTTCCAAACCTATAGTCCTATATTTATACCAGTAGACTGATTACCAAGGACAAAGGAAAAGACTCCAATGTGACTTTGACATGGTTAACTTGAATGGAGAACAAGTGATATAAGAGAAAATCCAATATATAGAATCTAAATTTATAGAGCAGATTACTTTGCAGTGAACATTGACTTTATTTTTATAAAGATTGCTTTTGACTAACCAGCCATGTTGGTGTACTCAAAATATACTTTTTTTTTAAATTCCCTTTACACTTAATTTTTCAGGACTATGCTTACTGGGTAAAATAAAGCAGGCACATGTTGTTGATTATATCAAAGAAGGAAGAGATTTCAGACTATCTGCCAAATTATGTTGTAGTTGGTATGGAGGAAATAATTAAGCTGGGCCTTGTCACTACCGCCCATAGACTCACAATATGATAGAACTTAAAAGGGACCTTAGAGATAGGTATGTAAAGTACCTGCCACATTGCCAGTAATGGTAGATGAAGAAGCAGAAAAGAGAGAAGATGATGATGAGAAGGGAGAGAGATGATAGTGATGATGCTATAGTCATTTCTTCTGCTCCCATGTCACACTTCTGTAAGCCTTCAGAGAGAGAAAGTTGGTATCGCACACACGCATATATTGTCCGTGCTGCAAAACCTGAAGTTACACAGTGTTGTTTTTAATGATGAAACCAGAACTCAGATTTGGAATCTCAGCTCTGGAAGGGACTTTAAAGGTTATCCAGTCCAGCCTCCCTTTCTCCTAATGGTTTAATATCTTCAACAAGACGTTATCTTGCCTCTGCTTCCATACCCTCAATGATGGCAAATTCATACCTTTCCTTCCCAGGTATCCACTTTTGGATACCTCGGACTGCTGGAAAGTTCTTCCTAGTAATCCACTGAAGCCACCTACCTGTAGCTTCCACCCACTAGTCCTAGTTGTCTCCCTTGGGGTAATATTGAACAAGTAGAGCAAATCTCATCTTTCCCCTACATGAAAACCCTCCAGATATTTTCAAACAGCTCTCATTTTCAAACAGACTCTCTCCCCTGAGTCTTTTCTTCTCCTGGTTAAACTTCCCTAGTGTCTTAAACTCTCACTCTCCTTGTTGCTTTCCTTTAAATGAGATTGTGTATTTGTATCTCATTCAGAATATAGGACCTAGATTTGAACATAAAACTCTACCTCCAATATGTTCTGACTGGCAGAGAGTGGAGCACTGAGGACTGTCATCTCCCTTATACCAAATACTGACTGGAATAATAATGATTAGGATAGTGATGATGCCTTACTTATTTCATGACATTAGCTCCATATATGTCTGCCAGGAAATCTGATGTGGCACCACAGGAACCATTAAACTTCTTCCCTGTTCAAGAAGCATGAGCCAGAAGCATTCTAAAAAGCATCAGCTTCTCTTGTGCTCTGTATCATACCGGTAAGCCTCTGGAAATGGTAGACATTATACATAGTTGAAATCTGCAAGGACCACCTGTAGGACAAAGGGAGTCATGGCCTCTGCATTTTCATTAGCCATTCATTGCTAGCTGCCTTGCTTGTTAAAGGAAATTTTGGTGTTCTTTGGAGTTCTCTTTATGTCCATACACAGAGATGTGTATTATTAGTTGCTACAAAGCAAGCGAAGGGAAGGAAAACTGCCAAGGAGAGATCTGTTCCATCTTCATTGTTTTGCTACGTAGAGGAGACAGGATTTATTGCAGTCTTTGAGAAAGGGATTGCCTAGTTTGCTTCCCCTTCCCCCTTTTCTGATGGATCATCCCAGAGGAATATTACATCTCATCATACTTACCTCCTAATAAAGTAAAAGTAATTGAAGGAGAGCTGCAAGCAGGAAATCAGTTGAATCAGCTGAGATACACTAGGAATACTTGCTAATAAGAGAGAGTGGCTAATCAGTGGCACATCCCAGACCAGTCCTCCTGTCTGTGTCCTGCCTCCATGTGGCTTGTCCTCTATGACCACAGGGAGCAGATGTTCTGCTTCCAGCTTTTCCATTTTAATCTCTGTATGTATTGGCATAGGATTATAGTTTCTCTAACACTAAAATAGTTCTGTCCTTTATGGGTTTTCAGAAGTACATTTGGTGTATCTTTTTTTTTCTTTTCCAGTTTCCATTTCTGGGGAAACATTCCTCCTTCGCTGTTCCCTTCCTCCCTATCTCCTCACCCCACCCCTTCTCTCTTATCCGTATGTGCATGCAAGCTTACATTATTTCTTTTGTATTTTCCAAACTCTATGAATAAAACATGGTACCTATGGATATCTTATATTTGATCTAGTTTTACCTCTTTAAATCCCACACTATGCCTAATCTTATTCAATATCCAGATCAAGCTAATCCAGATCAGTGCTTCAGTTTTTACTATAGTAAAATGAGTAGAATATCCGCATTCATACATGGTTATAGTATTCCCTAAGCTGAGCTATTTTATGTTAGAAGTGTTTGTAGGTTTTCTTTTTGTCAGTTTTCTTGGGGGGTCAGAGGAAAGGTCAGGGGGAAGGTAGTTAAGAACATAGTTTGTGCTTAAATCCTTCTTTTCTACTGACTGTAACCTTTTAGAAAGTTGATCAACCTTTCTGTCATTTCCTCGTTAATAAAAAGGGGTAATGATTCCATGCTAAATGGTGAAGATTTGACAATATGGTGTCATAAAATACTTAACAACACAATATCTGGCACATAATAAACATTTAAGAATGGAACTGGGCACGATGACGTGTGCCTATTACCCTAGCTACTTGGGAGGCTAAGGTAGGAGGATCGCTTGAGCCCAGGAATTCACGCTAGGATTACACCACTGCGCTCCGCC
The DNA here is from genome assembly GCA_028533085.1 of Varecia variegata. Lineage (NCBI taxonomy): Eukaryota > Metazoa > Chordata > Mammalia > Primates > Lemuridae > Varecia > Varecia variegata. The sequence goes on from CM052444.1 coordinate 81,263,530, forward strand.
TGGGTGACAGAGCAAGACCCTGTCTCTTAAAAAAAAATTACAAAATGATAGTTATGTATTGTTAATAATTACTATTACTATTATTTATATACAAGTGATAATTTATAACTGAATTTTTTCTTAATATCTTAATATATGAAGAATTCTTTCTACTTTTCCTTGCTTCAAGGGGTGGCCTGTTATGATTATTTTACCACATTTTGAAAGGATACTTCCATAGCCTTGTAGATGTTTCTACTACATATTATCCTTTTTTTTTTTTTTT
>CM052444.1:81264294-81297677 GCA_028533085.1 Varecia variegata
TGTTCAAGAGATTGTTCTCTTAATGTTTCAGTTCTTTGAACATCCATTTTGAGAATTCAGGTTACTCTTCTTATTCCAGTCCCTTAGTGTCATTACTGTCTTTTGGAATAAATAGAGGTACTTTCACTTCCCCCAAGAAGATTGTACTACCATAATTTTTAAAGGTCCCAGTCAACAGTAAGAGGAAATCAAAGGAAAAAGAGGCAAAGTAGAAGTAATTCTAGCAGATATTCTGTAGTTAATTGAATTGTGAAGAGTAGAATGAATCCTCAGGGGCTAACTAGGAACAGGAAATTGTAATTTTGTTTTTGTTTTCGTTTTAAGAGTCAGGGTCTCGCTCTGTTGCCCAGGCTGGAGTGCAGTGGCACAATCATAGTTCACTGCAGCCTCTAACTCCTGGGATCAAGCAATCCTCCTGCCTCAGCCTCCTAAGTACCTAGATCCCATCTGCAAAAATATTTTTGTAGAGACAAGGTCTTGCTATGTTGCCCAGGCTAGTCTTGAACTCCTGGCCTCAAACAATCCTTTCTGCCTCAGCCTCCGAAAGTCCTGGGATTACAGGCGTCAGGCACCACACCCGGTTTATGGTTGTGTTTTTGTTGTTGTTGTTTTTGATAAGTACATTGTGCTACTTGGGGTCTGAGTTATCCTTGTGAGGGATGTAGTAAACAACAACTTTTTCTTTAATAATCCTTGTTATACATCTTGCACTTTTAAGGCCATTTTGTAATTTATTCTTTACAGCAACCCAATGAAGCAAGTAGCGTTGGGATTATTCCTCATTTACTAATATGAAAACTGAGGTTCAGTTCCCTTAAGTTATTTGTGTAAAGTCTTAAAGGGAAAATAATCTTTGATGGAAAATAGAAGTGAGATTCAAATCAAGATAAAATTTTAACTTCAAATTCAGCATTTTTTATTTTGTTCTTATTTTGGTTTTGCTCTGCTTTATCACCACTCAGAGTGTAGTGAAGGAAAGAATTAAAGTTCCTTTTTTAATTTTTAATTTTTATTTTTTGAGACAGAGTCTTGCTCTGTCGCCCAGGCTAGAGTGCCATGTTGTCAGCCTAGCTCACAGCAACCTCAGACTCCTCAAGTGATCCACCTGCCTCAGTCTCCTGAGTTGCTGGGACTACAGGCATGCCATGCCCAGCTAATTTTTTCTATTTTTATTAGAGATGGGGTCTTACTCTTGCTCAGGCTAGTCTTGAACTTCTGAGCTCAAGTGATCCTCCCACCTCTGCCTCCTCACACCTAGGATTACAGGTGTGAGCCACTGCGCCCGGCCAAGAATGAAAGTTCTTTAGGGAAACTGAGATACTCTTAAAGAATTGCTATAGTCTCATTTGTCCTGTGACTATGTGCTTGGGCTGCCATAATAAAATCCCACAAACTGAGTGACTTAAATAACAGAAATTTATATTCCTGAAAGTTCTGGATGCTGGAAGTCCAAGATCAAGTTGCCAGCAGGATTGGTTTCTGGTGAGGCTTCTCACCTTAGCTTACAGATGGCATCTCCTCTCTGTATCCTCACATGCCATTTTTCTCTGTGCCAAGAGAGAGTTATCTCTCAGGTATTTTCCTATTCTTTTTAAGGACAGCAGTCCTGTGATACTAGGGCCCCACCCTTACAACTTCATTTGACTGTAATTACCTGCTTAAATACCCTGTCTCCAAATACAGTCACATTGGGAATAAGGGCTTCAACATATGAGTTGTGGCAGAGGGGGGAATACAGTTGAGTCTATAACACCATATTAATGGGTTTTTAGTATCTTTTGATTTTCTGGCTTAACCTGGTTTGTTGGAAACTATATTTATATTTAGCATTTGCACGGGACACAATATCCTCTGTTGGATATTTGCAAATATCTGTATTCTTTATTTCTATGAATATAGAGGCTTAGTTAAATTAAACCTGTAGTACTCACTATATTGTATATTACTATTATATATTATTATGTAGTACTTACCTTTCAACTCTGAGATATTCTGATAGCAAAAAATTTGTATCTAAATGTCCTAATTTTCTTATAATGTAGCCTAATTTGTTAATAATTGCAGATCTCACTACTTTACAGGGTAATAAGTATTCATCTCCCGCCACCCCCTCTTTTTTACAGATGGAGAAATTAGCATACAAAGAAACTGACTTCTCAGAGGTCAGGGCAAGGTATTGGTGGATCCAGGGGTAAATCACAAACCTCTTAACTCCTTGACCAGTTTTTAGACCATTGACTATGCAGCCTAGTGGTAAGTATCTTTTTACCCTGTCCTGGAGGTAAGAGGGATTAATAGACCTAGCAAGGACTGAATTTAAGGAATTCTTCATTACTAATTAGATCATTCATTATCTTTTTCTTTATAGCTATGATGTCATTTTTGTCATTAGCATGAATTTTCTAGGTTGGAAGAGGAGATTTGAAGTTTTTTAAAAATACCTAAAAATATTTCTATAACAGTTTGGCCACATTAGAGGTTACTATTAGAAAGAAAACCCTGTGTGTCAGGCACATGCTAGACACTGTGTATTATTACTGTACTTAGGTGTCATTGAAACTATCATTTCTCGAAGGTATGAATTTTTGCCATTTTTTTGGTGACTGTTAATAGTAGTTGAATTTATTAGAAAAATATCTTACAAATTTTAAGGTTTAAATTCTAAATCAAATTTGAGTTTTATGGAAACCAAGAACCTTATCAAATATCTTTAAAGAAAATCTCTTTATGTTTAAGCATAGTTTTCTAGTTTATTATGTCTTATTCCATTTTTATCCCTTGCTTAGGACTTACTAAGGTGGAATGATTTGTCTTGTCTGAAATTAAGTCAAGCTTGCTTGTCTATTTGACACTAAAATTGTCATATTTTCTCTAAAACCTATTCTTCTACCTCTACATTTGTAATAGTTAGGGATCTTTTATTATAATTACTAGAGAGGTTGAACAATGAAGCCACATGAAAATAAAGGCTTGGTTGTTCTCATTAAAGCGAATAGACAACCTACAGAATGGGAGAAAATATTTGCATTCTGCGTATCTGATAAAGGGGTGTAGCAAGAATCTATATAGAACTTAAAATTAACAAGAAAAAAATCAAACAATCCCATCAATAAATGGGCAAAGGACATGAATAGAAACTTTTCAAAAGAAGAAAGAATAATGGCCAGTAAACATAAAAAAGTGCTCTGCTCAACATCTCTAATCATTGGAGAAATGCAAATCAAAACCACAATGAGGTATCACCTAACTTCAGTGAGAATGGCCTTTATCAAAAAGTCCCAAAACAACAAATGCTGGTGTAGATGTGGAGAGATGGGAACACTCTTACACTACTGGTGGGACTACAAATTAGTTCAACTTCTGTGGAAAGTAATTTGGAGATATCTCAAAGAGCTAAAAATAGAAATACCATTTGATCCAGCAGTCCCACTCTAGGCATCTACCTAAAGGAAAAAAAAGACATTCTATAATAAAGACATCTGCACTCAAATGTTTATGGCAGCACAATTCACAATTGCAAAGATGTGGAAACAACCCCAATGCCTGTCAATATGAGTGGATTAATAAAATATGGTATATCTATACTGTGGAATACTACTCAACTACAAAAAACAATGGTGATCTAGTACCTCTTGTATTATCCTGGATAGAGATTGAGCCCATCCTTCAAAGTGAGGTATTACAAGAGTGGAAAAACAAGCACCACATGTACTCGTCATCAAATTGGTACTAACTGATTAACACTAAGGTGCTCACATGTTAGTAATATTCATTGGGTGCTGGTCAGGTGGGAGGCGGGTGGGAGGGGTGGGTAAACACTCAACTAATGGATGAGGAGTGCACTGTATGGGGGAAGGGCACGCTTGTAGCCCTGGCTTGGGTGAGGCAAAGGCATTATATGTAACCAAACTGTTTGTACCCCCATAATATTCTGAAATAAAAAAAAAGAAAAGAAAGGGTGTAATGGGCCTCCAGAACCAAAATCCTATAGGCCATTGATATATTCTCTCCTCCATCCCCATTTCTGCTTCTCTCTACCCATTGGCTGCTTCTTGCTTATTGTAGATCTACTTTCACTATTATAGTATAAAATTTGGCCACTGATATTGACCACTTTTTTGTTTGTATATATTCATGGGGTACATGTGCAATTTTGCTACATTGATGTATTGCATTGTGCTAAAGTCAGGATCTTCAGTGCATCCATCACTGGAGCAATACACATTGTACCCACCAAGCAACCTCCCATCATCTACCCTTGCCCACCCCTCTGAGTCTCCATTGTCCATCATTCCACACTCTGCTTCCATGTGTATACATTATTCAGTTCCCACTTTTGAGTGAGAACATGCGGTATTTGTCTTTCTGTATCTGAGTTTCACTTAAGATAATGACCTCCAGTTCCATCCATGTTGCTGCAAAAGACATGATTTCATTCTTTTTTATAGCTGAATAGTATTCCATTGTGTGTATATACCACATTTTCTTTACCCAATCCTCTGTTGGATAAACCTATGTTGATTCCATATCTTTGCTATTGTGAATAGTGCTGTGGTAAACATAACAGTGCAGGTATCTTTTTGATATAATGATTTCTTTTCCTTTGGGTAGATATTGACCACTTTTTACTTATCATCATATTCCACTACATGCCTTGTGCCCCAGCCATACTGAAATGCAGTTGTCTAACATGGCACTGTCCGATAGAAATAACAGTGCAAACCATACATGTAGTTTAAAATTTTCTGGTAGCCACATTAAAAAAGGTAAAAAGAAATGGGAGATTAATTCAATAATAAATTTTATTTAATCTAGTATGTCTAAAATATTATTTTGACATGTAACCAATATAAAAATATTCTGCATAAATTATATTTACAATTTTATGAAAAAATCTTTGAAATCTGGTTTGTATTTTACACTTATATCACATCTCAGTTCAGATACTAAGTTTTATCAGAAATACTTGATCTGTATTTAGATTTCAAAAAATTTACAGTTGAAAAAGTATTGCAAATTCACCTACCTAGTTTTGTTCCAAACATACTTAAAAGTGTTCCCAGGAACTGTACTTTGTCAATTTAAAACATTTATTAATAAATGAATAAAAATTAAATATGCACTTCTTCAGTCACACTAGCTACATTTCAAGTGCTCAATGGCTACTTGTGGCTAGTGGCTACCATATTATACAGAGCAGCTCTAACTAATATAGTGCTTCGTGGCATTGTTTCTTTATATTATTCCCTCTCCATGGTATACTTTTCTTATTATCCCATTCCTAATCCCCAAGACTCCATTCAAATGTTTTCTTTTCCATAAAGTCTTAACTTTTCTTCCCACCCCCTTCCCAGGTAGAACTGGCTCCTCCCTCACCTCTTCCTACTGAACCCCCATACATACTTTTAACACAGCACCTATAATACTTCATCACACTTATATATCTTTCTCTCGCTTCTAGACTGAAGAGAGAATGCCTTGTTGTTTTTTAAATCCTCATTACCTAGCACAGGGCTGTAACTATGTGCAGTCAATAAATTTTTGTTTAAAGCATGAATGATTGTAATTTCAATATGGAACTAACAAAGGCGTTATAGGATTATTTTGAAAATAGTAAGTTGGAAATGGAGTTTAAATGTCAAATTGAACAAGATTTGAATAGGAAGCTATCTACTGCTCTTTAAACCTATGCCATTGCATTCATTCGTTCATTTTATTGACCTAGATATGTGAGATGCAAAGAAGAGTGAGACATTCATGCTGATAAATAATAATTAAGACATATACATGTGCTCAAACACAAATACACATACAGGTCATAGATATACTGTTACTATCTTAGCTCCCTGTAATATTGTTTGGTGCTTAGTGAAAGAGAATTCCAAGGTTGAACAGGATCTTAGAAGTTTGCCTAAATTCCCTTTCCAACCCATGAATTCTCTCTCAGCTTGGAAAAGTTTCAGCATCTTTGGTGATAAGTGGTCATTCAGCTTTTCCGCTTGTACATTTTGGGGCATGAATAACTAATCCTCCACAAGACAGTTCTCATTGCCAGAAAGCCTCTGACATCTACTTCCCTGCAGAGAATGTTTTTTCAAATGCCTCCAACCAAAAGACCACATTTTGTGAAATCCCTTGGTGAGCATTCCAGTAGAATATAAGCTAGAGCAGGGGTCTTTATCTGTTTTGTTCAGTGCCTAGAATAGTGACTGACAAATAGCAGATAATAATTATTTGTTGAATGAATGAATCTGCATAAGCAGGATTTAGGGAATTACTTCAATTCAGTTTTTTATTTGTGGATCTACTCCCTTTGTGGACTGTTATGTATCTTTCATTGCTTTTGCATGACCAGTTCTTCCCTTCCATGGCACTGCGAAAATTACTGGACCCCAGATTCCTCATCTGTAAATAGATATTGGTAATACCTGAGATGATTTTTATATATATATAGTTTTTGTATGTGGTAAAAGATAAGGGGATCTATTTACATTTTTCTGCATATGGGTATCCAGTTTTCCCAGCACTATTTATTGACGAGACTGTCCCTTCCCCTAAGGTATGCTCTTGGCACCTTTGTCAAAAATCAGTTGGCTGCAAATACATAGATTTATTTCTGGGTTCTCTATTCTGTTCCATTGGTCTACATCTCTGTTTTTATTCCAGTACCATGCTTTCTTGTTACTATACCTTTGTAGTATGTCTTGAAGTTAGATAGTGTGATGCCTCCAGCTTTGTTCTTTTTTTCTCAGATTGCTTTGGGTATTTGGGGTCTTTTATGGTTCCATATGAGTTTTAGGATTATTTTTTCTATTTCTGTGAAGAATGTCATTAGTATTTTGGCAGGGATTACATTGAATCTGTAGATCACTTCTGATAGTATGGTCATTTTCACAATATTAATTCTTCCAATCCATGAACATGGGATGTCTTCCCATTTTTTTGGTGTTCTCTTCAATTTCTGTAGTGTTCCTTGAAGAGATTTTTAACCTCCTTGGTTAAATTTATTCCTATTTTAATTTTTAATTTTTTAGAGCCATTGTAATTAGAATTGCTTTCTTGGTTTCTTTTTCCACTAGTGCATTGTTAGTATATAGAAAAGCTTCTGGTTTTTGTATGTTGATTTTTGTGTGCTGCAACTTTACTGAATTAGTTTATCAATTCTAAGAGTTTCTTGGTGGAGCTTTTAGAGTTTTCTATTTATGAGATCATGTCATCTGCAAACAGGAACAATTTGACTTCCTCCATTCCAATTTGGATGCCCTTTATTTCTTTCTCTTACTTAATTACTCTGGCTAGGACTTTAGAAGTACCATGTTGAATAAAAGTGATGAAAATGGATGTCCTTTTATTGTTCTAGATCTTAAAGGAAAAGCTTTCAACTTTTCCCTGTTCAGTATGATGTTGGTTTGTCATATATGATGGTCTTTATTGTGTTGAGGTACATTCCTTTTATACCTAATTTGTTTGGAATTTTTATCATGAAGGGATATTGAGTTTTGTCAAAGCTTTTTCTGCTTCTGTTGAGATCATCGTATGGTTTTTGTCCTTCGTTATGTTGACATGATGTTTACTGACAAATTATGTTTATTGCTTTGTGTATGTTGAACCATCTTTGCATCCCTAGGTAAATACCACTTGATCATGGTTAATGATCCTTTTAATGTACTATTGAATACAGTTTGCTAATATTTTGTTGAGGATTTTTGCATTTATGTTCATAAGGCATGCTGGCCTATAGTTTTCTTTTGTGTGTGTGTCCTTGTCTGGTTTTGGTATCAGGTAATGCTGGCCTTATAGAATGAGTTTGGAAGAATTCCCTTCTCTTTGATTTTTTAGAGGAGTTTGAGAAGGATTGGTGTTTGTTCTTTAAATGTTTGGTAGAATTCAGCTGGGTCTTGGGATTTTCTTTTATGGGAGACTTTTAACTACAGATTCAGTCTTGTTTCTTTTTTCTTATAATTGGTCTGTTCGGATTCTCTACTTCTTCTTGGTTCAATCTTGGCAATTTGTATGTGTCCAGAAATTTCTCCATTTCTGCTCGGTTTTCTAATTCATTGGTTTATAGTTCATTACAGTCTCTAATGACCCTTTGTATTTTTATGGTATCAGTTGTAATGTCTCCTTTTTCACTTCTGATTTTATTTATTTGGGTCTTTTCTCTTTATTCTTGACTAGTTTAATGGCTTCTCAATTTTATTTATCTTTTCAAAAAACCAACTTTTCATCTTTTCATTTTGTTGTTCTTTTGTATTTTTTTACTCTTAATTTTGTTTGTTTCTACTCTGATCTTTATTATTTCTTTCCTTCTGCTAATTTTGGGTTTGGTTTATTCTTGCTTTTTTATTTCCTTGAGATGCATAGTTAGGTTGCTTATTTGAAATCTTTCTACTTTTTTGATGTAGATCTTTATTGCTATAAACTGTCCTCCTAATACTGTTTTTGCTGTATCCCGTAGGTTTTGGTATATTGTGTTTCTGTTTTCATTTGTTTCAAGACTTTTTTTTTTTATTTCCTTCTTAACTTCTTCACTGACCCAGTCCTTGTTCAGGAACATGTTTAATTTCCATGTATTTCTACAATTTCTAAAGTTCCTCTTGTTACTGATGTCTGTTTTTACTCCATTGTGGTCAGAAATGATACTTGATGGGATTTCAATTCTTTTAAATTTGTTTTGTGGCCAAACTTGTTCTAACCTAGAAAATGTTCCATGTGTTGATGAAAAGAATGTATATTCTACAGCTACTAGAGGTCAGTAAAATTACTGTCACCTAGCTGGCACTGTGATGGCATCTCATCCCACAGTTCTGTCAAGACAGATGATTCCAAAAAATGGGGAACATGCTAAGACTAGTGAATCCATGAGCATAAGCCCATTGCCACACTTCTTTGTGCAGTGACTTGGCCAGAAGCAATGCTGTGTGGAATACCATAATGGTGGATAAGGCAGTGTACAAATCTAAAGATGATAGTTTGGGCAAAAGCATTGCATGCAGGAAAGGCAAATCCTTATCCAGAGTAAAAGTCTATTCAGGTAAGGACAAAATGCTTCTCTTTACATGAAGGAAGTGGTCCAGTGTTATCAACCTGCCACCACTGTGTAGCTGACTGATTACCCTGGGGGATGGTGCCATATCAGGGACTCAATATTAGTCTCTGCTGATGGCAGATTGGGCACTCACCACTGGCCATACCTAGGTTGGCCTTGGTGAGGGGAAGCCCATGCTGCTGAGCTTATGCATAACTTCCCTTCAACTAGGTGACAGAGGTGCCATTTACTGGGGAAGACAAAAAGAGGAACAGGGTGGCATTCTGGTTTTGCACTGTTAAATTTTTTTGTTTATTTGTTTGTTTGATTGATTTTTAGAGACAGGGTCTCACTTTGTCACCCAGTCTGGAGTGCAATGGCGTGATCATAGGTCACTGCAGCCTTGAACTCTCAGGCTTAAGCAATCATCCCTCCTCAGTCTCCTGAGTAGCTGGCACTATAGGTACATGCTACCACACCTGGCTAATTTTTTTATTTTTTTGTAGAAACAGGGTCTCACTATGTTGCTCAGGCCTGTCTTGAACTCCTGGCCTCAAATGATCCTCCTGCCTCAGCCTCTCAAAGTGCTGGGATTGCAGACATGAGCCACTGTGCTCAGCCACCTGTTAAGTTTTTAATATCTGGTTGATAACCATGTAGAGATGGCCTATAAGTAGTTGTATATGTAAGCATGAAATTCTAAGAGGCTAGTGCTAGAAATGTGAATTTGGGAGTGATCTCAATGGAATGGTGAGCAAAAAGACCCTTTTTGAATGAAGAATAAATGTGAGACAGAAGGCAGTAACTGTCGACAACTCTTTTAAGTTTTTCTGTGAAGGAGAGGCAGAGAAATGAAAAAATATAATAGGATGGATATGTGTGTGATTAAGAGAAGGGTGTGGTGATGTTTGTTTTGTTTTGTTTTTGATAGGAGTTAATGGAACAGTAAGAATGTCATTACAAATGGTCTATTAGAAAGAGGATACCTGATAGCAGGGTCAGCAACAAGGCAGAATAGGAAGTTCCTGACTCTCCTTCTACCAGTGGACACACCAAATAAACATCTATTTACAGACAAGTTACCTCTGGCTTTTGATAAAAACAGAGACACTTCATTCACAGTAACAGGAGAGAAATCCAGAAAGAATGATGAAAGAGTAGATTAATTCATTCACCAAACATTAACTGAGCACCTGCTACTCTATTACATACTGGAGATTCACCACTAAACAAGATCAAGTCTCTGTCTTCATTAAATTAGTGGAAGAGTTCTACCCTTATTCCTGTTTTCTCAGTGAATCCTGAATTAAAGTCATCCCCTAAGAGTGAAGTTGGGGGAGAGAATATTTGGAGTTTGAGGAGAGAGAAAAAGATATGAAACTTTTTTTAGAAAGTGAAAAAGTAAACAGTGGGGAAATATGGAATGATTTCTAGGCGGTGTAAAGTGGCATTTGAGAATTACGGCCATGAGTTTAAAGTGAGACCAATAAGCTTGCATTTGTTTTTCTTCAGCAGTATTGAGCTGCTGGGTTAGGCACAATGAAGGTTGATAAGTGGCTTTAATCAGAGTTAGGATCGAAGCTTTACTAGGGTAAGTTTGACAAAAAAGAGATGGGAGGGAGTTAAGAGTGTTTGCCAGGCAATGATTTTAATGAGGGACCATGGAATCTGAGCTGGGCAAGAAGATAAGTGAAGACACGCTAGGTGATTGATGGTGAGAAAGTGGTATGGTCAGTAGATGAATCTAAATTTTCAAACAAGGAAAATAATGTTCCCATTATATGAATAATGTATCCTTTCTATAAAAAATTTGAAAATATACAAGACTAGAAAGTAGAAAGGGAGGAAAACCAAGTACCACCACCCAAAGATAACCAATCATTTATATTTGCTGTGTTTACTTCCATTTCCTTTCTAGTGATAATTTTTGGGGGTTGTATTAGTTTGCTAGGGCTGCCATAACAAATACCACAGACTGGTTCCTTAAACAACAGAAATTTATTAACTTACAGTTCTGAGGATAGCAAGTCCAAGGTCAAGTTGTTGGCAGGGTTTGTTTTTTTTTTCTGAGGCCTCTCTCCTTGACATATAGATGACCATCTTCTCCATCTATCTTTACATCATCTTTTCTTTGTACCTATCTAGCTCCAAATTTTCTCTTCTTACAAGAACACCAGTCATACAGGGTTAGGGACCACCTTAATGACCCCATTTAACTTAATTACTTCTTTAAAGGCCCTTTCTCCAAATACAGTCACATTCTGATGTACTGGGGAATGGGGACTTCAACATTAAGTTTTGGAAGGCACAGTGCAGTCCATAACAGGGGTGCTATTTGTTTTTAGTTTTTTTACATAATTGTGATCATTCTATAAATGTAATTTTTGTTCCCATATTTTACCTGATAATGTCATAACTTAAACATTTTCCCATTTGTTCTTTAGCCTTGGTAAAATTTAAAGAACTGCAAAATACTTTGTCAAGTGATTGAATTGCTGAATCATAGTCAGTCTTTGTTTTGAGCATTTAGATATTCCCTCCCCCCTTTTTTTGTTATTGTAAACAATGCTAAAGCTTTTAAAATAAAACCTTTTTTCTGTATTTTAGATTATTTCCTTAGAATAGAATCTCAGAAGTGGATTACTCTATTCAAAAAATTATCGATACATACTGCCAAATTGGAGAAATATTGAATCATTTGTTTTCTTTCCACGTGACTATTTTCTCTCCTCCTGCAGTGATAGACTGGAATGATGTCAGAAAACATAAATACGGTCACCTGTCAGAGTCAACATCCCAATATCAAGGTAAGGAAAAAAACCTCTATTTAGCATGGGAAAATTTTATTTGACATCTCTTATCATAAAACCTTTGTTCTTGGAGGTCTGTTTACAAATAACTCACTGGTTAAATCAAAAGCAAATATTGTAGTTTATAAAGTTTATCTATCAAAAGTAATATTCTTTGTTTTGAGCTGGAAATTAGGAAACCTAGATTCTGAGTATACTTAATCCCAAATTACCTTCATAGTTTTAGGCACACTTGCTTAGCCTCTCTGTTTTTCCATCATTTTTACAAGTTTAGTCTTGGGAATAAGGTAAAATTGGGTGGTGTACTTCCACAACTACTACTGAGAAACTCTTTGAAGATAAGATAATTGGACTAGAAAAATGCTCAAGCCCCTATTTTACCACAGAATTTCACCTTCTATCATTTTGGTATGTTTGTCATGATGACTTATGCTGTAACATTTTTTTCTTTAATAGAAGCTGCTGACATCCTGGAGCTAGGTAAGATATTAAATATTTTTCTTGGGTTTCTGTTAAATGAGGAGAATTACTAAACTAGAAATTAGATTGGAACTAGTTTTAATCAACTAGGAAAAGAATTCCATGTGTCTCTGTCTGATAAATCAGTGAATCCTGTGCTCTTGTCTGCGTAATCGGCCCATGTAATTCATCTCAGCTGTCACGTAAAGTCCTGCTTATCAGAAGGCCACAGACCAGGCTAACAAAAAGCGAGGGGAGGTGGTTAACTACATAGAGTACAGGAAGGAAAAGGAACAGCACTCAAGTGGAAGTAACTTTTAGTTTACTGAATCCAGAACTAAAATAAACCCACACTTTCCATAAATGAGTGTTTGGTGGGATTGTCCCAAAAGAAGTTACTCATAAGATAAATTGAACTAAAATTAAACCTACTTTCTTAACTAAATAAAAACCAAAATATTAAAATATTATCAGTAACAAGTCAGACTGATAATACATTTTGTTTTCCTCCCTGCTTGGTGTACTTCAGGACTAAGATTTGAGGAATAAAACTAGTACTAATATTTCTCAGTGAGCTTTCAGGGTTCCTATGTAAACATCATTCATAACATCTTAGAGTCCTTTAAAATCCTTCTGCGTGTTACATAAATAGTGATATCTTGATACCTTTGTCAATTTTTAAGTATTAATATTTTTATAGATTTAGTTATAGCAACTTTATATGTGTTCAGCTCTTATTATCATTGTCTATTTGCCTACTCTTGCCTTTTCTTCCTATAACATATTACTTTCCATTGCCCACTGACACAGAAGATAACATAAAGTTGTAGAATGCTAGATTAGGAGTCAGAACTCCTAGGTTTTGTGAGAGCCAATTCTGCCACATAATAACTTTGTGACTCTGATCCTTAGTTTTCTTATTTGTAAAATGGGGATAATAATCCCATTCTGCCTACTTCACAGGGTTGTAAAGAAGATTACATGAGCTAATGGATGTGAAAACATCTTAAAAACTCTCAAATACTTTTCAACTTTGGAGGATTATTATGATTTTCATTCTGTTCAGCGGCTATACTCAGACTTTACTCTAAGTCAAATCTTCTGACATTCTTTGAAGTGAAGCATTCTATGAATGTGAGCTGAAGAAATGAATGAAATGAAATAATGCAGGTAAAGATGCCTGGCACTTGGTAAATGATAGTTATTTTTTATGATTCCTTAAAACTTTCCTCAAGCTTTCTAAGGTGCTGGTATGTGGTAGAAGTATGGACATAGGAGTCAGACAGGCCTTGGTTCAAATTCCTGTTCCCCACTTAACAGTTTTGTGACTTCAGGCAAATTACTTAATCTTTCTGAGCCTATTTCCTCATCTTTAAAATGGGAATAAAACCTATTTTGCAGGTTGTAATGAACATGGAAGATATCGAATATAGTCTGGCACAGTTTAGGCAAATGGAAGACATTCAGTGGTAGCTGCTCCTGTTTTTGGTTTTGTTGCTAATATGAGTGATAATAACAGTTGTAGTTCAATGACAAATTAAGGCATATTGTAAACAACCTAATTGTTGACACACAGTTGTAAAACATGGATACTCAATTTAACATAAAGTATATCAGTTACTAAATGATGTTAAAATTTGAAAGCATATTTTTCCTTGTGAGAGTATTGGTCACACAGTCATATCCTTTGATATAAGTTAATCCTGCATATTTCATTTTTCCCATCAATCATAGGGAGCAGCCCCAAATATCAAACTGAAATGAAATTCAGTACATCTGTAGAATCTCAGAATTGGAAAAGACCTTAAAATAATCTACCCTAGCCCAGCATTTCAAAATTTGACATTTTGAATTTCTTATAAAATATCTTGTCTTGGACTCCTCCAGTTGTTGAGGACTTAAAACCTCCTCAGGTGACTTTAGACAGATATTTTTTGGGCCAAAATTTGTTTCTTTGTGATTTCTATTAGTTATACTTCTAACTTTTAGGGACAGATGGAACAGGTTTAGCCTACTTTTTATTCATTGGCCTCTGGTTTTTAGAAGCAGCTCTAGGGACTGCCTTTTCACTTGCTGCTCTGTCACTTTCCTAGTTCAAGTTAACATCACCTCACACCTAGATTACTATAACAGCCTCCTAACTAGTCTTCCTAGCTCCAGCCTTATCCTCCCACCCCCCACAATGATTCTACTACAAAACCTTCAATTCTTCCTCTTCTCAATAACATGGTACATGAGGCTCTCTGATGCCTGAACGCTGCCTTTATCTACAACCTCTTTTCTAAACTACTTTTTTAAACTCCACCCTGCAGCCTTACCAGAAGATCCAGCTTTTAGAACTGTTTTTTCTCACTTCTAAGCCTTTGTACGTGTTTTTATTTCTGTCTGAAACAAAGAAAAGAGTCTTTCTCTTTGACTCTTGCTTATCCTTTTACACTTTAGCTTAGAAGCTGAAAGGCTACTTCCTTTCGGGAAGCCTTCTGCAAGCCCTCTAGGTGTCCCTATAGTACCCTCTGTCTTTCCAAATGTAACGGTTAGCACAGTATCTTATAGTTGACTCTTTTAGTCTCTGTCCCTAGCTAGACTGAAGCTCCGCAAGGTCATGGATAATATTTTGATCATGGTCGCATCTCCAGCACCCAGCACAACCTTTTGATGGACAGTATATATTTGGTGGATGGATGGATGAGGAATGGCTCTGAGACTTTGCTCTTACTCATGCTAATTGTTCATTTTTCCTTCAGCTGGTCCTCAGGTGACATAGTTTTGGGTCTATTAACCACTAGATCACCATTTAGGCTCTGGCTTGTTCTTTCTGTCAAAGTGTAGCTCCCGGAACTATATCCTAGGTGTGATTTACTACTAGTCCAGGAAAGAAAGAGTAGGATTATTACTTGTGCTTCTTTTCATTCACTCAAAAACATTTATTGAGCCTCTATTAAATTTCATGTAGTGTGGTAAACAGTGAATATACAAAAATGAATAAAGCCCCTATCCATAAAGAACTTACATAAATAATTGTGGTGATAAGATGTGATGAGTATAAAAACAAAAGTGTAAACAGGGTGTTATAGGACATAGGGAAATGGTAGAATTTGTTCTAGGGAAACAGGAAAAGTCAGATGGCTTTGCAGAGAAAGTAGCATTTTGGCTGAGCTTTAGTCACTGAGTAGGAATAATAACATGTGCAAAGGTAGGAGCCAAGAAAGCCATAAGTTTGTTTTAGGAATGTCTAGGGTCCTTTATAGCTTGAATATTGTTATCCTGTATCTGTGAAACCTCACAGATCCAAACCCTTCTCATTTTGGGATACCTTCCTGGACCCTCCTAAAAGTCTTTGATTTCTTCTGCCTTACTTATCCTCTCTTTCTGTTACCTAAAGTCTGTGTCCTTTCAGAGATACCTGTGGTATAGTGAAAAGAACACTGGACCTGCTCTGGATGCTTTATTTCTATTAAATAAAAATACCTCTAGTGACTTTTCCTTAACCTACCAAAAACTCTTAGAATCTGCATGAAAACAAAAGAATATCTCAGCAGAAAAATGGCAAAAATAAAATACAAACTGGCTGATAAGCCTAAAAAGATCTTTAACTTTATTAGTAATCAAAGAATTGCAAATAAAAGTATAACAATATTTCATTTTTTTACTAATAAGGTTTATTAAAATTATAGAGATTGTTAAAACACAATTTTAGCAAAGATGTGGGAAATATTCTCTTGCAATTTTGGTAGGAACAAAAATTGGCATAATCTTTCTAGAGGATATTTTGGTAATATATATTGTATCAGAATCTAAAATATGCATGTTCTATGTCCATTAATCTCACTCTTTGGGATTTGTACTAAGGAGATAATCTTAAAAATGTTCAAAGTTGTATGTACAAAGATACTCATCAAAAAATTAGAAAACACTTAAATGACAAATATTGCTAAGTTATATAAATTTTGGTATATATAAACAGTGGAACAGTAATAGTGGAGTAGGATTTCAGATCTAAAGACTTTGATTATTTATATTGCTCTTAGGAATTTGGTTTCACATTTAGGTTGAACAAAGTAGAGTTCTTATAAAGGAATATGACCAAAGCAATAGCTAGGCATGAGTAGTCAGCATGTCAGATTAGGAACAGCTGATGGATTTGGGACATATTTGGGAAGAGAATAGATATAGTATATCTAGAACCGATGGAGGTTAAAAGAAAGCAGACATTGGCTTACTATAAAGATTAGTCTATCCATTTGCACTGTTGAATGATAGCCAAATAGTGAGTGTCCCATGATTGGAAGTATTTAAGCAGAGGTTGGAGGAACCATTCAGGTCTCAACTTCTCTATCACCTTATCAAGATAACCTTTCTTGACTATCCTGCCTAAAATAGCACACACACCTTCTTTCCCTCTTTCCTTGATTTATTTTTTTCTTTATTTGAAAAGAGCCAGGAATTATATAATTATTTATCTGTTGTCTCTGTTATCCTCTGGATGAACTGATATTTATTTATTTATTATCTCTCTTCCCCCTTAGAATGTAAGCTCCATGTGGACAGAGACTTTGACTGTATTATTGTTTGCTATATATTACCAGTGCCTAGAACCAGGCTTGGCATATAGTAGATGTTCAATAAATATTTGCCAAATGAGTATATATTAGAGAAGGGGATTCATTCATTCAACTAGGGAACCTCTTGTGCTTTACATTTTATGGACCTTTTAATTTTTTAAAGGTACTTTTAGGCCATTTGTAAGTCCCTTCAGGGCAGGGATCGTTTTTTCCTAATAATAAATGCAACTATCATGTGATGTGCATAGGGTTTATAAAACATTTTCGTAAGCATTATTAAGCAATATAAATGAGATGGCTGGCTTTTTCTCATCTGTAAAGTCTCAGCTCTAGTATTTCCTCTGTAGAGTTTCTGTCCATAACTTTACTAAGATATCACATCACCTCATTTTATTCCTTTTAAGTACTTATCACTTATTACCTTGTTTATTTATTTGTTTATGTGTTGTGTCTCATCATACACCAGAATGTAAATTCCATGAGGACAGGGACCCCCTGTCATTACTGCATGGCACATAAAGGATACTAAATAGGCCAGGCGCAGTGGCTCACGCCTGTAATCCTAGCACTTTGGGAGGCCGAGGCAGGTGGATCGCTTGAGGTCAGGAGTTCAAGACCAGCCCGAGCAAGAGCAAGACCCCGTCTCTACTAAAAATAGAAAGAAATTATCTGGCCAACTAAAATATATATAGAAAAAATTAGCTGGGCATGGTGGCGCATGCCTGTAGTCCCAGCTACTCGGGAGGCTGAGGCAGTAGGATCGTTTAAGCCCAGGAGTTTGACGTTGCTGTGAGCTAGGCTGACGCCACGGCACTCACTCTAGCCCGGACAACAAAGCGAGACTCTGTCTCAAAAAAAAAAAAAAAAAGGATACTAAATAAACATCTGTTGAATGAATATTTGAAAACATTCAAATTATAATGTTTGAATGTTTTGAATGATAATGTTTAATTGAAAACACTCAAATTATATATGTTTAAATTATAAAACATTATACCTATATTAGTTATTAATATTAATCTTCACAGTAATCTCTGACCGCAGGTATGAACTAGATTTCCCTGTTCTACATTCTCAAGGCAACATGTACTACCTCATTAACTTAAATTTGTCATAATTGTAACAGATTATTTGTTATTTAATATCTCCGCTTATTGCTAGGCTGAAAGTGCCATTAACTTAGGAACCATGTCTGTCTTATTACCCTAATATTTAACACAGTTCTTCTTACCTGGAAGGAATTTAAATATTTCTTGAATGAAGAATGTATGTATAATCTTGTGATATAGGTATTATCTCCATCTTTTAGATGAATAAACTGAGGCTTGGAAGAATTAAGTAATTTACCCAAGATAGTTAGCTATAGAAACAAGACATTTACCAGCATCTTTTGATTACCAATGTTACATTCTTTCAGCTACCCTGTTAGTTTCTAGACACAGGTGTTAATCAGAATTACCTAGGGAGTCTTCAAAAATACATATTCTCAGGCCACACTTGGAGCCTACTCAGTGAGAACTTCTGAAAGTGGGACCCAGAACTCTCTTTAAAGAAATGAGAAAAACTGAGTATCATTTGTGAATCAATGATTTATACCAAGGGCTTGGCAAACCCTCTGCCTATTTGTGTAAATAAGGTTTTAGTGGAACACAGCCTTGCTTATTAATTTACATATTGTCTATGGCTGCTTTCACACTACAATGGCAGAGTTGAGTAACTATAATTAGACTATATGGCCCACAAAGCATAAAATTTTTATTATCTTGTCCTTTACAGAAAGTTTGCCAACTTCTGATCTATACCTTGCTGCCTGTCCTATTTTTTTTGTGGTTATTTTAGCTCTTGGAGATGTGGTAGACATATGATGTCTGGCTTCATCATGGGCATTATAGTAGGTGTTCATGTATTCTTAGTGAGTCAATAAAAATTACCTTATTTTGCAATTTACCTGATAATAAGAGACTAAGTCTTAAATAGCCCAAGCAGTCACATAAAAGGAAAATACTAATCTAGGCATGATTCAAGCCAGTCAGCCACCACAGTGAGGTAGACTGCTTTAAACAAAGAGATTCCTTTTCATTCATTTAGTAATAGGGTGTTTCCTACGTGGAAGGTCTGAGGTTTCTGTCCCGTGTACATTACAGCATAGGAATTGATTACCATAGTTGATATGTATAATAGAGAACTGTAATTTATACCCTAATTATTATGGTACCCCTGATGCTGCCATAATTCTTAAAACCAAATTCTCTTGGGTGCTTTTGATCAGAACTCAAACTAGTACAAGCAATTACTCAGGACTGACCAAACCTCTAGACCTGTGCTGCCTGATAAAATAGCTGTTAGCCACATGTAGGTATTTAAATTTAAAATAATTAAAATTAAATAAAATTCAAAACTTTGTTCCTTTCCCTAGCCACATTTCAAGTGTTCAGTAGTTACATGTAACTATGTATTTGTGGCTGCCTTATTGGATAGCACAGATAACAGAACATTTCAGTCAACACAAAGTTTTATTGGACAATGCTACTCTAGATGCTAGAGTTTAAGATTTTTCAGTCCAGTGAAATCCAAGACTTACTGTATGATTTAATATTTCATTTGTGAGGATGGAACAGTAATTTTTAATGTTTTCTCTTTCTGACAGCAAACAGTGATGAAATGTATTCAGTCCTTGCTTTAGGGCACTCTCAGCCAGAAGCAAAATCTTCATTAAATTCTGATAACCTCTTTAAATCTTGACTTCAGGAAATATTCTCACTTATCCTAGGGACTAAGTCATGATTATTAATTATCAGCCGGTTCATAAAATGGTTCAGAACTGACTGATTTCTGGCCAAATCTATTAGGCTTAGTTAAGGATGGTGGGAAAGGAGCCAGTTCTAAAACAGAAGCTATAAAGTCAATAGAGTGTAAAGTCTTGGCATCATCTTTGGAGTGATTTAGATTTCATCATTCAGTGACTCATTTTTATTCCCAGCATCTAGTGCTTTTTGCATGGCCCAAAGGGGCCCTGTGCTGCTCCACTACAGAGGAAACTTCAAGAAATGCTGGTTTGCTACAGTGTTTTAGCTTGTGAGATTCTCTGGGACCTTCCCTGCTCCACCATGGGGTCACCTCTAGGTGGGTATTAGGGGGAGATTGGTAATTCCTTTAATCTTTAAATAAAAAACTTGATAATCTTTTGTGAGCCAATAAGATCTGTATTTAATAGCCTGTCCCTTAAAATGTTTTCCCTGGCCCCAGCATAGTGTCACCTTAAAGATTTTTTCTCTAGCATGGTATTCTTCAAACTTTGAGAGGCTCTAAGACCACTTCAAGAGGCTAAAAGATTCTGTACACTCCCCAACTTGTTCTTATTTACTATCATCAGAAATGCTTCCCAGGTTCTACTTTTCTCTAAATTACCAGGTCTTTGTCATTTACACCTCAGAGCAATGTACCTGTGGCTAGGATAGGACTGGGGTAGGGGAAAGTGAGAAAGATCCAGTTTTTAGAGTGAGGATTCAAGTATAATCTCACTCATCTGGCTCCTCCCCACCCCTGCCTCAATCCTCTCACCTCATGTCTCTAGATAGCCTTTTCTTCATTCTTCCTGAGCTGAAATGGTGGGATCTAACCATATTGGGTGTTAAAAGCTGTCACTTAATGGCAATAAGGGACCTCTCCAGGAGTTAGGTTATTCAAAAGGAATCTCCCCACCCACTTTCTACCTCTTCTGTTTTCATGAGCTTCCTGGCCACTTCTTTGAGATACTGGTATATCTTGGTCTGGCATTTTAGATCACTTTCAGAACTAACATGAAAAACATCTCAGGTCATCTTTCAGACCATGATTTTAAAATATTAATATAAATTATCCACTCAGGTCACCTAGATTCTTCCCTGTAATACTCCTTTAGCCCAAACAGGAAAAAAATAAGTTTTCTTATGCTCAGAACTAGTCTGCAGATGGCTTAATGTTTAGCGTAGATTATATCCCAAAAGCACTTTTTTAGGAAGTTGACTGTGATAGAGATTTCTATTTCCTTTACAGGTCATTTTACCTGGGACAAATACCTAAAAGAAACATGTTCAGTCCCAGCGCCTGTCCATTGCTTCAAGCAGGTAATTGATTCTCAACATCTTTAGTAGGTGGGAGACAAGGAGTTTTTTTTTTTCTGGTTCTTAGAAAATCAAAACATGAGGTGGGAGCCCTTGAGCTTCTCACTTGAGGGCCCCAGAATAAAATTCCATGGGAAGAACACAATTCAAGGAGTAAAATTTGGTCACTATGAATTTTGGCAACAGACATTCTTCCCAGCTTCATCCCAAGTAACACCCTTTCCTCTTTCTTTACCTCCTTGAGGATATTCTGTGTTACTGAAAACAATTGCTGATTTTTACTGTAGCTCTTAATTCAGACAGAAGAAAAGAGTTATAGCCCATAGAAGTTCTTGAAAGTGGAGGAATATTCCTTTCTCTATACTCAACAATCCTGTCACAATCTTAACCTTTCTATAAGAATGTTGTCACTGATCCCCATTGGGGAGCATTTTAAGAGATCATCAGAGGTCATCCAGAGCTTCCCATGAGGATTAAATGCCCCAGATAATACACAGATAATGTTGACTGTATCAGTATACGATGAGGCTGGTAAACAGAAGCATAATGCTGCTAAACGGAGCTAAACATTAGGAAGTTGTTTACATCTCTTTTCCTTTAGTACTTAATGGTTATTTTCTCAGACTGTCGTTTCATTTTGAGTTTGAATTTTGTCAACTTTCTAAGTAAAAATACAAATTTAGGACTTCTCATTTGAAATAATAGGGACTGAATTCATACTTCTACCTGAAACAATTTTCTAAAAGACATAATATGTTAAACAGTGATTTTTAAGTCACTGAAGATCGAGCAATCAATAAGTGATCTCTGAGAGATGGAAAAGAAATGAGTTGTCCCCTGTAATTTCCCAGCTTATTGCCCTAAGACAGTTCCCAGACCATGGACCAAGGAGAGAACCCAGATTGAGCCCAGCAGACTCCCTAATTTGAGGGATGGAACTGAGAGTCCAGGTAAACAAAGGTGGCTAGAATTTTCAGGACAAATTATCAGAGAGGAGAGAGCTGCACAGAAGGAAAACCACAGAAATCTGCGGAGGGTCCCCTTCAAGTATTCAGGAAAGTATTACTGTTTTGTAAATGCATATGAGGAAACTACCTAAGGCCAAAGGAAAAACCATCTGAAAGGATTCAAAGGAATAGACCCTGGCACTCACACAGTGCCAGGAATAGTTCCTGATCTCACCAGCTAGACTGGAAAATCTCATAATTCATTGGGCATTGGATAGAATACTCAGGACAGTCTTGCTCAGTAGTATGAAATAATTAGCCTGAATCTGAACACTGCTTCAGACTGGCTGAGAGTAAAACTCACAAGGATCAGACTGTTTCCAAGTAACTTAACTGCATCTGGGAACAAAACACAAGATTTATAGGAGTGCAAGAATACCCAGTACCCAACAGGTAAAATTCACCATGTTTGGCTTCCAAAGATTAACAGGCACATAAAAAGGCAGGAAAATGCAAACAATAATGAAGACAATCAGTTGATTGAAACCAACTCAGAACCTACATGGATCATAGAATAGCAGACAGGCACACTAAAATAATTATTTTAATTTTATTCAGTATGTTCAAAAGTTAAGCAGAGACTTGGAAGATATAAAAAGACTCTCATTAGACTACCATGTGTAAAATGAAAAATCCACTGGATGGGATTAATGGCAGAGGAAGAGATTAGTAAACTTGAAGACATAGCAACAGAAACTATTCAAAATGAGATACAAAGAGAAAAAAGAATTTAGAAAAAATGAAAAGAGCACCAATGAACTGTAGGGATAGCTTCAAGTGGCCAAATAGACATGTAATTGGAAAGAAAAAAGAGATGGGAGACAGAAGAAATAATGGCTAAAAATTTTCCAAAATTAAGGAAAACCATAAGCCCATAGATTCAAGAAGCTCAATGAATTCCAATAATAAGAAACAAGAAGAAAACTATTCTAAGGCATATCATAATCAAATAGAACAAAACCATTGATATAGAGAAAACTTAAAAGCAGCTAGAGAAAAAAGACACTTTACATACAGGGTAACTAAGATAAGAATGATATATTTCTTGTCAGAAACAGTACAAACAAGAACAAAGTTGAGCAACATCTTTAAAGCACTAAAAGAAAAAAAAAACTTGTCAACCAAGAATACTGTATCCAGCAAAAATATATTTTAAAAATAAAGGTGAAATAAAGATATTTTCAAATATACAAAAGCTGGCCAGGCGTGGTGGCTCACGCTTGTAATCCTAGAACTCTGGGAGGCTGAAGCAGGAGGATTGCTTGAGCTCAGGGGTTCAAGACCAGCCTGAGCAAGAGTGAGATCCCGTCTCTATTAAAAATAGAAAAATTAGCCAGGTGTGGTTGTGCATGCCTGTAGTCCCAGCTATTCAGGAGGCTGAGGCAGTAAGATTGCTTGAGCCCAGGAGTTTGAGGTTGCTGTGAGCTAGGCTGACACCATGGAACTCTAGCCTGGGCAACAGAGTGAGACTCTGTCTCAAAACAAAAAAAAAAAAAAAAAGAAGTCAAATATACAAAAGCTGAAGGAATTCATCATTAGCAGACTTGCACTATAAGAAATGTTAAAGGAGGTTCATCAAGCAGAAGAAAAATGATACCAGATGGAATAACAGATCTACATAAAGGAATGAAGGTCACTGGAAATTATAAGTACAAGGGTAAATACATATGATGTTTTTTCTTATTATTTTCTTCTTTAAATCTCTATAAAAGATAATTTTATAAATAATAATAATGTATTATGGGGATGATAACAAATGTTTAACTAAAATATAACAATAGAATAAAGGCAGAAGGGGAGAAATCTATACTGTTATAAAGTTCTTATACATGAAGTAAGTATAATATTACTTGAAGATAAACTGTGGTAAGTTAAGGATGTTTACTATAAACCCTAAAGCAACCACTAAAATAATTGGGAAAAAAATATCAAGATCATAGATTTAAACCTGACGATATCAATAATTATATTAAATATAAATGGTCTAAACACTCCAATTAAAAGGCTGAGATTGCCACACTGGATAAAAGGCAAAACTCAA
Source organism: Varecia variegata (assembly GCA_028533085.1). Classification (NCBI taxonomy): domain Eukaryota; kingdom Metazoa; phylum Chordata; class Mammalia; order Primates; family Lemuridae; genus Varecia; species Varecia variegata. The sequence continues at coordinate 81,288,305 of CM052444.1, forward strand.
TTACATATTGCCTTCAAAAATTACATCTTAAATATAAAGACACAATAGGTTAAAAGTAAAAGGATATAAGGTAATATTCCATGCTGACATTAGCCATAATAAAACTGAAATAGCTATATTAATATCAATGTATTTTTCAGAGCAAAGAATATTAGCAGGGATAAAGAAGTTAATGTTATAATGATAAAGGAGTCAGACAATCCTTACATCAAGCAAAACTGGTAGAACTGTAAGGAGAAATTTGACTTATAATCAGACTTTTAATACTCTTCTCTTTGTAAGAAAAAAACAAATAGATAGAAAATCAGCAAATACATAGTAGACTTGAACAACACTATCAGCTAATTTGACCTAATTGACATGTATAGAATGCTATCCAATATCAGTAGAATACACATTCTTTTCAAGCATACACAGAACATTTATCAAGATAGACCACTTTATGGGCCACAAAGTAAGGCTTGAGAAATTTGAAAGATTTAAGCAATACAAAGTATATTCTCTGATTACAATGGAATTAAATTAAAAACCAACAACAGAAAGTTATCTGGAAAATCTCCTAATATTTGGAAATTAACCCATTTCTAAATGAGTATGTAAAAACCAAAAGGGACATTAGAAAAATATTTTAAACTGAATGAAAATGTAAGAATATTTTAGAATTTGTGGGATGCTGCTAAAGCAGTACTTAGGGGAAATGTTACATCACTGAATGCTTATATTAGAAAAGAAGAAAGGTTTCAATTAATGAACTCAGCTTCCACTTTAGAAAACTAGGGAAAAAAGAGCAACTTAATTCCAAAGTAAGCAGAGGAAAGGAACAATAAAGACTAAAGCATAAATCAATGAAATAAAACCAAAAATGATAGAGAAAAATCACTGAAACCAAAAGCTGGTTCTTTGCAAAGATCAATAAAATTGAAAACCTCTGACCAGACTGATCAAGAATAAAAAAGAGAAGATGCAAATTGCCAATATCAGGAAAGAGAGAGGTGACATCACTGTGGATTCTACAGATATTAAAATAATTAAGGGAGTATTGTGAACAAATTTATGCCTTTAAATTTGACAACTAAGATAAAATGGATAACTTTCAAATGACAGGAATTACCAAAGCTTAGTCAAGAAGACAGAAAACCTGAATGGTGCTATTTCTGTTACAGAAATTGAATTTGTAGGCTAAAACTTTTTTCAGAAAGACAATTCCAGGCCTAAATGACTTCACTGGTGAAGTGTTTCAAGCTTTTAAGTAAAAATTATTATAAATTCTACACACACTCTTCTAGAAAATTTAAGAGAAGGGAATACCACCTAACTCGTTCTATGAGATAAGCATTTTTGATACCAATACCAGGCAAAGACATTGAAAGAAAAAACAACACAGCAATATCCCACATGAAAATATATGCAAAAACTTCAAGCAAAATTTTTTAGGGAAAAAAAAAACTCACAATATATAAAAATATCAACATTATGACCAAATGGGGTTAATCCTAGGAATTTAGAATTGGTTTAAATTTCAAAAATATATCAATGGAATTTGCCATAGGCATACACCCACTAAAGAAGAAAAAACATACCATTATCTAAATAGATGCAGAAAAAGCATTTGACAAAATTCAGTGTCTGTTACTGATAAAAAGTCTCAGTGAACCAGAAATAGAAGGGAACCTCCTGAATCTTAAACCCTAAAGGGCATTTATAAATAAACCCTAAATGGCATTTATGATTAATCTGCAGATAATATTATACTTAATGGTGAAAGACTAAATGCTTTCCTCTTAAGGTCCGAAACAAGACAAGGATGTCTACTTTTGCTGCTTTTATTCAGTATTGTACTACCAATGCACGCAGGCCAAAAATAGAAATAAAAGGCATCTGGATTGAAAGATTAGAACAAACACCAAAGAAAATATATAGAGGGCAAATAAGCACGTGAATAGAGATACTCAACACCATTATTTCATTAGGGAAATACAAATTAAAAGTAATTAGTAAGATATCACTATACATTTATTTAAATGGCTCTGATAAAAAAGACTGACTATATCAAATAGTGGCAAGGATGTGGAGCAAATGGAACTTTCATACACTGCTGGTGAAATGTAAAATCATTCAACTACTTCAGAAAATAGTTTGGCAGAAAAACTTTGTCACACTACTGAGCAAAAGAAAGCACTAAATAAACTAGGAATTGAGTAATATATTCTTTAAAAAGTATTTATACCCCAATACTGAAGCCAGGATTTTGTGCAGTGGTTTGAAATTATCTAATAGAAGATATAGTGGAAGAGAAACTCCCTTTACAATAGTAAATGGGGGGGAAACTAACAAATATGCAAAACTTCTACAAAGAAAACTTTAGAAAACACCTGCCCAAAACCATGATTCGTTTTAAAAAAAATAGAATGGACTTTGGCAAAATTAAAAACTTTTACTCTTCAAAAGACACTGGTAAGAGAATGAAAATACAGGCCACAGACTAGGAAAAAATAGTCCCTTAGTGCTTTGGATACATTCTGAAAAATGCATTGTTAGGTAATTTTGTAGTTGTGCAAACATAGAATGTACTTACATAAACCTAGATGCTATATAGTATAGCCTATTGCACTTTGGCTACAAACCTGTACAGCATGTTACTGTACTGAATACTGTAGGCAGTTATAAACAATGGTAAGTATTTATGTATCTAAACATAGAAAAGGTACAGTAAAAACACAGTATAAAAGATTAAAACAACCATACACCTTTATCAGGCACTTAACATGAATGGAGCTTGCAGGGACTGGACTCTGGGTGAATCAGTGAGTGAATTGTGAATAAACATGAATACCTGGGACATTACTGTACACTACTGGGCAGACTTTGTAAACACTGTCCACTTAGGCTACACTAAATTTATTTTAAAAGTTTTTTTCATTCTTCAGTAATAAATTAAACTTAGCTTATTTAACGTTTTTACTTTGTAACTTTAAAAACTTTTTAAACTTTTTGACTCTTTTATAACAGCCTAAAACACAAATATTATACAGCTGTACAAAAATATTTTCTTTGTATCCTTATTCTATAAGCTTTTTTCTATTTTTTAATTTTTTGTTTACCTTTTAAACTTTTTTGTTAAAAAACTAAAACACACGCATTACCCTAGGCCTATACAGGATCAGGATCATCCATATCACTGTCTTCTGCCTCCACATCTTGTCCCACTAGAAAGTTTTCAGGGGAAATACCACTCATGAAGCTGTCATTTCCTATGATAAAATGCCTTCTGGAATACCACTGGACCTACCTGAAGATGTTTTACATTAACTTTTCTTGTATAAGTAGAAGGAAGAGTAAATTCTAAAAAAGCAATTAAAATTATGACATAGCTAATACATAAACCAGTAACATGGTTGTTATTGTCATTATTAAGAAGTATGTACTGTACATAATTGTATGTGCTATATTTTATATGACTGGCAGCACAATAGGATTGTTTATACCAGCACCACCACAAACACATGAGTAATGCATTGCGCTAGGACCTTAAGATGGCTACAGTGTCACAAGGTAAAAGGAATTTTTCGGCTCTATTGTAATCTTATGGGCCCACCATCATATATGTGGTTGATTATTGACCTAAATGTCATTATATGGTGCATGATTATATTTTCAAATCACACAGCGGACAGTAGTACTCCCCACATTGATCTATGGATTCAATGCAATCCCTATCAAAATCCCAGCTGCTTTTTTTTTTTGTAGAAATTGATAAGTTAGTCCTAAATTTCATGTAATACAAGGGACCCAGAATAGTCAAAGCAGTCGTAAAAGGGGAGAACAAAGATAGAGGACTCACATTTTCTGATTTCAAAATTTACTACAAAGCTATAGTACTCAAGACATTGTGGTTCTGACATGAAGATAGATAGATATATAGATTAGTGGATTAGAATTGAGAGTCTAGAAATGAACCCGTCAGTTGATTTCTGACAAGGGTGCCAGGGCAATTCGATGGAATTTTTAAGAACTAGGAACAACTTGATAGTCATATGCAAAATAATGAAGTTGCACCTTTCCTCTCTACCACATACAAAAATTAACTGGAAGTGGATCATAGACCTAAATGTAAGAGGTGAAACTATAAATCTCTTAGAAGAAAACACAGGAGGAAATCTTCATCGCTTTAGATTAGATAATGGTTTCTTAGATATGGGACCAACAGCACAAGTCACAAAAGAAAAAATAGATAAATTGAACATCAAAATTAAAACATTTTGTGTTCCCGAGGTCATCAAGAAATTGAAAAGACAACCCATACAATGGGAGAAAATATTGGCAAATCATGTATCTGGTAAGGGACTTGTATCCAGAATATATAAAGAACTCGTATAACTCATCAATAAAAAGACAACATAATTTATTATATAAATGGGCAATTAATTTGAATAGATGTTTCTCCAAATGATCAGTGAGTACATAAAAGATACTCAGCATCATTACTTATTAGAGAAATGCTAATTAAAATTATGAGATTTACTTCACATCCACTAGATGACTCTTAACATCAAAGAGGCAGACAATTGCAAGTGTTCGTGAAGATGTGGAGATGTTGGAACCCTTGTACATTGGTGGTATTATGAAATTCTGTAGCTACTTTAGAAAATAGTTCAGAGGTTACTGAAAATGATAAATGTACAGTTACCACATGACCCAGCAAATCCCACTTGTAGGTATATACCCAAGAGCAATAGAAAACATGTCCACACAAAAATATATCGTAAATGTTCATCACATCATTATTCATAATAAACAAAAAGAGAAAACAACCGAAATGTCCATCAACTGATTATGAATAAGCAAAATGTAGTATATCTGTACAATGGAATATTCACAATGAAAAGAAATAAAATGCTGATAAATGCTATGACGTAGGTGAACCTTGAAAATATTATGCTAAGTGAAGGAAACCATTCATATATTGGCCACATATTATATAATTCCATCTATATGAAATGCCCAGAATAGGCAAATCCATAAAAACAGATAGTAGATTAATGATTTCTAGGAACTGGCTGAAGAGGGGAATAGGGAGTGACTCCTAAGGGTTATGGGTTTATTTTGGGGGAATGATGGAAATGTTATAAAATTAGATAGGGGTGATGTTTACACCACTCTGTGTGATATACTGAATATAGAGAATATTCCAAAGATATACTAAAAATCATTGAATTATACACTTTAAGAAGATTAATTTTCTGGTTTGTAAGTTAAACATATATCTACTATATGATCCAGCCATTCCACTCTTAGATATTTTTGCAAGAGAAAAGAAAGTTTGTATTCATACAAAGATTTGTGCATAGTGTTTACAACAGCTTATTTATAATCACCAAAAGCTGGAAACAAACCAAATGTCCATCAATATGATGTACTACTCAGCAATAAAAATGAATTATTAATACATTCAACAATATAGATGAATATCAGAATGGTTATGCTGAGTGAAAGAAGCTAGACAAAAAGGAATACATCCTCTGTGATTCCATCTGAAACTGTTAGTAGAAAATGCAAACCAATCTACAGTGATAGAAAGTAGATCAGTGGTTGCCCGGGCATGGGTTTCTTAGGCCAGAAGAAGGAGCACGTGACAACTTGAGGGTGATGGCTATGTTCATTATTTTGATTGTGGTGATTCTTTCACAGGGGTATATGGTAGCATATGGTGTATACATATGTTAAGACTTACTAAAGTGTAGTTTGTTGTATATCAATTATATGAATTAAGTTATTGTCAAAATGAGAAAAAATCAACTTCCAGTAGTTAGTCTGTGTGGTGAATATAACAGACCAATATACAGAAATGTTCCATGAAAAGACACTAAGGTTATGATAGTTTAATAGGTTTTAGTGTTCCTGAAAAGAAAATGCTATACCCAGAGGGATAGGGAGTTGGAAAAAAATAGGGTAGAAAGCATTGAAGTAACTGAACTATACAAGATACCCTTGTCCTTTTTTTACTGGTATGGATCTATTTGATACTTCTGTGGAAGGTATGTTCTCCCCCTTCATCTTAGCTTTCAGCATTTCTTTTGCATGAAACCTATCCTAATTATTAGGGAGTAGTTCAGAGTGGTTGTCCCTGACCTGGGTATAACTAATTTGATTTCAAAACATAAATTTTTATGTTTTAGTCTGCCTAATTTCCCTGGCTTGTTCTCCTCAGTCCTACACACCTCCAAGCAATGAGTTCAAGATCAGCATGAAATTGGAAGCACAGGACCCCAGGAACACCACATCCACCTGTATTGCCACAGTAGTTGGACTGACAGGTGCCCGCCTTCGCTTGCGCCTTGATGGCAGTGACAACAAGAATGACTTCTGGCGGCTGGTTGACTCAGCTGAAATCCAGCCTATTGGGAACTGTGAAAAGAACGGGGGTATGCTGCAGCCCCCCCTGGGTGAGTAAGTAGACCCAAGCACTCCCTAGCCAATTAGTTAGCTTCCAGAACTTGACCATTGTATTATTATGGGAAAACCTAGGGTCCCCTGCTTATCCATTCTTTTATATATTAAAAAAAGGTCCCACAGAAAGGCACACCCAAAATGAAAAAAGCTACAAAATTTGTATGTCTTCATCTCTGTGTTAGCTTATGATATCCAGACTTCTCCCAAACTCTTTCTTTTTCTAACAGGAAACTACACCCTTTGTTCTTCTTTGTTGGTGTCCATTTACCTGAGAGAGAGAATGGAAGGAGGTCTTGCTATTTAACCTATCACAAAAACCATAAAGTTTTCACGAAATCCTCTAATAATGACAAGGAGTGAGGAAAAAAATTCCCAGTAGAAAGGATGACTGTTATAAGGGTCTCCTATCTCTTTCCCACAAATTCTCACTTGCTCCTTGGAATTTTCTCACTTTGAATCCATTATTAAATAAAATTCATTATTTTACTTAATAGCCTCACTAGATTTTTCTTTTCCAGATCAGATTCACTTTTTTTTTCTTTTTTGCCTTAATGTACCTGAGGGATTTAGCCCATCTTATCAGTTACTATCAATCACTATTGCAGTGAGTCTCAATGAGGGATAGAGAGAGATAGGTTGGTTATAGCCTTTGGACTATATTCTCCTCATGAAGCTGTGCTAGATTAATTGAGGGTTAGAGAGCATGTATCATTTGAAAGAGCTCCCCAGGTGCTTGTTAACATTTTCTCCCATTTAAAGAAGATACTTATTATGTAAACTTCCAACCATATACACAAGCAAAAAAAAAAATAGCACAGTAAATGCCCATGTATCCTTCATTGCTGATAATTACCAACACATAGTCAATCTAATTTTATCTGTACTTCTCCCTGCCCCCCTCCTGCCCAATTACTAAACATAGTATCATTTTATCATAAAATATTAAATATTTAGTATGTCTCTCTCATAGGCAAGGATAATCAGTGTTTAAATTTTCCCAATTGTTTGTTTCTGCCTCTGTCTTTGTTTTCCTGGCCTCCCTCAACATTTTCTTTGAATCAGGGTCTAAATAAGATCCCCACATTATAGTAGGTTATATCCCTTAAATCTCTTTTGGTCTATTGCTTCTTCTCCTTTCTCATTTTTTTCCTAGCAATTTACCTGTTGAAAAACCCAAGTCATTTACCTTTAAGATTTCCCACAGTTATATTTTGCTGATTGTATGCCTTAGATGCCATTAAACATGTTTCTCTGTCCTCTAGTTCCTAAAAATTGGTAGCTAGATCTAGAGACTTGATCAAACTCAGGGTCAATTTTTTCATAAGAATATTTCATAGGTGGTGGTATTTATTGAAGCATATATGGTCTGGTTGTGTCTTATTTTATAACGTAGCAGCCACTGATGCTCATGGTCTAGATTGGGAGTTGACAGATTTTCTTAATGGGTCAAACAGTAAAAATTTTAGGCTTGCAGACCATATATTCTCTGTTGCAACTTCTCAACTTTATCCTCATAATGCGAAAGCAGCCATAGACAAAACATAAATGAAAGAATGTTTTAAGAAGTTAAGTATTTAAATTTCTAACTCAAAAAGCTAGAAAAAGAATCACAAAGCAAAAAAATCGCAAAGTAAATAAAGAAGAAGAAGAAAAATGATAAATTAATGAGGTAGAACACAGGAAAGCAATAAATCAAAGTACTGGTCCTTTAGTAGAAAAAAATCAATGAAATAGATAAACCATCAGCATAATAAAAAAATGGAGTAAACACAAATATAGAGAATAAAAAAATGGCAAAGAGGAAATAACTGCAAATAAATTTGAAAAGCTAGGTGAAATGGGAAAATACTATTTGTCGAATTCGACCCCAGTAGCATTACACAATGTTTAAACAAATACATAGAAAACATATAAAAGTTTTCAATGAACTGCACTGTATGCAGATTATTTCACAGGGAAATCTATGAAACCTTAAGAACCAGATAATCTTTTTTTTTTTATTTCAGCTTATTATGGGGGTACAAAAGTTCAGGCTATATGTATTCCCCATGTCCCGCCCATCCCCCCGAGTCAGAGCTTCAAGCGTGTCCATTCCCCAGACAGTGTGCAACGCACTCATCATGTAGGTATACACCCATCCCCTCCCCCCACCCCCCAACTCAGTCCGATACCCAATTGGTGTTATTCCCAAATGTGCACTTAGGTGATGATCAGGGAAACCAATTTGCTGGTGAGTACATGTGGTGCTTGTTTTTCCATTCTTGGGATACTTCACTTAATAGAATGGGTTCCAGCTCTCTCCAGGAGAACAAAAGGGATTCTATATCACCGTTATTTCTTATAGCTGAGTAATACTCCATGGTATACATATACCACAATTTACTAATCCACTCATGAATTGATGGACATTTGTGTTGTTTCCATATCTTTGCAATTGTGAATTGTGCTGCTATAAACATTCGGGTACAGGTGTCTTTTTTATAGAATGACTTTTGTCCCTTTGGGTAGATGCCCAATAATGGGATTGCTGGATCGAATGGTAGGTCTACTTGAATCTGTTCAAGGTATCTCCATAATGCTTTCCACAGGGGTTGCACTAGTTTGCAGTCCCGTCAGCAGTGTCTGAGTGTTCCTATCTCTCCGCATCCATGCCAACATATGTTGTTTTGGTACTTTTTGATAAAGGCTATTCTCACTGGAGTTAAGTGATATCTCACTGTGGTTTTGATTTACATTTCCCTGATAATTAGAGATGTTGAGCATTTTTTTCTTATATTTGTTAGCCATTCTTTTATCTTCTTTTGAAAAATTTCTATTCATGTCCTTTGCCCACTTTTTGATAGGGTTGTTTGATTTTTTCTTACTGATTTTCCTGAGTTCTAAATAGATTCTTGTTATCAGTCCTTTATCTGATGTGTAGTAT
>CM052444.1:81297777-81338719 GCA_028533085.1 Varecia variegata
TTTTCCCAGCACCATTTATTGAATAAGGATTCTTGTACCCAGAGTATGTTTTTATCTGCTTTGTCAAAGATTAGATGGCTATATGAGGATGGTTTTATATTTGGATTTTCTGTTCCGTTCCACTGGTCTGTGTCCCTGCACTTGTGCCAATACCAAGCAGTTTTAAGAACAACAGCCTTGTAGTATAGTTTGAAGTCTGGCAAATGGAAGAACCAGATAATCTTAGTACTGCTTGAGTTGTAGTAGTTCAGCAATACCCAGCAGAACTTACTTTGATGACAGAAATATTTTACATCTGTACTATTCAGTGTGGTTGTCACCAGCCACATATGGCTATTCAGTGAGTATTTGAAGTGGCTACTGTGACTAAGGAACTGAATTTTTAATTTTTTTTAAGTGTAACTTCAAGTTAAAAGGCCTTATGTGGCTGGTGGCTATTGTACTAGACAGTATGGTTCTAGATCATAGGAAAAGTAGAAAACATGTAAATTCTTTTTATAAGGCATATAGAACTTTGATACCTAAACCTGATTTATACATATACACACACAACTCACACACAACACGAACTCATATATGAATATTATTACAAAAATCATAAATAAAATATTAGGAATTAAAATTTAACATATTTAAAACAACAGTTCATCAAGATTTAGTAGGTTGGGTTGTTTTTTTTTTCTGGAAATGAAAAGATTTCAGAAAAATCGTTAACAGAATTGAACATGTTAAGATAACTAAGGAAGAAAATCACATGAACTTTGACAAAATTCAATACACTATTGGGGAAAAAAAATTAACAAACTAGAAAGTGAGTAATACATCCTTAACTTGAAAAAAATAATGTTTCCACCTCAGTACTAAAGCCAGCATTTTACTGAATGTTTTAAAATAACCTGATAGAAGATATAATGGAAGAGAAACTCCTATTTACAATAGCTGCCAAAGGGTGGGGGAAACTAACAAATATGAGAAACTTATATAAAGAAGACTTTAGAACACCTGATCAAAAGCATGATCTATAAAAAAGAAAAAAATCACAGAATGGACTTGGTCAAAATTAAGAACTTCCGCTCTTCAAAAGACACTGGTAAGAGAATTAAAATACAGGCCATAGACTAGGAGAAAATATTTGCAAATTGCATAGCTGATAACAATACTCCCCAAATTGATCTATAGATTCAGTACAATCCCTATCAAAATCCTGGCTGCTACTGACCTAAGCAGGGTCCTGCCCTCTCTGGTCACAGGCCCACAGCTGGTATCATTTTGAGAGTTTAACACAGAGCTGTGCCCTCTGAGTTTAAGGCAATGTGGCTGTGGCTGCCACCCAGATGGGGAGGTACAGAGAAGACCAGGCTCTACAGAGAAGACCAGGCTCTCCTAAGCACACTTAGGACCATACCCCTGCTTCAAGTGCCTATGGGACTGGAGACTAACATGACCAATATATCACAGCTACCAGCAATACCAACACAGACCATTTGGGCCCAGTGGGTTGTTCCACCACTGCTACTGCCATCACCCACATCATACCAGCTGCCCAGGGGCCTGAAAACCTGCCCACACACTGAGCTCACTACTCCCACTACTAACTTCTAAGCAAGCCACCTGGAGGTCCAAGAACTGGTCCTCCAGCACCCACCAACACTAGTGCTGCTCTGGGGTCTAAAAACAGGCACATTCAGCCCACCGCTGCCACCACTAGGGCACAAAGACTAGTTCAGTTGGTATCCAAGTCCCTGGCAAAACTTCACCACAACCTCAACTAATAACCAAGGAAATCAGTTAGCACTGACCCTGTGTACTGCTGAAGAAACCATATAAAGATCACACTACACAGGCACCCACAATCAAAGCCAAGTTGTCCTACTCAACAACAACATATGTAAATCTTTAGGAAAAAATTCTCTCCTATGAAAACAATTTCAAAATATCGGAAGAAGTGACTACTACACCAGGTGCTCATGTGACAGAAGGACCCAGGAAACAGGAAAAAGCAAGGAAATATGACACCACTAAAGGACAACAATTGTCTAGCAACAGATCCCAATCAACAAGAACTTGAAATGCCAGATAAAAAATTCAAAGTATAGATTTTAAAGAAGCTCACTGAGAAATCTGAAAACCAGTGAAAGAAATCAGAAAGTCAATTCAAGATATGGATAAGAAATTTACCAAGATAGATATCTTACCAAAAAGAAAAAAAGAAAGAAAAACACAAATTCTGGAACTGAAAAACTCAATAAGGAAAATACATTTGAAAGCTTCAATAATAGACTAAACAAAGCAGAAGAAAGAATTTCAGAACTTGAAGACAGGTCTTTCAAAATAATCCAGTCAGACAAAAATCAAGAAAAAGGATGAACAAAGCCTTCAAGACATCTGGGACTACATAAAGCAACTGCAGTTATAAATTATTGGTATTCCTGAGGGGGAAGAGAGATCAAAAAGTTTAGAAAACCAATTTAAGGAAATAAAACTTCCCAAGTCTACCAAGAGTTCAACATCCAGATACAGAAGGTCCAGCTATCCCAGCCAATTACATTGCAATTACATTGCAAAGAGGAATTCACCACAGCATGTTATATTCAGAATGTATAAAGTCAAAGTGAAAGAAATAATTTTAAAATTAACATGAGAAAAGCATCTAGCCACCTATAAAGGAAACCCCATCAGACTAACAGTGGACTTCTTATCAGAAACCTTGCAGGCCAGAAGAGAATGGGAAGCATTTTCAAAGTGCTAAAAAAAAACAAAAACTGTGAGCCAAGAATTTCATATCCTGCCAGAACAAGCTTTATAAATGAAGGAAAAATACAGTCTTTCTCAGACAAGCAAACACAGAAAGAATTCGTCACCACTCTGCTAGCCCTACAGGAAATGCTTGAAGGAGTCTTAAACTTGGAAACAAAAGGTTGATGAAACATACAAAAACAGAAAACTCCAAGACTTTTAAAGCAATCACATAAAGAAGGAAAAGAAAGGAATCAGACAGCAACTTAATTGAATTTCATCAAACCACAAAGAAAAAAAGAAAGAATTTATAAAACTAGAAAACAATTCACAGTATGACAGGAATAAGCCTCATATATCAATATTAACCTTGAATATAGATGAGTTACATGCCCCGCTTGTATAGATTGGCAAAGTAGATTTAAAAAATGTGATCAAACTGTATGCTGCTTATTAGAAACTCACCTTACCTGTAAAGATACACAAAGACTGAAAGTAAAGAGGTGGAAAAAGATATTCCACACAAATGGAAACCAAAGCCAGCAGGAGTAGCTATACTTAGATAAAACAGACTGTAAGTCAAAACCCGTAAAAAAAAAAGGGGGTGGAGGGGACAAGATTATCATCTAATGATAAATGGATCAGTTCAGTAAGGAGATGTAAGAATGCCAAATATATATGCACCCATCACCAGAGCTCCCAGATTCACAAAACATATATTACTAGACTTAAAGAAAAGAGATAGACAGCAATACAATAACGGAGGAGGACTTCAACATTCCACTCACAGCATTAGAAAGATCAAGACAGGAAAAACAATAAGGAAACGTTGGACTTTAAACCAAATGGACTTAACAGACATTTATAGAACATTCTACCAACAACGACAGATAAAGATTCTTTTCACCAGCACATAGAACATTCTCCAAGATAGACCACATGTTAGGCCACAAAACAGATTCTTAACAAATTTTAAAAAATCAAAATCATATGAAGTATCTTCTCAGATCACAATAGAATAATGCTAGAAATAAATGCAAAGAGAACCTTCAAAAGCTGTGCAAATACCCGGAAATTAAACAAAATTCCCCTGAATGATCACGGGGTCCACAAGAAAATTAAGACAGAAATTTAAAAATTGTGGCTCACACCTATAATCTTAGCACTTTGGGAGGCTGAGGCAGGAGGATCACTTGAGGCCAGGAGTTCAAGACTAACCTGAGCAACATAGCAAGTCCCCAACTCTACAAAAAATAGAAAAATTAGCCAGGCATGGTGGTACACACCTGTAGTACCAGCTACTTGGGAGGCTGAGGCAGGAGGATCTCTTGAGCCCAGGAGTTTGAGGTTGCATTGAGCTATGATGACATCACTGTACTGTAGCCCTAGCAATAGAGCGAGACCCTGTGTCCAAAAAAAAAAAAAAAGAAAAGAAAAGAAGAAAGGAATGAAAATGAAAACAACATACCAAAACTTGTGTTATATATCAAAAGCATTGCTAAGAAGGAAGTTTATAGCATTAAATTCCTACATCAAAAAAGTAGAAAGATCAGAAATTAATAACCTAACATTGCACCTCAAGGAGCTAGAAAAACAAGAACAAACCAAACCCAAAGTTAGCAGAAGAAAGAAATAACAAAGATTGGAGCAGATCTTTGATCTACTAAATGAAACAGAGACCAAAAAAACAATACAAAGGATCAACAAAACAAAAAGTTGCTTCTTTGAAAAAATAAAATTGATAAACCACTTGCTAGACTAACCAAGAAGAGAGAAGCTCCAAATAAACAGAATCAGAAGTGAAAAAGAAGACATTACAACTGATACAACAGAAATATAAAAGATCATCAGAGACTATTGTGAACATATATACTCATGAACATTGTGACTATTGTGAACATACATACTCATGATGTGAACATATATACTTAAGATGTGAGTGATGTGATGATGTGAACATATATACTCATGATGTAGAAAACCTAGAGGAAATGGATAAATTTATGGAAACATTTTGCCTACTAATATTGAACCAGGAAGAAATAGAAAGCCTGAACAGAACAATAATTAAGAGTGAGCTTGAATCATTCATTTAAAAATCTCCCAACAGAGAAAAGCCCAGGACCAGACGGATTCACATCATGGATTCACCAGATGAATTCTACCAAACATACAAAAAAAGAACAAATACCCATCCTCCTGAAACTGTTACAGAAAATCAAGGAAGAGGGAATTCTCCTCATCTCAATTCTATAAGGCCAGTATCACCCTGATACCAAAATCAGGTAAGGACACAACAAAAAAAGAAAACTACATGCTAATATCCCTGATGAACATAGATGTAACAATCCTTAAAAAATACTAGCAAATTGAATCCAACAGCACATCATAAAGATAATACACAATGATCAACTGGGTTTTATACCAGGGATGCAAAGATGATTCAACATATGCAAATCAATAAATGTGATACATCACATAAATGGAATTAAGACAAAAACCATATGATCATCTCAACAGACAGAAAAAGCATTTGATAAAATCCAGCATGCCTTCATGATAAAAACTCTGAAGAAACTATGCAGAGAAGTGACATACCTCAAAATAATAAAAGCCATATATGGCAGACCCACAGCCAATATCATACTTAATGGGGAAAAGTTGAAAGCCTTCCCCCTAAGAACTGGAACAAGACAAGTCTGCCCACTCTCACCACTCCTATTCAACATAGTACTGGAAGTCCTAGCCAGAGCAATCATGCAATAGAAAAAAATAAAAGGCATCCAGATTGGAAAAGAGGAAGTCAAATTATCCCTGTTTGTTGATATGATCTTATATCTAAAAACCATAAAGACTATACCAAAAAACTCTTAGATTTGATAAATGAATTCAATAAAGTTTATAGATGTAAAATCAACATACAGAAATCAGTAGCATTTCTATATATTAATAACTATCTAACTGAGAACCAATCAAGAAGTCAATCCCATTTACAGTATCTACAAAAAAATAAATAAAATACATAGGAATATATTTAACCAAGGAGGTGAAAGATCTCTATAAGGAAAACTACAAAATGCTGATGAAAGAAATTATAGATGACACAAACAAATGGAAAAGCATCCCATGTGCATGGATTGGAAGAATGAATATTGTTAAAATGACCATATTTCATAAAGCAATTTATGGATTCAGTGCAATCCCTATCAAAATACCAATGTAATTTTTCACAGAATTAGAAAAAACAATTCTAAAGTTGATATGGAACCAAAAAAGGAGTCTAAATAGCCAAAGCAATCTTGAGCAAAAAGAACAAAGCTGGAGGCATCATGTTACTTGACTTCAAATTACACAAAACAGAATGATCCTGGTTCAAAAATAGACACATAGATCAATGGAATAGAATAGAGAACCCAGAAATGAATCCATATACTTAGAACCAACTGATCTTCCACAAAGTTGACAAGAACATACACTGAGGAAAGGGCACCTTTTTCAATAAATGGTGCTGGGAAAATTGGATTACCTTCTGCAGAAGAATGAAACTGGGACTGTATCACTCACCATATACAAAAATCAATTCATGATGGATTAAAAACGTAAATATAAGACCTGAAACTATAAAAATACTAGAAAACCTTGGGAAAATTCTTGTGGACATTAGTCTAGGCCAAGAATTCCTGGTTAAGACCTCAAAAGCACAGGCAACAAAAACAAAAATAGACAAATGGGACTTAATTAAACTACAAAGCTTCTGCCTAACAAAAGAAATAACAGAGTGAACAGACAACCTGCAGAATGAGAGAAAATATTTACAAACTATACATCTGACAGGAAGCTAATATCCAGAATACGTAAGGAACTCAATAACAACAACAACAACAAAAAAAAACATGTAAAAAGTGGGCTAAGGACCTAAATAGACATTTTTCAAAAGAAGACAAACAGCCAACAAGCATATGAAAAATGTTCAACATCACTAATCATCAGAGAAGTACAAATTAAAACCACAATGAAATATCTTACCCCAATCAGAATGGCTCCTTATTAAAGAGACAAAAAATAATAGATGTTGTCATATATTTGGAGAAGAGGGAACTCTTATACACTGTTGGGAATGTAAATTAGTGCAGCCTCTATGGAAAACAGTCTAGAGAGTTCTCAAAGAAGTAAAAATAGGACTACCCTATAATCCAGCAATCCTATTACTATCTACCCAAAGAAAAAGAAATCAATACATAAAAAAAGATAACCTGCACTCATATCTTTATTGCAGTACTATTCATAATAGCAAAGATATGGAATCAACCTAAGTGTCCATCAATTGAGTACTAGATAAAGAAAATCTGGTATATATACACAATGGAATATTATTCAGCTATAAAAAAGAATGAAATCATGTCTTTTGCAGCAACGTGGTTGGAACTGGAGGCCATTTTCTTAAGTGAAACAATTCAGACACACAAAGGGAAATACCACATGTTGTCACTTATAAATAGGGGCTAAATAATGTGTACAATGGAGACTTGGAGTGTGGTAGTGGAAGCGTAGTGGATGATGGGAGGTTGCTTGGTGGGTACAATGTGCATTGCTTAAGTAATATGTGCACTGAAGGCCCTGACTTAACCACAATGCAATATATCAATGTAGGCAAACTGTGTTTGTACCTCATGGATATGTGCAACTAAAAAGTAAATGGAAAAAAATCCCAGCTGCCTTTTTTGCAGAAATTAAGAAGTTGGTTCTAAAATTCTTGTAGGAATACAAGGGACCCAGAAGAATCAAAGCAGTCTCGAAAAGGGAGAACAAAGGTAGAAGACTCACATTTCCTGATTTCAAAACTTACTGCTAAGCTGCAGTACTCAAGACATTGTGCTTCTGGCATGAATAGAGAAACAAATCCGTGAACTAGAATTGAGAGTCCAGAAATGAACCCATCAGTTTATAGTCAATTGATATCCAGCAAGGGTACCAAGACAATTTAATAGAATTTTCAACAACTGGTGCAGGAACAACTGGATAGGCATATGCAAAAAAATAAATTTGGACCCTTCCTCTCTACTATATACAAAAAATAACTCCAAGTGGATCATAGACCTAAGTGTATTAATAAGTGGTAAAACTATAAAACTCTTGGCTGAAAACATAGGAGGAAATCTTCATGACCTTGGATTAGATAATGGTTTCTTAGATAGTGTACCAAAAGCATTTCAGACAACAAAAGAAAAAATAGATAAATTGAACTTCATCAAAATTAAAACCTTTCGTGTTTCCAAGTACACCATCAAAAAAGTGAAAACACAACCCACACAGTGGGGAAAAATAGGCAAATCCGTAGAGGCAGAAAGTAAATTAGTGTTTTCCAGAGACTAGGTTGAAGGGGAAATACAGAATGGCTGCTAATAAGTATGTGGTTTCTTTTTGAAGAAGTAATGAAATGTTTTGATGTTTGTACAATTTTATGAATATACTGAAAAGCACCAAATCTTATGCTTAAAAGAGTAAATTTTATGGTATGTGAATTATATCTCAATAAAGCTGTTGTTTTTTTTAACCCCACATATCTGATTCAATAGTGTTAGGAAAACCGGATATCCACGTGTAAAAGAATGAAGTTGGACCTTTACCTTATTTATATAATAATTAACTCAAAATGTATCAGAGTCCTAAATGTAGGGGCTAAACCCATAAAACTCTTAGAAGAAAACATACTGTAGATATGATACCTAAAGAATAGACAACAAAAGGAAAAAATAGTTAAATTAGACTACATCAAAATTTTAAAATTTTGTGCATCAAAGGACACTATCAACAGAGTGAAAAGGCAACCCAGAGAATGGGAGAAAATATTTGCAAATCATGTATCTGATAAGGGGTTAATATTCTAAATGTATTTTCAAAAACTCCTAAAACTCAACAGCAACAACAAAAAATGGGCAAAGGACTCCAGTAGGTATTTCTCAAAAGAAGATATACAGGTGGACAATAAGCACACAGAAAGATACACAACATCACTAATCATTAGGGAAATGCAAATCAAAACCACAATGAGATACCACTTTGCACCCATTAGGATGTGTATTATTCAAAAAACAGAAAATAAGTGTTGGTGAGGATATGGAGAAATCGGAGACCTCACATATTGCTTATGGGAATGTAAAATGGTGCAGCCACTATGGAAAACAGTATTGTGGTTCCTCAAAAAGTTAAAAATAGCATGTGTCTATAGTCCCACCTACCTAGGAGCCTGTGGCAGGAGGATGACTTGTGCCCAGGAGTTTGAAGCCAGCCTGGGCAACAAGCAAGACCCTGTCTCTTTTTAAAAAATCAAAAATAGAAATATATGACCTAGCAATTCTGTTTCTGAGCATGTATCCAAAAGAACTTAAAGTTCTCAAGCAGAAATTTGTATACCCATGTTTAGCAGCATTATTCACAATAGCCAACATGTGGAAGCTACTCAAGTATACATTGATCTAAGAATGGACAGACAAAATGTGATAGATTCATATGTTTGTGTGTGTGTGTGTGTGTGTGTGTGTATACACACACACACACACACACACACACAATGGAATATTATGCAGCCTGTGAAGGTGGGAAATTCTGACACATGCTACAACATGGGTGAACCTTGAAGACATTATGCTAAGTGAAATAAGCCAGTCACAAAACGACATCTTGTATGATTCCACTTATATGTGAGTAAATTTTGACTTCTCTGTATATAGAGAAGTCATTCATAGAGACAGAAACTACAATGTTAGTTGCTAGGATTTGGGGGAGGAAGAAATAGAGTATAATGGGTACAGAGTTTCAGTTTGGAAAAATGAAAAAGTTCTGGAGATGGATGGGTGGTGATGGTTGCACAGCAATGTACATATACTTAATGCCACAGAACTGTATACTTAAAAATGGTTATAATGGTAAATTTTATCTTATATATATTTTACCACAATAAAAAAAATTACCAGGCATACAAACAATGAGGAGAAAAACTAACCAATTATAATTAGAGCCCAGAAACCACACAGATGATAGAATTAGTAGAGAAGGCCATTAAAGCAGTTATTTAAGTGTATTGCATATGTTTGAGAAGGTAGAGGAAATTGTGAAAATCATGAGTAAAGAAATGAAAGATTAAAAAGACCCCACTTGAACTCTAGGAGTGAAAAATACAATATATTAGATTATTAAGTATGAAATGTCTGATTTCCTTAAGTACTAAGTTTGACAGTTGATATCTCTGACATTTCACTTTGACATTTCTTGTTTATTTTTTTATTGTGAAGGTACATCCTAATTCTTTTAAACACACATCTTGGCTTGTGATTATCTTTCAAATTTTTTAAGAGCAATTTTTGTGAAACCATGGATAAGTAAAAAATTCACATTATTTTTGAATATGAGTTTTGTTGTGGAACTGATGCAACGCAGACAGCTCGAAATATCAATGAAGTGTTTGGGAAGGATGTGGCTAATGAACACACCACACATCAATGGCTTCAGAAGTTCCATTCTGGTGATTTTAATCTTGAAAATGAGCCATGTGGGTGACCTGGGACCAAGGTGGATAATTATGAGCTGAAAGCTGTGGTGGAAGCAAATCCATTTCAACCAATGCGTGAATTAGCACCAAGGTTTGATATTACTATTCCAACAATTTTGGACCATTTGAAACAAATTGGTAAGGTAAAGAAGCTGGATAGATGGGTACCACATGAATTAAACAAGCATCAGAAGAGAAATCATCTTGAAGCTTGCCTTTCTTTGTTGTCATGACATAAAAGTGAATTTGTAACCATATTGTTACCTTTGATGAAAAATGGATTCTTTTTGACAATCGCAAGCATTCGGCACAATGGTTGGATAAAGATGAAGTGCCGAAACACAGTCCCAAACCGAATATTCATCAAAAATAGCTACCGGTGTCTGTCTGGTGGTCCGGCGCTGGTGTTATCCACTATAGCTTCATGAAAGCTGTTCAATTGATTACAGTGGATGTCTACTTCAACCAATTGGACAAAATGATGAGGATGCTTGCAATTAAGCAGCCGAGATTGGTCAATAGAAACAGGCCAATCCTCTTGCAAGACCATATGTCACAAAAAACAATGCTGCTCAAACTACAGCAGTTGGACTTGGAAACTCTCCGTCATCCACCATATTCACCACACCTTGCACCAACTGCCTACCACTTCTAGGCTTTGGACCACTTTTTGCAAGGAAAAATATTTCATTCCCAACAAGCTGTGGAAAATGCCTTTTGCAATTTTATCACTACTCACTTTCCAGGCTTCTTCACTGCGTGCATAAGCAAGCTACCATTAAGATGGCAAAACTGTGTCGATAGTTCAGGGACATACTGTGATTAATTGTACTGCTTCTTGTTTGAGATATAATAAGCTAAACTTTTGATTCAAAATCAGACATTTCATATTTAATGACCTAATAACATCTCAAGTGAAAAATAAATTGGGTGGAATCAACAGCATATTACTGCTGGGATTGCTGCAGAAGGAAGATTAGTGAACTTAAAACCAGCAATATAAACTATCCAAATGAAATGCAGAGAGAGAAAAAGGACTGAAAAAGAAATAAAGCATCAGTGATCCATGGAACAAATTCAAGTGGGCTAATGTATGTGTTATTGGAGCCCTGAAGGAGAGGTCTGGAGCACAAAAGAAAGTATTTGAAAAATAATGGCTGCAGTTTTTCAAAATGCTATGAAAACTGTAACTTCACAGATTGAAGAAGCTTGAAGAAATATGAAACAAACCACACCAAGGCATGTCATTATCAAATTGCTGAAAACCTGTGATAAAGAAAAAAATCTTAGGAGTAGCCAGAGAAAAATAGGTACATGATATATAGAAGAACAAAGAATGATAGCAACTTCTTGTTAGAAACAGTGCAAGGTGGGCTACCAGTGCTTTGTGAGCTTCTTTGGCCTGTGGGATCCAAGCCAGATGGACAACAAGCCCTACATGAAGATCCCTTGCAATGACTCCAAGATCGCCAGTGCCATTTGGAGACGCTGGAGGAATGCATCATTGCAGCCATGAGAGTGGAGAGCTCAACCAGTATAATGCCAAGTCTGGAGAGGTATTGGTGAATGCTAAGGATCACTCCCAGCAGATCAGTGACATCCAGTTATGCAGGGCCATGACCATGTATGACACCACATCCAAGGACAACACAGCCAAGCTCTGACTCAGCAGTCCTCAAACATCAGAAGACTTTCTGGACAGAACATCCCATCAACTCAGCTGCCCTCTCCCCAAGCTATGACCATGTGGTGCTGGGTGGCAGTCAGAAAGCCATGGACGAAGCCATAACCTCCACTAGATTGGCAAGTTTGAGGCCAGGTTCTTCCATTTGGCCTTTGAAGAAGAGTTTGGAAGAGTCAAGTGTCACTTTGGACCTATCAACAGTGTTGCCTTCCATCCTGATGGCAAGAGCTACAGCAGCGGTGGATGGTTATGACCGCATCTATTACTTTGATTCACAGTACTTTGAATTTGAGTTTGAGGTTTAAGAAACTGGATCTCTATCCAGGCCAGGGAGGCTGCTCACAGAAAGTTTTGGACTCTGAGAAATATATTAATTTGGTAATAAATAGTGTCTGGTCAGAAAAAAAGGTAAATTGAGAGAAAATATTTGCAACATATAGCACAGATGAAATATTAATCTCTCTATAAACAAAACTTATAAATTGAAATTTTTTAAAATTCAAAAACCTATAGAAAAATGGACTTACAACAGTAACAGTTCACAGATGTTCAAATGATCCTCAAACATACAAAAATATACTTCACGCATAATAAAATAAATTCAGATTAAAGCCACACTGAGATATTTTTTCTTACTTGCCAGATTGACAAAAATTCAGAAACTTAGGGATACAGCAAGCTTTTGGGGAAACAAGAACTCTCATTCTTTGCTGGGAACAGCAAAATGGTACAATCCACATTGGGGAGGGAGTATCTGAGAAAAACTTCATATGCATTTGTCATTTGACCTGGTGATCCCACTTATAGGAATGTGAATTTGGTGATATACTTTCACAAAAATAAAGCAACATGCACATATTTATTTTTTGCAACATTATTAAGAGATTGATTTAATGTAATATAGTACATTCACACAATGAAGTACCATTCAGCCATAAAATAGAATGAGGAAGATCTCTATAAACTGATACAGAGTGATTTCCAAGATATATCGTTAATGTGAAAAAAGAAAGTTGCAAAAGGTATATATAATATGGTAATTTATGAGGAAGAGAAGGGGAAATGTGTGCATACACATATCTACACATATGGTATACATGAAATTATATATTTTTAACTTATTTTTGGAAAAAGAAATACAGGACTGTCAAGCCAGAAAATAATGAAAAAGGTCACCTATTGGGTGTGTCTTGGAATAAGATAGAAGGTACAGGGATGAGAGTGAGGCTTTTGAGAATACCATTTTATATTCTTTTGACTTTTGAATTACGTAAATGGTTTACCTAATAAAATTAAACTAAAAAAAGATGAACAAAGCAAACCCTAAAATTGGTTAGAAGCAAACTGAACTGTGTATCAAATGAGATCATAACCACATTGAAAAAAGTAATCAAATAATTTTGGACTAAAGAACCTTCACAATACATTTTTAATGTGGCACTTTCTAAAGAAAAAAATGAAAATTCAGACTTAATAGTGTTAGTGGTTTTGGCATAATAATCTGAAACTATTTTGCATGTATTGAAAATAGAACAAATAAGTAAATAACATACCAATGTGGGATAGGGAAGATGAGGAAGAACCCTGCAGTACTGGATTTGAATTAGAGAGTATCTGTATGAACTCTTGACTTTATGTGTATGCATCATATTCATGTAATATACATTTATATATGTATGTATATATATATTTTTGATGCTCTGTTGAGAAGATGTAGAAGCAATTACACTTCAGTAGCAATGAGTACACCCTGATTTTGGTTTCTAAATCTCATTCTCCACTAAAAGGAATCATGGCTCCTTGGAGAAATGGCTGATTCCAAGGCTGGGCAGAAGAAAAAATATACGGTAAATCTGGAACACCTTAAGGCAGAAAGCAAAGAAGTCTAAAAGAATGATGGGGACATATCAAAAGGACACAGGGGGCCGGGCGCGGTGGCTCACGCCTGTAATCCTAGCACTTTGGGAGGCCGAGGCGGGTGGATCGCTCGAGGTCAGGAGTTCGAGACCAGCCTGAGCGAGAGTGAGACCCCCGTCTCTACTAAAAATAGAAAGAAATTATCTGGTCAACTAAAAACATATATATATATATACACACACACACACACACAAAAGATTAGCCGGGCATGGTGGCGCATGCCTGTAGTCCCAGCTACTCGGGAGACTGAGGGAGTAGGATCACTTGAGCTCAGGAGTTTGAGGTTGCTGTGAGCTAGGCTGACGCCACGGCACTCACTCTAGCCCAGGCAACAAAGCGAGACTCTGTCTCAAAAAAAAAAAAAAAAAAAAAAAGGACATAGGAGCAGCTTGAAGGGGCTCTGACTAGCCAAAATTGGAACAATATGAGTATGAAAAAGTATAAAAATTAAAAAAAGAATAATAGCATCCATGGGTCCATGTGGTGCACAAAAAATAATTTTTTAAGTTGATGGGGAGAAGTCTCCTTTACAGAATGTCAGCTAATAAATATAGGAGAAATGAGAGAAATATCACTATTTTCCAACCACTGTTTTAATTGATTCAGGCAAGAGTAACCAATAAATGCTAAAACCATTGAGTGAAAAAACACTGGGTCCATCACTTTGCAGAATCATATGGGAAAAAAAAATATTGGGGAATAGAATATTCACAGAGTCTCAAAGTTTCTCTCCATTGATTACCTATTAATTACAAGGGGAAATTACAATGAAGAAATCTGTCAGTCACCCATTAATAAGCGATCAAATTTAGTACCATCAATAATTGGATAAACTGACATTATGTGCCTCTTGAAGCAGTACAATAAGAAGTACTCAACATAGCCTGTGTAGTATTTTTATCAAAATTTTAGCAAGAAGATAATCATGAGGAAACAATCAGAAATTCAAATCATGGAACATTCTACAAAACAGCTAACCCAGACTCTGTAAAAATGGCAGTGTGAAACACAAACAAAAGGCAATAGGATCATATTAGATTAAAGGAAACTAAAGAAACATGACAGCCAAATGCAATATGAGATTCTTGATTGGATCCTGTGTTTTTTGAAAAATCAAACAGCTATAAAAAACATTTTGGGAATAATTGAGAATGTTTTTAATTAAATATTTTGGGTGTGATAATTATAGTTTTGTAGGAGAATGTCATTGTTCAAATATACTGATGTATTTAGAGGTGAAGTGTCATGATGTCTCCAACTTTCTTTTCACATATTAAGTGGGAAAAGTATGTGTAGATAGATGGAAAGCAAATGTGGCAAAATGTTAATAGTTGTTAAATCTAGGTGAAGGGTACATAGTTGTTCATTTTATGGTTTTTGCTACCTTTTTCTAGGTTTATAATTTTTCAAAATGAAGTTTTTAAAATAAAATTATATATATAATTGTATATATATGTGTGTGTGTTCATGTTCCCCAGGCCTTTGGACTTCTCCCTAGAGTTGCTGAATCAGAATCTCTGGGTAATAGGGCTTGGCATTCTGCATGGCAAAGTGGCTTTCCCTATATTCTAACACAATTGGTCTATATTTGGGAAGCATTCCTCTAGAAGAGCATTCTTCTCCATTAAAATCTTGTATAGTGTGTGTGTTTGTGCGTGCATGCGTGCATTCTCGTAAAGGAGATTACTCCCTTGTGGAGGAGTCCCCCAGGGAAAAAAGGTAGCAAGGTAGGTTGATTCTTCTCAGTTTAAGTTATCTCAAAGCTGCCAGTCTTTTCCTCACAGCTCCCTGTTATTACTGACTGATTCTACTCAATACTGTGATTCTGTCTTCTAAAGAGGGCTGTCTGGAGCCCTCTCAAGTTCTCAAACTTGACACCTGTTAGAATCACCTAGGGAGCTCTTAAATTTTTCACTGTCTAGGCCTTACCCCAGATCAGTTAAATCAGAATTTCTGGGAGTGAAACTGATGTATTCTTTAATGTTGCCAGGGGATCCCAATGTCCAAGTTTGAGACTTGCTGGTCTAGAGCAGAAGCTAGCCTCTAGCAAGGACCCTAGTCAAGTGTGTCAGGATCCCTGTATGAACTGCTTGCTCTGCAAAGTTGTTCACATGCTCTAGTATATACATTGACTTGAAAGGAATCCTTTGGATGTTCCCGTCACTGATCAGTCTTCTCATTTGCTAAGTAGCCTCCAGGGTCAGCGGAAAGGTGGGTTTAAAAAGATGTATATCTTATCTCCTGGTTACAGAATTTTGAACTATATAAAAATTTGTGGGGGAAAAAATAAGCAAAATAAAATTTTAAGGAGAAATGACTTTACCATGATGGCTTAAATGCTTATTTTATAAAGATACTTTTTAAAATGTTTACTGAACTCTCTTCACTGCAGCAAAGCTCCTGGCACTGGTTAATGCCAGAACCATCTATACCTATCCACATCTATACCTTTACCTATCTTTAAGATTACTCAAAACCCCCACCCCCAATTAAATTAATCTGAATTAACTCATATTTGTGTGTGTATATGAGGGTGTAGCAGGGAAGTGGTGTTAGAGTCATGTCAGAACTAAAAGGAATCCTAAGTGTTCTTCCCAAATACCATCAGGCTGGGTATTCTCTTCCTCAGGGAAGAGCCTCTATTCCAGTTCTACTTCTCATTTCTCTCACTCTTGGTGTGAAATTTAAATAGTCCAACCAAACCGAAGTTTGGAAACACTACTTTAAGTTCAATGTCTTCATCTGATATATAGAAACAGAAAGGGAAGTGAGTTGTCCAAGGTTATATATACAGTGAGTCAGTGACATATATTTATATGTAAAGCTCTTCTAGGAACAGAATGAGTTGGAGTATCATACTGGAATCATATTGACACCAGTAGAGTCTAATATCTCCACAAAGCTTGGAATTATTATGTTACGTAGGGCAACGGCCAATTGGGACATGGGGCCCACAGCATGTGGGCACCTGGTGTGAATGCTGTTCTGTTTCCTGCCACCAGAGGGCGTGAACTGTGATTAGCTTATAGACCTGCTGCTCTGCTCTTAAATCCAGAGCTTCATCAGGTTGTAACTGCTACCTTAAATAGCTGGACCCTAGCTTATTCAGTGGTCCCACAGTCTTGGGAGCACCTGGAAACTCCTTAGAACTTGTTCCTTATGAATATTTAAAAAATAAATCCTAGGTAAACACAGAGCACTTGCAGCCTGTGTTTGGAGTTAAAAGAGATCTGACTTGTATTATTTGGTTAGCCACTCACTACCTTAATTGTGTGGCGTCTGGTAAGTTGCTTTACCTTGAGTTTTAACCTTTAGTTTCAGTTGCCTTACCTGCAAGATTATTAATAAACTCTGCCACACATGGTTTTTGTAAGGATTAAATGGAGTAAAATGATAAAGCATCCATCAATTCCTGATGCTTATTTAATAAATGGTAGTTTTTCCTTAATTCAATAAAACTGTCATGGATCTTATATTCCAGTCAGAGAAGATAGATACATTAAAATTAAAAAAGACAGTGATAAGGGCTAGGAATAAATAAGAAGGAAGCAGGATAGATTTAGGAAGGCTATTTAAGATAGAGTAGTTTAGGAATGACTCTCTGGGGAGGTGATGTTTAAGCGAAGAACTAACTGTAAAGATTTGAGGAAAGGGTGTTTGAGGCAGAAGGAAACAGCTTGGTGTGTTTGAGGAACAGAAATACCAATGAGTGGAGGGGGGAAAAGGTGATAAAAGATGAGTAATGAGAAGTAAGCAAGTTCCAGGTCATTTAAGCTTTGTAAACATGAGTAAACAGTTTAGATTTATTTTGTGTTGTGAGATTTAAGCATAAGAATGATGTAATCTGTTTTATATTTTAAAAAACATAAACATATTAGTTTGGCTGCTACATGGAGACCAGACAGTAGGGAGGTAAAAGTAGAAGTAGGGAGTCCAGCTAGAATGCTGTTGCCGTAGTCTAGGGAAGCTTTTACTGTGGCTTAGATTAGGGTCATATAGTAGTGAAGGTGGTGGAAAATGGTTCAATGTACAATATATTGTTTGGACAAGCCATCAATACTTGCTGATTAATTGGATTTGGGGGGCTGGATTAATTGGATTGGAAGAGGGGAATCAAGGATGACTTCTATGCTTTTTGATACAAGCACACCTAGGTTTAATAGGTGGTACCATTAACTGAGATGGGATAACTGGAGGAAATAAGGGGTTTAGAAGCAGTAGTGAAATCAAGAGTTCTAATTTACACTTACTCATTGTGAGATCTTTTGGACATCCAAGTAGAGCTATAGAATAAGGCGGTTGGATATATGAGCATGAAACTAAGGGCAGAGGTTTGGGCCAGAGCTCTAGATTGGCAGTCATCATTTGACAGGAAGAGAGTAGGGACTGAGAAGAAGAAAGAACCAATGACTGAGCACTGAGGTACTGTACACTCAGAGATTAGGATTTTTTACCCACCTGTCCCTTTCCTTGCAAGCACCCCAAGTCATTGTTTCATTTGAGGAGATCCTCAAATTATTACTTTTATTCTCCTTCTCTTCCTTCTTTCACAAGTTTATGACCCCAACTGTTCTTACCAAGAACTGGTATGGTAGGACTGAGTGATGAAGTATATGAAGATATTAATATGATGATTAGTAATGAAGGCTTGGAGACAGAGTAGTTGGTTCATATCCTGGCTCAACTACTTACTGGCTTACTAACTTTGGATATTTTACTTAATTTCTGTAAGCCTCAATCTTTTCATCTATAATTATAAAAATAATAGCCAACATTTAGCTAACACTTACTATATGCTAGGGAGTGTTTTAAATCTTTTTGTGTGTATTAACCTGTTTAATCTTTAGAACAACTGATTAAGGTAGTTTCTATTCTTATCCCACTTTATTTTGAGGAAGCTGAAGCTAGAGAGAGGTTTTATAATTTGCCAAAAGTTACACACCTGTTAAGTGGCAGAGCTGGATTTGATCCAGGCTGTCTGGCTCCAGAAACAGTGCTACTTTTCTAGTATCTAACGTGTAGATAGTGACCAGACTTGTAGTAGTGATTAAATGAGATAATCCACTTAAAGTACTTAGCACGTGGAGCCTGTCACATAATGTGCACATTATAAACGTTAACTTTGGGAGAACCAGATAAGAATTCCTGGGGTTCCAGCCTGACTCTGTAAGATTAGCTTGTGTGACCACGAACAAATTTCTTAGCCTCTCTAGACTTCAGTTTTGTCATCTGCAATATAAAATATTTGGAGTAGATGGCCTTTGAGGTACCTTTCAATGTTAAAGTTCTTTGCTATCTATGACTCCCCGAGAACATTGAGACAAATTATGGATACTCCTGAATTTGGAGGGAGAAGAGTCCCACATCACCTTGGGGGTTGGGAAATAAAATATCTTAGCAATTCTTTGGGTTCTTAACATTTCTGTTTTGCCCCTCTGCTCTTAAAGAAGCTTGCTAGAAGGCAATGAAACAGTAAAGAACCATGAGGTCTGGCATATGATCACAATATATTGAAATCTGTCTCCACAACTTATTAGTATGACCCTGGACAAGCTACTTTTCTGAGTTTCATCACTGTAAACTAGAGATAACAATAGTGCCTACTTCATGGTATTATTTCAAATATTAAGAAAAGTATCCAATATATATTAGCTGTTATACTAATACTATACTATAAGGATTCCCAGAGCTTAGAGGACTTTTTGTCCTTAAGTTCCAGATGAGATAGAAGACCCTCAGTAATCCCTTCCTCAAAAATGGAATTGGGAATTACATGGCTGAGTACTCTAGTCACTGGGAACTAAAGACATGAAACCTGATTTGCTACTTGTACAGCCATGGCTCCCTATTCCTTTTTTTACCAAGATATAGAAACCACTTCTCTGTAGAACAGTTGTACCTTGATTTACTTTCTTCATAGGTGTACCAAACCATTCATGGCAAAGCTGCTCTGGGTTTGTTTTGCTTTAGCCCTTCCCTGACCTGAGGAGAATTATTTTCCCACATACACAACAGGCCTGAATTTCTGGAGAGAGGTTTTTTTTTTTTTTTTTTTTTCTCAGCCATAGTCAAAGGACAAGTAGCAGTCAAAAACCCAGCTCAAACCAGGTTAGGGAGAGGGAAAAGGAGGAGGCATGAATTATTGACTCATATAACCAAGAAGTCCAAGCATTTATTTGGTGTTGAGTGTATCTGAATACAGGGTTTTAAACCCTATCACATCTCTCCATCCCTTGCTCTACCTTGGCTTTATTCTCAGCTATGCTCCCCATGTGGTAGTGTCCAGTCTACAAACATCTGTATAGCCATGTTCTCAGAGGAAGAAAGATTTTCTCCTCCGACATCAACAGCACATCAGAAAACAATTGGCCCAATTTGGTACATATATACATACATACACACCCTTGGTCTGTGGGAATCTGGTGCTCTTAAATGGCATTATTTTTAACCCCATGGCCAGGGAGGTAGGGCCATGTGATTGGATCCAAATCACATGGAGTTGGGTTTTTTTTTTCCTCAAAAGGGAAAAAAAGCTAGATAAGCACAAAGTAAGTGGTGGCAGTTTTAGATTACATGACAGGAATGTCCAAATTGCTGTCGCCATTGTTGACATGGGTAAGCTATCCCAAGAAATCTCTTAACCTTGGGAAGGTTGGTACCAGTCCACAGCCTGTCAGGGACCAGGCCGCAGAGCTCTGCCACCCACACCCCGACCCCCATCCTGGAAAAATTGTCTTCCATGAGATTTAGGAAATGGGGGGGGGGTTGGGGGAGGGGTGCCGCACAGCAGGAGGTGAGCAGCGGCATGTCACCACCTGAGATCCGCCTCCCCCACCCCCAATCTGTGGAAAAATTGTCTTTCATGAAACCGGTCCCTGGGTCCCTGGTGCCAAAAAGGTTGGTGACCACTGGAGATCATTTCTAAGAAATAGTTAATCCTATCTCACATTTCAGAGATATTTTGGATTTTTCAAGGAAAGTTTTCTAGGCATTATGATGCATTAATATAATCTGTTATATACTTGTCTTGGAGTCAGGAAACTTGATTTGGAAACTTTATCCTACTGTTGAGTTTGCAGCATTGCCTTCGACAAATTACACTCTCTCTGACATGCCTCATTTGCCTCATCTGTCTAATGAGGCATTGCTTCTATTTAACCTTTAGGTCCTTTCCTGACAGTCTGTGATTCCGTGCCTATCACAGCATGGGAGTAGCTAGATTCCAGAGGCAGAACTTGAATCACCATTCCCTTTTGAAATATATTTTTAATCTGTTGCCCATTATGTTTGCTGCAGGATTTCGGCTGAATGCCTCCTCTTGGCCCATGTTCCTTTTGAAGACGCTAAATGGAGCAGAGATGGCTCCCATCAAGATTTTCCACAAGGTATGCTATCCCTCAGATATCACTAACTCCAAGCTACTTGAGGTCAAATACTTAAATTCCTCTAATTACTGAGCCTTTGATGTCTGCATTATGTTTATGGCCTGAGGCTTCCTTCTCAGAAAGTAGTTCAGTTGGATTTTTTGGTACCTCAGATGAAGCAGCAGTTATCCCTAGAGGAATGCATTAGGCAATGAGGTAGGACTCCTGGTTTTTTGGTCCTACCTGCCAATAATATGTGTCCTTTTGACCTCATCTGTAAAGTGGGACTCTACCTCACAGGGTTAAAAAGTTAAAATTTGTTATTAGTAGAATATATAAAATATAACACGAATCTAGAGAAGCTATTCTTATTATAGAGCTTGGAGTTCTATAGAGTGTATGTTCTAAACAGAGAGAAAGGAAGGAGACTATTTTTTGAGTGCCTACAATACGTTTGGAACTTTATATATACTATCTCATATAGTACCCACAGCTAACTTGATGAACTAAGAATTATTATTTCTATTTAATAGTTAAGGAAACATATACTTTTGAATAAGGAACTAGCTCAAGATCACATGGCTAGTAAGTGGCAGAACAGGGATACAAAACCTGCATTTGCTCTCTTGTTTCTCAAAGGGTGAGGCAGTCAGTCTGCTATCAGTTGAATTCTCTGATAAGGTGAGAGTTACTGCAAAGGGGAACTGAATTAGGTTTGCCTATGCTGCTAGTTAAGTCTAAACCCTGACAGCATACTTGTTCTCCAAATATAGTATACTAGGCAACTTAAAACATCTTTACTACAAAATGCCAAGGGGGAGAAAAAAACAACAAATATTCTTTTCAATGCTTTGCTGAGCTTACTTACCAGAAAATAAGAAAAATCTCCAAAAGCCAAAAATGTAGAAGGAAAATCAAGAGTGTTAAATGTATGTGCTGAACCTGCAGCTGCCTTAAGGGGTTTAGCCAGTCCTGCTTTCCAAGAATCTCATCTTTATATAGCCACAGTAAGACATAGATGAGGCCTAGGGTGGCCCATGCAAGGCAGGGAAATGGATCTGAGACTGCTACATAAAAACCAGATCAGATCCTCAGGTGTTCACCCTTTAGTGAAAGATTATTACATTGATGAGGAAGAGTCTCTGCTGGACTCTGGGCAGGGGTGGAAATGGAGTCATCTCCTCTGATAAAATATTGCCTTCTTCCTTGTAGTTCAGTTATGGTTCCTGTGTTGCCTAGGAACTCCAAAATTGTATGGAGATACTTCTGGGGGGTGCCTGGAAGAAGCAAACATAAAATCTCTTCAGAGGATTTGATGTCAAAGAAATCCCAAAAGCGAAGTACCACTGAAGATGCGTACTTAATCTGGAATTGCAAAACACTCTCAAAACAAATCTGACATGATGGGGAGTAGACACAACAAACAGTAACGTAACCTCAAGGACTTTCAGATAATTAAAATATCAGATAGGGATTAAAAATTACATATTTGAAAATGACTAAGGAATTAAAAGAGAAAAGTACAAAATGCTATTTTTAAAAAGACAAATTTGAAAAAAGACTAAACTGAACATCTAGAAATGAAATTTCTGGAGATTTCAAACCATTGAAATTAAAAATTAATAGGTAAATGTACATGTAGCTTAGACATAAAGAAGTTAACTGAAAGATGTGTGAGGAATTTCCCCAGATTGCAGCACAGAGAGATTAAAGAGAGAGAATATATTAAAAGGAAGAAACAAGGAAAATTATATTAAAAAGTCCAGTATATACTGAACATGAAATCCAGAAACATAGAAAGAATAGAAAATAGAGAATATTTGAAAAGATAATTAAGAATTTTCCAGAGTGTGTAATAAAAACAAATACATACCTTAAAACATCATGGTATAACTGTAGGAAACTAAACTCAAAAGAAAATATCTGAACATATAATCAAACCAAATACTCTTAAAGGGATTAGAGTTAGGCTGACAGCACATTTCTTGACAGCAGCAAGACAAGCCATAATAATGGAATAATATTTTCAAAGTACTGAGAGAAAAGAATCATTGCCTATAATTCTATATCTAGTTACACTGTTATCTTGGAATGAACGTAAAATCAAACATTTCAAACAAACCAATACAAGTAGGTACTAACATATCCACTGAAAGAACTGAAGAATATATTTCAGAAAGAAGGTAATTGAATCAGAAAATAAGAATGAGATACAAGAAGTAATGGTGAGGAAAGAGATTGGTTAACACGTGGATAAAGCTAATCAAGCATTGCTGATTACTGTATAAACCAAGTATAATAACAAAAGTGATTAATTGGCAGTGTAAAAATGTAGAACTAAATTATCTAATACCTATGTAACTCAGGAGTAGTTCTATTGTTTGGGACTAGAGATAAAGATGGGTTTTAGACTTTGTTATGTCAGCTGTTCAGTTAAAACCCTTAGGGGATTCACCAAAAGGCTATAAATAGGATATTTAACTGCTGAAATGGGAGGGGGAAAAGGGAAGAAGACTCAGTTGATTGAAAAGGAGAAAAAAGAACCTTGAAAAATCAAGTTAAATAGAAAGGTAGACAATGAGATAGTTGTAATAAATTCAAATACATCAGTTATCACATGAAATTAGCTTAAACTCATCAGTTTAGTAATACACGGGTCAGTTTTTTTTAAAGCTAGGTATATGTTGTTTACAAGAAATACTGCTTAAACATAATGACATAAAAATGTTGAAAGTAAAAGAATATAAAAAATATATTAGGCAAACTTATCAAAATAAAGCTGGTGTAAACTATATTGAAATCAGGCAAAGGAGACTTTGATGCTAAACAGTATTGAAGTCACTATCTAATGATTAAAAAATACACAGTTAACCAAGAAGATAAAACAGTTATAAATGTACATGTGTCTAAAAAACAATCTGGAAATATTTAAAGCAAAATTTGTCAAAATTACATGGCAAAATTGGAAAATCCACAGATCACTAGGGGATATTTTAATATATATCTTTTAATAATTGATAGATCAAGCAGACAGAAATTGGTATATAAATCAGCATAAGCATCAGTATCAAATCTCTAGATCACTTCATTCCTATTTTTAAAAATCACTTCATTCCTATTTAACAACAACAAATAGTTTGAAAATAAAAATTTTTAAATGCGATTTATGATAGCAATAGTACTATAATTTACCTAGAAAAAATGTTAGCAAAAAAGCATATTTATAGTGGAAATTTAAAATTCTATGTTAAAACATTAACTGTCATATGAGTTATATTTAACTCACACTAGTTTTGAGCCTGGAGCATCGTGAAGCATATGTAACTCACATGTCTCTTCACCATGAGAGCCACAAGAACTATTTTTCAAGTTGCATATAACTCATGAACAGAAAATAATAAAAAAATTTTTTTTATTAAATTAGAAAGGATTATTTTGGTTTTGACATTTTTATTCTATTTTCATAACAAAACACTGTGGCTCCAAGGAAAATTTTTTTTCTGGTGTAGCAGTCAATAAAGAAGAAATCTGCATTAAAGAAATATTAACAAATGGAAGAGATTATCATATTTATGGATGAGAAGGCTCAATATCACACATAACAAAGGTTATTTCCTCCCATATTAATCTATAAATTCATTGCAATTCCAGTCAAAATCTTAATAGGGTTTTTCTATGGAACTTGAAAAGCTGGTTAAAATTCATATGAAAAGTAAAAGAGAATGAATAGCCAAAACAATATTGAAGAATGACAAACTGGGTGGATTTTTCTTACCAGATATCCATTTAATAAGACTGTGTTATTGGTACAGGATCAAACAGTTAAGACTAAGGGAACAGAACAGAATATACAACAAATTTTTTGAAACTTGATCTGTGCAACAAATCAGCACCCAAGAACTTGCCACAGTTCTGGTAAAAGTGTACAGCGTTAGAACTCCTTTGGAGGGAAATTTAACAAATTTCATAAAAGAGAAGATGTATATATCTACCCTATAACCCAGCAGTTCTACTCTTAGATATATATCCTAAAGAAACCCTCCTGTATGTGTATAAAAGAAGAATTGTAAGAATGGTCATTAAAACTCTTTTTAAATAGTAAACAATCAGAAACAACTATATATATCCATTAAAAGAGAATGAATACATTGTAATATATACATATAATGGAATACTGTTAGGAGTTAAAATGAAGTGGAATTAAATTCATCAACATGGGTAATTTCAGAAGCATAATGGTGAACAAAAAAATGCAAGTTGTAGAATGATATGTGTAGTATAATACCATTTATATAAAATTTAAAAGCAGGCAAATGATATGTACATACACAGTAAAGTATAAAAACTTTGCTTCTGTGATAGGTGGAAGAGGAATGGAATAGGGGAAGGGCAGAAAGGGAAATTCAGCTTTATCTGTAACCTTTTATTTAAAAAAAATCTGAAGCAAAGATGTCAAAATGTTAGAATTAATAACATAATACTTTGGTATACTTTGAAATTAATTTTAAAGGAAGATTAAATCTCCATATATTAAATAAATCTTATATAGCAGTTATATTTTAATCATCCAGATGAGATAGCAGTCTATTGGCATACATAGCCTCTCTTTGTGTCTAGGTCTGTATATTTCTGTTTCCTATCTAGGAGCCTCCATCGCCTTCCCACAACTTCTTCAAAATGGGAATGAAGCTAGAAGCTGTGGACAGGAAGAACCCTC
This sequence comes from Varecia variegata, assembly GCA_028533085.1. NCBI lineage: Eukaryota > Metazoa > Chordata > Mammalia > Primates > Lemuridae > Varecia > Varecia variegata. The sequence goes on from CM052444.1 coordinate 81,323,745, forward strand.
ATTTCATTTGCCCTGCCACTATTGGGGAGGTTCGGGGCTCAGAGGTGCTTGTCACTTTTGATGGGTGGCGAGGGGCCTTTGACTACTGGTGCCGCTTCGACTCCCGGGACATCTTCCCTGTGGGCTGGTGTTCCTTGACTGGAGACAACCTGCAGCCTCCTGGCACCAAAGGTAAAGGCCCATCTACAGGCTCTTGAAACTAGGACCCAGATGATAAGGGAGATTACCCAGGTCTATCATGGTCAGTATATCTTCACCAGTAAACTTTACTAGTAGGCAGGGGAGAAGCAGGGGCTAGCAGCTTAGGTAAAAACTAAGTTCTACCAGAGAGTAGACCTCTGATTACCAAAAGTAATCAGAAACAGTAAGAATTAAGTGTCAAATGAAGTCACACATGGAATTTGGGATAAAGTAAAAATTCCTTGCTCTAAATATCCTGGTTTATTTTCAGGCAAACTAGCTTTTCATCTCTCTTACTTTTGTCCCTAACCCATCTAAAAGTTTGAGTAGCTTCATTACCAAGGCACACATCTTCGTCTTCCTCTTACCGTAGGGGCTTTGTATATGAACTGGAGTAACATTATGTTTTAAAAATACTTGCACAGCACTGTAGCAGAAAGGAAAAAGCATGGGCTTTGAAGTAATATAAATGTAGGTTTAAATTCCATCTCTGCCTTTTATCAGCTGTGTGGCTTTGGGCAGTTAATTCACCTCTCTAAACCTCAAATTCCACATCTGTAAAAGAAAACCTACTTCATAAAGTTATTGTGAGGAATAAATGAGATTACATGGGTAAAATGCTTACGTCTGGCAAATAGCAAGTGCAAAACAAATATTAATATATTATACTATATGATTATTATAATATACTATATTATCATTATTATATTATTATTCTAAAACTAACATTACCAATGGGAGAGTATATATAAAGTACTAGAATAGTGCCATAGACTAAATGAATAATAAATGATTCTTCTGATGATAGTGATGATGGTGGAGATTTTGAGATAGCTGCTTTTAATAAAGAAAATAATAATCTCATCCTCTCAAGTCTAAAAGGTACTGGTGAGTCTTAGGGAATGGAAAGTCACCCATCCTATTGTCCAAGAATCTTTTTCTAAACCTCTATTGAATTTATTCAGTTACCCAAATATTTCTTGAACACCTAATTGTAAGCCAAGCTGAGGATACAGCAGTGACAAAGATGAACAATGGTCCTGCCCTCATGGCACTTTCATTTTCATTCTAGTGGGGTGAAGCAGATAGTAAACATTTAAATCAAGAAATAAGGTAATTTCAGATAAATAATTTTTATAGATAGAAATAAGATAATTTCTCCCAAAGAAATAAAGTATGCTAGGATAGGGACAGTAAAAGTGTGGTTGTAAAAGGAGTTTTTTGTTTAATATCTTTATTGCAGTATATGTGACATAAAATAAATGGCACACGTTTAAAGTGTGCAGTTTGAAAAGTTTTGACATATATATACACACACACACACACACACACACATCCATGAAACCATTACCACAATCAAAATAATGAACATATCTATCATCCCCCAAAGTTTTTTTGTTTTGTTTTTTTTGTGACAGGAGAACTTCTTTAGATAGAATTTCTTTTCAGGAAATTTGTCTGAAAAGTTTATATTTGAATTGAGACCTGAATGATGAGAAAGAGTCTTCCAAGGAACAAGAATTTCCAGCAGGCAGAAGGGACAGCTAATACATTGGTGCTGAGATATGAATGAGCTCGATATGTTTCAAGGGCGCTAAGCAGACTGCTCTGACGAGAATGTATTGCCTGAGCAGGAAAGTGGTACAAAATGATGTTGGAGAAATGGTCAAGGGCCAATCATGTAGGGCCTTGTAAGCCAGAGTAAGAATTTTGGATTTTATTCTAAACATGTTAGGGAAACATTAGAGGGTATTAAGCAGGGAATGACAAGAATTGATTTATTTTTTTAAAAATCACTTGGACGTGTATCCAGAATAGAAAAAAACACTTACAAGTCAGCAATAAAAATGGCAACCCAATTTAAAAATAGGCAAAGGATTTCAATAGATATTTCTCCAAAGAATATATACAAATGGCCGATAAGCAATTGAAAAGATGCTCATCATTAGTCATCAGGGAAATGCAAATCAAAGCCACAGTGAGCTACTATTTCATACCCATGGGTATGGTTGTAATCAAAAGATGGGCAATAACAAGTGTTGTTGAGGATGTGGAGAAATTGGAACCATGATACATTGCTGGTGAGATTGTAAAATGCTGCAGCCACTTTGGAAAACAGTTTAGAAATTGCTTAAAATGTCAAACACAGAGTTACCACATCACCCAGCAATTCCACTCATAGATACATGCCCAAGAGAATAGAAAACATACGTCCACACAAAAATGTATCATGAATGTTTGTAGCAGCATTATTCATGATAGCCAAAAAGTTAAAACAACCTAAATGTTCATCAGCTGATAAATGAATAAATAAAATGTGGTATATCTATAGAATAAAATGCTATTTGGCAATGAAAAAAGGAATAAAGCACTGATACATGCTACAATATAGATGTACCTTAATCACATTATGCTACATGAAAAAAGCCAGTTACAAAAGACAATGCATTATATGATTGCATTTATATGAAATGTTCAGAATAAGCAAATACATAAAGACAGAAGTAGATTAATGAGGCTGGGTGTGGTGGTTCATGCCTGTAATCCTAGCACTCTGGGAGGCCGAGGCGGGTGGATCATTTGAGCTCAGGAGTTCAAGACCAGCCTGAGCAAGACCCCGTCTCTACTAAAAATAGAAAGAAATTATATGGACAACTAAAAATATATATAGAAAAAATTAGCCGGCCATGGTGGCACATGGCCGTAGTCCCAGCTACTCGGGAGGCTGAGGCAGAAGGATCGCTTGAGCCCAGGAGTTTGAGGTTGCTGTGAGCGAGGCTGACACCACGGCACTCTAGCCTGGGCAACAGAATGAGACTCTGTCTCAAAAAAAATAAAATAAAATAAAATAAACCTCTTTAAAAAAAAAAAAAAAAGAAGTAGATTAATGGTTACCAGAGACTGGGGGAGGGGAAATGGGAATTGACTGCTAATAGGTATTGGGTTTGTTTTCAGGATGATGAAAATGTTCTAAAATTAGATAGGAGTGATGTTTTCACAATTCTGAGAATATGCTTAAAAACACTGAATTGTAAGGGTAGATTTTATAGTATGTGAATTATATGTCAATAAAGCAGTTATCTAAAAACTCACTTGAGCTCCTCTCTGGAGAATGGGTTGTATGGTAGTAATTGTAGACAAAGAAGTGAAAATTGCCTGGATTAGGATAGTGGCACTGAGATGGAGGGGACTTAGGAGCAAGGTGAGGAAGAGTCACACTTCGTGGCTCAGGGAAGTGCCACTCCTCTATATGCTGCAAGAAACAAGTGCCCTTGATTTGGTATGAGAAATCCATTATCTTCTCTGTAAGCCCCGTGAGATAATGCCTCTGTGGAAGCAGCAAGAAGAGAGGTGCCTCAGAACTGGTAGTAGAGTCATTTTTGTTTACTTGAGGCTAAACCAGGATAAGCTTTGGTTCTCTAGGCTTTATTCAGTTATGATTTTCTCACCTTCTTGCCTAGGGAACTCTCTGTTATTTTGATTGTCATTTTGAGCAGTTAGGCAATTCTCCAGTGCCAAAAGAGCTGAGAGTCTTTGTGTCCAGGAATTGCTGGACACGCATTCCTTTCTGACTGCACACATGCTGATAAGAAATATGACTCACTCTGTGGTTGATGCTTCCAGAGAAGCTTGTTGACTGTTTTCCTCTTTTCTTCTGTGTCTCTCTGGAGACCTTAGATTTTTAACAGAGAAGGACCAAGCTCAGAAGGTAGAGAGAGACCTTCTTCCAGATGACATATCCAGACCAGGTCCTTCAGTTGTCATTCCAGTAATCGGGTTGTAGTCTCCCACAACTCTCTTCTCCCCAACTTCATACCCTCAGTAGGTCCTGTAATAGCAGAGGTTTAGCCCTCTCAGTGTCCTGGCTAAGAAGCAAGTGATACAATGTGGAAAAAATGTAGTTACTCAATTCATTTCATAAAACAAGATGTTCTCTGTGTGTGAGCCTGTTCTCTTTATAATCATACGGTCTCCTTCCTTCCTACCTTCTGGTCATTAGTGTGCAAATTTTTAAAAATTCAGAGTAAGATGAGAATGATTCTTGGTAAATTTTAAAATTTAAATTTAAAAAATCCCATTATTTATTTAATGTTTTTTATACATTTCATTTTATCTTTCTGGTAACTCTGAAATAAGTATCATTATTTTCAGATACATTTTATTTATGAGAAACCTGAAGCTCAGATGATTAAATGACTTGGCTCTGTTGATATCTTAGTCTAGAGGGAGAGGCCATGGAGATCTTTCAGTAGAGCCCCTGTCAGGACCAATATCACTCTGAGCCATATTGCCTTCACACGTTTCCCCCATACTCTTCCCCAGTCTCCTTTGGGCTTTCTTCTTCAAAGCTTCATTCAAGACCCTGGATTTTCACTTATAGATCCTGATAGGAAATCGGAAAGAAGTAGTGTGGCGTAATATCAGAGCATTGAACTGGGCTCTAATCCCAACTGGGCCACAGACTTGTTTTATGTCTTTGAGAAAGTTATTCTCATATGTGAGAGGCCTAACTAGTAATCCTTAAAGGGCCCTTTCACCTCTGAAATACCATGTAGTTTAATGATCTTGGGAATAGGTAGCAATTAACTCCTGTGACTCTGTCTCCTACTTAATTCCAGATTGATCATCTCCCCTATCATCCAGCTCTGCTTATCTGAGAGGACTCCTGCTGCCTCTCCTTTTCTAAGCCAGTACTATCCCTTTTAACTCCTAAACTCCTGGGGTATGCCGACTCTGATGGGCAACAACTAACTACCAAGCTTCCAACTAATCCAGAGTACTTGGTTATAAAAGGCAGGAGCTTTTTTTTTTTTTAGCTTATTTTTTGTGACTTAAAATAAAACTGAAACAGATACATGCTTTACTTTTTGTTTTTAAAAAATAAAGTAAGGAATTCAGTCCACATGGCATGACTATGACGCTAATCAGACCTTTAGCCATCATAATAATCCAGTTAACCTCCCCTTGCTCTGATTTCAGGCTGGGCAAGCCAGTTTTAGATTATAACTTAGCTTCTTATGTAGTTTTGCAACAGGAAGACAACATGAGACCCAAACTACTTTATATTTTTATTATAAATTAATATATTGCTATTCTGAATTAATACATTAGTGTCTTACGACTTCATGTAGTGTAAACTGGGTCTATCTCCCATCTACATGCTAATCTCATTATGGAAATCCAGTAGAGGTACTACCCTTGAGCATACCTGTAGCAGTAAATAGTCAGCCAGGCCTTTTTTACCCTCTCAGTCTACCCTTTCTACCTGTAACAGGTTTCATTGTACAAAGAGAAAACTGCAAAATCTGACTCAACACTCTGGCTAATGTGCAGGAGTCTTACCTTGGTCTGGAGAGCAAAAATTTGACGGTTAAAAACAAAACTTTCAGAATGTATCTTCCTTTTTCTGTTTTTTTGTTTGTTTGTTTGTTTTGGTGTGTATATGGAAAGTGTTTTCCATACTTTCCTCTTTTTGTTGTAAAACTACGTGGAAAACTATGCTACGATCACTTTGGGATTCTGGGGCAGAAAGAGAGTTGGTTAAATTGTAATCCTAGACTTCAGAGGGGAAAAACTAGACTAGATACAAGAGTAACACAACTAAGGCTAACAGGTTACATCATGAGGTCCACTGATGGACTATCTGATTTTCTTCATCCACCTATCCATTCATTCAAGTTCTAACTATCAAGTCATGAGTAAGTACTAGTCATTTGATCAGTTGATAGGGATCTGCCTTTAGAGTTTATAGTTTTGTGAGTATATAGACCAATAGAGAATTAAAAACTTTGTTGGAATAAAGTGCAGAAGGACCTCTAACCTAGACTGGGGAGATTGGAGGTTGGAGGTCTTTGTAACCTCCACTGAGCCTGGCACTGATAATATGGGCTGCTCTACAGCTGTTGGGTAGATGGACAAATAAAGGGCAAGGCTTCCAAATGAAGATTTCCAAATGAAGTGATGTCTAAGCTGAAACCTGAAGAATGGGGAGGTAAAGAAAGGATTCTAGCTAGCAGTGTAAACAGATGAGTGGAGGCCCAGAAGTTTAAAAAATAAAAAAAAATATATGGTTGAGGAACTAAAAAAATGTTTGAATGGCTAGATGGTAGGGTATAAGGAGAAAAGCAGAAAGAGATAAGGCACAGGAAATGTTTCCCTTATAGACCGTTTTAAGGATCTGAGTCTTTACCCTAGGAGCATTGAGAGCCATTGAATGGGCTTTAAGTAGTAGAATTACAGCTCAGATTTGTATTTTAGAAGAACCATTCTGGCAGCAGTGAAAGGATGGGTGGCTTCTAGAGGCTGGAGGCAGAGACATCAGTTAACAAGCTGTTTATAATATTACAGATGAGAGAGAGAATTGAAGCAGTGACATTGTGATAGGAAAGATAAGAAGATGGTGGGGGGCACATATTCTTTGAATAAAAAAGTCAAACTCTTAAGTTTTAAAGTTTATTTTGGTTCAGTGTGGTGGCTCACACCTGTAAGCCTAATACTCTAGGAGGCCAAGGTGGGAAGATTGCTTGAGCTCAAGAGTTCAAGTACAGCCTGAGCAAGAGTGAGACCCCATCTCTTCCAAAAAAAAAAAAAAGGAAAAATTAGTCGGCATCATGACGTGTGCCTGTAGTCCCAGCTACTTGGGAGGCTGAGACAAAGAGGATCACTTGAGCCCAGGAGTTTGAGGTTGCTGTGAGCTACGATGATGCCACTGCACTCCACCAGGGCAACAGAGCAAGACTCTGTCTCAAAAAAAAAAGTTTTAACATCTAGTGTGACTATTTTATTTATTTAACAATTAGCCCCTATAATATGTAATATGTACAATAATGTAGATTTACATTATAAGCATTAAAAAGAAGCTAAAATTCTTTCTGCCATGTCTAGGAAGTTAGTATTCTTTTCTACTTGGAGTCCATGTTAAATGGAACTAATTTATTAACTGCATCTTTATATCCCCAGCACTTGGCACATGCTAGTTATTTAGTAATATTTGTTGAATGATATAGGTTATACTATATTTTCTGATTCTGTTTATTCCCATCTAAAGCTATTATTCAGATGTTATTCACTTAATTCAGAAGTGAGACCACTACTCATATCTACCAGAATTTTAGCAGATTAAAAGCTATTTAAACTAATGTTCTGTTTTTCAAATTTTGGAAACCTGATGGTCAAAAGAGTGGCAAGGGCACTAAGACTTGTCTTCAGAGCACACATTCACCCTGTTACTAAACACCTGTACACTTCTACACCTGAACCACCCCTCCTGCCCTTCCACCCAACTTCTTCTAATACAAGTGGGAGGATGTGGTCTCTACAGGAAGCTCCTAGCGTCAGTATGCCCGTCTTGCCTTCTGAGAAGTTGTGTTCACTAGCCATGTCAGAAAAGATATGGTCATGTTGATTAATAAGTAAAGTAAATTCTTTTTTATTTGTTTTTATTGATAAATAATAATTATAAATATTTATGGGGTACATGTGCATGCACACATGCAATGCGTAATGATCAAATCAGGGTAATTAAGATACCCATCACCTCAAACATTTATCATTTCTTTGTGTTGAGAAGATTACAAATTGAAGCTAATTCTTTCGTGCCCTTAATGAGAGCAACCACTCAGCTATTTTCCCTTTTACCCTCAGATATATTGTGTCCAGATCTTGAACTTACTAATATTCTATTTCCTCCTTACATACATACACACACACACACAATCTCTGTCCTTATTCCATCTTTAGCCTTGTGATCCAGTCATATCTGGTAACTCTGTCCTTTATTCATTCATCTATCCAATAGTTGTAGAGCAGCCCATGTTAGAAGTGTTAGTGGAGGTTATAGATGTCTTCCAACCAGGTTTATTGAATGATTGAAATGAGAAAACAGCTGTGCAAATGCATAGTACCATGTAGCACATAGTAGATGCTCACCATGTGTTAGTTATAGCTGAATTAAGATGCCCAGCCTCCCAAGAAAAGGGAGCTGCACACAGAGCCATGAAAGTGTTGTTTGGTCAGGAAAAATAAATATATTTATGAGGGTAAGGTTTGTGCAATGAACCTGGACTCCTGTAACTGGTTTTCTGATTGTATGCTTGTGGCATAGAAATAGGAATATGGGGAAATGAGATGAGTGACACTAGGTTATGAAGCAGGGAATCTGGGTTCTCCCACTGACTCATACTAGATCTGCCCATGCCTCTCTTCCAATTCCTTAAACTGTCCTTTGGCTCTGCCCATTCTCTCTCCTGCCTTCACAAACTCCAGATGTCAGAATGGTAGCAATTTTGGGCATGTATAATGAAACAACTGGCATCTCTCAAACTCTTAGAAATCATGAAATATAACTTAGGCACTTCATAAATTTGACCACACTTGCTGTTTTCTTGGGAATACGTAAAACTCATGTGGGGGGAGGGGTTGGCAAGCTTTTGTTATAACAGCTACTGTGTGCCAGCATCACTACATATTGGTTTGCAAAATTCCCTATTTTAAATAAGTGTAGGTAGTTCTTAGGAAAATCATATTGAAAACCAGTAATATATAAACTGCTACTAATTTTTTCCTTCAATTCCCTAGATAAATTTTAGGGGAAATATTGTAGTTACAAATGAGAATTCCTGAGTCTCAATAATGACTTACTAGAGGAAAAGCAAAGCGTAAACATTCCTGTGTATCAAAAAGACAAGAAAAAATTAGCAAACTCTTAAACAGAGCAAAAAAACCCAGGAAGTTATGAGGGTGATACGGCAAGAAGGCAGGAGTTTGATTGTAAGCTTTTCAAATGTGTTGTCTTATGCTAAGGAAATCTGGGATGTTTTTTGACTATGTGGCTGACTAGTAGGTGCTTCATCACAATTTGCTTTCATCCCACCTCTCTGAGTGGCCTAAACTTGACCAGACATCTTAGCAGACCATCTTCTGGAAAGATATAGCCCTCCATTTGCTGGAATTGCTTCTAAATCCTCTTAACCTATTGCCCCAGACAACTGTCAGTCATGCCTTTGAGTTTCAGTAATATTAGGCTTTTGAAAGTGACTTGTGGCCCCATGATGCATGATTTTTAAATATCCCTCTGTTTTCCCCACTCTGTAGAGATTTATCAGCCTAAAAGTACCCAGGAAAATGTGACATGTCTTTGTAGTTGCAGAGGTCCTCTACCCATGCAGTTAGGAATAAGTCAGGAGGGAAAACAGGAGGCTCAGTATGGAGTACCGAAAGTTCTAACTGAGCTAGATAGGAACAGGAGGCAACCCATGCTTTATTAAGTGAAGTGGAATTTAGAGGAGTGGAGTTTCAGCCTTGGCATCAGCCCAGCTGACGGCACACAGCTGAACTCAGCCAAGTTGAGCAAAGCTAATAAAGTACACAGCCCTTAAATTACTGTGCCAAGGCCAATGATACACTGCTGTGAATGAAAATAAGATTCCAGTCCAGAAAACTGATAAAACAAATGGGTTTTCCCCTGTTCTTCTTTTCTTTTCTGTTGTTTATGTTCTCCTGTGTTGTGTAGGCACACACACACGTGCACACGTGCGTGCACACACAGTCACACAAACTGGCCTATCTTATATTTTATGAATTCACTGCCATTTCCATATGCTCTGTTGTTGCTGCAGAGAAGAAAAATCTGATGATGAATACTTCTGGGCAGCTGAGATGCCTAACTAAGGATTATTTAGAGGAACTGAGAAGCAATAGAACTGTACTGTCCTTCATTATTATAACTAGACGTGTTTAGTTCTCTATCTTCTTTCCTTTATTTGGGGATACACTCTTGTTTTGTTTATTGGGTTTCAGGTAATGCAGTGGAAAGAGAATAGACTTTGGAGATCAAAAGATTTAGGTTCAAATCCTAGCTTTAGCTATGTGGCCTTTGGCAAGTCTTTTAATCTCTCTGAGTTCAGTTTCTCCATTTTTAAAATATCCAAGTATGATGGTTGTCTCAGGAAAAAGCATTTGTGTAATTGAGTTGCAAGCTGAACTAGCCACTTTTTTTCATGGGACATCATCTTTACTAGAAAGAACAACTGACTTGGATATTTGGCAGACATTTTCTCTAAAATTAAATGAGCTGGTTCCTTCAAGGAAAACAACTTAGAAGCATTTACTGTCAATGATAAATTTAAGCTTTTGAGTGAAAATTAAAATTTTGGAAAACTAGTATCCACCAGCATGAGATTAACATCTTCCCCATACGTAAAGACTACAGAGTTACTCTTTACCATATTCTCTCCCATCTAGAAGTTACTTTGGTTAAGATTCAGTTAGTTGCCTTAATGTTAAATGTGTGCTATCTGGAAGGTAAAAAAAATCACAGAATTCCAGGGTTAGAGGAAACCTCAAAGGTTATCAAATTCATCCTTCCACCTAATTCAGGACTCACCTTGAAAGCATCCCTATAAATACTCAATTGCCTTTACTTAAATTCTTACACAGAGAGAGAAATTGTAACCTCCCAAAGGAGCACCTTCCATTTGTGATCGCTCTAATCGCTAAAAATATTCCTTTTTATTTTGAGCTGAAATATACTTTTTCCCAGTATCTATCCACTGGCTCTAATATGTTTCTTTTTTCATCTGAAACTTTTTCACATAGCTCTTGATACTATTGTTGCTCCAGGTCTTTTTTTTTTTTTTTCTTCCTCTATTTCTGAAATTGGGTAGTTTCTAAGCCCCTTATCATCTTGGGCTTTTGTCTCTTGATCCATTTTAGTTTACAGCACTGTGTCTAGAGTGAACTCCACACTGCAGTGATGGTCTCATAAGTACAAAATGGAGTACTCACATTTCCCTTAAAAAAGGTCTATATTGTGACCTAACTTGTTACAGATAAAGGATTATGCTTTTTATATTTTTATATTCTCTAATGGTCACTGTAGGTGCTTAATGTTACCCCTTGTCTAGTCTCAGCACAAGTTGAACCAAACTTTGGGACATGTTAGGTGAGAGAATTTTTTGGCAGTTCATTTTTTTGCTACCTGGGGCAGAGGGGTAGAGATGGTAATTTACATGATTTGGAAAGTCCTTAAAAAAAAAAAAAAAACAGACAGGGTCTCATTGTGTTGTCCAGGCTAGATGGAAAATGCTTTTACAATTCTCTTTTATCACAATACCCAGGTTGTAATAAACTGAGTATTTTCCTTAGTAAAAGTTTTCATCAGATAAGAGAATTCCTCCTCTTTCTTCTGTGATGACTTTTCTTTATTCGAATCAATAGGGAAATACAGTATTTGTTCTTTAGAAACATGGAAGCCTACCTTAGAGCTGAATTCACTCCCATATGTGAAGTGAATCATACAGGGTCCCAAAGACACTTTGATACATTATCTTATTACACTTCACAACCCCCCTGTGAGGTATATAGTATTAGATATTTGCCCTTGTTTTGCGTATGAGGAAACTTGGGCTCAGAAAAGTTGAGGGGGGAATAAGAACTAAAATTTTTTGAGTCTCTAGGTCATGTCAGGCGCAGTATTTATGATATCCACATCCTCAAACTGTATCTCAGTTAAACCTTATAATAACCCTTATAATAACCTTATAATAATTCAAAAAGGTTAAGTTATTTGCAAGGACTTGAACCTAGCTCCATGGAGTTTCTGATATCAAGGTCTGTGTTCTTTCTCCTACACCACACTTTACATCACTTCCCTATGCCTCAGAGGAGGTTTAGGGATAACCATTAGGTAGATAAGGCTGACATAATTGTGAATATGCAGTGAGTTAATGAATGTTAAAGTACTTTGAGAATTGTGAAGTGTAATTTTCATATGAGGGGTTTCCATCAGTGATTTTGGAAATGCTTAGTGAGACCTACAGGAAACTCCAGGGCCCTTTTTTAAACCAGCAGCTGGTAGATGGGATGCATTTGAAATGTCTGTTGGGAGTGAAATGAGAAGGCTCAGTAGTAGAAGAGAGATCCTTCAAAGCACCAATATAATATTAGGAAGAAAGAGTTGTTGCTGATTTGACTTTCTTCTGTATCCTGTTTAGATTTACTATATTTTTTGTGGTGAAAAGATACAGATTTAAAATTAGCTGACTGGACTCAGTTTAGATGATCCCAGTGTTGTTGGCGACATCCAAAGCTTCATAATCAGGAGCCAGTTGATTGAACATATGCCTTCCTTTCTCCATCAGGCTTGATCAGGGTGTTGACCTTGGCCACATCAATGTCATAGAGCTTCTTCATAGCCTGTTTGAGCTGATGCTTATTGGCCTTGACATCCACAGTGGACACAAGTGTGATGTTGTCTTCTGTCTTCTTCATGGCAGACTCAGTGGTCAGGGGGAACTTGAGGATGGCATAGTGGTCAAGCTTGTTTCTCCTGGAGGTGCTCCTCCATGGATGTTTGGGCTGCCTCCAGAGCCACAGTGTCATGAGCCACTGGAAGGTGAGTGCTGTGCAGATCTTCTCTTTTTTTTTTGTGGCTGTGGATGCCTTTCAGCACTGACTTCTTGGCCTTTAAAGCCTTTGCTTTGGTTTTGGCTTTGGAAGAGGCAGGAGCTTCCTTATTTGCCATCTTGGGGGGGAACAAAAGCTAGATTTTCTATATTTTTTAGAACCATAAAATTCTCATAGAATTTTCAAAATAGAAGAACCTTTTTAGAGATTTACTATCAAGTTACTTACCCTCCCTTAACAGTTTATTTAACCTCCTTTCGCCTTAGTTTCTTCACCTATAAATTAGGGGACAATAATAGTACCTACTCATAGGGCTGTTGTAAGGAGTTAAATAAGTTTATATATTAGAACAACAGCTGGCACATTACTAAGTCACTCAAAAAATGTGAGTCATTTTCTAATCTAATGCTATTATTTTATAAATAAGGAAACTGAAGCACAATAAAAGTCGCTTCCTCAAGTTTTATTTGAATTAGCTATCAGATGATATATGTTGTTTGTATGATAATAAATAAGGTGAGTCTTTCATGAATAGCATTAAAAAGTTTAACTTTATTACAAAAGCATGTGATTGTAAAATAGTAGTCCAAATAGAATGAAATATTTAAGAGTTACCCAGAAATATATGAATAGATAAAATTTAAAACAATACCACACAAACTGAATAGACAAAAAAAAGGAAGAATGGAGAGGACTTCTTGGAATTTGTGTCATTTGCTGAAGGATGCCTAGAGTTGGTAACCAGATGGAAAGGCAATTCTTGGGGGACTAAAATGTATAAGGCACAAGCTAAGAAAAAGAATGGTTCCAAAAACTGGAAACATAGGGCATATGTCAGGAAACTGAAATCAGATGAGGTGAGAGAATTTGCAGGGCTTGTTCTGAATTTACCCAGAAAGTAAGAAGAGACCATTGAAGGGTTTTAACCAAAGGAGTGGCTGACTGCATTTGTATTTTAAACACATCCTTCTGACCTATTAGATAAGGGATAGAGGTAATGATGGGAAGGAATAAGTTAAAGGCAGGGAGACTTAGTTTGCCATTTCAGTGATTAAGGCAAGATATAATGAGGGTCTGTATTAAGACAGTGGCCATGGGATTGGAGTGAAAAAATGAATTTGAGACATTCAGGAGACAATTTTTCTGGAAAAGGCATGTTCTTTTTTTGAGCCACATTCCTCTAAGCTTTCAGTGCTAGAGAATCCGAGAACTGAAAGCAGGCTAAAATCAAATGCTGGGGAAACCATGGACTTGATGCTAAGCTAAGCAAATAAAGTAACTGCTGAGTTGGAGGTAGACCATGTTATGTTATCAGCAGAATATTCCAGATCTAACCATGAACATGTATAGAAACCAGGAAGCTAAATCTGAAATCAATCAACAGAATTGGCAAATAAAGACGACCGATTGTCCAGATGAATTTATGGTGAAAGATACAATTTCTCATAACCTTAAAGGCAAAGTACTCTAAGCCAGCCTCTGGCAGGCAGTGTGATTTCTAGATAAAGCTTTTATTTCAGGGACACTAACATAATTACCATACATCCATTTATTATTTTAGGTAAGGTATACTTGACCTTTCGTATACTTAGATATAGTACACATTACCAAAGTTGGAACAGAATTGAAGGTTCCTAGAGAGATTAAAAACTAGAAATGACGTTTCTTTGAACTAGCTTGAAAGCTAGAAATTGCTGCTAATGTGTATAATCTCTATAGCAACTATTCTCAGTTACCGCCCCAGTTACCCCTGTAAAGTGGAAAGCATTAGGATTGTTTCATACTAATTATTAGTATGAGAAGTATGAGCAGAATGGTAGGGAAAGGAGGAAAGGAAAGAAAGATACTAGATTCTGCATTCCGCAGTTTCATGTTGGCCCACTTAGCGATAGGACAGGATTGCCATTGGCTGTATCTTCTACCAGTGCAGAGATTCAGGGTCCCAGAACCATCAGGGTCATGAGCATCATCTGCCATAGGTGCCCCTTGCTGCTTCTCTCTTTTCCTCTCCAATCTACTCTGCTTTTCCACCTCCCACATAGCAACGTAGAAGCAGAAAGTTCACGGGAGTCAGAAGAGAACAAGGTTGCTGTTTATTGAATACTATGTGGCTACTGTTACATTGGTCCCATTGTATGTTATTTCATGTAATCTTGACAATAACCCAAGGTAAATGCTATTATCTATTTCACAAATGAAAAATCTGCAATGAAAAGAAATGAAATAACTTCCTGAGAATCACACATCACATTCAAATGTCTATGGTTCCAGCTCCAGCTTTGCCATTAATTTTCTGGGATATCTTAAGCAACTATTTTTCCTCTATAATCTCTAGTCTCTCCATCTATTAAAAAAAAAGGTTAAACTAGATGATATGTAAAGTTCCTTCT
>CM052444.1:81339219-81381784 GCA_028533085.1 Varecia variegata
TGGTATATCCGAGGCCTGTGCCTGAAGCTTTGGGGACTACATGGAATGTAGGTTAGCCTCTGTTCTGAGAGTTTGTAGTTTTCCAGGAAAGTAAGATACAAATGACTAAAAAAGCAGTCAAAGCAAAGCAGAATCCTAGAATCAAATGCTAGATTATGGATTATAGTCATGCACTCAACTAACATTTACTGAGCACCTACCATGTATAAAGTACAATTCTAGGAGGTAGAGATAATGGCATTGTCCTTAGAAAGTTGTTATGTTCTAGTTGGGAGAGACATAAAATAAACAAGCAAACAGGTAATGATCATTTCTCTGGAGAAAAATAAAGCAGGGGAAGGGGGAAGAGGGGAATAGAGAGTGCCAGGGGTTTGGAGGGGTAGGCAGAGGTATTGTCTTATATAGGGTATCAGCGAAAGCTTCACCGAAAGGTATTTAAGCAGAGATAAGGATATCTAGGAAAAGAAATTCTTTCCTGGTAAAGGGAGTTAAAAGTTTAAGTGCACGAAAGCAATAGGTTGCTCAGTGCAGCAATTCTCAAATTCTGCTCCTTGGATCCTTGGGATCCCCAACAACCTTTACAGGATCTTTGAGGTCAAAACCATCTTCATAATATTATTAACTCTGTTTGCCTTTTTGCTGGGTTGATATTTGCATTGATGGTACAAAAGCAATGGTGAGTAAACCAAGGCAACAGCACCAACTATGATGATAGTAATGATATCTTTCACTGCCACACATTGCAGAGGGACCAAAACAAACAAAACAAAAAACAGGGCAAGCTTATTTAAGAATGTCCTTGATGAAGCAGTAAAATTTATTTTATTAAATGCCAACCTTTTAGTACATACCTTTTTAACATTCTTTGTGATGAAATGAGAAGTATGACTAGAACAATTCTGCTACATACTGAAGTACTGTGGTTGCCTCAAGAAAAAGCACTTGTACAGTTCAGCTGTCAGGTGAACTAGCCACTTTTTTTGTGAAACTTTATTTTTACTTAATGACTATTAGACAAACTGTGGTTATTCAGACTTGAGTATTTGGCAGACATTTTCTCAAAAGTTAACTAAGTGAGCCTGTCACTTCAAGGAAAACAACTAAAGCATTTGTTGCTAAAGATAAAATTCAAGCTTTGAAATGAAAATTTGAATTTTGGAAAACTGTGTCTGCCACCAGGATCTTGACAGCTTCCCTGTACTTAAAGACTTTTCTGATGAGAGTGTGGTGATATCAACTAATGTGAATTTTTGATATTGAATAGTGAAATATGTCAACATTTGGAAAATATGCATAATTCAGTGAAACTATTTTCCAAATGTCCACCTGCATGATGTTACAAAATCATGCATGGATAAAAAATAAATCATTCAAAGTATAAGATAGATCAATGGACTTTAATATTAACAGAATATGAAAAGTTCATTAGTATGGTTTCAGATTCCATATTTCATCTAACATTTAAGAAACTATTAAGACCACTTGTTGAGTTTTGATTTAATATCAAAGGAAAATATCCACAATTACTTGAAAAGGCTATTTGAATACTCCTCCCTTTTCTAACCACGTATCTCATCAGTCTGGATTTTCATCGTATACTTCAACCAAAATGCTATATGGCAACAGATTGAATGCAGAAGCAGATATGAGAATCTAGCTATCTTCTATTAGGGTCATACTTCAAAGAGATTTGCAAAAATGTAAAACAATTTCATTCTTCTCACTAATTTTCTTTGTTTTGGAAAAAATGTAAATTTCCACAAAAGATGTTAACATGTTTTTGTTAATTTAAAATTAACATTAAATTTCTGTTTTAATTTCTAATATAATAAATATTGATAGGTAAACCCACACAAACAAAAGCTTTTTGTGGACCTTAGTAAATTTTAATAGTATAAAGATGTCTTGAGACCAAAGAGTTTTGAGAATCACTAGTTTAATGTATACAGCAAAAAGGACAGTATTGGTAGAGTAGAATAATCAAGGAAGAGTGGTAGAAAGTATTAAATAGGTCAGAGAAGTAATGAGGAATGAGATCATGTTGGGCTTGGTAGGTCAACGAAGGGACCTTGGCTTTTACTCTGGGTGAAATGGGAAGGTGTTAGAGGTTTTGAGCAGAGGAATGATGAGATCTGAGGCTTGTTTTAAAAGGCTCAGCTGGGTTGAAATTAGACAAGAGGGGCAAGGACAAACCATTTAAAAGATTGAGTTATTGCAGTAACCCAGGTTAGAGATGATGATGGCTTAGACCAAGGAAGTATAAGAGAAGGGTGGTGAGAAATGGTCTGATTCTGGATGGATTTTGAAGTTGTAGCTAATGCACTGCTGATAGGACATGGAATATGAGAAAAAGAGAGGAGTCAAGGATGACTACAAGGTTTTTAGCCTGAGCCATCTGAGAGGATGGAATGGGATAGAGAAGACTGGGAAGAATAAGTCAGGAGCTCAGTTGTAGACATGTTTGGAATGTCTAATAGATTTTTCAAGCAGGAAATTTTATTTAAAATAAGAGTCTGGAGTTTAAAGGAAATTTCTAAGCTGGCAATATAAATTTGGAAGTTTTAATTATAGATAGAATTTAAAGCCATGAGGCTAGAGGAGATCATCTGGGGTTGTGTTCTAAAAGTGTGTTGCCCACACCAGCAGCAATCAGCATCGCCTAGGGACCTTGTTAGAAAAGCAAATTAATTGACCCACTGAATCAGAAACACAGAGGCTGGGGCCCAGCGATCTGTTTTAACAAGGCCTGCAGGTGATTCTGATGCAAACTAAAGTTTAAGAACCACTTATCGGCCAGGCATGGTGGCTCACGCCTGTAATCCTAGCACTCTGGGAGGCCGAGAGGGGTGGATTGCTCAAGGTCAGGAGTTCGAGACCAGCCTGAGCAAGAGCGAGACCCCCCCCCACCCCCACCCCATCTCTACTAAAAATAGAAAGAAATGATCTGGCCAACTAAAAATATATATAGAAAAAATTAGCCGGGCATGGTGGCACATGCCTGTAGTCCCAGCTACTCGGGAGGCTGAGGCAGTAGGATCGTTTGAGCCCAGGAGTTTGAGGTTGCTGTGAGCTAGGCTGATGCCACGGCACTCACTCTAGCCCGGGCAACAAAGTGAGACTCTGTCTCAAAAAAAAAAAATTTTCTAGTAGTCATATTTAAAAAAATAAAACAGGTAAATTAATTTTAATAGTATATTTTATTTAATTATAATATCCAAAATATTATCATTAGTTCAATTCTGCAGTATGCTACAACATGGATGAACATTGAAGACAGTTTGCTATATGAAATAAGCCAATCACAAAAGACAAATACTGTATGATTTCATTTATATGATTTCACTTAGAATAGTGAAAATCATAAAGACAGAAAGTAGACTGGTGTTTGCCATGGGCTGGGGGGAGGGAGGAATGGGGAAGCTTTTGTTTAATGGGTATAGAGTTTTGGTTTTACAAGATGCAAAAAGTTATAGAGATGGATGGTGGTGATGGTTGTACAACATTATGAATGTATTTAAAACACTGAACCATGTACTTAAAAATGGTTAAGATGGTAAATTTTATGTTATGTGTGTTTACCACAATAAAAAAAATTGAAAAAGGAAAACCAAAAAGAGTAGGCTGAGTAGGAGAATAATTATACTAGTTACCACTTACTGACCATCTGCTATGTGGCAGGTAACTGTGGAAGATAGTTTACATAATCTCTAATTCTTATAATGTTATAAAGTAAATATTATTAATCTCAGTTTTTAAAAAAAATACCCAGAGAGTTTGTGACTTGCCCAGGGTCATACAGCTAGTATGTATTGGAGCTGGAATTTAAATCAAGGTAATGTCAGGTGCACTCCCACATCCATGTTCCAAAGAGGTCTTTGGCTTTTAATGGATTGCACTTAAGAGGCCAACGGAACAACACATCTAAGGGCTAAGGGGAAGGGTCTGTTATAACATTGGTCCCCAACCTTTTTGGCACCAGGGACTGGTTTCATGGAAGACAATTTTCCCACAGGGAGGTTGGGAGAACTCAGGTGGTGATGTGAGTGGGGCTATAAATACAGATGAAGCTTTGCTTGCTGCTGTGCAGCCCAGTTCCTAAGCTTCATGGAAGACAATTTTTCTGGGCGGGGATGGGGGGATAGAGGCAGAGCTTCCTGTGGGGCCCAGTTCCTAACAGGCCGTCAACCAATAGTGGTCCACAGCCCAGGGGTTGGGGACCACAGTATTATCACCATTGATTGCCCAGAGGCAGGCTTTTGCAGAGTTATACCAGAGCAGCACAGGGAGGCTATGGCACAATTTATAGTACCTATTCTGCTATTACAATAGATGAAGAGTCCCTCTTCCTGTCAAAGGCATACCCTTCCATTTGCTCTCTTGATTGCATCCTCTCTTTACCTCTCTCTCTTTATCACTAGTTTCCTTAAATTACCAGTTTCCTCCTCCAAACCCTCCTTTCTGAAATGTTCTTATCAGTATACAAACATACTCTCATGTCTTCCATCTTTCAAAACATTACCTTTACGTTGCATTTCCCTTCTAGCTAATGTTCCATGTCTCTGAAATTTCACAGTGTATTAATTTCCTATTGCTGCTGTAGCAAGTTTCCAGGAACTTAGTGACTTAAAACAGCATAAATCTATTATCTCATAGTTCTGTGGGTCAGAAGTCTGGGTAGGATCACTGGTTTCTCTGCTGCAGCCTCACAAAGCCAAAATCAAGGTGTCAGCCAGCTTGAGCTCTTATCTGGAAGCTCTGGGGAAGAATCTGCTCTCAGCCTCATTCAGATTGTTGGGAGTATTTAATTCCATGCAGTTGTAGGAGCAGGATCTCCATTTTCTTCTGACTATTGGTCAGAGGTCATACTCAGCTTCTAGAGCCGCTCACATTCCTTGGCTTGTGGCCTTCTTCATCTTTAAAGTCAGCAGCGGCGGGTCCAGTTCTTCTCATACTCCAAGTCTCTCTGATCTTCCTTTCTGCTTCATCTCTCCTGCCTCCACCTGGAAAATGTTCTCTGCATATAAGGATTCATGTGATTAGATTGGGCCCCTTGGATAATCTACAATAATCTTCCTATTTTAAGATTTTAACTGTAATTACATCAGCAAAATCCCTTTTGCCACATAACATACTTACAGGTTCCAGAGATTAGGGTGTGGACATCTTTAAACAGCCATTTTTCCCACTACATAGAGTAAAACTTCTTTAAAAACTGACTTATAGTCACTATTTCTATTTGTCTTCCATTTTTTCTATTCTCAGTTTTCTTGAATTGTTCTTCAGCCCTACCATTCCAGTGAAGCTGCTCTTAACCAAGAACACATTGACCTTCCTGTTGACAAAGTCTTCTCTGCCCTCATCTTGCTCAGCCTGTAGCTTTCAGCACAATTAATCACTCTCTCCATGAAACACTGCCTCCTCTTGGCTTCTGGGGCATTATACTCTCTAGGTTTTCAATTCCTATCCCACTAACA
Organism: Varecia variegata; assembly: GCA_028533085.1. Classification (NCBI taxonomy): domain Eukaryota; kingdom Metazoa; phylum Chordata; class Mammalia; order Primates; family Lemuridae; genus Varecia; species Varecia variegata. Next base: position 81,344,694 of record CM052444.1, read on the forward strand.
ATGCCTTCTCTGTCTCCTCTGGCTGGCATTCTCCACTTCTCAGCCTCTAATTGTTGGCGTGATTCAGGGCTCAGTCCTAGGCCGTCTCCTATTCTATTGTACACACACACACACTCTCTCTCTCTCTCTCTCTCTCTAAGTGATTTCATGTCTTTATGTACTATCTGTATGCTAATGACTACCAGAATTGTAGCTTGATCCTTGACTGTTCTGTGGAACTCCAGACTTATTTATTTGACTACCTGCTTGTCATCTCTAGATATCTAAAAGTCGTTTAGAACATAATATAGCCAAAACGTATTCTTCATTCCTAACCTGCCTTCTCCCAACCCAAACCTATATTTCCTTTAGTTTTCTCTGTCTCAGTAAATGACCAAAAACCTAAAATTCATCCTGAATTGCTCTTTCCTTTCCCTTCCCCTGCTCCATCTAGGTTAGCAGTGCTGTCAACTTTGCTTACAAAATGTACGTTGTGTTTATCTACTTCTTTGTACCCTCACAGCTATCACTTTAATCTCAGCTACCATCATCTCTTGCATGGACTTCTACAGTCAGCCTCCTAACTGATGTCTCTGCTTCCATTCTGGCCTTTGTGTTATCCATTCTTCATTCACAGGGTATCCAGGGTGATCTGAAAAAGTAAGTTAGATAATGTACTTATCATAACCCAGAAGGCCCTACATGATCTGACCACATCTATTTTTCTGACTTCATTTTTTACCATTATTTCCTTTATTTACCCAGCTACAATCTGTCTGGCTTCTTTTTGTTTCTTAAACAAGTCAAGCTCATTATTTCCTTAAGGCTGTTGCACCTGCTGACTCCTCTGCCTGGAGCACTCCGCCCTAGATCTTCACATGCCTGATTCCTTCTTGTCGTGCCAGGCAGTCTCAGCTCAGCAGAAACTTTGTATACCACTGAAGATTAATATTAAACTCTAGTTTGTGGAATAGGACCCGCCACATAATATATTCTCAATACACAATGTTTGTTGGATGAATGAGTGAACAAATGAGTAAATGAATGAATCTCGAGTTGGTAAGAGGAAAGCTGTATGGTATGATAGAAAGAGCAAAGACTTTAGAGTAAGACATTCTAGATTCAAATTCCAGCCCTGCCTCTTTACTTATGTGGCCTTGGCCAAGTTACTCAAGTTTCAGTTTCCTTGTCTGGTAAATAGAAATAGTATATGCTTCTTAGGCACAACTTAAAAGGCCTTTGTTTTAACTGCTAATACATACTGCTTCTTCTGCACCCTAGTAAATTTTATTGGCAATGTTCATAATGCCATTGTACATAGTATGACACTACTTTCACAGTAAGTGCTCAATAAATGTTAATTCGTTTTAAGCAAAATTAACTCCGTCATTGGGGGCTCCATTTGCATACTATTTCCTCCCTCCATTCTTGGTCTTATCAGTTTATGTCTGCCTTTTAGTGGCATTATTGGTCACTATTGTGGCCAAGGGAGTAAGGATTAGATACATACATAAATGTACAGATCAGCAGAAATTTGTCAAGGATGGGAGACCAGTTCTACAATCTTTATGTGTTGCTATCTTGCCTTAAATGTGCTTCTGCCTTTATAGCAGTGATTAAAGGTGAGTTATGTTATGGTGAGTTGTATAATTATTTCATTATATATGACAATGTAATAATAATAGAAGTAAAGTGCACAATAAATGTTGTGTTCTATTATAAATGCTTGAATCATCCCAAAACCATCCCCCCAGCTCCTCAGTCCCTGGAAAAATTGGCTTCCATTAAAATGGTTCCTGGTACCAAAAAGGGTGGGGACCATTGCTTTACAATGAACCTCACTATTATCCTTTCCATATGTAGGGGCATAGTACCCACCTTGTGTATGCTGGCAGAGACTTTGTGTATTAGAGCTAGAAGATTCCTTAAATGTCATGTGGACTCTCCTCAAGCTAGCTATAAGCTTTCTAACCTCACTTACTTCTCCTTCTTATGGACATAAGCCACACAGCACTACACACATGTTCTCTTATACCACACTTTCTACAATTCCATGCCTCTCTCTATGCAGGGTCTCCTCTGTCTAGAGTACCCTTATTCACCCTCTACCCTTGCCCTTTTCCTAATGCAAAATTTATTCATTCTTGAAAGATTAGTTAAAATGTCACTTACACTGAAATCTTGCCTGAAAAGTCTCACTGGCCTGACTCCCTTGTCCCTTCCCATTTCCTTGCAGAATTAATAATTTCCTCCTCTGTGTTCTTATAACCCTATGTATGTACTCATTTTGGCATTGTACCTACTAAATCTTTTTAAAAACTTTTTATTTTGACATAATGTCAGCTTTACAGAAAAGTTGCAACAGTATTATAAAGAATTCCCCCACACCTTTCACCGAGATTCCTCAAATAATAAAATTTTACCATATTTGCATTATTAGTCTCTCTCAGTATATAATACATATTTTTTTTCTGAACCATTTGACAAGATCCTGTACACGTAGTATCCCTTTACTACTTAAGTGTGTATTTTCTAAAAACAAGGCCATTCTTTTACATAGCATAATAGTATTTTCAAAATCAGAAAATTGATATAATATTAAGAGCTAATTTATAGACCTTACTATAGACCTGGTAATTAATAAAACCAGAAAATTAATATTGTTACAGTATCAGTGGCTAAATCTATGAACCTTATTCATATTTTCCCACTTGACCCAATAATGTCTTTTAAGAAAAGAAAATTCTGCATCACAAGTTGTACTTAATTGTCATGTCTCTTTTTTTTGTTTTAGTTCGATTTGATTTGGTTTTTTCCCAGGCTAGAGTGCAGTGGCATCATCATAGCTCACTGCAACCTCAAACTCCTTGGCTTGAGCAATCCTCCTGCCTCAGCCTCTCAAGTAGCTGGGACTACAGGTGCATGCCACCACGCCCAGCTAATTTTTCTATTTTTTTGTGGAGATGGGGCCTCACTCTTGCTCAGACTGGTCTCAAACTTCTGGCCTCAAGCAATCCTCCTGCTTCAACCTCTCAAAGTGCTAGGATTACAGGTGTGAGCCACCTGGCCAATTGTCATGTCTCTTTAGTCTCCTTTAATCTGAAACAGTTTTTCTGTCCTTCTTCCTTATCTTTCATGACTTTAATAAATTTTTATAAATATTTGTCTAGTTACTTTATAGACTGGCTCTCAATCTGGGTTTTTCTGGTATTACCTCATGATTAGATTTTATTTATAGGAGTTATGATGTTCTTCTCAAAGGATCATATTTGGAGGTATATGATATCTATTTGTCCCATTACTACAGATTAACTTTAATTACTTGGTTCGGGCTGTGTCTATTAAGTTTCTTCACTGTAAAGTTATTATTTTTTCTTTGTAATTAATTATCTTGTGGAGAAGTACTTTGAGACTATAAATGTCCTATTTCCCATCAAACTTTCATCCAGTAGTTTGAGCATCTGTTGACAAGTCTAGCCTGAGTCAATTATTGCCAAATTATTTCCTAATTAATTTCATTTCTTACACATTCATTAGTAGGGATTCTACTGTAAGCAAGAGCTTTTCCTTCTTCCCTATTTATAGTTACACAAGTGTAGACTCATGGATTCTTATATTCAGTGAGTTATAATTTGTTACTATTATTATTTTGATGCTCAAATTGTCCCACATTTGGCCAATGGCAGCTTCCTGAAGTTGGCTCCTATGTCCTTTTGACATGGCCCCGTCTTTCTTTGAGCATCCCATTACTTTCTGACCAAGGTGTTCCAGGCTTATCTTGTACCTTCCCAACCCTAATACATACACAAGCAATTATGATTGATTGTGCAAAGGTCTACCCCTAACCTTCTCAAGATTGTACTCCTCTAGGGCAAGAATCACATTGGGTTTTCTTCACCTTAGATACTTAGCAAACCTCGATACTTAGCATTTACTTAACCTTCAGTTGATGTGGTCAAATTAATTAACACATAAATTGCCACTTCCTGGCCTCCTGCCAGACCAGAGATTTCTTCCCTCCCCCTAGGCTATGACAGTGTGTGCAGCAAAGACTCCAAAGACTAGAATCATGCCTGGCTTTGCCACTTTCATTTCTCTGAGTCTCGCTTTCCTCATTTGTCACAGGAGATGATAAAGGTCAGCCTTCATAAGATTGTCCTGAAATCCAAATGAAACCACAGATGTACAAGAATTTTGTTCAAAGTATTATTGTTGATTAAGTGTCTAATTCTGTCAACCAGAGTAGTATCAAAATGTGTTGATGATATTCTTATCTTTCATCTTTCTCTGAAGTAGGACAGTCATTAAATTATTTAATTATTTACATTTCAAAAAATAAGAAAAGATTGTGTTTTAATGACAAAGTCAAGGTCACATCATAAGAGACAGAACTAGAATTAGATCCCTGGTCCCCTGACATCACCCCAATTTTTTTTTCCAACTAGGATAATTAATTTAGAATAGGGCAGGGCAGAGCTTCCTGATAGGAAGAACTTCCAAATCTCACAGTCCCTCAGGGTTGCTTAAGAAAATCCATTTATTAAGAAGCTCTTAAATTAGCATGAGGCCTAATCTCAGTGCTAGCTACTCACACATGACCTGCATAACCTGATTTTTCAGAACTGTTCAATATAATTCATTGGTTTCTTCTGTCCAGATATTTCAGGCCAGAGAGGGCAACTTCTTTACCAGGTGGCATCATGAACTTTTATGTCTAGCCTTAAGGAACAAGAGAAGAAGAAACACTATTTTCTGACTATTAGAAGAGCCAAGTAAAGCCCTGTTTTGTTCTGCCCTTATGTCAGTTTCCTTTTTTATTCTGTAAACATGTACCTGTATACCATCTAAGAACTCAACACCGCGTTGTGTGATAGCAGGAATTCCAAAGTGAATCAGTTATTAATACCCTCCTACCCAGCTTAGATCCGTGATCTATTACTAGAGAAATATGGGACAGTCTTGGGGTTTATAATAATTAATTTAAAATGAGATTATTCAGTGGCTTAGGCTTAGGTGTGGAATAGGTACAGAGTTGAATTTAACATGGGTTGGGAGTTTTTCTAGGTTAGTGTATTAGAAAAAGAGGTCAAGGAAGTTATTATAATAGTACAGCAATGGTTCTCAAACCTTTTGTTCTCAGGAAACTGTTATATATTTAAAGACCTCAAAGAGCTTGTGTTTACACGGGTTAAATCTCTCTATATCATCATATTAGAAATTAAAACTTAGAACTTTTTGAAACAGGAATATACAAGCACACATTCCACAGAAATAACCCAAATGTCTACTAACAGATGAATGGATTAAGACAATGTGATATATACATACAAGGGAATATTTTTCAGCCTCAAAAAAGAAGGAAAGGCCAGGCACAGTGGCTCACACCTGTAATCCTAGCACTCTGACAGTCTGAGGTGGGAGGATCGCTGAGGTCAGGAGTTCAAGACCAGCCTGAGCAAGAGCAAGACCCCATCTCTACAAAAAATAGAAAAAAAAAATTAGCCAGTCATGGTGGTGCACACCTATAGTTCCAGCTACTCAGGAGGCTGAGGCTGGAGGATCACTTGAGCCCAGGAATTTGAGGTTGCAGTGAGCTATGATGCCACTGCACTGTAGCTGGGGCCACAGAGCAAGACCCTGTCTCAAAAAAAAGGAGGAAATCCTGCCATTTGTGACAACATGAATGAACCTGGAAGACATTATGCTAAATGAAAAAAGCCAGTCACAGAAGAACACATACTACAATTCCACTTATATGAGGTATCTAAAATAGTCAAACTCATAAAACTAGAGAATAGAATGATGGTTGCCAGGGGCTGGGAGGAGGGGGAAATGAGAAGTTGTTGTCTAATAGGTACAAAGTTTCAGTTCAAGATGAGTAAGTTCTAGAGATTTGCTGTGCAACATAGTACCTATAGATAACAGTAAGATATTGTGTACTTAAAATTTTGTCAAGAGGGTAGATCTCATGTTAAGTGTTCTTAACCACATACAAAAAAAATCTCTCAATGGGAAATAAGGAAACTTTTGGAGGTGATGGATATGTTTATCACCTTGATTGTGGTATCATAGTTATATGTGTACGTCCAAATTCATCAGATTATGTACATTAAACACGTGCATATTTATATACCAAAAAAGTATACAGAAAACTTTTTTTGTAAAAAAAAATTTGTAATGAATAAATATATTTCAAATAAAAAAAGGATATACAAACATACATTCCATTATTTGTCAGAGTGATGATACCACATGTAGCCTCTGGAAAACTCCACTGTGAGAGAATGAATGTGAAAAAGGCAAATAATGTTTTAGTATCATTACGAATATAGTTTTGCCCTCATAGACCCTCGGAAGGATTTTGAGGACCCATTTGGCTCCTTAGACCATACTCTGAGAACTGCTAACTGTACAAAATTTTTAAAATCCATTTTATTAATAGTGGACATTTGGGTCATTTCAAGTTTTCAGTTATTACAAATAAGATTGCTATGAGCATTCTTTTGCACGTATTCTAGTATATATGTGTAAGAATTTCTTTGAAGTTTATACCTAAGATTCAAATTATTGAATCATAGGGTATATACATCTTCAGATTTATTAGATAATATATGCATTGCCCCTCCAGGGAGTTTTTCTGGACTAAAATAAACATTCAGACTCAATAGGCCACACTGGACATCAAATATTACCTAATAGTCAGTATTTAAATTTTGTGAATTTTTCTAATATCCTTTTCAAAGATTTTTTTTTTAATTCATGCTTCAACACAGGATCATACATTGCATTAGTTGTAGATTGTAGTGAGCTATGATGATGCCACTGTACTCTAGCCTGGGTACCAGAAAGAGACCCTGTCTCAAAAAAACAAAACTGAACTCTTGATTCCCTTGCTCAATATTTTCCATCCCAGTAAATGGCATATATAGTTTTTTCTGTTTTCAAACTTTATATAAAGAGAATTATAAAATATATACTCTGGCTTCTTTTGTCTAGCATTATTTTTGTGAGATTCATCCATGTTACTGCATATGACAATAGTTGTTCTTTTTCAGTTCTTTGTGGTATTCCCCTTTATGAATATATCATGTTTTAAAATCTTCTATTGGATATTTAGGTTTTTTCCAGTTTTGCCTCTTGTGAAAATGCTACAGAGTTTTATGCTTATTGGCCATTTATGTATTCATTTTTGTGAAGTGCTTCTTCAAGACTTACCATTTTAGAATTAGGTGGTCAGTCTTCTTATTACTTCTTTTTTTTTTTGAGACAGAGTCTCACTCTGTTGCCCGGGCTAGAGTGAGTGCCATGGCGTCAGCCTAGCTCACAGCAACCTCAAACTCCTGGGCTCAAGCAATCCTCCTGCCTCAGCCTCCCGAGTAGCTGGGACTACAGGCATGCGCCACCATGCCCGGCTAATTTTTTCTATATATATGTTTTTGGTTGGCCAGATAATTTCTTTCTATTTTTTAGTAGAGACGGGGTCTCACTCAGGCTGGTCTCGAACTCCTGACCTCGAGCGATCCACCCGCCTCGGCCTCCCAGAGTGCTAGGATTACAGGCGTGAGCCACCGCGCCCGGCCTTCTTATTACTTCTTATTAGTCTTCTTATTACTGATTTTTAGTCATTCTTTATATATTCTACATAATATTTTTCTGACATGTGTTTTGCATATCTTTGCCCATTTGCTGGAATTTTTTCATGTTGTCTTTTGATGAACAGAAATTTTTTCTTTTAATGAGGTCATATATGTCAATCTTCAATCTTTTATAATTAATGCTTTTCATGTCCTGTTTAATATACCTTTGACAACCCCCATAATTTTAAATATATTCTTTTCTGTGTTCTTCTGAAAGTTTGATGGTTTAGTTTTCACATTAATTTTTGTACCTGGTGTGAAGTAGTATGTAAGTCTAATTATTTTTCCATATGGATATCTGTTTAACTCACTACAGTTTCATTGAAAAGACCATGTTTTCCCTCCACATAATTGCAGGGGAACCTTTATCATAAATCAGATGACTGTGTGTGTGTACGCTGATTTCTGAAAACTCTATTTTGCTCCATTGATTCATTTGTCTACCTTTGTATCAATAGCATATATCTTAATTACTATGACCTTATAATAAATCTTGCTCTCTGATGACATAAGTGCTCCAGTTTTGCTGTTATTCATCAAGATTGACTTGTCTACTCTAGGTCCTTTGCATGTCCTGATAAAATTTAGAATTAACTCATCAACTTGCACACACACTCAAATTTTTTATAAAAGCTGTTGGAATTTTGATTAGAATTACATGACTCTAAATCAATTTGATGAGAGTTGACAGCCTAACAACTATTGAGTTTTTCAATCCATGGGATGTAATATATCCCTTCATGGCCACATGGTATTATCTAGGTCTTCTTTAATTTCTCTCAGCAATGTTTTGCAATTTTTAGTGTAGATGTCTTGTACATATTTCACTGAATATTTGATGTTATTTGATTTTGTGGATTTTTAAATCATTTTCTAATTGTTACTATATATATAAATACATTTGATTTTTGTATATTTGATTTGTATCTAGTGATCCTTACTAATTCATTTTTTGATATTAATAGATTTTATAGATTTGGAGGGGGGAGTATTTATGTAAACAATCATGTCATGTGCAAATAATCCTTCTTCCCTTACAATCTATGTTTATAGCTTTTATTTCTTTTTCTTCCCTTATTGCATTGGCCACCAATATAATGTTGAATAGAAGTGGTGATAGTGGATATTTTTGTTTTGTTACATAATTTAATAAGAACGTGTTCAATATTTCACCATTAAGTACTCTGTTGGCTATAGGTTTTTTTATAGATGCCCTTTTCTAGATTAAGGAAATTCTCTTCTATTCCTAGTTTGCTGACAATTTTTATCATGAATGGTTGTTGAATTTTGTCAAATGTTTTTTCTGTATCTATTGAGAAGGTATATGGATTTTTTTTCCTTTATTTTGTTAATGTATATGTCCAGCTGATTATATTTCCTATTGTTTAACAACCTTTGTATTTCTGGATAAGCCCCACTTAATTATGATATATTATCGTTTGTATATATAGCTTGATTTGGTTTCTTAATATTTTGTTAAGGATTTTGCATCTGTATTCATGAGGAATATTAGTCTATAGTTTTCTTTTTTGGTAGTATCTTTGTCATGTTTTGGTATGACGGTTATACTGGCCTCATAAAATGAGATGGGCAGTGTTCCTTCTTCTATTTTTCAAATGAAATTTTGTCAGATTTGTTATTTCTTTAAATGTTTGTTAGAATTCACCAGTGAAGCCATCTAGGCCTGGAATTTGCTTTGCAGAAAGATTTTAATTCCAAGTTCAATTTCTTTATTTTTAGAGACGTTCATATTCTGTTTTTCATTACGTCAATTTTAATATGTTGTGTTTTTTCAAGGAAGTTGCTCATTTTATCTAAATTTTCATATTTATTGGCATAAAGTTATTCATACTAACCTGTTATCTTCTTAATGTCTGAGGATCTAAGATGAAATCTTCTCTGTGTATTCTGCATTTATTGAGTATAGTGTTCTATATGTGTCAAGTTGGTTGGTTAATTGGTTATTTATGTTATTAGTTTTCTTTTGTTAAGTGTTTATAGATTATGTATTTTTCCACCTGTTTGCTTTTATCTTCCTATGTTTTTATATTTCAAGTGTTCTTATAGTTCAAGGCCCTCTTATAAACAAATATAATTAGGTTCTGGAGTTTATTTTGGCCTAGTATGTTCAATTTTTCCTACTAATTGTTGTACTTAATCCATTGATATTTAATGTAATTATTTATTTGGGTTTAAGTCTACCATTTTGCATTTTGCTTTTTTGTTTTCTATTTGTCAAAGTTCTTGCTTATTTCTTCATTTCTCCTTTCTTGCCTTTTTTTTAGATTAATCAAGCAAGTTTTATTATTCTACTTTTCTCCCATTAGTATTTTAATGACACATTCTTATATAATTCTTTAATTTGTTACCCTATGCAAATATGCATTCTGGACTTACTAAAATCTACCTTAAATAAGGACTCTAACCACTCCCCAAATAGTACGAAGTTCTTACCAAATTTCGGCTGCATTTACTCCCTATTTCCATTTTCTGTGCTATTGCTGTCACATAGTTTATTAATATATATATTATAAAACCTATAAGCCATTTTTATTGTTGTTTTAAATAATTAATTTAACAGAGCAGATTCTGTTATATCTGCTCACATATTTACCCCTTCCTACTCGTATTTACCCTCTTCATTTCTTCCTGAAGTTCTTTGTAGATGTCTTGCACATATTTCACTAAATATTTGTTTTGCACATATTTCGTTGGAATTCTTTTGGCCTGAAGAACTTTATTTCCTGTAGTTAGGTCTGCTGGTGACAAACCTGAGGTTGGTTTTTGTTTGTTTGTTTGTTTGTTTGTTTTTTCGAGATAGCATCTTACTCTCTTGCCTGGGCTAGAGTGCAGTGGCATCATCATAACTCATTGCAACCTCAAACTCCTGGGCTCAAGAGATCCTCCTACCTCAGCCTCCCAAGTAGCTGGGACTACAGATGTGCATCACCACATCCAGCTAATTTTTCTGTTTTTTATAGAGAGGGGCTCTGGCTATATTGCTCAGGCTGGTCTTGAACTCCTGGCCTGAAGCGATCCTCCTGCCTCAGCCTCCCAAAGTAGTAGGATTACAGGCATGAGCTGTCATCCCTGGCCAGACCTTAGCTTTGATTGTCTGAAAATTTCATTATTTTACCATCATTTCTGAAGGATATTTTCACATTGCCAGTTTATTTCTTTTAGTCCTTTAAGTATGCCATACTATTGCTTCAGGCCTTTGTAGTTTTATTAAAAACTGTTAATATAAAAAGCCTGAAGTCATCAGTCTTACAGTTACTCCTTTAAGGGTAATGCTTCTTTTTTCTCAAATTGCTGTTAAAAATTTATCTTTGTCTTCCTCTCTGTCTTTCATTTATATTTCATCTATCTTTTATTCTCAGTAGTTTTACAACGATGTATCTTGGTATAGTTTTCTTTGTATTTTCGCTGCTTATGAATTACTGAGTTCCTTGGATGTCTTTTATTAGTCTTAGGAACATCTCATCCATTGTCTTTTCAAATATTGTTTTTTCCTCATTTTTTCTGTCCTCTCCCTCTGGGATTGCAGCCATTCATATTTTAGATCTATTGATTATGTCCACTTTCCTCTAATGCTCTAATTTGTTTTTCCATGTTTTCTCACTATACTTTACTTTAAGTGTTTTCTGTTGACTTTTCATCAAGTTCATTAATTCTTTCTGCTAGATCTTGTCTGTCCTTAAACCCATTCAATGAGTTTTTAACTTCCTAATAGTTTTTTTTTAGTTCTATGGTGTCTATTTAATTTTTTATGTAGCTTCTAGTTTTCTGTAGGTATTATTTATCTTTTCTTACATTTTGTTCTTCTTATCCCCCAATTTCTTTAACATATTAATTATGGTTTTTAATCTACGTGTTTCATTATTTAGATGATATATGGGTCTCCTTCTATTGCCTGTATTTTCCCTTGATTATTGATCACACTATTTTGCCTCTTTTTATGTCTAATAATTTTTTATTGTATGTTGGATATTTTATATAAAAGAACTGTTGAGGCTTCAGCTGATATTTTCTATCAGAAAGAATTCTTCCTTTCCTCTGGTAAGCTAATAGGATAAGGGCCTGATCACCTCAGTCTAATCATGAATTGAGCTAGACCAGGTCTGGATTGTACCTATGGTTTATCCTTGTTTCTTAGACATGGGCCCTCTTAGGCTCTTGATTAAGACCCTACCTCTGTCTCCTCAGCCCTGAAACACTACAGGAGATCGTTCTACCCTTGAGAGATTAGGGACTTAGTTCTATCACCTCCTGCCCCTCATAGTTTCAAAATATGGCATATATCTTGAAGAGCAGATCAACTATGTGTTTGAAGTATACTACCTCCTTCTAGTGGAACCTTGTCTCCTAAAACTCCAAGATGATGGGAGATTTCATTCTGTCTTTTAGAAGCACTCAAACTAACTTCAAAACTCCAGTGTGCAGGCCTACAATTCAGCAAATATCTCCTGGGGAAAACTGGTCACATGCATGGGACTCCTCAGGTTTCCAGTGCATCCCAGCAGCCTCTTTGATTTCTCTTTCTCCCAGTAGTGCTCCTCCCCACAGGCCAAGCCTGATCCTCAGTTCAGGCCAAAATTGGCAAATTCTCTCAGGAAAGAAAAGTGTCAGCTACCTCAGAAGGCCCCCTACTCTGGAATTCCGGTTCATGGTTCATCTAATCCTCATGACAGCTCTGCAGTGTCTTTTAAAATAATTTATCTGACTTTTTCTAGTTGTTGCATCATTAACATTGTACTGCCACAACCTGTCACATCCCACCTGGAAGCCTAAGAAGCATTATCTTCTACCTGCCCGCTGTGATAATTTATTAGCTGGTCTTCCTAATCTGACTCTTGCCCCTCTCACAAAGCAGTCAGAGTGGTCCTTTTAAGTACATCTTGTCATTCCCTTGCTCAAAACCCTCCAGCAGCTTCCCCATTTGAAAATATGGGTTTCCCAGAAAGGAATAAGGGGCTACAAAGGGGTAATTCACTCATATCCATCCATCTTGGAAAGGGACCTGTCTGGCCCCTTTTGTGTATGCTTTTAAGGGGACTTTCCTAGATTGTCATTCCTACTTAGCTGCATACCTGGGAGTAGGTAATATTAGAGATAGGATATACTTAGAATAAGCTCAATTCATTTTCAAAACCTACAAAGTCCTACACAATTTTATTAATACTGCTACTCCCTCTCTTAACCTAATTTCCCTCCACTCTCCCCTTTGCTCACTCAATTCCAGCTATAATGACCTTTCCATTTCTCAAACACACTAACATGCTCCCATCTCAGAATCTTTGTACTTGTTCTATCCTCAACTTGAAAGGCTCTTCCATCAGATCTTCATAAGGCTTTTGCCTTTACCTCTTTGGGGAGCTTTGTGTAAATGTCATCTCCTCAAAAAGGACTTCCCTTACAATTCTGTCTCCTTACCCTGCATAACTTTTAATCATAGCACTTACCACTACTTGACATTATGTTGTGTATTTATTTATTTTTTGTCTGTCCCACTAGGAGGTAAGCTCCTTGAGAATAGAAACTGCTTTGTTCACTGTTCTATCACTAGGGCTTAGAACAACAATACATAACCTATAGTAAGTGCTTGATAACTATTTATGGAATGAATTAGCTATCTCTTACCTTGAAAATTTCTCAAAAATGAATGATTGGATTAAAATTGAGAAATACTCTAACATATTAATAGATGCCTATAGAATACTTTGAGGATAAGGGGAGGGCACTGACTTAGTTGGAGTATGGTCAGAGAATACCCCAATAAAGAGATGTTGAATGTTGAAAACTGTGTATTGATATGTATCTGACCAAGAATAATAGCTCAACATATGGGGCTATTGGAACATGGGGGTAGGTGATAGGAAATGACATAAGGCATAACTGGAGAGCAAGGCAGGGGCAAAATCACAAAAGTCCTTGGATATCAGGATAAAGAATTTAGACTTTATATTAAAGGTAATTGGGAACAAAGGTTTTTAAGGTAAGGAGAGATGCTATCAGATACATATTTCTAGGTGTTTTACTACTCCTCACTGCATGCTAAAACTTCAAGTAGATCAATGTACAAAATCCCTGACTTGGTTGTTAGGGCTCAGTTTCAAAACAGAAGTTCTTATCCCACCTCACTGTGTAACCTGGGGAAGGCATCTTCTGAGCCTCAGACCTTCATTCTTAGCAGGGGAGGGTCATAGACTTCTAAGAGTCATTCCAGCTCTGAGCCTGTGGTTCTGTTTATATGCTTCAGCTTTGACTTGGTCACAGTACTTCTCTAAGATACCTTGCAGAGAAAATTTAATATTTTTTTTCTGCATCTGCCAGAAATAATTTAAAACATCCAGTTCCACTCAATGTAAATTCAATTTCCTTGTGATATTTTCTAAACATGGGTCAGATGCCAGGAAACTAGCTTCTTGGAACAAAACTAAGCAGAAGTGGCAAGTCCTTTTTTACTTTTTGGCTGGGATGAGAATGCAGGGGAGGAGAGGGTGATAGAATGAGTCTTTTTCTTGCAGTTGTTATTCCAAAGAATCCCTATCCTGCGTCTGATGTGAACACCGAGAAGCCCAGCATCCACAGCAGCACCAAATCTGTCTTGGAGCATCAACCAGGGCAGAGGGGACGTAAACCAGCAAAGAAGCGGGGCCGGACACCCAAGACCCTAATTCCCCATCCCATCTCTGTCCCATCCAAGTCAGCTGAACCTTTGAAATTCCCAAAGAAGAGGGGTCCCAAACCTGGCAGTAAGGTAGGTAAAAATGTGGGTTTCCCAGAAAGGAATAAGGGGCTACAAAGGGTTAATTCACTCATATCCATCCATCTTGGAAAGGGGCCTATCTGGCCCTCTTCATCTTGTGTATGCTTTTAAGGGGACTTTCCTAGATTGTCATTCCTATTTAGCTGCATACCTGGGAGTAGGTAATATTAGAGATAGAATGATGGGGATGGAAAACAAATCTTAACTTTGGAAGTTACTCCCATTCAAGCGGATTCTGGTCTAATATAGATGGAAGTCTACATAGACCACAATCTAGTCTAATGCAGCTGGATTCTGGTCTAATGTAGGAAGACCCTGCTCCTTGTTAACTTCCCCAGAGTGGATGCCTAGCATGTGAACAGAAAGAACAGATTAACTTCATAAATGTATTTTTTTACTGCCTCTACCCCTTCTTAAAAAATAAATTGAAGACCTACTAAATGTCAGACCCTGTATTAGATGCCATTATATATATCCTATGTGATCGTCACAAAACCCTAGGAGATAAGTAATGTTAACATTATTTTATAGTTTAGTAAATTGAGACTTAGAGATGTGAAATGATTTCCCTAAGGTCACAGAGCTAGTAATTGGCAAAGGCTGCAGTGATCCCCAGATCTTCTAGTTCCAAGATGACTGCTGCCCTACTACATATTCACTCTTTCACATTTCCTGAGGGACATAAACACTCACCTCTAGTATTGAGAAAGACTACTAAGTCAGCTTCACTGAGCACTGTTACTGAAAGTACTGCCTTTTAGTCCTGGCCAGTTTTTCATGGGCCTCTTCCCTAGGAAAAGCGCTGATATGGAAAGAAGGCTTCTCTGCAGCTTCTAAAGGTCCCCGCTTCGGCATTACCTCCTCACTCACTGCCAGAGGAATTTCTCTGGATCTCCTTCCTGAACAAAAATACCTGAGTTCCAGTGTGGAAAATCATACCCAGTTCTCCCTGGACATTACACTCCAGTCTCATAAATTATTCCCTAGAGTTGGTTGGTTGGTCTGTTTGTTTTTTTTGTTTATTAGCTCCTGCTGACTTCAGTCCATGTAGAATACAAACTCCTCAAGGAGCTTTTTCTTCTCTTTTTCTCCTGCAGTGCCTTATATCTCAATCTCTTGGGAAATGTTCAGAATATGCAAGATGGGTGAGTGGGCGAGTGGATGGATGAATGGATGATTTTAGTGATGATGTTACTAATCTCAGTTGTCACTTATTTTTGGCTTTGAGTTCTCAATGTCACCTCCTGATTTTCCTGTATAACACTTAGTGCTTCTTTTGAACTATTACCACTAAGCTCTCACTGGGTCCTGATTTGTTTTTGCCTCCATTACCCTCCCCTCTCATTCTTATATTGTAGATGAGAGGCTGTAGACCCTAAGGATAACAAGGACAGAGAAGCCATGCTTTAGATGATGTGAAGACATCTTGAGGACAGTCAGAAAAAGGAGAAAACTTATCTGAGGGGCTCCAAAGATAGAATCAGAACCAATAAGCAGAAACTCAAGCAGACAGGCTTTGCCTCAACATAAGAACAGTTAAATCTATCCCAAAATGAAAGCAGTAAGCTCCTATGACTTGCAGATATTTCATCACGAACTGGATGACTCCGTGGGAAGGATGTTTTCAGGGAGAGGGATAGATGGCTGGATTAAATGGCCTTTAAGATCCTTCAAAATCCAAGAACTATGATCCTGTGATTGCCTCTGCTCTGCTCCTTCAGGAAGTCTTGAACATAGTAGCAAAGTCCTCTTTCCAACCTGCTTGAAAAAAATCATTCTCATCCTGTATTTTATGTCCTGGCATTTGACTCCTTAATTCCCCTTCTTGTTCTTTTGCCTATTCCAACAGGTATACATGCCTTCCACTTCACCGATGAGCATTATACTCCTTTTTGAGATAAAGTGGTCTGTGCCTAGAGCATAGAAGCCAGACAGACTTGAGTGTAGCTCTCATTTCCATTTGTTAACCACCTGGATAACTTTGGGAAAGCTTCTGTGAGGCTCTGAGACCTAGTTTTCTCACCTATAAAATGGAGATGAAGTAATACATGAATAGATATAATACATGTTAAATCCACCTATCTCAAATAGTAATAATGCCTTCTGTCTCCCTGTTTTCTTCTACAATATTCAGGCACCTAACTCACCAGGCTTGTTCCTTCAGGAACCCCATGAAATCCTACCAGCACCTCATTGAAATTGAACTGGTATTTCCCTTCTTCCCTGACTCATTACTTATTTGGATTTTCACTTTTAGCAATATCAAAAAATATGAGCAGGTGTCCATGTTCAATGTGTGTTGTGAATGCTTCATGAGAATTTGCTTGACTGTTTTCACAGGCAAGGCCATCTTATGTATGCCTGCTGTTATCAGTGCTGTCTCTATAGGGAATACACTCCTAGAAGGTAGACAGGTTTAGACAGCTCCTAGCAGTGGAATCCACATGAAACACTTAGGAAGAAAAGGAATTTTGGATCCCATTGACAGTTATGTTTTCCTTGTATTCAGAAAGGCTTTTAGAAAACTTTTTCTAGAAAAAACCTTCTGAGATCTTTCTCCCCCAGAAACTGCCCTATACAGCATAGAGGAGATATTAGAGTTCTCTCAAATCATCTTTATTACTTCCCTATTATTGGTTATCTACACTGTATATGCATCATAAAAAAACATGTATTAACACTTACATGCCAAGTACCATGCTAAGAATGAAACTCAGAATCAGACCTTCAAGGAGCTCCAGGCTAGTAGGGACACTAGTATATAAACATACAATGACAATACATTGACAAATGCAGCAATACAAAATACAGAGTGGCATAAAAGAGACAATAATTAGAGGAAAACTAGAAAAGCTTCCTAGACGAACATAAATTTGTAAGATAAATAAAAGAAGAAAGGGCATTTCAGGCAGAAGGGATAGCTTATTATTGTAAAGATGTGGACTAGGTCAAACTGCAGAATTTTTAGAGAAGTAATATAGTTAGAGATCTACTAGAGTGGGAGGTTTAAGGGAAGGAATGACAGGTAAGAAGCTGAAGTGGGAGGTAGGCAGAAGAAAGTCATTTGTAGAATTAATAAAAGGATCGTTTCCATTTTTGAAGACAGGGGAACAAAGTAAGAAGTAATGTCAAGGTAGACTTAAACCACAGCATATTTTTTTCCACTTTGCTTTTGTCTGCCCAACTATTAATAATAAAGGATCTCTTCATATGATAATATTGAACCTAGTATAAAAGATAGTGTATTAAGCTCTGGCTCTACAGAAGACCAGAATCTTGTACATAGGTTCAGAAAATGTTTACTAAGCATCTACTACAGGTACATGTATACCTTTAGGCCAGGTGGCTGTGTGGAAAACAAATATAAAACACAATTCCATTCATAAATATATTTTTGTTTCATGGTGAATTTAGTG
Source organism: Varecia variegata (assembly GCA_028533085.1). NCBI lineage: Eukaryota > Metazoa > Chordata > Mammalia > Primates > Lemuridae > Varecia > Varecia variegata. The sequence goes on from CM052444.1 coordinate 81,362,495, forward strand.
CTAAGAATAGAGAAATGAAAAGACAAGTTACCTATCGTGAGTAACAAACTTTTCCCCATCCATTTTGACAGAGGAAACCTCGGACTTTGCTGAACCCACCACCCACCTCACCAACAACCAGCACCCCTGAACCAGATACCAGCACTGTACCCCAAGATGCTGCCACCATCCCCAGCTCAGCCATGCAGGCCCCCACAGGTGAGAGCAGATGATGGGACTACCTGCAACAAGCCCCAGGCCCCAGTGTCTGCACTTTCTCTTGTCTTGCACCAAATCAGCCCCCTGTCTGTTTGTAAACCTAGGTAGAATCTTTTAAAATCTCTTTATCTTTGGCATTTGAAATAGTTTCAGAGAAACAAAGAAACTTAGATAAGTGTTCTGTGAACTCAGGGTTGGGGAACTGGAGCTGCGGCAGCACCAAGAGCTCCTTGGCCCAGTTTAGAATAATGCTCATCCTTCTTAGTGATTCCTTCCACCTTCCGGAACCCTTCCAGCATTCCAATAATGGTGTCACTGTTCAGATATGTATGAAATTCCACTGATCTTTTTTTAAACAATCATTGATGTTGGCAAACCTTGGTACAGTGAGATTAAACTTCATTTTGGAGACCAACCAATGAATGGTTGATTTAAAGCAAAATCTGGTGGTTGAAGTGGGTGGGTAATCACCCTGGATCTGGATTATGCATATCTATTCCCATTTCATAAACTGTCTATGACAATAACTAAAAGAACTACCCCTTTAGAATAGATACACAACCTACCAAAGAGATAACTATAAAGAACAATACTCATTTTTTATGTGTAAATTAAGATACATGTGTGAAACCTTGCTCTGTTACTGTGGAGACACTCTCATCTTCTTCTGGGAACTCTAAGCAATTGGAATCATCCGCATGGAAGTTAGGTAATCTTTCTCTTAGAAGAAGTTGCATATGTCTCTGCCTAAATCCTAGAATGTTAGAGCTTGAAGGGAAGGCCCAGCCATTGTTTCCTCTCCAAATAATCTTTAGAAGATTACAGAGCCTGCCTGTAGCATGTATGTCCAGCTCAGGGTTCTATCACATGATTTTTCTGAATGTGTCATCTGTATCTAGCTCCAGCCAGTTATTGGGTTGGCTTAGTCCAGGAGTATCATTAAATTGTCCCTGAGCTCCATGGATACGGAAGTAAGGACAGATGAGCACCTTGGCGAAAATATTGATTATACATTTTCCAACTTCATGACATGCTCCCTAGATGCCTGTATACCTGCTTAGTTTACCCCACATCATTCTAGATACCACTTAGGTGCCTATTCAACAAGACCTAGAAGACCCACGGGAGCAGGAGCTTCATGACTATGCCTTATCATGTCTTTTAAATGATGCAGACCATCGCTGCCTGCAGTCACTGGGCTGGTGTCCCTCCATTGGCCTGAATCTCATAGCTTAGGGAAAGTGGGAACTCACTCTGCAATATATCCCTGTCTCATGGTCAGACTATAACAGTCTCTACTGATCATTGTTTCACCATCTTTTATTGGCTCTTGATTCACTTTGTGTGACCTTGACATCACTTGTCTAAACTTCAGTTCTTCATAGTCTTCACTATTTAAACAGAATTCTGTGAGCCACACTTGTATCCTTTATTATCTACCTTTCTTTTTTTAACTATATAACACTTTTTAAAAGATATTTTGATTTTTATCAGAGTTATACATGTTCATAGTTTAAAAGAATGAAGGGTCTACAAAACTTATTACAAAAACCAAACAAACAGACCCCTGTCAATTACTTCTCCCCAAAACCAATCGCTTTCAGTTTAATTCTTTTATTTACCTCTATATCTAAATAACATGTTTATATTGCTATCTTTTTTAACTTTAGGCATTTTTCTACTGACTACCCACTTTAAAAGATAAGAATTTAACTCTTCTTAATTTCCTTGCCCCTAACCCACCCACATATACTTCCCTACCCCAATTCTATGATATAATTTTGAATAGATCAAAATTCAGTGTTTTTTATTGTGACTAGTTAAATGCTATTCTCAATTGAGCCATGTATACTATGATTACTTTTCCTTTGTTGCACAACATTTTGATTTCAGGGGAAATCTTGTTGGTTTCTTTGTTATATGTTTATTTTCCTGTGTACTTCTTATTAATTCAACCTTAAACTCTTTTCCTACTGTATATATCTCTCTTTATGTCCAAGCACATTATATATTCTATCCATGTCATACACTAGAAGAAATCTCTCCTGGAGGCTTCTTAGTTTCTTTAGATTCTGTTCACCTCTCTTTGGTTAGATTCCCAATTTGCTTTTATTCACGTCTTTGTTTTCTCATGTAAATCTTTCTTAAATTTGCATCTTTTTTTGTGAAACCTATTTATTTTCTTTGAAGCTTCTCTTTATCCCCAGTATCCTGAAATTTCAGTTTGGTTTCAGTTTGTTTTTTTTTTCTTTTTTTTTTTTTTTTTTTCTCCACCTAACTCCACTGGAAATTGGTTTCAGTTTGGATAGTATTTTCACCTACTATACTGGATACTTTCATTTTATTAAATTTTTAAAAAATTCTTTCATCAGTGATTTTCTCCCACTTCTTTTTCTCTATTCGTTCTTTCTGGCATAAGTGTTATTCAGATGTTGGACCTCTTGAACTTGTAATCTAATATTTATATCCTTCTTTATTCTTAACCCTATTCTCTTTGTCTTTTTGGTCAGCTTTCTTCAAGCTTTCCTCATCTCTAGCTTCTATTGTATTGAGTTTTTCATTTCTGACATCTTACTTTTTAAATTATAGTTATTTAGTACTCCAGTGGCATTTTCCAAAGTGGTGATTCAGTCATGTACATGTAGGAAATGCATACACTCTACTTCCCCATGCTTGGAGATTTGCATCTGCTATCAAGAGCACTTTTTGTTCTCTGAACTTTTTAAATAGATGTTATTTGTTTAGAGCAGTTTTAGATTCACAGCAAAATTGATGGAAGGTACAGAGATTTTATATATACTCCCTGCCCCCACACATACATAGCCTTCCCTCCATCAACATCCCCCACCAGAGTGGTACATTTGTTACAAATTGATGAGCTTACATGGACTCATTATTGTCACCCTAAGTCCATAGTTTGCATTTGGCTTCATTCTTGATGTTTTACATTATGTGGGTTTTAACAAATATATACTGACATGTTTCTGTCACTATAGTATCATACAAACTAGTGTCTCTGCCCTAAAAATCCTCTTTGCCCTATCTGTTCATCACTCCCTCCCCTTCAACCTTTAGCAACCACTGATCTTTTTACTGTCTCCATAGTTTTGCATTTTCTGGAATGTTATATTTGGAATCATACAGTATATAGCCTTTTCAGATTGGCTTCTTTTGCTTAGTAATATGCATTTAAACTTCTTCCATGTCTTTTCATGGCTTGATAGCTCATTTCTTTTTAGCACTGAAGAATATTTCTTTGTCTGGATATACCATAGTTTATTATGCATTCATGTAGTAAGGACATCTTAGTTGCCTCCAAGTTTTGGCAATTATGAATAAAGCTGCTATAAACATCTGTGTGCAAGTTTTTGTGTGGACATAAGTTTTCAACTCCTGTGGATAAATACCAAGGAGTGCAACTGCTGGATTGAATAGTAAGAGTATGTGTTTAGTTTTGTAAGAAACCACCAAACTATCTTCCAAAGTGGCTGTACCATTTTGTATTCCCACTAGCAATGAATGATAGTTCCTGTTGTGTCTTCCTGGAGAATTGACCTCTTTATCATTATGTGGTGTCCCTTTCTTTTCCTGGTAATTCTCCTTGCTCTGAAGTCTTCTCTGTCTGAAATTAATATAGCTACTTCCACTTTCTTTTGGTTAGTGTTAGCATGGTATATATCTTTCTCTACCCATTTGCTTTTAATCCGTGTCTTTATATTTAAACTGAGTTTCTCGTAGACAACATATGGTTAGGTCTTGGTTTTTGATCCAGTCTGAGAATCTCTTTTAATTGGTATTTGGACATTTTAACCAACTATTGACATAGTTGGATTAATATCTATCATATGTGTTACTGTTTTCTATTTGTTGCCCTTCTTTGTTCCTATTTTTGTCTTCAACTCTTTTCTGCCTTTTGTGATTTTTTTTTTAATTTTTTTTTTTAAGAGACAGGTTCTTATTCTGTCACCCAGGCCGGAATGCAGTGGCATGATCATAGCTCACCGTAACTTCGAATTCCTGGGCTTAAGTGATCTTCCTGCCTCACTATCCCAAGTAGCTGGGACTGTAGACACATGCCCCCACTCCTGGCTAATTTTTTTTTTTTTTTGAGACAGAGTCTTACTATTTGCCCAGGCTGGTCTTGAACTCCTAGACTCATGCAGTCCTCCCACCTCATCCTCCCGCAGTGCTGGGATTACAGGCATAAGCTACCACACTCGGCCCTTTTGTGATTTTGAGTATTTTATATATTTATTTTTCTCTCCTTTCTTAGAGTAGCAGTTATATTTCTTTTTTACTTTTTTGGTGGTTGTTCTAGAGTTTGCAGTATACACCTACAACTAATCCAAGTCCACATTCAAATAACACTACACCACTTCATAGGTAGCATGACTACCTTATAATCCTTATTTCTCTCTCCTATCCCTGTGTGATTGATGTTAATTATTTCACTTATAAATAAGCACATGTATACATATATGTTTATATACATATACACACAAAACACACATAATTGAATATATTGTTGGCATTATTATTTTGAGCACTCTTAATCTATTAGCTCAATTAAGAATAAGCAAAATAAAAATTTTCATTTTATCTTCACTTAGTCCTTCTCCAGTGCTCTTCCTTTCTTCATATAGATCCAAATTTCTGATCTGTATCATTTTTCATCTCTCTAAAGAACTTCTTTTAACATTTCTTGTAAGGCAGATCTGTTGGCAATACACACCTTCAATTTTTCTTTGTCTTTATTTCTCCCTCATGTTTAAAGGATAATTTTACAGGATACAGAATTTTAGGTTGGTGGGTTTTTTCCTCTCAATGCTTTGAATATTTCACTCTCTTCTTGCTTGCACAGTTTCTTAGGAGTCATTGGATGTAATTCTTATCTTTGCTCCTCTACAGGTAAGGCCTTTTTCCCTCTAGTTTCTTTTAAGATTTTTTCTTTATCTTTGATTTTCTGTAGTTTGAAAATGATATATGTAGGGGTTTTTTTATTTTCTGGGTTTTGTTTGTTTTTTACTGTTGTTTTGTGTTGTTCTGTTTTGTTCAGCATTTTTCCTGTGCGATGGTCTCTGAGCTTCCTGGATCTCTGGTTTGATGTCTAACATTAATTTGGGGAAATCCTCAGTAATTATTGCTTCAATTCCTTTCTTCCTTCTCCTTCTGCAGTTATCATTATATGTATATTACACCTTTTGTATTAAATAGTTGTCCCACAGTTCTTAGATGTTCTATTCTGGTTTTTTCAGTCTTTTTTCTGTTTGCTTTTAATTTTGGAAGTTTCTATTGAAATATCCTCAAGCTCAGCAATCCTATCCTCAGCCATGTCTATTCTACTAATGAGCCAGCCAAAGACATTCTTCATTTCTGTTACAGTATTTCTAATCTCTAGTATCTTTTTTATTTTTTCTTAGAATTTCTATCTTCCTGCTTACATTGTCCATCTGTTCTTGCACTCTGTCTACTTTATCCATTAGAGCCTTTATCATATTAATCATAATTGTTTTAAATTCTCAATGTGATCGTTCCAGCAGCTCTGCCATGTCTGAGTCTGCTTCTGATACCTGCTCTGTTTCTTCAAACTGTGTTTTTTGTCTTTGAGTACACCTATACCTTGTAATGTTTTTGTGATAATTAGACATGCTGTACTTGGTAAAAGTAACTATGGCAAATGGGCCCGTAGTGATGTGTGGTAAGGTGTGGGGAAAGGGAAAGCATTCTATAGTCCTGTGATTAGGTGTTAGTCTTTTAGTGAGACTGTGCCCCTGGGCTGTGAATTTCACAAGAGCTTCTCAGTTCCTCCCACCCCCAACCTCCCTTAGGTTGGACAGAATAGCTAGAGTGACCTAGAATGGGGTATTTCCCTTCTCCCACATGAGAGACTAGAGTTGGCTAGAGTTGATTATTTCTCTTCCTTCAAATCAGTTAGGCTCTGAAAAACCCCCAGTAGTTTGGGCTGTGGTAAAATAGTTTCTCCTGAGGAAAGACTTTGTTAAGAAGAATAGAGCTACTCTGGTGTATTTCAAAATGGTTCCTTCCCCCTCACCCCCCCAACCCCCGCCAGAAGCATAAGGAGATTTTTCCTCCAGTATTTACTGTGAGAATCTGGTTGAGCTCCTAGAGGTAAAACTAACAAAAGTGTGCCCACTCCCCAAACCCCCCCATAACTGGGGCTCCCTGGAGATTTTTTTTAACATCAGACTTGTCCACACTGAGCCTCCAGCAGTTCATCAAGTACAGTTTAGGTTTTCCTGCCCTAGCACTGGTTCAACAGAGGTTTCTGCCCCACTAAGTTGTGATTCTGTATATTTACCTCTGTCTCTTCAAATTTGGGGGGTGGTGGTTTGCCCTATGTCCTCACTTCTCTAACAGATCCAAGAAAGATTGATTTTTAAGTTTATTCATCTTTTTACTTGTTAGGATGGAATAGTGAATTCCAGGTTCCTATGTGCCAGACCTTTCACTGAATATTTTTGCAGCCTCCAATTCTGATTTTATGGATGCAGTAGAAAATCTAAACATGACAGTATACAAAAATATCCTTATGACCTCAAGATCGGGAAGGATTTTTAAAACCAGACAATAAGCATAAACTAAAAAGATCAATATATTCTACTATATTAAAATTAATACACCTCATCTCAGTTCCACATGGTATCATTTGGGGTGGCTCAATTGGGGCTGAGGATCATTTATTCACATAAATAACAAAACAGGTCCTGGCTAATGGTTCTTCTCCACAAGAACCTCTCCAAAGGGTAGCCTGGACTCCCTCATACTATGGTAGCTGGGTTCCAAGGACAAGTGTCCCAAGAAACAAGCAGTGTAAGCTACCATTTTCTTAAGGCCTGAGCCCCAGACTTAGCATAGCATCATTTCCACCATATTGACCAATCAGTCACAGAGCCCAGATCCGAGAGGAGGGGAATAGACGCTACCTCTCAATGGGAGAGAGGTCAAAGAATTATGGACCATAGTTTAAAACCACCATTCTGTGGATATAAATTGTTAACATTTTCCCACTTGCAAAATTTATTCTTCCCCCACAAGATTTCCCATCAAAAGTCTTATCCCTTTACAGCATCAGGCTTAAGGTCTAGGATCTCATCATCTGAATCAGGTCCAGGTAAATATAAAGCCTCTTAGGTTTGGTTTCTCAGGTTTCCTCCTTGAGTGCAGTTCTTTTCTATCTGAAGATTTGTGAACTAAAGAAATAAGCTGTCTGCTCATGACATACCCAACATACAGTGGTGGATAGGCAAAAGAAAACTTTTATCTCCCATTCAAAGGGAGAAAAACTGGAGGCACACAGCAGTCACTGGTCTATATAAATTCTGAAATCCAGCTGGGCACATGTTGCCAACTCCTTAACAAGGTTCAAAATTACCTGGGACTTATTTTTCATGGCTCTTGGTTTTGTTCTCTGAATCGTCCTTCCTTTTCCATAAGAAAACTGAGATTGCCTTCTTAGTCTTCTTCCTGCCTGTAAAAGGTTGTGCATCCAAAGGATTCTTTCCATTTTGTACCATCTTTGTCTCTTTTTATCCAAGCTGACAATGCTTCTGCTGGAATGATTCTCTTAGAAATTTGAGGGGTTTTCTTTGAATGCTATCAGAGTTCATCTCATTAAACAAAACCATAACCACAAAACTCTTACAGATAAGCCCTTCTATACTTTGGGCTTTCTGTATAGCTGCTGTGGGACAATACTCTTAAGATTCTTAAAAATCCTGTTGTTTAAGGGAAAGAATCTGTGAGACTTCCTTGTAAGATTCTTAGAGGGCCTTTTGGTCTGAAAGAATCTGCGAAGCATAGTTTTACATCTTTCTGACATCTTAACAAAGGATTTTATTGTCCGATTCTGTAGTTTATCTTTGGCCTGAGACCTTTTCTTAATTTCTAGGTGTTTGCTTTCTAGATAGACTGGAAATGAGAAGCAGTTTTATTTGTGAACTCTGCAAGTCTTGGGTGTGTGTATGTGTACATTTTTTAAGCTCATCTCTCATCTTGCATTTTATCATAAGCAGTGAGAAGAAGCCAGGTGGCACTTTAATTACTTTGTCTGGAAATCTCCTTTGCTATTTCCTTGAAGGTACATTTCCATGTTATAATAAGCAACAGTCTTGTCAAACTTTCAATCACTTCTTAGCAAGTATTCCCTATCTTCTATCTTCCAATAAGATTTTCCTCTCTTTCCTTTAAACCCTTACTGACAGCCTCCTTGGGAACCTTTAGGCTTCCTTAAAACTCTACTGAAGGCTCTTTCAGTTTTCACTAACACTCTCTTTGTGGGCCTTTGTGCTGCTTTCTGCTGCCCAGTTCCAAAGCCAGTGCCATGTGTATTAGGCTTTCGATAATGCAGCACCCTATTTCTGGTACCAGAATCTGTTCCAGTAATCTTTTGCTATGTAACAAACCACTGGACAACTTCATGGCTTAAAACAGCAACGTAGGCAGGGCTGGGTGGAGACAGCTTGTCTCTGTTGCAGGCAGTGTCGGCTGGGGTGTCTTGACTAGGACTGGAGGATCCATTTTCACCACATGGCTGACAGATTGGTTCTGGCTGTTGGTTTCTCTCCGCATGTTCCTCTCTACAGGGTGACTTTGCTTCCTCACACTTGCTAGTTGGGATCTAAAAGCAAACGTCCCAAGAAATGGGAATGGAAACTGCCAGTTTATTAATCCCTGGGCCCAGAAACTGGCACAGTGTCATTTCCACCCTGGTCTATTGGTCAAATGTGACAAAGATCAATAAGAGGGATGTCAAAGAATTTCAGGGCCATGTTTTAAAACTAACACAGTCTTCTAAAGGTTTTATAGTTTTGCCTTTTATATTTTACCATTTAATACATGTAGAATGTATTTTTTTATCATCACCAAACTAGTTTTATTTTTTTCCTTTTTTGTGTATCTTAATTTAGGTAAAGTTTATATTAATAAAATATACAGATGTTAAGTGTACAATTAAATGAGTTTTAATAAATGTAAGCACTCATGTAACTACAACCCCAATCAAGACGGAAGGCATTTTTGCCACCCCCAGAAGCTCCTTCATGCCTCCTTACAGTCTTCACTTCCACCTTTATTTTTATCCCCATAGATTAGATTTTCCTGTTCTTGAACTTAATATACATGAATCATACTATATGTACTCTTTTATATCCAGTTTCTTTCATTCAAAATAATGTTTTTGAGAAGCACCCGTGTTGTGCCTATCAGTAGTTCATTCTTTTTTACTGCCAAATGATATATGATTAAATGAATATACAGTCATGTGTCGCATAAGAAAGGGAATACATTCTGAGAGATGTATTTTGGGGCAGTTTCATCATTGTGCGAACATCATAGAGTGTACTTACTCAAACCTAGATGGTGTGGCCTGCTACACACCTAGGCTGTATGGTATAGCCTATTGCTCCTAGGCTAGGAACCTGTACAGCATGTTTCTATACTGGATACTGTATGAAACTACAACATAATGGTTACTTTAAAAAGTAACAGTAAAAATATGGCACAAAAAATAAAAAATGGTACACCTGCATAGGGTGTACCATGAATGGAGCTTATAGGACTGGAAGTTGCTCTAGGTGAGTTGGTGAGTGAGTAGTGATGAGTGAATGTGAAGGCGTAGGTCACTACTCATGTAGACATGTATAAACACTGTATACTTTGGCTATGCTAAATTTATTTTTAAAACTTGCCTTCGGCTGGGCGCAGTGGCTCACACCTATAATCCTAGCACGCTGGGAGGCCGAGGCGGGTGGATCGCTCGAGGTCAGGAGTTCGAGACCAGCCTGAGCAAGAGTGAGACCCCATCTCTATTAAAAATAGAGAGAAATTATTTGACCATCTAAAAATATATATAGAAAAAAATTAGCCAGGCATGGTGGTGCATGCCTATAGTCCCAGCTACTTGGGAGACTGAGGCAGGAGGATCACTTAAGCCCAGGAGTTTGAGGTTGCTGTGAGCTAGGCTAACGCCACGGTACTCACTCTAGCCCGGGCAACAGAGCGAGACTCTATCTCAAAAAAAAAACTTTTCTTCAATGTTTAATTAACCTAAGCTTACTATAATTCTTTTGCATTATAAATTTTTTTTAACTTTTTGACTCTTTTGTAATGACACTTAGCTTGAAATACAAACACATTATACAGCTGAAAAAAATATTTTTTCTTTATATCTTTATAAGCTTTTTTCTTTTTTTTTTTTTTTTTTTTTACTTTTTAAACTTTTTTATTAAAAACTAAGACACAAATACATTCATTAGCCTACGCCTACACAGGGTCAGGGTCATCAATATTACTGTCTTCCACCTCTACATCTTGTCCCACTGGAAGGTCTTCAGGGACAATAACACACGTGGAGCTATCATCTCCTATGATAACAATGCCTTCTTCTGGAATACCTCCTAAAGCACCTGCCTGAGGCTGTTTTACAGTTAACTGTTTTTGAGGAAAAATAAGTAGGAGTACACTCTAAAATAATGATAAGTGTGGCATAGTAAATACATAAACTAGTAATATGTCATTATCAAGTATTATATACTGTATAGTTGTATGTGCTATGCTTTTATATGACTGACAGCACTATGGGTTTATTTAGACCAGCATCACTATAAACACATGAGTAATGCATTGTACTATGACTTTACCATAGCTATGATGTCACTAAGCTTTAGGAATTTTTCAGCTCCATTATAATTTTATGGGACTACGTCATATATATGGTCCATTGTTGACTGAAACGTCATTATACGGTACAAGACTGTATGTACTACAATTTGTGTATCTCTTCTCTTGTTGATGGACATTTGGGTTGGTTCTAGTTTGGGGTTATTATGAATAAACTGTTATGAACATTCTTGTAAGTGTCTTTTCGTAGACAATTGTTTTATTTTTATTATTATTCTTATCTCTCTGAGTTTTCCTGCATTTTTAGTTGTTTTCAGTAGAAAATTCACATTACCAGACATGGAAATCCTGTTTAACAGACCTCAGTCAGTCCTTCTCTTTATAGATCTACCTTCACACTCACCTTCAGAGGCACCTACTCTGCCAATTCTTAGGCCTTTTGTAAATTATAAGATGAAATAGCATGGCTCTCATCATTCCACATTCCTGCTTTGAGGTATGCAGCTTTCTTGGGTCTCCTAAATCAGTTGCTACCTTTCCAGTCTGCTTCCAGCTTCCAAAATTTTATTGTTGTCTCCTCACTTATTATCTGGGTCATTTTAGTGAATTTTAAGGAAAGAACAGAGTAAAATGTATATGTTCAATTCATCCTGTTTACCCTTGTCTTTTTTTTTTCTTTTCTTTTTCTCCTGTCACCTTCCACATCCTGCCTCTTGTTTTCTATTTTCCATTTTCTTCCATCTGTGTTGCTTCTCCTTAGAATTATAAAGGTGGAGAGTCCTCAGAGAGCATCTGGCTCAGCCCCTTCATTTTATAGATGGTGAACCTGAGACCCAAAGAGGATGACAGACCGTCCACTGGCCACACACCTACTGCTCTCATCTTTTTTGCCTTTAATAGCAAAGAGACTTTTACCTTCCTATCCCTTCAGTTAGTGAGCCACAGCTGTGTGAGAAAGAAGCATACCCCTACTCAAATGGGAGCCCAGAAGGTAGATCAGAGGAGAGAATGCCACTGCTGACCAGGCTGCTGTGGGTCTTCTCCAGAGAACGAGGAAACAATTCTGTTTAGGACTGCCTCGTTCTCCTGTGCCCACCCTACCCCTTCCCCACCACAGGGCCAGGTGTAGGGCAGCAACTAGGAGGGTGCCTGGCTATCTTGACAGGAGAAACTACTCAATCAAACAAATATATAGATGGGACACTCAGGCTCTTTTCCTTCTTTTTTTTTCTTTATTCTAATTTTTTTTTAATTTTTACTACTTTCTTTGGGCCTGAATGTTGATGCAGAAGATAACAAAGGGTGGCTGGGTGTGGCAGCTCACACTTGTAATCCCAGCTACTCAGGATTCTGAGGCGAGAGGATCACTGGAGCCCAGGAGTTGGAGGTTGCTGTGAGCTATGATAGGGCCACTGTACTCTAGCCAGGGCAACAGAGCAAGACACTGTCTAAAAAAAAGCGGGGGGGGGACTCTAGGCCCAGGCAAGTGACCAGTGGTGTAACCATTCTCAGTCCAATGCCAAACATACACACACACGCACATGCACACTCTTGCTAATATTGCCATGGCCCCACAACTCCTTACACATGTAAGGTGAAAGGTATGAAGAATATGTGAGGCAACCAAGTACAGAAAATGAAATTACATACATCTGGCGAATTGTTTAGATTTTCTTTTCAGTACATGGAAGACAAAGTGCAAATTCTGTGCCTTGGCTTTTTGTCTGGGCTGTTGTCCCAGCGGACTGTGTTCCAAGAGCCTTTGGTCATGCAGTTTGGGTTGGCGACAGCTGGGCACAGCCTTTTCTTGACCCCCACACCCACAGTGTTTCACCAGCTTAGTTGCTGGGAATTCTGCTAGGGACCAGAGTCCAGGGTGTAAAAGATGTAATAGAATACTATTCTTTGACTTCTCTACTCCAGAGTCTCCTTAAGCTTCTTTGATTCTTTGTCTCCTGTAGTTTGTATCTACTTGAACAAGAATGGCAGCACAGGCCCCCACTTAGATAAGAAGAAGGTCCAGCAACTCCCTGACCATTTTGGGCCAGCCCGTGCCTCTGTGGTGTTGCAACAGGCTGTCCAGGCTTGCATCGACTGTGCTTATCACCAGAAAACCGTCTTCAGCTTCCTCAAACAGGGCCACGGTGGTGAGGTTATCTCAGGTAAGCACCCTTGAGCTGGTATTGCCTCCAAGTCAGAGGGCCAGGCCTTCTCAACTGGCTGATTTCTGACAAGGCGTCCCGGTTCCTACTTCATAGTTGCAGGCTCTGGAGAAACGTGAAGGTATTCCATCCCTCAGAGAATCCTCACTTCCAACTCCCAGATGCCCTCTGAGCCTTCCCATAGCTCTGCCAAGGAGAATAGCCATACAGATTCTGCTTAACTGAGCCTTTAAACAGATTCCTTTCCTGTCTGCCTGTTTTAACTTCTCCCATGCCGAAAGTATAGGCGTGTGTTGCTATCAAGGCATTACAGAAGAAAGAATTTAGAGGAGGCTATATTATGGCAACTGTCTCCAGACTAGCACAGCCGCCCACCTGGCTTCAGGGAACCACTGAACTCTTCTCTCATTCCTTTAACTCCTTAGCTCCCCAGTCCTAAACCAGGCCCAATATAAGAAGGTTAAATTCTAGGGCAAAATGGAAAGAGTCATCTCCTCTTTCTTTCCTGCTGTGAGAGTTTATTTGATAGCACAGAGTTTTTTGCTCTCATTGAGAATATTCATTTTTTTCTGCTGTGCCCTGCTTCTGTTTCAGTTTTCCTAAATCCAAAACCTTATTCTTTACCCACTAAAACATATCAAAACTTGACCGAGAGGCTTTCAATCTTAACTGTGATGCTATTCTATAATCCCCTGCCCCTCCTCCCTAACCAGTTACAATAACCAGCTTCAGGAAACCCAGCTGACATGAAAGACCCCATAAATAACCAAACTGTATTCTTTTAGCAAACATTTACCGAGCCGTATTTTTGTGTCAGGTTATTGCCAGACACTTGCAGGGAGAGGCAGGAGATAGAGGATGACAGGCTTAGGTCTGCACCAGTGGACATGAAAGAACATAGACAACTAACTATGAGAAATGCTGTAATAGAGAAATGTGTACAGAGTGGTATGGGAGCCCAGATTAGGGAGTAATTAATTGGCTACATGGAGGATGGAGCGGACAAGGAGGGAATATTATGGGAGACTAGAAACTGCTTGGGAAATTAAGCCTCATGTCCCTTCTGAAGCCCAAGCTACTCCCTGGTCTCTTTCTGCTTCTGTGCAGCAGTCTGCAGAGACCGGGCCTTCTTTGCTACCTCTCTTCGGCTGCTGTCACCTTTACCCCCTCTAGGGTTCTTCCTCTGTCCCAAAATTGGTTCCCAAGAATGACCTATCTCCCCAAATCCCCATTTCTTTGCTGTCCTCAGAGACAAATACATAGGACTTTTGCTTTTTAAGAATTACACTGGCCGGGCGCGGTGGCTCACGCCTGTAATCCTAGCACTCTGGGAGGCCGAGGCGGGCGGATTGTTTGAGCTCAGGAGTTTGAGACCAGCCTGAGCAAGAGCGAGACCTCGTCTCTACTAAAAATAGAAAGAAATTATATGGACAGCTAAAAATATACATAGAAAAAATTAGCCAGGCATGGTGGCACATGCCTGTAGTCCCAGCTACTCAGGAGGCGGAGGCAGAAGGATTGCTTGAGCCCAGGAGTTTGAGGTTGCTGTGAGCTAGGATGATGCCACGGCACTCTAGCCCAGGCAACAGAGTGAGACTCTGTCTCAAAAAAAAAAAAAAAAAAGAATTATACTAATACATATTTTAATAGAAATAGGGAGTAAAATAAAACCAAGCAGGAAACAGTTCCAAATGTTGCTAAAATTCTAGTGCCCTTATATAGAACAGAAATTGTGTGCCCAAACCATTGCTGGCAATAGTGTATTCCCATCTTCTCCCCAGGTCCTCTGTTCTTAGGCAGTTCTTGTGAAAATAGCATCCTAAATGAACAGGTGTGAATTCTCCTAGTGTGAATTTCCTGGAGGAGGCCCAGCCAAGTGATGGAGCAGATACAATTATGTTCGCAGTTGTTTTCACAGGTTGAATGAAATCATTCCAGAGCCCGGGGTGCAACAGACGTGGCCTGGCCACTCCCATAATTGCAAGCCCTTTGGAGTTGGAGGCAAAAATCAAAGCCCTTGAGGGAGGGAGGGAAGAGAGGGAGGGAGAAAACCTGGGGCACTGATTCCCTTTGTGTAACCAGGTAAGCCTGAGACAAGCAGTGGGCCGGACTCCTCCTGCCCGGTGCTGCACCGCATTGCTGGGCTGACGTGCTCGGCTCTGTTTACTTAACTCCACAGCGGTGTTTGACCGGGAACAGCACACCCTCAACCTCCCAGCAGTCAACAGCATCACCTACGTCCTCCGCTTCCTGGAGAAACTCTGCCACAACCTTCATAGTGACAATCTGTTTGGCAACCAGCCCTTCACACAGACTCACTTGTCACTCACTTCCACAGAGTACGGCCACAGGCACGACAGGTACCTACCAGGTAGGAGCTGGGATGGGGCCTGGGCTGAGAGTTGGGGACAGGGCTAGCAGCAATACCTGTGGGGGCCCAGGGCCAGCCCTCAGACCTGCTGACCTGGTATCTACTATCCGGAGGTCTGGTTTTCTGTCACTTACCTTCACCATATCCGAACTTTTAGGTTTCTCTCATCTTTACTTTCTCTTCAGGATTTTGTTTTCTATCTCTAGGATTATCCATATTTCCTCTGGACCCTTGTCCCTAGAAAAAGGTGATTTATGATTCCTCTTCTGAGCTCCAGACTGCATGCAGACCCCCTATGAAGTCACAGTACATATCCCGTGTAAATGTGGCAGCAAAGGCCTAACAGTGATTTCCCCTGCCAGCAGGAAGGTTTAGTCTCAGGCTACAGATTGAGAAATTTGCTCCCTGGTGATTGGCCATCCATTCTTTCCTTTGGCACATGGCCCTAACTCCTAGCACTGCCAGTCCAGCAAGTTGATTCAAGTTCCTGCTGTTTCTAACTAGGCTGAAAAATAACTTTCTTAGTTAACATACCAGACCCACAATGAGAAAGTGGATGCCACGTGGCCAGATCAGTGACTAAGTACTTCTGAGAGAGGTTAAAGAAATGGAACTTGGCTTCTCTAACCTGGAGCCCAAGACACAGAAGAAGAGAGAGGGAAGGTAACGCAGCAAGGTAGGTCATTGTTGAGAGAGGGAAGAAAGTCCGTTTAAAAGAGTCCTGCAGACTGTGTTCTCAGCGGAGGAGTAGAGAGCGGGGCTGTCCTATCTGATGATGAGAGGGCACAAGCCTGAAAGTTGCCCCTTCTCACCTTCCTCTATACAAGTCTTGTGCCCACCTTGCCTGCCTTGGTATCTTTTCATCATAGTCTCAACAGAATCATCTCTGATAAAAGTGCTGGGAAGTGACTATTCACCCAGTCCTCTTCTCCCTTTCCCCTAGATTATACTTCACCTAAATATTGCTTTTGTGACTTGTAAGCGGGGCAAAAATTACCTGAATTTGAAATCTTCCTTGTGGAGGCCAAAACATCTGGTCCCTGCAGCCATTTCTGTGGCCTCCTGGCTAATCCTTTTCTTCAGAGGGAACTTTTCACCTAACCTGTTCTAGACTGCTTTCTTTCAGCATGAGAATCTCTAAGAACAGAAAAAGGTGTCTTACTTGCAGTTAGAATGTTGCACTGGGAGTCTGGACTGGGCATGGTGGAGTTGATGCAGACAAAGGCAAGTTGTTAAATGTCCCCAGCTATTGGCATTCAGGAACTCTGATCTGTATTTCAGTAATGAAAGTTAAGCCTACCTGAGATTCTGAAAGAATGGATACACGAGAGGAGGTAGCATGTCCTAGTCTAAAGAGAGATTTCTCAAAGAAACAGGAACTCAAATTCTTAAATAGAATACCATCATTAAGTAGTGAGAGAAATATACTGGTAGCAGCATTCAGAGACTGGTAGGAGTATACCTCATGGGCCTGCAGTCCTGAAGGTAGTTTGGGATTGGAGCTTGACCTTTCCTGGGAATTCTGTTCAAATTTACATCTCTCTGATTCAACTACCAGATAAGAGGAAGTGAGCTTTAGCCAGACTCCTCTTCTTGCCTCACCAACTAAGAAAGAGACAAAGACCAAGGATATCACATTCTGCCATTGGCTGCCACCTTTTCTTTCCCCTGTTTTCAGACAGATTGAGCGAACCCTGTGCACCCTCCTCTGCTCTCTAAGCTCTGTTTCTCATAACGGATGCTCAGCAACTTGTCTGCTCTCACCCTAGTTTCTCTTTGCTTCCCTGAAATGAGTGTTTTAACTGTGCCCAGACAAGCCAGAGTCTTGCCTAAACTACTCTGTGCTCCTTAGCTTATCTTTTCTGCCTACCTACCCACCTACCTGCCTTACTGACCCTTGGCCCCGCCTCTGATCATTTATCACTTCCTGCGTTTTTCTGATTGTTTACCCAAACCTCTGCCAAAGAGCTCAATCTGTACAAGAGCTGTCTTTTGCTTTGCCCTTTGGATCTGGTATTTTCCTGCCCTTCTGCCTGGCTACACCCTTCTACTAGTTTGACATCCGTAGGTACCACCTCTGTTATCTGGGTGCTTACTGGAACCCTCTACCTCTCCTACAACCCTGTCTCTGTGCTACCCGCCAATTATGGCCTTGGCCCAACTGACCATGTACTTCCAATATAGCAGATAGTCACTAAAAGCTCAAGTAGATTTCGTATCCCATTAAGCTTCCATACCTAAGTTAAGACAATTATCTTTTTCTCCAGTGTTTTATTTTGAAAAATTTCAAGCCTACAGAAAAGTTACAAAAATAGTACATAATGAGGAACCATGTACTGTTACCTAGATTTACCACTTAACTTTTTGCAATATTTACTTTGTCTCTAAGTTTGTGTGTATATATATCTGTATCTGTATACTTAAAATATACATATTTTTTATTTATGTACTAAATCACTTGAGAGTTAATTGCAGATGAGTCTTTATCCTTAAATACTTCTGTGTATATCTCCTAAGAATAAAGAGTATAATATCATGATCAAGAAATTTAACATTAATAAAATACTAAAGAAATTTGATTAATAAAATACTGCTAGCTAATATATAGTACATATTAGAACTTTCCCCATTTGTCCCAATTATATCTGTTGTAGCTGTTTTTTTCCTAATTCGGGATCCAATAAAGGATTGTCCACTGCATTACATTGTACTTTCTCTTTAATTTCCTTTACCTAGAACAGTTCTCCAGCCTTTTTTTTTTTTTTTCTTTCTTGCATGACACGACATTGGCATTTTGAAGAATCTAGGCCAAGTGTTTTGGTTTAGGTCACCAAACATTTATCAAATACTTATTCTGTGCCAGATTCTATACTGGACTCCGGGGAGAAAGAGATAAAACAGACTCCATCACTGTACTCAAAGAGCTGAGAGAGGGCGAAATATGGAAACATGTAAGTGGTACGAGGGAGCAGCAGTACTCTGGCCAGCCAGGTGTGATGAGCCTCGAGTAAGGTGAAAGAAGTGGTCAGGGGAGGATTCCTGGGGGAGGCAATGTCAAAGCAGAGTCCCCTTTTCGGACCTACACACATGCTGGATTCAATAAGAGGCTTGTGAAGACTAAGTAAGAGGAGCTTCTTCTGGCCACCTGAAGGTAGATTTTAGGCAGGTAGTATTAGGCAGGAGGTTGTATTGATGTTGCTCGTCCTAGTGATTTAATGACCTTGCCTAGTCCAGGTGCCACCAGTTCTGATTTCTCAGACCCCTCAACTCAGAATCCAGATCTCGGTTAGCATTCTCACCTTTGCTAAGAGGAAGAGATACCCACTGATTTGCATCAGCATCTGGTGAGCCCCTGTGATAATTATGCCATTGTCATCATAATTATTTTTCGCATCTTTTAGCTCATATGAGACAGGTGTACTATCCCCAGTTTTAGCTGAGTAAAATGAGGGCTAAAAAGGTGAGATTACCCTGCTGGTAAGTGCAGAAACTGGATAAGACCTTGAATTGTCACAGAAAGTTGAGGTTCGCCACTTCAACTCTGGAAAACAAAATAATTCCTCACATTCATAAAGTCTGTCCCATTCCATTTTCTCATGAAAAGGGGTGACTTTTCCCCATCTTACAGATGAGGAAACTGGTGCTCAGAGAAGACAAGCTACTTGTGTAGGATAACAAATCTAGTGAAAGGGAGGAACCCAGGTGTAGAACCCAGCTCTCCTGCTTCCTGGATTGGGTTCTTGTTCATGTCTCAAAGTGGAATACTGTTACAGTCATCTTTCCTGGAAAGCAGGAATCAGAAATCTCATCTGCAGAAAGTGGGTGGGAGATGGTTTAGGTATCATGGAGCCTCAGAGACTACTCTTTTCAGAACCACTTCTAGGAAAGGGCTTCAACAATTTAACCTCCCTAAGATACAGG
>CM052444.1:81382284-81407048 GCA_028533085.1 Varecia variegata
CCTGTATCTTAGGGAGGTTAAATTGTTGAAGCCCTTTCCTAGAAGTGGTTCTGAAAAGAGTAGTCTCTGAGGCTCCATGATACCTAAACCATCTCCCACCCACTTTCTGCAGATGAGATTTCTGATTCCTGCTTTCCAGGAAAGATGACTGTAACAGTATTCCACTTTGAGACATGAACAAGAACCCAATCCAGGAAGCCCAATCCATGCCCAAGCACTGTACCCCAGCTTCCTTGAAATGTTTCTGTAGAACAGGGAAAATACAAAAGGAGGGAGGGAATATAGGAGCAGATCCTTTGCTGACGAGCCTTTAACCAGGAATCAAGAAACATTTCTGAGATGTCCTGCTGCTGGAGCAGGGAGCAGCTTCTAAAGTACATCTGAGTTCTTCTAAAGTACCTCTGAGCTTCTAAAGTACATCTAAGCAAATGTATTTCTTCTCCAGTACCCCTATTCCCTGCTCTAGCATCTCATGTCAAAGAGAGTTTCTTCTAACCTAGAATAGCTCCATTTTTTAAAGGTTTCCCTTGTCCAGAAAAAGCATAGGGCATCCAGACCAGAAGAAACCTCAAAGACCATCTAATCTAAGAGGAAGAGTTTAAGGAGATCAGAGTCCAGAAAGTGGCACTGAACTTGACTAAGATCACCCAGTGAGAGCCAGAGCCATGACTGGTATACAGGCTTCCTGTGTCCCAGCCCAGGACTTTCTATTTTGTTGTCTCTTGCTCCACTCAAACAGGTACCTAGGAGCCAGCACCCTGGCAGTGCTTCTAAGCTCTGACTCTGGTTTTACTGCTTTTCAGGTGAATCCTTTGTCCTGGGGAATAGTCTAGCCCGGTCCTTGGAGCCACACTCCGACTCAATGGACTCCACCTTGAATCCTACCAACCTTGTCAGCACCTCCCAGAATCTTCGAACTCCTGCATACCGGCCCTTGCTTCCATCTTGTGGCCTCCCATTGAGCACTGCATCAGCTATGCGCAGGCTGTGCTCCAAGGGTAAGTGAACCAGAGTTCTGGCCCTCCTGTCCTCCCTTACTCTTTCCTTCCTTTCCTTCCTGAGCTCTGGGAGGCCAGAGAGGCCCTAGCTCCATTGCCCCCTGCCTGGTGGTGAGATTGGGGGCTGGGCTTACCTGTACCTGGCCAGGCACCTGGGAGGTAATTGGAGCTCTGGGATTGGCTTGAGAATAATGTAAACTAAGAGCCAAAGACCTAGAGCCAAAAGGGACAAAGAAGGATTCATCCATTCATCCATTAGCCATTTATTTGAACACCATCTGTATTTGGCATGGGGATGCAAAAATCAATCACTTTTTGTCCTCAGGTGTCATGGGGGAGACAAACACTTAAGCAGATCATTGTAAAACACTGTCTTGAGTACAGTGACGGAGATATGGGTAGTATGAAAACAGCAAGAAGGGAGACTTAACCCAAGCTTAGTGTTCAAGGGAAGCTTCCTTGAAGAAGTGACAACTTGTCTTACACTGTATAGACGGCCGTATCAGGGGTAGTAGAGGAGGGAGAGCTTTCCAGGAAGAGGGGACAACATGAATAAGAGCAAATGGATACAAAATAGCACAGACTATAACAGGAATCGCATGCAGTTTGAAATTGCTAAAACATAAAATGTAATACTGGGACCTTAAAGAGAACAGCCTGGAAGGTGAGGGCTTATATCACAGAAGACCTTAAATGCCATGCTAGAGAGTTTAGAATTGATCCTGTAGGCAATGTGAAGCTACTGAAGGCTTTTAATTAAAGGTAATACATGAACAGTTTTGTGTTTTGAATAGATCATTCACTGCTGTGTTGAGTGTGGATTTGAGGAGAGACAAGACTAGAGTGACCGGTTAGGAGGTTACTAGAGTGGGCCAGGCTGAAAGTGACAAAGGCTTGGATTAAGGCAAGTTAGAGGTCTGGAGAAGAGAAAATGGATTTGAAAACTGTTCACCAGGCACATTTAGTCAGACTTCAGGATCGTGAGGAAAATGGGAGTGGGGAATGTCTCCTAGGTTTCCAGATGTAGTGGCTGGATAGATGATGATGCCATTCACTGAGAGAGGGAACCAACCATAGACGAGAAGGAAGCGAAAGGAGCCCATGGTCATCTAGGTGATATCCAGAAGGAAGCAGCTATCAAGGTCTGATTCTCTGGGAAGAGAATTGGGCTGAAGCTGAATGTTTGGGAGTCACCAACTTACAGATTGTAGCTGAAACTATAGGGTGTGTGACACCCATTTCCAAGAAGTATGTGTTGAGTGAAAAGAACAGTTTACCAAAGATGGAGTTCTTTAGACCAACAAAGTTCAGGTGGTGGAAACAGGAAGAGGAGCCCACCAAGGGGTCAAGGGAACATTCAAAGTGAGGAGAAACAAAGGAATATGACATTGCAGTGGCCAGGGGTACAGAGAGTGTTTGAAGGAGAGCACAGCACAAGAAAGTTCCAGTAAAACTGAGACTGAGAAATATCTACTGGACTCAGAAATTAATGGGTAATTGGCAATCTTAGCAAGAGCAGCTTCAGTGGTGGTAGAGGATGGTGAGGGCAGACTGTGGTGGGTTAGAACATCAAGGGAAGTTTGATGAGAAAAAACAAGATGGTAATGAGAAGGACTGTCAGAAGGTCTTTAGAATGGAAGCACTTTGGACATGTTTGTCAGTAAACAACCTGAGTCTTCCAAGAAGAAGAAATTAAGAATAAAGGAAAGAAGAGAAAGTAAGGCCTTGGGAGTGGTGGGAAGAAATGGGGATCAAGGGTATAGACAGATGGGTCAGTCTTAAGCCAGAAAGAGGCACACCTTCTTTGGGACAGGAGGGAAGAATGAGTGTTTCCATCGGTGAATAGAGAAAGGGCTGGGTAGGAAAGGAGTGCTGAAAGACTGGACAGGAGAGAATGGGTCAAGAAGGGGATGATTTGCAGGAAACATCAAGAGCCCAGCTATTCTTAGAGACTAGTTTGCCAGTTTGCAGGAGCTGTGGTTTTCTTCTGTGGTTCTTAACCACCTAGATACAGGGTAAGAAAAGACAGTTTCAAAATAAAGGTTTTTTGGCTGAGCTAGTTGGGCAAGAGTGGGGAGGGAGAGGGTAAGCATGTAAAGAAATCAGTGGAGGGACAGCAGTTTAGGTCATCAACCACTGGATCTGGGAAGGCAGGGTGGCAAGGATGCACAGCTGAAGTATGGGGGAAATGGACAGTTTGATACGCTAAAGAACTTTGTGATGTAATGGTTGTAGTGGGTATAAGTCCCAAAAGAGTTCGGAAGGTAAGAGGGTGGTGGTCGGAGAATGGGCTATTTAAAATTCTGAAGTGGATTTGTTCCAAATGATGGCAAGAACCAGACAGTGGCCTTGGCCATAGGTATTTGAAGTAGAGTGGAGGTGAAAGCCCCTGGAGGCATCGTAGGTGAATGGGTTGTCTCTGAGGACTATGGCAGGAATTGTGGTGGAACAGAAGGTAGTGAGCTAAGTACCAAAAAGTCTTCATTTAACAAGGGGTAGAAACCCAGAGATCTATAGATAACAGTGACCAGGAAGAGCAGTTAGTTGGGTACATGATCAGCCTCTGAAGACCATGAGCTTTCATAGGAGGATGGTCTAGAAGCAGCAATGAGGAGCCAGAATGATGTCACCTCCACACTCCTTTTCTGCCCTCCCCCAGCCCAGAGGTGTGTGAGGTTTGAAACAATAAGAAGACTCCATTAGCAAAGCCTGCAATGAAAAGCGGCCTCAGCGGGGAGAGAGGTTTCTTGAAGGCTGACACTGAGGAAGAAGCCTGTGATGCCCTTCCCCCCACGTAGCCCTGGCGAGGCAGCAAAATGGAGTCTAAAGAGCTCTCAAGAAGAGGTAGAGCTGAGGGCTGCTTCTAGCCTCAGCTCCCTTGCCTTGAGACTTGGGTGAGTCTTCTCACCTCTCAGGTCTTCCTCATATGCAAAATGGAGATGGTGATACCAGCCGGGTCTTTCCACAGGAATGTTAAATGAATCAAAGAAGAGATATGAAATCATTTTGGAAATTAAGTCATTCCCAGGTATGACAGGAGTTATAGTTATCTTTTCCAAGGCCCTGTTTCTGCTAGGAGCACCTCACGATAGGCTGCCTCACATGGCACTGTTGTCTCGTAGACATCTTCACTCTTCCTTCAGAACACATCGTGAGTCTCTCTGCCAAGTCATGGTCTCAATCTCTTTTGATCCTGAGACCCTCATAAGGCTATAAGAGGATTCTATTTGGTCAGCCCTAGAATCTTTTATCTCAAAGAATTTAGATATTGTGTCTGTCCCCATTCTTATTTCACTAATCCAGGATGCTTAGGCATGACCATATTAGTTAGCCTCTTGTCGATGTGCCTCACCCACCTTAATCATTCTCAGACTGAGACAGTCATCCCTCCTTGAAGAGCAACTGCCAGCTGTACACGTTGAGGGCTGTCGGGGGAGCCCTGGGCTAGGCTGTCTGCAGAAATGGGAATTGAAGACAGACAGGGAAGTCACTTCACCTCTCTGTTCCCTCAGTTCCCTCCTCTATAAACTAAAGATGGTGAAGATACCTCCTTGAAGGACTATTGTAAAGGTCAGATGAGCTGACAATGGTGAGGGTTCTTTATAATTTCTAGAATATTGTTCATAATATCAGAGACTTTTTACCACTCCCACCCTGGTGCATGCCCCAGTTGTCTCTTGCCTGGATTATTATAGCAGCCTCCTTCTTAACTGGTCTCCCTTGCTTCTATCCTTGCCCCCTAAAGTCTACTGTTGATACGAACTGTGAGAGTGATCCTTCTTATTAGGGTGGAGAACTTAGTAGGAGTTCACAGCGCGGTGGAGAAAAATTTCTCACGCAGAGATCAGAAGATAGATAAATATGTTAAAAAAGTTTATTTTATCTTCTTAGAAGAACAGAGAGAATGAGAGAAGGAGAGCAGGGAGACAGTGTGACATCCCAAAGAAAGAGAAGGGGGGTGCCAGCACTGAGGCCAGTGGCTTGCCAATTTTATGGGGACAAAGAGAAAGAAAAAAAAAATAGTGCTTGTTGTGAGGAACTGCTGCATCAGCTCCTGCCTTTCTTCCTGGCGGCGAGCTGATAACAGAAACAGCGAGGCTGTCAGAGGGTAAGAGTTGGCTCTCCTGTCTTTCCTTGGAGAAGGGATTATCAGGATTATTGCAGGAGATGTGACTCTGCCTTTTTGATATGGCTGAAACCTGAAGCTCGTACCCTGCTGTTCACTCAGGAATTCTGCAAAAACAGATCCTCAAAAGCAATTTTAAGAGAGAAAGATTTATACCTCTTTTCTGTCTATTCAGCTCTTTTCAGAAGTTGTGCAAAACAGAACTCCTACAGGGTGCCTGTTAGTGAAAGAACTCTTGGGATTGATCTTTAACTGTTACTAAGAAATTGCAGGATTAGATAGTTTCCTGTTAATTTTGCAAGGCTGCCCGTTTCACTTCTCATTGTAAGTTGATTCATGTTACTCTTCTGCTTAAAATCTACCTGTTTCACTCAGAAAAGCCAGCGGTTTTCAGTGGCCTACAGGGTCCTCTACTGTCTGTACCACCACTTCCTTCTGCCACTCAACACACATATACATGCCTCTTGGATCTTATTTCATACCACTCTCCTTTCACTCTGCCCTGACCCATTGGCCTTCCTGCTAAACTGTCAACATGCCATCCACTCTTCTGCTTCAAGATCTTTGCTCAAATGTCATCATTTCAGAGATATCTCTCCTGACCGCCACATACATTAGCTACTTCCCACCCACCTGCCTTCAGGGAGTTTATACTCTAATGGGAGTAGAGCAGACAAACACATAAATATATGATAGTATTATATATGTGGATTGTCTTCATCCATTTGGGCTGCTATAACAAAATACCGTAAACTGAGTGGCATATAAACAACAGAAATTTATTTCTCACAGTTCTGGAGGCTGGGAAGTCCAAGATCAGGGTACCAACAGATTTGCTGTCTGATGAGGACCTGCTTCCTGGTTCATAGACGGCCGTCTTCTCACTGTAACCTCACATGGCCAAAGGGGCAAGGGACCTATCTCAGGCCTCTTTTATAAGTACTGATCTTATTCATGAAGGCTCTGCCTGAAAGTCCCACCTCCTAATACCATCACTGTGGGGGTTAGGATTTAACATAAGAATTTGGGGGGAATACATATTCAGTCAATAGCATACTCTGTGTCTATGTGTGTATATATATTTATATATGTAGTACTATTTTATATGTATATGTGTATATAATTCCTAGCCCCTGATTAGAGGCATTAGCTAAGATGGTCCAAGAAGACACATGCATATACGCTTTCTCCCTGTGTCTTCTCTATGCTCTCCAGAGTCTCTGCAGTTGGTTTCTCTCCTAGCATCACAGTGGACTTTTAGGTCAGGGAGAATTGACTGGCTCATAGAGCCCCCTTCAACTTCCAATCTACTAATGCGTCTCAAAAGCCATTGGGATTTCTGTGGCTGTAATCCAAACAGGATTGGGTAGCACACTTCTCCCCAGTCTGGTCAGTGCCCAGCTGCAAGCTTGAAAGACAATATGCTAGAATCTCTTCCCCAGAAAGCAGGGGCTGGGCTGTACTGGGCTGGGCCAGGCAAAGTACGCTTTAAGTTTTAGACCTGGGACCCAGAATGAAGGAAAATAGGAGGAGATTCTTAGCCTTTGCAGGAGGTAGTTAAAGATTAGACCCTTTTACTTTCACAGGTGTGTTAGCTCTGCCACTTGGTAGTTGTCTGATAGTGTATCTCGTGGTGCTGAGGATGTAGACATAAACATAAGCAAGGCAAGAACCCTGCCTCAATAAGACAGTCTGGTTGGGGAGACAGAAAAATACATAAGTAGCTGTTTTATATGATCATTCATTTATCTAACAAATGTGTTTGAACATCTACTATGACAGACCAGGTACTCTTTTATGTCAGAGACATAGAAGGGAACAAGACAGAGCTTACATTCTATAGGGAGGAGATCATAACCATAAAATAAATGAATACATGAAATTACTTTAGGTAGTGATGTGTGCTGTGGAAGAAAAAAACTAGGGCAGTTGGATTGAGAATGATTATGTGGGTAATTGAGTACTTTTACCAGGAGATCAGAGAAGGCCTCTCTGAAGAGTTGATATTTGAGATAAGACCATAATATTGAGGAGGAGTTAGGCATGAAAAGATGGAAAAAGAGCGTTCCAGACAGAGGAAATTGCAAGTCAAAGAATAAAAGCTCGGCCTATTGAAGAAGCAGAAAGAAGGCTAGTGTGTTTGTAAAGGATGGCGAGTAAAGGATGACTTGGGAGGGGAGGTGGGTGCAGAGTGTGAAATGAGGCCAAAGGTAGGCAGGGCCTCGCAGTGGAGTGCCTCGCAGACCATGGTAAGCATGGGAAGGAGTTCAGATTTCATTTCATGTGCAATGGGAGGCCATTGCATTGAATTTTTAGAAGATGTTGACGTGATTCAGTTACTGCTTTTTAAAGGTTCCTTTGGTTGCATTATGGAGAATAGATTACTAGGGTGGTTTGATGGTAGGAAAATGTGTACAGAATGAGCTATAACTAAGAGATACACTGAATGCTTTGTGAGACCATTTATTTCCAGATTGGACCAGAAGTTTCATAAAGGAGCTGGTCCTTGAAGCCAACACCTGCTTAGCTAAGGTGGAGTTAGCCCAAAGAAATGGAGAAATTGAAAGGACAGGAGACATATTCCAGGCAGAGGGGATAAAACATGCAAGAGATCTGTGACAGATGATGATCAAAATACAGAGATCCCAAATCCTACAGGGGAAAGGGGAGGAGTTATATTTGAGCCAAAATTGAGATAAAAGCTCTAAGTATACCACTAAATTACCATTGAGATTCCTGACAGCCAAGTAAAAAGTGTTTTCTGCCTTAGTGTGTCAGGTTGTAGTGAGGTCAGCTAATTCTCCAGGCATTGGGAGAGAATCCGGAGTATTATCTACCACATTTTTCTCCCCATGCACCAAAGATTTGTCTCTAATTTTGCCCAGCTACCAGGGTCTGTCTAGAAATGGTCCCCCAGAGCCAAGGCAAAAGCAGCTCCACCCACCAGCCCCCTACTGTACCCAAGTAATCCCTTTACCAGCTTGTACCACTGTCTCAGGTTCAGGCTGAATCACAGCCTCCATGCAAGATTTCTTCTGATTATTTCCAAAAATCAAAGCTATCCTTAAATAACAAAGATTTGACTTTCCCTTTGTGGAAAAACTCTCCCCTCCCTAGGCTGTCTCCAGTTCCTCTGCTCATGGTCTAGCACTGCTGTGAGCATTACCTGTAAGGCCATTGAGATGTGCCAAGGAGAGTGGTGGGGATTTACAAACCAGTCCCCACCTGTTATGGTAGGTGCCCTCCTGTCCTGCAGGGTCGGACCGATACCTGGAAAGCCGGGATGCCTCTCGACTGAGTGGCCGGGACCCCTCCTCATGGACAGTCGAGGACGTGATGCAGTTTGTCCGGGAAGCTGATCCTCAGCTTGGACCCCACGCTGACCTCTTTCGCAAACACGTAGGTGCCCCTGCCTGACCTCTCCCAGGTTCACCGGGAGTTTTGCTTCTGCAACTTATAGACTCTGAAAGGGCATTGGCTACGTATTTGTTCCAGGTCCCTTGAAACTAAACACAGGAGACATCATAAACACTTAAAAACAGAATCTTGGGTCTCAAACAGACCTCATCAGACACTGTGTTCAGCTCACTCTTTTAGTGTAGGATGTGATACAGCCTCATTGCTACTGGATTTGTGGCTTGGGGTACTCAGTTTCAGGGACAGGGATTTCAATCTCTTTTCCCAGGAGTGCTTGTTCTCCCATCTGCCTGCCTTGGTGTGAAAATCAGGGGCCTCAGCCTAAGTTAAAGAGTCCCTTGCCAGGTGACCCCCAACTCTCCACCCTCATCGGTCCCCCATCATCTGCTTCTCCTCCATGAATTCCCAACATCTATTCAGGTGACCATGTGGCTCCACAGCCAGGGATTGCTCCTGACCCCCCGCTGTGACCATAGTCCTGATCTGGGTCTCCAACCTGCTTCCCACGGCCCTTGCTGCTGGTGCTGTCCTCCCTGTGGGTAGCAGAGCAGGTCTGCTACCTTTGTGGTCACTTCAGTCCTTCACACCAGATGGGCGTTGGGGGGCTCTTTGATCACAGCTACTCAGCATGTGCCTGCTTTGTGCCTAGCTCACACAGAGGAGTCTCTGCTGCTCAGGAAAGACAGTGACTCCTAGAATAACCGTTGAAGGTCAATATAAAAACCACTGGTGACAATACAAAAATAAGCCCACTGACTGGGGAGGCTTCCTGGGTGAGCTGGAGTTGAGCTGCGCCTCAGTGGTTTGGGAGGGTGGGAGACTGCCTCTCAGGTGGCAGAGAAGGGAGGTGGTACAGTGTGTGTGGAGAACCTAATCTGGTGGGTTCAGCAGCAGATATTTGAGAAGGAGGGACACTCAGAGACAAAAGGTAAGGAGAACAGATAGGCTTCAGTGTCACAGCAGGTTAACCAGACTGGACTCTTATGTGTTTGGCACCTCCATGGGTGGCCTTTAATCGGACTCTGATGGAGCCTCCCCCTCCACTTCTGCCCACCTCCCCACCCCCTAGGAGATCGATGGCAAGGCCCTGCTGCTGCTGCGCAGTGACATGATGATGAAGTACATGGGTCTGAAGCTGGGGCCCGCACTCAAGCTCTCCTACCACATTGACCGGCTAAAGCAGGGCAAGTTTTGAACGGAGAGACGCAGCCTCAACAACTGAGTGGTCAAGCAGGTGGGGGCACTCTTCTCCAAGGAAGCAGGGCCAGCAGCCCACTCCCAGGCGCCTCAGTGGGGTTCCAGGCCACCTCAGGACTCTAGGAGGCTGTGCGGAGCCACCACTGCTACCCCCTCCTACCGCGATATGTCCTTCCATGAAGGACTGAGGAGGGGAGAGTGTGGGGCTCAGGGCTGGCGCTGCTCTTCCCCTCAGGCCTGCCGTGGCTCTGCGGTGCCCTCTATTTATTTCTGAAACCTGGCCAGCCTCTCACCAGGAGTTGAGACTGAACACCTTCAAAGTGTTGGAGGAAGAGGCCAACTCTAGGGCCTTGGAAGACAGGTCCCTGAACTGACACTCACATCCAGGCCCCCAGCCACCGCCTGGGCTTGGTGTGGCCCCCCATCACCCCGCAGCCCTGCCTTCTCACCAGATCCCCAGACTCTAAACTCATGGTGCAAACCTCTACTTTTTTAAAAAAAAGATCTTTTCTTACTGTTAATTTATTGTTTCTGGCACTTGGGCAAACCCTCTAGTTAATACTCCTCTCACACCAAACACTGGGTTTCAGGAGGAGGGCGACTGCCCTGCCCTGGTCCCAGAGAGGCCCTCTCCATGTGTGCGTGGCCCCTTTTCACATTTTCTCTTCGGAATGGACACATAAAGCCTCAACCACATCACTCAGTATGGTGAGGAATAGGTCCCTGTCACCTTCCTCTGTCTTTCCCTACTGGGACCTTTCTAGCCCCAGGCCTCATCTGCGGGAATGAGAGTCCCCTGCCTCTTACTGTCACCCACCACAGCTCCTTGCTCTGGCCAGAATTGCTGCCGAAAAAGATGGGCCCAATGATTTTAGGCCAAGGAGGCCCTAAGGTGGATGGGAGGGAAGGGTCTCCACCCACTCTGCTGTCCATATGCTTCCTTGTGAGCAAGTCAGCAGCACAGCTGCTCCCGCTGCCATCTGGACTTATTTTATGTCAATTTGTTTATAAATAAAAACCAGTATAGATGCCAATGTCTTTTTAATCAGTTGACAGCCAAATCACTCTGCGTTCAATGGTCAGGTCACTCCCTTTCTCTTGGTCTTAGTTTTCTCATATACAAAATGAGGATCTTGGACAAGATTATCCTTAAGAATTCTTCTAATTCCAGCAGTCCCTAAAGAACAGACTTCCAAATGCCCACTGGGGCCCCAGCATCGTGGAGGCCCCCTGGAAAGACAGTGTTTGCGTCCAGTCTCTGCCCTCAGACGGCTTTGCTCAGGCGCAGCCAGACCGTGGTAAGTGCAGCAGCCATGCAAAGCCAGACAGAGCAGGAAGGAGCAATATTGGGGTCAGTAACTCCAAAGAGCCTCCCTGGCTGGGTTTCATCCTCATCCTCGTGGGGTGATGAGAGATGCAGGCCAGCCTCGCCATTATGGGCCTGCACTCACTGGACCTTTTGTTCTGACCAGGGACCAGGTTATTCAAGTTCAGGGCCATATATCCCTTTTTATAATGGGGGTGGAGTGTTTGGAAGAGGAGGAGGAAGAGCAGGTATAGGGGGCAGCAGCTCAGTGCAGTATAACCTGATAATAACACTTGTATGTCACTATGTGCCACATGAGCTGCTCTACATGAATTAGAATTATCTCACTTAATCTTCACAATAAACCCATTTTATAGATGAGGAAACTTAAGCTCAGGTCACACAGGCAGGAAGTGCCAAAGTAGGCATCTGACTCCAAGGCTAAGGTTCTAGGTGGTACACCTATTTGCCGTGAAGCTTTGTGGGGTCATTTCCTTTCTTTGGCCCCATCTGGCCATGGGAGGTTTGGAGCTCTGACATCATGACTAACTTATCTTTTCTACTTGGCCACTGGGAGATTCTCACATAGTCATTGTGAGACAATCAGGGCTGCCAAACCAGAACAGGCCCCCATTTTCTGCAGGCTCCCGGCCCCTGGGTTCTGGGCTGTGCTGTGCATTCAGGGCACTTGCACAGAGGCCTTGCTGAGCCTTAACAACAGATGTGATCCTCACCCAGCAGACACAGGACCTGAAGGTAACACTGGCACATGTACGCTGGCCACACGTGCCGCAAGGTTGGGCCTTGTGAAGCGAAGTGTCACCCACCCTGCCTTATACCCTCTTCTCACCGAAAGTATATAACTTAATCACGAACGTTATTTTGAGGGCTTATGGTGCTGGGTTGTTTCTGTACATTATCTCATTTCAACCTCACAGCAACTGCTATGTTACCCCAGTTTTAGAGGTGCTTAGAGGTTAAGTTACTTGCCTAAAACTCCATAGCTATTAAGGGGTACAATACATCATACTGCTTACAGCTCCCTCCAGGGGCCTATCTTAGATCCAACTACCTTCAGACTCAGGACTCCACAGGCTGTGTAGCACTGGGCATGGAGTTTACCTTGAAGGCTGGCCGACAGGAGACAGCCTGCCAGCAGGACAGCATGAAGCAGTCCTCAGTCGTCAGGAGCTATTCTCCTTGGTTGCCCAGGTGACAGCTCAGGTACAAGGAAATGAGACATTCAGGAAAAAATGGGGCTTGCCTTGGCTTAGAGCCATCATACCCGAAAGGAGCTAATACCTCTTGGAGCAACTCAATAGGCATAGCTTCCAGCAACTCCACAAGGGAAATGCCCGGTTGAGTCATTACCGGTAGCAAGCCCAAAGTTGTGGCATTTTAGCAAGTGTTTGTAGTTAATACATTGAACTCCAAGTCCAGATAATTTACAATCGGGGATCATTTTTACCATGAGTAATATTGCCTTGAAACAATTAATGTTCCACTTTTATCTGGTTTCCAGGGAAAAAGAACTAGAAAGGTAACCAAATGTCAAGTTCTGCAGGAAGGGAGAGGATTTAACCTGTTATTCATATTGCCCTAACCTCTTGGGTCAGAACTGAATGTTTAAAAAAAAAAAAAAACCCTCAACTTTTGAAATAATTCCACAGAGCCAAGCCTTCTAATAGTGGCCCAGAGTCATCAAAAGCAGTTGAAGTGGCCTCAGGCAGGCCCAGTGTGCCGTGCTGCAGTGCACAGGAGACCACTCTGTGGACCCCAGCAATCCAGCAGCCACGAAATGGGAAGGCGTGCGGGAAAGCAGGACGGGGGGACAGAGCCCTCGTGGCATCAGCTTCATGTGCCACCCTCAACGCCGTGATGGGGAGATGACGTTGACTTTGTGCTGAGATCAGGAGGGAAACACCAGGCGTTCAGGAGGTAGCTGAGAGTCTAGGCTCCACTTAAGGCTGAATCCAAAGGAGGGTAGGTCATTTTTCTGGAACCCTCTGCCCCCTCCCCATCCTTGGCTCCTCCCTGCCTGCTGGCCACATGGTCCATGTCTGCCCTCCACTCTTGCTCCATTGTCCACACTCCTTGTTGGCATCCTTGTGGAATTCCCTGGCGTCTTTCTCTGGAGTGTGGCACTGGTGGGCCAAGTGGACACACTGTTTCTGTCCTCACACTCCTTGGAAGAGCCTGAAGGTGACTCACCTCTGCTTACCACCAAAGATAAAAACGTGGAAAACCTTGAGAAGAAGAGAGTCCAGACACTCCTCCCCCCGCCAGCCCTCGGCTTTTTGCAGCCTCTTTACCCTAATACCCCGAGTCACTGGATCTGGCCTTGCCGCCACATTCCTTCATTCCCACATTCCTGTGAGAGCAGCTCATGGGTAGCCTCAGCTTCAAACCTCCAGCCCAGGGACAGTCACAGCCAGGTGTTGTGCCTGCAATACCAAAGCCACTGCAGATGCTCACAGAGACCAGCAGTACCCAGAGCACAGACACGGCCATAGCCACTCTGGTCTCAAAGATACCCCGTGGTGGCTGGGGCTAGATCCTGCCAGAAGTCAGGCTTGAATCTACAGGCAGTTGGTGCTATGAAGCAGGGGTGACATGGGTCCCAGGACCTTGAAGGCTGCATCCACAACACCCCTTCTTAGAGTTGCTCTTCTTTAACACCCATGTCCTCTCCCACATGTGGCTGAGCTCCTGCCCCTTTTTCCCTGCCCCTCTACTCCTTGACTGGCCTCCCTGGGCAGTTAGCAAAGACTATGATTTTGGAGCTGGGGGCAGACAAGAAGGCAGACACCTGTCATGATATGGCTTCAGAGATCATGGCCGTGTGGGCCACCACATGGACACTGTCCAGATAACATGAAAAGAGGCATTCCACAGCACGTCTCTGCACCTCATCTTTACGCCCCACCTCACATTCATAAACAGCCTTAAATTCCAGAGTTTTTCCCTGCAGTGCTAAACGCAGTTTGTCAGTAAGGTCACAGACATCCAGCAGGAGGAGTGACAGGGCTGCTTATCCCACAGCCCCAGACTCACCACTCTGAGCTGCCTGCAGAGCACCTGTACTTTCTAATACTATTAGAAAGCCCGAGATGCTATAAATAAGTCTATTATATTGCAATTCATTTCTGTACTTAAAATTTTTTTGTACATGTATTCAGTGCTTACAATGAAAGACAATTTTACCCCCACCCCCAAAAAGAAGTAGAACTGATGTCCAGCCCATATAAAGCTGTTAAAGGCTCCAGAGAAATACGTATAGAGTGCCTTAAAGAGATGGCCAGTGAGAGTGGGGGAGTTTTAGCACTCAAGTCAGTTTGGGAAATTTCCTGCAGAACAGCCACCGAATAGCAATAGCAATAGCCCCCTAGATAAGTAGGGGGGACACCTCTGGTTGTGTTCAGGTGTTTCATCTGCAGGGTGCCTCTCCTGGCCAGCTGTCTGTTTCTGCACTACCCAACCTCAGCACAACTTGAGTTGACCCTCTCAAAACTATAGCCTCAGTTGTCCAGCTGCTGCGAGAGCAGCTCATGGATGGCAGAAACAAGAAAGGCTTGAGGGAGAAGGGTGAGGGCATGGGGAGCTCAGAGCCATCATTCCCTGAATCAGAGCTACGGTCACAGCTGAGTCCCACCTGGCTTCAATGGAGGGCAAGGAGAGGTCACCTGACGGGCTCTCCCCAGAGCCTCACACTGCCACCATTTGGGACCTGGGCCTCTCCCTTGCCCCCACACCATAGTCTGTTTTCTCAAGTTCCCTACCAAGCTACTCCGTCCCTGCAGGAACGTTCCCTGCAGGAACGTTCAGTAACATCTTCAGAATGGCTGCTTGCAAGGAAAGCAGCTTCTCCTCAATGTCAAACAGCTTCCTTAGTTGAAGCATCTGCCTATGGCCTCCATCCTCACTGCCCCGTCAGGGCTTCCAGAAGCAGTATGGGCTGCAGATGAACAGCACGTACCACAGCCCCCACCTGTCCAAGAACAGTTTAATAAAAGGTAATCCATTAATAAAAGTTGTGTACCACCCATGTCTTGGTTCCCATCAAACAGCAGGTAACAACCCTGTCCTTCCAAAGAGATGGGCAATGCTTGACCCATTTTTCAGGGCTCTTCTGGATGGCAGCCTCTGTCTCTGGCACAGAGAAGGGCTTGGTGTTGGGGGAGCCCTGGACCCCGCCGCATGCATTCTGATCCGTCAGTGGGCCCTGTCAGTGTTCAGTGGAGCCTGGGATTAGTGACTGGAGAGAGAGGTGGAGGCTGTAGGTGACAGGACTGAAGAAGGTGGCAACTGGTGGCCTGCGTGGGCACTGGGGCCTGGAGAGATGTTATGGATGGAGGAAACGTCTTCAGCCCCTGGGTCCTGGAAGCTGTCAGAGAGTGGGAGCCCCGTGGCCAAGCTGCAAGGTGGGTGGGCAGCTGTATCTGCTTCCAGTGTGGTGGGGTCCACAGGGAGCTGGGGAGCTTCCTGTCTGCATGAGGCTGGCCAAGAAGGCATTGTTGACCCTCATGAGATCACAGAGGTAGCTGCGCAGGCCCCGCCCACTTCCTTTAACCCTGGTTCTTACTGTCCCCATGCCAAGCCCCCAAGTACCCTGAGAGCTGCTGGCCAGGGGTCAGGGGGCTGTGGGAGCTCAGGGCAGGCACCTCCCATGCTCCCCCAGGAGCCATCAGGACATGAAGGTCATAGGTCTCCCCTTCCTATTCTGTTTGACCTGAATGCCCGACCCCAGCCATGGTAGCCACAGGCCCTGACTGCCTCAAGGACTCTATCTGAAAAGATGCAGACTATGGGTACCTGCCATGCAAACTGGAGGCTGGGTATGTGGGGTCATCAGTGGAGGGACGACCCCACACACCCTTAGCTTAGGAGTGAGGCTCCTTGGCCTGGGGGCAGGGGGTGCGAAAGCCGCAGCTCTAACCCCTGTTCTGCCCCTCCTCACTTCTGCTCTCTGGACCAAAAATGGTGGACTCAGTCTAGACTGGGAGTTCTTAGGGTCTGTGAGTGTCCTCACGTTATATGTACAAATGCAGAGGCCGTTTTTCTGGGGAGGGGCCATACTT
This sequence comes from Varecia variegata, assembly GCA_028533085.1. Lineage (NCBI taxonomy): Eukaryota > Metazoa > Chordata > Mammalia > Primates > Lemuridae > Varecia > Varecia variegata. Next base: position 81,398,407 of record CM052444.1, read on the forward strand.
TCGTCTGTGCCAAAAGCGTGAGAACCTCTGCTCCAAAACCCTCTGACCCGGCCCTGACAAGTTTCCAGCAATGGGGCTGCTGGCCAGTCCTGAGGGTCTGGGCTTAAGGCCTGGTCTCCAAAAGGCCCTCCTGAAAAGGTTTCACTGGTGCCCGGAGGCAATCTTCCGGTGGGCAGGAAACCCTGAGGGGACCTAGGAGGCCCCTGGCCGGTGGATTGGGAGGGAAGATAGGACCCCTGGGGCCATTGGGAGGACACTGTGGGGCCCTCAGAGCCCTGAGTTCTGGTCCCTTCTGCCCCTCTTTGGGCAAATCCTCTGTCTCCCCACAGGCTGTGTCTGGCTCAGTCCTGCCTGACTCCTCTTTCCTGTCCTAGGCCGTGGGTGGGTGGCAGGCCCCTTCCTGCTGGCCCTCTGTGCTCTCTCTCTCCCTCTCTCCGGCCCTGCCCGGCTCTGCCCATCTGCAAGCCTCCCAGGAGCCTTGGCACCCTGAGTCCCTTGGGAGGCCCTGGGCCAAGCAGCGAGTCCAGGCCCTGGGAGGAGCAGCCTGCAGTGAGGAGTCCCCAAACCCCTGCTGAGGGACACTCCCATGATCCCCAGGAAGAGATCAGCGTAAACACAGGTGTGGGAGCCCCTCATGGAGCCCCAGGGTGAGCAGCCTCTACGAGAGCTCCCCCCAGAAGAGTCCCTGCCCAAGGACTCGGGCCTCAACGTGGCTCCCAGAATGCACACTCTCTATGTGGGACATCTGAACCCCCAGTTCTCAGTGCCCGTGCTCACTTGCCTGCTGCGAGACACCTTGGAGCGGCTTGAGCTGCCGGTGGCGCGGGAGCACATCGAGGTGGTGAGGCGGCCGCGCAAGGCCTACGCACTGGTGCAGGTGGCCACCCACAAGGCCACCTTGGCCTCCCTCCCCTGGCGCCTGCAGATGGCCTTGGAGGAGCACCTGATCCTCAAGGAACTGGCAGCGCACGGGAAGGAGCTGGTGGTGGGTGAGGGCCGGGGGCCCTTAAACCGCCGAGAGGTAAGTGGGACTTTCCCCAAGCAAGCCCCAAAGCTTCACCCTGCGGGAGGGGCCTGGGTGTGAATGGCCTGCGGGGTGGGGGTGGAGGGGTGTCTTTGAGGAATGGAGACAAACCTGCAAACTTGGGGGCTGCTACTCAAATGATCATGGCTTGAGGTGGTACTGCCAGCCTCCACCCAGAGGGACACTGGCCCTTGCAGTGCAACTCCTGCCCAGGTGCTTGCGTGAAGAAAGGCCAAAGGGTGGCCTCCTCCTTGAGTTCTTGTACATTTCAGCCTCCGGGCCTGGGAGGCCACAGGATACACAGGGGTCCTGACTTCTCCTTGGCCCCGCTCATTAGCTCAGTTGACAGACATGCCCACTGTGTGCCAGGAGGAAGGCAGGTTACAGGCCCAGGTCCTGCCCTCCAGGAGCCCTGCATCTGTGAGCAGAGCCGGATACAGCTAGTCACAGAGCTGCGAGGTGGCTGTGCTCGGAGCTGTGGGAGGACAGAAAGGGTTCACACTGCTCTCTGGGGACAAATTCACAGGGAAAGTGAAACCCCAACTGGCACTTAGGGAGTTGGACAGGCACTCGGGGGAGGGACATTCCAGGCAAGGGACACAGCTCATGGAAAAGAGCCCTGGGGGTGAAGGGCAATGTTGCATTTGCAGAAGGACAAGCCATTTCTTGTCATTGGAGCTCAGGATGAAGGCTGTAGGGGGAACTGAGGAAGGAGCTAGGCCAGAGGGTAGGGACCAGGTCACCAAGGCTGTAGACCAAGGTAGAGCAGGGGGCTTTACTGGGGGGTGGGAAGTTAGGGCAGGTCACTCCGTGAGTCATACGATCTTGGTTTTTCTTCTTTCGTGGTGAAAACCCATGGTGTTTAAACTGTTGCAGAACTAAACAGTTCTGTGACTCACGTTTCAACACATGTTCCTGATGTCACGTTTGTATGATAATTTTCCCGTTTCTTAGACTGATAAATTTGTCTTCTCTGTGGAGCTGCAGGGCTAGTAGGGATGTGCCCCAGTGCACACTCAGGAAAGGGCTGTGAGGGGCAATGACAATCCGACTGGCACTTAGGGCCCGTGAGGAGGGTGGCTGGGCAGGGGGAAGCCTGGACGTGGGGAGACCAGCGAGGGGCTGGTTGGGGAGGCCCAGGCTGGGAAGTGGCCGTGAGGAGGCTCATGCCCAGAGACTTCAAGCAGGGCAGAAACCCCAGAAGGGGACTCAGGGAGGGGCAGAGGAAAGCTGAGATTCGGGGGGAATTTTCAGTAGTCTGGAAAGTGGTGGGCTAAGGTTCCAGAGAGATCAGGAAAGGGGTGGGGACTCTGGGAGCCCCTCTCAATTCAGAAGCCTGCAGCTCTGTCACAGGGGCCTCAGGGTGCTGAGATACCTCCCGGAATCATCTGATCCTGGGCCTTGCAGGCCTATCTGCAACCCAAGTGGGATGAGATTGGCCCACAGGTGTCCCAGCTCCCAGCCTCAGGAAGCAGAAACCTTTTCTTACCTTGCAGGCACCCACAGCTCAGCTGGGAAGAGAGCCCAGCCCACAGGGGAAGGAGCAGTGGCTGGTCTGAACCTTTGATCCAGCAGGGTTTCTCGCACTGGTTGCAGGAGGGTGGGCAGAAATGGGCTCCTCAGCCTAGGGGAGCAGGTATCAGGATGCCTGTGGGGGCTGGGGTGCAGCTGGGGGTTCTTGCAGTCTGTCTCAAAGTTGAGGGTCCCAACTTCTGCCTGGACCCACACACCCTGCTTCTGATCCCCACCCCAGCAGGAGGAGGACAGTGGCCTGAGTCCAGGCCCCAGCCCCAGCCCCAGCTCCAGCCCCAGCCCCAGCCCGGACTCCGGCCTCCCAGTGCCTGCCTGGCCTGCAGTCACGTCGCCTAAACGGCCCCGGGCCCGGCAGCAGCAGAGCTGCCACAGCCGGCCCAGTGGCGTCTGCTCCGACAGCGCCATCATGCACCAGGAGATCCTGGGCCAGGAGCAGCTCTTCCAGGGCGCCTTCCTGGGCAGCGAGACACGCAACATGGAGTTCAAGCGGGGCGGTGGCGAGTACCTGAACCTGGCCTTCAAGCACCACGTGCGGCGCTACGTGTGCGCCTTCCTCAATAGCGAGGGCGGCAGCCTGCTCGTGGGCGTGGAGGACAGCGGCCTGGTGCAGGGCATCCGCTGCAGCCACCGCGATGAGGACCGCACGCGCCTGCTGGTGGACTCCATCCTGCAGGGCTTCAGGCCCCAGGTCTTTCCCGACGCCTACACTCTCACCTTCATCCCTGTGGTCAGCACCTCCACGACCAGTGTTCCCCTCAAGGTGAGCCTGTGGCACGGGAAGGCCTCTGGGTCTGTTTTGTCATCTGTCATCACTGAACAAGACAATGCCCCATGCAACTCTGTGGAGTGTGCCGGGGCCGAGAGTGGTGGAGCAGGGCACAGAGGAGAGGCTGGGGCAGCCCTTGCACCAGCCCCGCCAAGCTGCCCGACAGAGCCAGAGAGCAATGAGGAGTGGTCTGAGAGGGGTTGGGGGCCGCCAACTGTCAGGTGCAGCACCCGCCAGAGCTGCTGTTGCCCTTCCCAAGGTGATCCGCCTGACCGTGCACGCCCCCAAGGCCCAGGGTGAGCCCCAGCTCTACCAGACAGACCAGGGCGAGGTGTTCCTGCGGCGCGAGGGGAGCATCCAGGGCCCACTGTCCACCAGCGCCATCCAAGAGTGGTGCAGGCAGGTAAGGAAGCCGAGGGGGCAGGTGCGGTGGGGCCAAGCTGACCCCAAGGCCCTTGGGCCACTCACTGAGCAGTCCTCGGCCAGCCTTCGTGTTTCCCTGGGTCCTGCGTCACCCCATGAATACATGGGAGGGGTGGAATTAATATGACCCCACTAACATGCCCCACTGCACTGCTCAGTGGCTGGTGGGGAGAGGCCCAAGCGCTCTCCTCTTAAAAATCTGTACAGCGTCCCACTTCCCGCGGTGCCTGCATAGCCCCCGTGGGCGGTTAAGGCATTCAATCCTGAGTGGCTGAGGAAGCCAGGAGATCTGAATATTGAGAAGTCACCAGGAAACCCCGAGGACTATGTACTGCATTTTAGGGCAGGCCCTAAAGAAAGGAGGCAGGGGTGCTGGAGCAGCCCCAAGGAAAAGCCTTTTCAAGAGGGGAACATCGGGTGGTGGAAAAGCAGAGGACGGCTCCATCCCCAGGCCTGGCACACTGGCAGCTTCTCTCTAGACCCCCAGGGCTGACGTGGTCACGGGGGCAAAATGGCCGAGGGACCTGGTCCCCACCTAGCTGAGAGGCTCCCAGGCCCCCTGGGCCTTGCCTCCCTGAGTTCAAGCCCAGGCAGGAGGGTGGGCTGGCCTGAGACGCTGTCGGCTCAGCCATCTGCTTCTACAACGTCCTCAGAAGTGGATGGTGGAGCTGGGCAAGCTGGAGGAGAAGGTGAAGGTGCTGACGGCGGAGAAGGAGCAGCTCCAGCAGCAGCTGCGGCAGCACTGGCCCGTGTCCTGCACCTGCTGCGTCCTGTGAGGGCGCCAGCGAGCGGGCAGGACGGCACTGCGCCCTCTGCAGGGAGCTGCAGGGATTTCCTGTTCACGCCTGAGTCCCAATAAAACCCATCCCGGCCACTCAGAGCTCCTTCAACACTGCACCTCGGCTGGTCCCTCGGCTTCAACGCTGAGCAGACCCTGGTCTGTGCAGCTAAGAGATTGCTCTCAGCACTATCTCCGAGGAACCTTACTTTCAATAAGAACTTGTAAAACCTTGGCCAGAGTTACCCTAGGGCTGAGCTATAAGGGACTGTCCCTCTTCCTAAAATGTTCATTTGGCCCAGGGTGGGGTCTGTGACTCCAGTTGGCTAGACGGTGCCAGAAAGGATATGGCATCCTGGAGCCCCTGGCAGATGGCGAGACACATTTGGTGACTGTGGTTACAGGGCAGACAGGCCACCCTGCAGCCCCCACCCTGGACTTGCCGGAACCTGTGGCTGTCAGAGCTCCCTAATAAATTGCACGTGCCTGGGGCAAGAATGGTTCTTACTCGGACACTTGGTCAGCTGGTCAGACGCTGCTGGGTCGTGAGTGCCATGCCCGGCCCACCAGCCCTCCTACAACGCAGGGCTGTTGGGGAGAAGGGCAGACGGTCAGGCTGCAGTCCAGCTCTGTCTTAAAGACCAGGAGCCAGAGGGCAAAGTGCTATACCTCTGCTTCAGCCGCTTCACCTAAGACAATGACAATGAGCAGGGGGCAGGGCCATTTGTCATCTGTGCTGGCTATGGCAGAGCAGCACCTGCACAGGAAGGGTCTGAGTCCCATTCCAAGCCCCCTCCTACCACAGGAGAGGATTTCTGCTCTGGCCATTTCCCCTGCTATCTCCACCAGCCAAGCCAGGCACTGGAAAGCCAGTCTGACCATGCTATGCCTGCACCCAAAGCCCCCCCAAGCTCCCCATGGTCCACACAGCTCTCCACGACCAGCCCACCTGACCTTAACCTCTTCTGCCCCTTGCACAAGCCATTCCAGCTACACTGACCAGCTTGTCTCATTTGCACACCCGCCTCTGGGCCTTTGCACTGGCCTCTACCCCTGCCTGGAACACTCCCCCCAGGTAGCTGCATGGCTCCTGTTTCCTTTCCTCTCTACCTTCAAGTCCCTGCTCAACTTTCCTCCCGTCCTTTTTTAAGTTACACCACCTCCCAGCACGGCCATTCCTCCCTTTACTGCTTCCATCTTTTTTCTCTGTAGGACAGTCACACTGTGTAGATTTGGTGTTTCCCCCACTAAAATGCATGCTCTGAGGGACAGGGATTTGGTATGGCTGCCACGTGGAAGATACCCACTATCTGCTGATGAAACAAGCAAGGATACTCCTAAATTTGGGGTGTGAGCCACCAGAAATGCATTTAACCTTGTCAAACAGGGCATTTCACAGGACTGGGGTCCCATGGAACACATTTCAGTTGATTCTCTAAAACTTCCTTGGTCTAGGGGCCCTTGGCCACATCCACAGAGTACACAGACAAGAATAGCTTTAGGACCCCAGCCCTTCTACTCACTAGCCAGGTGACCTAACCAGTCAAAACTGCTCTGAGGGGCCGGGCGTGGTGCTCACGCCTGTAATCCTAGCACTCTGGGAGGCTGAGGCGGGAGGATCGCTCAAGGTCAGGAGTTCGAGACCAGCCTGAGCAAGAGCGAGACCTCATCTGTACTAAAAAATAGAAAGAAATGATCTGGACAAATAAAAATATATAGAAAAAAAATTAGCCAGGCATGGTGGCGCATGCCTGTAGTCCCAGCTACTCAGGAGGCTGAGGCAGAAGGATCGCTTAAGCCCAGGAGTTTGAGGTTGCTGTGAGCTAGGCTGACGCCATGGCACTCTAGCCAGGGCAAAAGAGCAAGACTGTCTCCAAAAAAAAAAAAAAAAACCTGCTCTGAGGGCAGGCACGGTGGCTCACGCCTGTAATCCTAACACTCTGGGAGGCCGAGGAAGGCGGATTGCTTTAGCTCAGGAGTTCAAGACCAGCCTGAGCAAGAGTGAGACCCCATCTCTACTAAAAATAGAAAAATTAGCTGGGCATCATGGTGCATACCTATAGTCCCAGCTACTTAGGAGGCTGAGGCAGGAGGATTGCTTGAGCCCAGGAGTTTGAGGTTGCTGTGAGCTACAGTAACACCAATGCACTCTACCTGGCGCGACAGCAAGACTTTGTCTCAAAAAAAAAAAAAAAAAAACCTGCCCCGAGACCTGGTTTTCCCACTTAGCAAACAGGATGCAACCCCTGCCTTGGCTACCACTCATGCTGGTCACAGGGACCAAATATGATAATGGGTGTATGTATCGTGACAGGTTACCAAACTCCTGTTACCCACCCGCTGAGCTGCCCCAGGGTCACCAAGGCTACTTGAGAACTACGCAAATAAAGAATGCATTGCTCGAGAATTCAGGAGTGGCATTTGTGAGCACTTTGCACGTGCCAGGCCCAATGCTAGATGCTAGTCCAGGCCTCTCAGTCCTTGGAAATGCTTTTATTGGGAAACAACAGGTTTGTATAAAGGCAGGGTGAAGACAGGCTTCAGTTCAGCTGCTACAGACTAAGAAGCTGCTCAGATCCCCTAGACTGAAGGGACATTTACTCTAAGGACACGGAGGCACGTTGCTGGGTTTCCTTCCCACCAGGGAGAAGCCTCCAGGCACTGGTCAGTGAACACCGGGCATGGAAGGCTACCCTCCTGTGCAGTCCAGCCCTGGCCCCCATCCCTAGGATAGTCCTGTCTGCCACAGCCAGGGCTGGGGGGCTTTGCAAGCCCTAGAGAGCCACTTGGGGTCCCTTCTCTCAGAACCGTTATGCAAGTGGCCAGCAGGTGACAGTTGGTCAGTGAGGCCATCTGAAAGCCAGGGGCAGGAACGTGATCACTGGGAGGCTTTCCCAAGCTACCGCACATCTAACCAAGTCCCCATGTTGTGGGAGCACTACTGCCATCGGTGGGCATGTCAGACCCTCAGTTTGGGGACTTTTTTTTTTTTTTTTAAATGAAGACTGATGAGACCACCAAGTAGGAAAGGGAGTTAGAATCATGCTCAATCAGCTACATTCAAAGTACCAAGGCAAGCATGAAGATCTCTGTGTAAGTGAAGATATTTTATCTACGAGAAAGAGGCACAGGCGGCTTGCTGTTGGTCAGGAGGCAGGGACACCAGCTTCTGGGCCTCAAGGGTGGTGGTGGGCCTTGGACCAGTGAGTGGAAGGATAAATGAGAGCCCAGTTCTTTTCTGGATCTCTCTGATGTAGGGGCTGGGCCGGATGCTGAAAGAAGGAAACATTTTCCTCCCCAACCGCCAGGTCTCAAATGTCAGTGAGTAAAGGCTGTCAGCACTGACAAGCAATCGGGCCTGAGAGCTGAGCTCCTGCCTCCCTCGGTCTGCAGAGCAGCCAGCTCATCCCCAAGCAGGTGTGCTCAGAGGCCAGCGGGAGGACAAACCACTCAGGCCAGCGACCTTCAGCTGCTGGGCCTGCACTCAGAAGGTTACAGGTGGAGGAAGAGCCAGGGCACAAAGCAGTTTGTCTGCCGCCCCCTGGCTGTGTATGTGGAGTGCCCAGGTCCGGTGACTGCAGAGGAAAAGGCCTTCCTAAATAACACGTGTTCATTCCTGCCCCTTTGCCAACAGCAAGCAGCATACTCGGCGCTCATGCATCTTTTAATTGCTCCCTTTATTGCTCTCAACAAATATAGGTTGAGAACCTATATCTGAAGGCTTTTTGGAAAATTCTGGTTCCTGTTAAAAGCAGGGCTCATTTCTTAGTTTGCAAACAAATTACCAGGTTGTTCACTCACCTGAGGCTGCTCACCTGGAGGGGCGCTGGGCCCACAGCGAGGTGACTGTGCCTGGCACGGCTGGCGCTCGCGCATTTTCCATCCAGACGACACAGAGAACGGAAAACAAAGCATGTCTCTTGTTCTGCATTATTTATTTCTTAAGTTAGAGTATACATTGAGTCCAGCCAGAATATAGGATGCACACGGCTGTGCCTATTGTTAATGTCACATTAAGAAAATAGCTTTTATATTGCATTTCAACTGCAGTAATAACACCATCCAGAAAGAAAAAAGCACCCTCGAGTCAAAGCTGTCTATATATGAGAGGGTGTTAG
>CM052444.1:81407548-81540774 GCA_028533085.1 Varecia variegata
GGGAGGAGAGAAACGGGCTCATGACTCCAGACTGCGCTTTCATAAATTTTAAATAATATTATTGATGTTCCACCTTTCTTGTTTTATTTATTTATTTATTTTTATTTTATTTTTTTGAGACAGAGTCTCACTCTGTTGCCCAAGCTAGAGTGAGTGCCATGGCGTCAGCCTAGCTCACAGCAACCTCAAACTCCTGGGCTCAAGCGATCCTACTGCCTCAGCCTCCCAAGTAGCTGGGACTACAGACATGTGCCACCATGCCCGGCTAATTTTTCTATATATATTTTTAGCTGCCCATATAATTTCTTTCTATTTTTAGTAGAGACGGGGTCTCGCTCTTGCTCAGGCTGGTCTCGAACTCCTGAGCTCAAGGGATCCTCCCGCCTCGGCCTCCCAGAGTGCTAGGATTGCAGGCGTGAGCCACCGCGCCTGGCCTCCATCTTTCTTAATGTTGGCTTTAAAGTGGTCATCTTAATATACAACAGTTTTTTTCAAAATCATTTAACTCCCAAATCCAGCTCTCTCCACTCTACACTTGGTCTGTTTCAGATGTGGCTTCAGCCAAGCCACCGGAGCAGACTCTGAAGTGTTCTCTGTTCAAGTGACACACTCCCCAGCCCATCTCCTACCTGGTTTTGGGGGTTTTTTTTTATATTTTTTTCCTACTGTGTTGAAGTATAATTTACATACAATAAAATGCAAGCATTTTAAGCTCAAGGCAAGATCCAGGCATGATCCCTGGTCACAGAAATCATGACTGGGCTCTTGCCAGCCTCTCGCCAGCCTATCTCCAAACAGCCTCCAATTAACAGTCTCTGTCCACTGCATTCCCGACTACTCCACACTCCAAGCCCTCGGACATGCTCTGCCTGTTTTCTGTCAGGAACGCCCTTCCCTCTGCCTTCTCCATCTCCCAACCTGCCCTGGGGCCCCCCTAACGTGTCTGCCAAGGCCGGCTCATCCTCTCTCCTGTGCGTTCCCTTCGGATCTAAGAGACTCGATAATCCTCAAAGACAGAGGCTGTTGACTCTCTCTCAGCCCACCCATCTAACACCTGGTAGCCACAGACCAACTCCAGTTGGGTAGGATAAATGAATGATGGAGGAACTAGCAAAAAATAAGTCAGGGCAGCATAATGGGATCCTCCAATTCTTAAAACACGTATAACAGGTCATTCTGCGGGAACCTGTCCACCAGCACAAAGCAAACCCATCCTCACACTGAGAAACACCTGGAGAAGTGGGAGGCAAACCCCAAAGCCAGTAGCGGGGGACGGCTCCATGGGGTCTAGTTAACAGCCTCAGAACCAAGGTCCACTTTACCTCTGACTTTCGTCTCCTCCTGAGAAGCTCCAGCTAGTGAGCTGGAAGGAACAGAGGGACAGGTAGAAGGGTTTCCAAGGAGAGCTGACACAGACTGTGCTTACCACAGGCCAGGCTCAGCACTCTGTATTAATTCATGAAGCTCTTACAACAACCCTACAAGGAGGGCACTATCACCATCCCTTTTTAAAGATGAGTAAACTGAGGCACAAAGAGGATTAACTAAGTTGTCCAGGTCTCCCAGCTTGCAGGGCACAGAGCCCTGGCCATCTGGCTCTGGGATCCATGCTCTTAACCACGACACTCTACTGCACCTATAGAGACAGCAGGGTCATGCCCTGACACTCCCACCACGGCACCGACTAGAACATAGGAACTGCCATTAACCGAGTGCCACCCATGGTCCGGGAACTGGCTGGGTGACCAGACGCACGTCTCAGAGAACCCCCACGGCTCCATGAGGTGGATACTTTCATTCCCACTTTATAGGTGAGGTAGGTGGTACAAGCACAGGTTAGAAAGGCAGCCCGTGTGCTGAAGTCTCCAAGAGCCGCCAGGTGTCTGGAACGGTGTCTAAGCAGTGCCATCAACTGTGCAACAAGCCCCACCAGGGCCCCCATTCCCACAGGGCAATTTTACGTGGTCACCTCTCACCCCCTACTCTAAACATCGTCTTTCCTCTCCATTATTTCCTGAAAATGCTCTATTGTTTTCTCAAAGCCAGGAAGCAACCACGAATTTTCTTTAATCCCTAAAAAGAAATCCAGAGCTCCAAAACTATAAAACAAATACACATGCAGCATCTAGGAGAATATATCCTGCTTCCCTGCCCACCCCACCACCCCACTGTGCCTGCACCCACCCTCCTTACCTTGATTTCCAATTTGTGGTTGATGGCCAGTGCAGAATGCTCCAGAGCTTTAATGACAGAGGCATAGGAGTCTGAGAACTTGGTGTATTTGCCCACAAGGGCAATAGAGCAGGTCTCTAGCAAGCGATCGTATCTGTCAAACAAATGTCAAGAAACACTCATTACTTAGAATGTACACACCATGATGAGATCATAATAGCTTTTTGAGGAGGAAGAAAATATGTCCGAGAAGATTATAAGGGGAGTGGATATTATCTGAGTTCTGTATACAGACCAGTAAAGCAGCAGCAATTTTCAGACCAACATGGCAGTCTTTGTAAAGAAAGTAGGATTTTAGATACTGTTACAAAGAGACAGTTCAAAATCTCAAACAAATTTGCTTACCAAAAAAATTTTTTTTAAATACAAAGTGACGAGAAAAATTAACAGACGTGAACAGACAATTTGCAAGAGTTAACGTGGTGAAGGGAAGAGTCAAGTCATGGGACGTTCACAATAGAAAAGTCTGTGCTCATTAGAAACTTTCATTGTAGAGGACAATTATTAACAACAAAATGCTCAGAATGTTTTATGAAGAAAAGGATCATAAAACTGTGTGCCATTTTGGTAGCTACATGTAAACGGACAAAGACTGAAAGGGAAAATGTCAAAATGAAAGTAAATATCAAAAAGCAGTGGAATGAGTCCTCCTTCCCCAAATGCTTCTAATATCATAACGATTTTGCAACTATAATAAGGCTCAACTGTTGCTCTGAGACACTGAGTGATGATCTTTGAAGTGACATGAGAGCATTGCAGAGCTTTAAGAAGAGACAGTGGAATGGGACAGTCCTTGAAGTACTGAGCTAAGCGGCAATACATCCCCACTGATCCCTTCCTGGTGCAGGGTGAGCAGCACGTTCCCAAACGCAGTTCAAACATCTAGGAAACTACCCAGAGTGCTCCAGCCATGGTCAGCCAGTGTGTGGACTTCCGCTGTGTGCGCTAACCTGCCGCCACTAGGATGCCTGTTTGCACTGATCTTTTCTAGTCAGTAAGAGACAAGCATGACAGGACATAACCTGAACTCACTGCTTGGAGGCCCAGCACCTGACCCAGCCCTCCCAGGACCTCCTCTTCTGTGCCGCAGGTACATGACAGCTAAGATCCTTTCTTAACACTCTGAACATCTCTTACCACCAAGACCTCTCTAACAGCAAGAGTTGATGGCAGGAGTGCTAAAGTGCCATAGCAAGAGTTGGATTCCCTGAGCACCTAGAAGAGAGAGAAAGAAGGCTGGCTCTCCCACCTGCTCCGGGCAAAACAAACCTGTCAGCCATCTCTTTCCACTTCATCAGCATCTTTCGTGGCTGCCTCTCAATAGGAAGGTCGAGTCTTCGAAGAAAATAATCTACGACCCCTTGCTCCTCCAACAACAAGGGCACTCGGTAGATGGATGAGACGTCATGGACACAGATCACCTGTTTAGAAAAAAGCAAGTCATTTAGTGAATACAAAAACCCACTGGGCTTGCAGCCTCCTACTAGCCATGTGACCTTGAGAAAATAACTCTTCTGAATTTGAAAACAGAAAAAAGGGCAATTTCCTACAAAAATATAAACTACCAAAACAAACTCAAGAAGAATAGAAAAATTAGCAGCTAATCTATTATAAAAATGAGGCAAAAATCCTTAAAAAAAAAAAAAAAAATCACAATCCAAACCACAGATGGCATTTAAAAAAAATCATGTCAGGCCGGGCACGGTGGCTTACGCCTGTAATCCTAGCACTCTGGGAGGCCGAGGTGGGAGGATCGCTCGAGGTCAGGAGTTCGAGACCAGCCTGAGCAAGAGCAAGACCTCGTCTCTACTAAAAATAGAAAGAAATTATCTGGCCAACTAAAAATATATATAGAAAAAATTAGCCGGGCATGGTGGCACATGCCTGTAGTCCCAGCTACTTGGGAGGCTGAGGCAGTAGGATCGCTTGAGCCCAGGAGTTTGAGGTTGCTGTGAGCTGGGCTGACGCCACAGCACTCACTCTAGCTTAGCTTGGGCAACAGAGTGAGACTCTGTCTCAAAAAAAAAAAAAAAAAAAATCATGTCCAAGGAGGACTTATCCCAGGAACTCATGAAACAGTAGTTCTCAAACTCAGACGCATACTGGAACCACTCAGAGGAACTTATAAAAATCCAAAAGCCCATGCTGTATCCCAGACCACTTAAGTTAGAATCTCTAGGGATAGTGTTATAGCTGTTTTAGAATTTGTCTAGCAGGTTTTCTGGTCCTCACTGGAAGACTCCCTATTATATAAAAAATAATTTTAAAAAAATCTCTAGGGGGAGGAGGTAGGCAGCAATATTTTTTAAAGCTCCCCGAATGATTCCAACGTGCAGCAAAGTTTGAGAACCACTGCATTAGGAAATTTAAGAATGGAATTTGCCACAGAAATAAATTAAAGGAGGAAAAAAATCACTTCAGTGGATGCAGACTTGATAAAAATTCAAAATCAATTCATACTAAAAATTCTTGGTTAATTAAGATTATCAAAAATTTAAAAATATAAAAAACCAACAGTAACATCACACGGTTTAACATTAAATATTAACGTTTAATATTTAAAGTCCAGAAAAAGGCAAGAATGACCGCTATCACTACTTCTATTCAAGGATGTACTGGAGATATTTGCCATTACAATTAGATAAGGAAAAAAAAGAACTGGAAAACAAGAAAAAAATTGCCACTGAATAATGCATGCAATGTCATTGCTTATCGCAATATTGGAGCTCATCCAACACCAGTCCCCCCTGTATAGCTTCAACTGCACAAGAGACTGATTTCAGTAACATTCTTCCTGAGAGACCATCAGCCACGAGCTGCTGGGTACTTGGGTGCCTTCGTGCACCTGCTTCGCCCTCTGAGGCACAGGGCCTAACGGTGATATATTTACACAGAAGTTTCTACCCCAGAGTGAATATGGGTCATACGTAACATGCAGAAATAAAGCTCTCCTTTTCTACAAAAAAAATAAAAATAAAAAATCATTGCTTATCCATAAAAACCAAGAGAATTTACAGGTAAACAATTAGACTACATAGAATTTTAGTAAGGATGCTAGGCTATAGATCAATGGGCAGAAATCAGCAGGGTTTTCTACATGTGGGCCATATCTAATCAGGAAGTGCCATTCACTGTTGTAACAAAAATTATAAGTTGCTATAAATAAATCTAAACAACTTTATGAGGATTAATGAACCTAAAAAGCACCTTCATAAAGAAAAGTATAGGACATTATAAAAAGATAGTCCTTTCAACAAATGGGGCTGAGACAACCAGAGATCCACATACAAAAAGATGAATTTCAACCCCAATCTCACACTATACACAAAAATAAACTCAAAATGGATCATGTAAGTCCTAAAACTATAAAACTTTTAGAAGAAAATAAGAAAATCCTCATGACCTTGGCTAAACAAAGAGTTCTTAGATATGACAGTGAAAGCACAGTCCATAAAAAAATAAATAAATAAATTGGACCTCATCAAAATTTAAAAGCTTTGTGGTCCAAAAGGCACTACCAAGAAAATGAGAGGACAAACCACAGGCAGGGAGAAAATATGTGAGAATCATATACCTGATAAAAGACTTGTATTCAGACTACATAAGGAATTCTCACAGCTCAATTAAAAACACAGGCAAAAGATCTAAAATTGAAGTATGGAAATTTAAGTACTCGTTACATTTTTAATAGTAAATAACTCTAATGACAACTTATTCTGCTACAGAACTGAAGTCCCTTCACTTGCTAGAACAGAAATATCTACAATAATTAAAGTGCATGGTAAAGGGCTGTTGAGCACACTGAGATTACTCCGTGTTCCACCTGCTCCGTGAGAAGCAGACTGCTCTGACTGACCCCAGGCCCTCACACCCTGAAGCTTGGGGCCAAAAGCTTTCCTCTCGCTGTTTATGGAAATGCCTGGCCAATGATTTTAACTGCTTTCGATTTACCTCCACACTCCTCATAATCTTGTAAATAAATGGACTGCTCTTACTGTCACCCTGCTGCTGCTGCTCCCCTCTCTGGGCCAGCTGGGCTCTCCTACTTAGTCTCCTGACTCTCAAATAACCTAGTAGTGAAAGAAACTCTCCATAGCCTAATCTGCACATTTCTTGACCCCATTCCCTTCTACTCTCCTTCAGCCAAACCTGGCCAAAGCCACAATCTCAACTTACCACCACTAGAATTCTCATACTAAGCACCACACTTAGATACATTACAGGTTCCAAAATTTTGGGTTTCCCGTACCGTAGCTACAGTAACTATGCATGAGAGCCTACAGCACCCCAGACTCCCGGCACCAGAAACATAAAGTGGAGTAAGATGGTCCTCACCCTCCAGAAGCTCTTGGTCTGTGAGGGAAGACAAACGTGGACACACACACACACACACAAGGGACAGGAGGATGGGCTCACCAAGGAGCCCAGAGAAGGATGTGCTAACCCTGAGGGTTGAGGGCCAGGAGGTTTGGCAAGTAAAGTTTCTCAGACAACACTATGTCCTCATTAGCCCCCAAGGATGAAAATGAGTAGACTGCCATGCCAACGGGGAGAGGGAACACAGATTCCTGATGGAAATTGGTCAGTGCACTACGGGAACTGAAAGACATTCAGCCTGGTGGAACGTAAAGTACAAGGGGTGGGCAGAGAGGAGGCAGGAGGGATCCAAGTGTGTTCAGGGAACCGCAAGGCAGGTGAAGGTGAATCAGAGCCAATGGCAATCGGTCCTTCTAGGGAACAGGTGACTGTCTCCCATTACAAAATAACAGGCCTCATGAAACTGATCAAGAGGCTTTAGGATAATTAGAAGCAAAAAAATGACCTACACAGAGATGGAATTTCTACTTACTTGCTCAGGTTCAACGTGGCAGAACATCGATATTTTCTCTTTCACTGAGGTGTCAAGAGGATTTGAGCATCTGCACACAACCTGGCAGTAAAGAAAATAAGACGGTTTAATAGAAGGAACAAATTACACAACTGCGGGGGCAGGGTGGGGGTTCCTGATTGAAATGAAGACAGACATCACATTGTTAAGAGGAATGAAACTGTTAATTCTCGGCACAATGAACATAACCCACAAAAATATTATTGCCTGTTTTCAAAACTGAAATCCTAAATCCCAAATTGGAGAAATGGTAGTACAAATGAACAGATAATGATCTACAAAGCTAACTAGGCTTTTCCTCTTTAATTAACGTTCATGAGCAGCAAGGGAAAGGAGAGTAAGTGAAGGACTAAGAGGAGACATAAGGCACAGAGAGGAGAGTACAAGACCTCACACGAGCCAGGTAAGAAGATCTCAAATCTTGCAACAGTAGCCCTGGTTCAGAGCACTAAACCTCTCTCTCCCATTGTCAATTACCATGAAGAGCATGCTAAGATGACAAAGGTCTTCTCTGTCATGGAGGAGTGATTTTAATTAGACTTAAAAGATCATGCTGAAACCAGGTAATCAAGAAATCTTACCAGGTCTGGAGAAAGCCCAAGCCCTCTAAGTTCTCGGACACTATTCTGGGTGGGTTTAGTCTTCTGTTCCCCTGTTGAACTTGGCTATTTTACAAAGGAAAAACAAGTTAGTTACTCTATGATAAAGAATTTAAGTATGAGTTTTCCCTGAACCCCTTTTAATAGAGAAATAGAATTACTTTGGTCAAAGTTACAAGTACATGTATTTTAGAGTCCCATAGTTGTACAAGGTTTGTCCTAACGCATGGTGGTTCCCCACCCTCTCCCACTTTTCAAACGCTAGAAACAACTGCTCTTCAACTCTTTTAATTGATGCCTCTGGCATGCTTTACTGCTAATTCCTGACATTTAGTTTGAGGCATTTTCTATTTTCTATTAATTATCCTGTTAAATGAGGATCCCACCCTTTCTCATTCCCCTGCCACACTAGACACCCTTCCGTGCCTGCAGCCCTCTTCAGGGTTGACATACTTTTGAATATCTAAATAGTGTACGCTGGGAGGCCAAGGTGGGAGGATGGCTTGAGGCCAGGAGTTTGAGACTGGCCTAGGCAACAAAGCAAGATCCTGTCTCTACAAAAAATTAAAATAAAAAAATTAGCCGGGCATGATGGTACAGACTGGTAGTCCCAGCTACTTGGGATTCTGAGGCAGGAGGCTGCAGTGAGCTATGATCATGCCACTGCACTCTAGCCTGGGCGACAGAGTGAGACCTTGACTCTAAAACAAACACTTCTTTGTGAATTTAACTTTATTATAATCATACTATTTTAAAAGATCAAATGGAAATTCAAAAAATTAAAATCAGGGCAGGTACAGTTAAGGATGGTAGATTGACCACGGGCATCTGTCTTTACCATATGGTATAACAGAGTAAAGGGGTTGTTCTTAAAGACAAAAATCCACAAAGACAACTACTGTAAAGAGTCAACAGTGACAAAAATTAGGAAGGGTCTCGCTCTGTTGCCCAGGTTGAAGTGCAGTGGCATGGTCATAGCTCACTCACTGCACCCTCGAAATCCTGGGCTCAAGCAATCCACCCACCTCAGCCTCCCAAGTAGCTGGGACTATTTTTCTATTTTTTTCTATAGAGATGGGTGCTCTAGCCCTGGCTGGCCTCACACCCCTGGCCTCAAGTGATCCTCACGCCTGGAGGCTCAAAGTGCTGACACGGGATTGAAGGCATGGTGAGCCACCCCCGGCCAAGAAGTTCTTTATTCCCAGCTTCCTGCACGTCAAGTATTGCAAACTACTAGATACATGTGAAAATCAACCTTTCCTTCCTCCTAGTTTCCCCAAAGTACAACTCTGACAAACGTCTTACCTGAGGAACTAGACTGACGTGGATATTACAAAAGTTCTCCTTCTTGACCTTGAATTGGAACTGACGGAAGGCCTCAATGAAGGGCATGCTTTCTATATCCCCCACGGTGCCACCAAGCTGGAAGAACAAAGTCATTTTAGAGGGGAAGCACTAAGCCCTTCTCTGGCGGTTTAGTTTTCTAACTGCTCTGTCATCTTGATTCAGGGATCATTAACAGTGTGATGCAGACTTTCTACAACAGTTAACAGTGATGAGACATTTCTTTGTGCTAAAAGGTTACTTTTTTGGACAGGCTCATCATGCCTCAAGGTTATTATGGGTCTTTCCACATCATTTCAAGAAAAAGGGCAGGTGAGAGAGGAACCAGGAGGAGTTTTATTTGTATGAGAATCACAAAGCAAAAAAATCTACATCTCCTTAGATAAGCAACAGTAACTTTTGTACCAAAAAGCACCAGTTATAAACTGCTGGAATTTTCGAGTCTCCTGTTATCAGAGGAACACTGAGATCCAACAACTAGGATCAGCAGAGCAGGAGTACCGAAACTGAAACCAAATGAAGTTCATTCAGAGAGGAATGCTCCTGCCAGAGGAAAGCAAAAGATCTACCGACTTTCTCCAAAGGTGGATAAAGATGTGTCACACCACTCTTATCGGTACACTTAGTACTAAGTGAATCAATAAATGCTAAAAAAAGAAGTATTGTTTGGACAAAGTACTGCTTTCTCCTGAGTGGCCATTCCATGACTGTCACTGTGCCCGTACCTGCCACGTTGCAAGATAACTACACTGACAGAGACAGGAAGGCAAAGTTTCACTGGAAATTGTCCTATCAGCTGCCAATGGCTGACTAAGGAGATGAATAACACCTGTTCACATATGCAGCCATCATACAAACCTCAATCACACACACTTGAGGTTCCAGCCCATCTTCATCCACCGGTATCAATGCCTGCCTCATCACCCACTCCTGGATGGCATCTGTGATGTGAGGGACAACTGGGAGAGAAAAAAGAAATATGCAACTGACACTTGTCCAACAGCACTGATTGAGGCAAATACACTTATTGTTAAAGCAAACTGCTGCTCTCTTTGCCTGGACAGAGCAGCAATGGGGTCATAAAAGTACTTTTGAGGCCCCCTTTAATTGGCCTCAACTAATCTTTCCCAGATTGCCAAGTTGTTGCTGGAAACCCTGCAAGAGAATAAGGCCCAAAGTGGTGTCCCAACCACATCAGAGCACATCAGAGGCCACCATTCTGGCCACACACCAACACAACAGACTGTGGCCACCCCTACTGCTCACAACCAAGGCCAAAGGTGGCCACACCACACCTGAGTGCTCTTCTAGGAACCAGTGCCTGCCAGGACCCTGTTCCCTATGTTTCCAGTTTACCAAAGGGTAGACAATCCACTGCAGAGATGGTACAATTAGCAGAATGGCTATGAGCACAGAATCTGGGGTCAGGATGTCTGGATGCACATCTCAGTTCCACCACTCATTTAGCTGTAGATCTTTGGGCAAATTACTTCACTATCCTTAAGCCTGTTTTCCCCATCTGTTAAGTGGAGGTAATAACTTCTACTTCACAAAACTGTGGAAATTTTATGACAGCACTTGTAAAATGCTCAGAGTGCCTAGCATGTCAGTGCTCAACAAATGCCAGCTACTGCTAAAGGCTTTTTAAAAACCATAGTTATCGGGCTCAAACTGCAAGTTCCTGAGGGCTGAAAACTACTATTTAACTCCATCCAGTCACTGGAGTTAAACAGCAGCGCCTCAAGCACAAGGATATTCATTATCTGTTCACAGTTCATTATCTATCACAGCAGCCCAAGTGATCTCTTAAAATGCCAATCAGAATTCATCACTCCCATGTTTAAACTTTTCAGTGGCTTCCCAGGGCTCTGAGTAAAATCCGAACTCCTTGGCCAGGTAGAACCTGGCTGTGGTCCCCGTCATCCGCCTCTCTGACCATCCCCCTTCGTCACTGTGCCTCAGCCACCCGGCCTCCCATCTGTTCCTTGACCAACCAAGCCTTTTGTGGCCTTGAGCCGCTGCACTTGCTGTACCCTCCTCCTTCCGTCTTCGCCATGACTGGCCTCTGCTGGGAGGCTCCCTGACCTTCTGTCCAAAGTGGCTTGCCCCAGCCACTCTTTCTCTCCTCACACATTCGTCTCCTTCACAGCTCCTAGCAGACGTTTCTCTTTATCTGTTAGTTGTCTGTCTCTTCCATGGGGTACTTCCATGCAGTGACCTCGCTGGTCTTGTGAATCACTCGCTTTACCAGCATCAGCGAGGATCTGACCGCCGTGAGCATTCAATACATATTTGATGGATGATGAATAAATGAATGAACGCACTGGAGGCCTAGGACAACAAACTGTACGATCAAAATCATTGTGATTCCTAATTGACCCTTTCTATGCATCAGGAACTCAGGGAAACACTTTGACTTAGCTGCTTCAATCCTCCTAACAACCCACAGAAGTGGATGTTGTTATCTTCACTTTACAGGAAAGGAAACCATACCTCAAAGAACTTAAGTAATCTGCCCATGTTCATAAAGCTGGTAAGTGGCAGAGCTAAGATCCAAACATGACCCAACTAGACCAGAGCCAGCGATCAGTGTGACCCTCAGCTTTCAGTCCAGGGGAGTCTGAAGCCAACAGCAGATTTGCTCTCATAACTCAGATGAAAGCCACCATTCGGCAACCCCAAAATTTGAGCTGCTGCCATTTTTCTAGACCACTGGTTTTCCAATCTCACCTTTTTAAAGCAGCAAAATACTCTTCTCAAATGAACAGTTATGCAAAACCCCAAAACAGCAAATAGATATAAGTGAAGCTGTGCAGGTGAAAGCACGGGAGGACCCAGAAACCCACTTCTCAGACTCACCCAGTCCTTATGCCACCGATGAAAACCAGCGTACACAACAGATGTTCACTTCCTTATCGCGGGCTACAGTCAGTCCCAGTTGCACAACCTACATGCCACCTGGCTTAATGCTCTCATCTGGGTGTCTTCACCACTTCACACTCATCACTGACTAAAAACAACAGCTCTCTGGACTCAAATCGTGCTGCCTTGGCTGCACTGACAAGCTCCTGGGCCTTCTGCAGAGCAGCAATGGCCTCCTCAAATTCCTTTTGTAGTAAATGGCTATACAATTCTGTATTTTCCACTGCAGGCATGTTTCAGTAAAAATACCTTGACAGTTTCATGCTGACATCACAGAAAATGTAAACTTTTGTACTCAAAAGAAATTAAACTGGTTAAGATTTTTTAACCTTAAAGGTAAATCCAGTCTTACCTTGGACGGTTTTCCCCAAGTAATCTCCTTTACGTTCCTTGTTTATGACGTACTGGTATATCTTGCCAGTGGTCAGATTATTGTCCTTTGTGAGGCGAATGTCAAGGAACCGCTCATAGTTACCCAGGTCAAGGTCTACTTCCCCACCATCATCCAGCACAAAAACCTCACCTGCAGTGAACATGGCAAACATTTAGGGAAGTGAAAGTACACATACCGTGGCATAACTTGAATCCTGAAATACAAACATTCAGATAGAACAAAGTCTGCATTAACTTGATATGAACCAGAGAAATTTATTTCTAGAAAACTAATTGTGACACAAAAAAAGAAAAATTATCAATCATTTTCTAAGCTAACATCAGACTTCTGGCCTGTCAACAAACTCACGCTTATTCAGGAAGAATCATAAAACAGTATAAAATGGAAGGAGATGGATGACAGCCCAGAAGGGTAGGAATACATAGGACTTTACAATAGTACGGCATCTGCTGCCCAGAGAAAAAGAACTTTCAGAAAAGTCTCCCAGTTGAGCATAATAAAGTTTCAAGTATGGTAAGAGTATGATTTGATTCAAAACTTACATAAGATACATGCATATGAAGTTTGTGCTGATTATAAAAGTCAGCTTCTAAACTATGCTTTAGTTCTCAACAAAGTTGGGAAACTGCACAAGTTCCCCCCATTCCTTTGTTTCACATTCATTCCTTGAAACTTCATTCTTGAAAGTATGCCCAGAATGATTCAATCCTACCATCACAATAGGAGATGAGCTCAAAAATAGGAGAGGAAAAAATGCCTTATTTTTCCCCTCGGAGATAACTAATCCTCTGCTCAAGATTTCTGTATAAATATCACTCCAGTATACGGATCTTTTCCTTACACTGTTTGTTACATGAGGACTTTCACTCCAGTGACACTAATCTTTATAGACATTTACCTCAGCCTAAGACAGTATGAGTATGAATACAGAATTTAAAAACCTAAGAGATATATTTTTCCTACCCTCCCTTAAAGGTTTCAACTTTTCACTTACCTCAAAGATCTTCATTTATATTATCCAAAGTATTAGCAAACTAGAATCCCAAACTTACAGGTCCTTCAAATCCAGCGTCTAGCTGTTGCTTGCATCCCTACAAAGTGGTCCTTTAGCCTCTCTGTTTCAACATCTTACCAAAGATAATCCGACAACTTCTTGAAGTCAGTCACCCCACTCCTGGAGAGTGCTTACTATTATAAAGGCCTTCCTTATATTGGGCCCAAACCTATTTCCTTACAACTTCTATCCACTTACCCTATTTCTAAAGACTGAAGTCTCAAAGAATAAGCATACTCCCTCTTTTCAAATAGTCAGAAGAATGTAATTATGTCACCAGATGTCTTTTTTCAAGAGAAGTGACAACCTTTCATTCAGCCACCAAAAAGATCATTTTTATTACAGACACCTCTAAAGTCTAATCACTGCATTGCCGATTAAGACTTCTGCTTCTTCCTGTCTAGGTGAGAAAAGCATCATTCTGCTACACTGAGAACCTTTTTAGAGGGCAGGAAATGGAATTTATGCAAAATGTACACAGAATTCCCAAGGGCTGGAGGAAAGGAAGGAAAGGAGGGAGGGAAGGAGAAAGAAAGAAAGAAAGAAAAAAGAAAGGGAGAGGGAGGGAAAAATGCATTTTGCTTACCATGTTCATAAGGAGAAAATGTTCCTGCATCAATGTTAATGTAGGGATCAATTTTAATTGAAGTTACATGTAAACCACATGACTTCAGTATTGTGCCCACACTGCTGGCAATAATTCCTTTTCCAATTCCTGATATAACACCACCAGTAACGAGAATGTACTTCATTTTACTTTTTGACCTGGAAGAAGAAAAAATTACAGATAAAATAAATACATCTCAACAAAGTAAACTCATCTGGGTTCAAATATTGGCTCTGCCAATTATTAATACTAGCTATGAACCCTCTTAGAGCCTCTCAGTTTCTTCATCTGTCACATGCCTTCGGAAGGTTCTTGTCAGATGTAAATAGCATTACAAATGTTTCTTGGATCACTAGATGGCTTTAGTCAAATATGGGTAGAAAAACAACTGCTACTCAAATAACGTAGCTTTTATTCAAAGCTTTGACAACTAAGAACCTCGAGAGTCAACCTAATAAAACAAAAATCAAAAAACCAGCTCCAAGCTGGTTGATAGTACACTATCCCACAAATGCTGGCTGATATCACGGCCAGACACTGGAACACCAGGCAGGTGCCTCATTATTTTCCCTATATGGGAAAAAAATTTCAAGCTTGGATAAGCACTCCAATTCTCCACCAAAGAAATAATGCCTTTGGGTAAACTACAATGTATTGCCAAGAAAACACAGCTTCTCTAGGTTATGGAAGATAGACTAAAAGGAAAGCACTTCAAAACTTAAAAGTAGGTGCAGCTAAACCTAAAATGCTTTTAATTAAAGGTAGTTCTCGTCTGTAATTTAACAGCTTACTCCTTGCCAGCAATCACTCCCAGGTATGCCATGAACAGAGACTGTATAACCTGGGAGAAAGGAACATCAGATAATAAACCAGCCTAAAGCACATCATGGGCAGAGGACTCAACAGGGGAGAGTAGATTAAATCCAAAGAGCAGTACAGTCAAGGCAGGAAATGAAGCAGCAGATCTGATGAGGTATGAAAGAGGTAGATGTAAGGACAGCACAGACAAGAGGTGAGGAGACAGTGACAGCTCACCAGGGAGGATTTATCACTTGTCCCCAGCTTCAGAGGCCCAGAAACATCATTTGGTCAGCAAAGCCAAATGTGACCAAAATGAGAAACACAATCGCCAAGTAGCACAAAGTGCTTACTTTGGCATGGTCAGGATATTTTCCTCCTCCAGGAACGTTCCATGTGAAGCCAAATTATAATAAAAATAAGCTAAGAAAGGAACAAGAAAACTGGGGAGGTCTCTTTGAAGCATTCCCCCATCCCACTCCCCCCTCAGAGCAGGAATGAACACACTTGGCAAGAAAATAAAATGCTCAGAATGTCTTCCTCCTGGGACAGCCGGAAGACACTGTCCTGCTCATTCTGTCCTCTGTTGCAGCATTTCCAAAAGCGCTACTTCTTGGTTTCTGCAAAATGCATGACAGTCCCAAAAAGGGTTTTACGGATAGATAAATCAGAGAAATGCTGATTAAACAAAGTCATCTGGTTTCTTTAAAGACCTCTGGGAGCATTAAATAAGCTAACCCGCACTGTGATCTCCCAAGAGGGCTACACAGGATGCAGTTTCCCCAAACTTATTTGACCGTAAGTCTCTATTATTTGGGGAATACTGTCACCTTACAGTACTTTACTGACGCATGAACATCAGACTTGGCTACAAATTAGATATGTCCTAACCAGATAGACCCCTTACTGAGACTATACCCTGCTCTCATTGACTGAATTTTGGATGTTCCTAGAAATTCCTCAGCCACCCTGAATGGGTTACTTCTATAAAAGACTCACCTCATCCATTTACATTTGATTTGCCCCAATTTTACTAAGAGGGTAACATCTCTGGGGGAGATTCCTGCAGTCCCACAGTGCCTGGCAATAAATATTCCAGTGTACACAAAGATCAGGTGGGAGGCTCATTCACTCACATTTATGGGCCACCCACTATGTGAGAGTGGCCGTGCCACACACTTTGGGGGCAGCAAATATTAATCAGATTTGCGCCCAACCGCTCTCAAGTTGCTGGCAGTCCAGTTAGAGAGACAATACATTTATTTACACATAAATGAGTAATCTAGCCATGGTGGAAAGCAGAGGGAAACATATGAAGGCTATAAAGGCGGAAGAAGAGAGCAGAAAGCTTTCAGAACCCAGAGACATCCTGGGGGTGGGGGAGGATCCACACTGCTGCTGTTTTGCAGGCCTGACTTGCAATGGGCCGTGAAGGACTGACTGCACACTTTAGCAAACAGAGTGAACAGGCAGGTGAGGGCATCTACAGAGAAGAGAGGTAGGGCCAAGAAAAGGGGGGTGGAAAATAAGTTGTAAAGGTAGGCAAGGGGCCAAATCATGTGCAAACTCAAATGCCCGATGTGAACTTTTTTGTGAAGGTGATCGAAGACACTGGAGGGTTCTCAGGCACGTAAGTAACATAAATAACAATGCATCAGAGAAATTCAACAAACATTTGGAATAAAAAGCTTCTTTTTCCTTCAATGCTGTAAGGTAAGTCCAGCTCCATCACTCGTGTGCTGAGACCTCCGTCGAGTCACTCGAGCTGCCGGAAGCCCGGGTTCTCACCTCCGTAAACTGGGGATGAGAATCTCCGCATCGCCCGCGTCACAGGGCTGCTGAGGATTCAAAATTCTAACGAGTGTGGTCGTAAGGGCGCCGCGCAAACGTGAGGACTCTAACACGCCCGCATCCGCTCTCCGGGCCGCCAGGAAAGGAGGGGAGCTGTGGGGCCAAAGGGGCCGGCCCGGGGGGCCATCGGCACCGCGAGCTCAAAGGCCCCTTCCTCCCACGGCGCTGGGCCGCCCATCCCATCCCCCAGCGCGCGGTGGGCCCGCTCGGACCTGGAACCCGCACCCGGGGAGGCTGAGCCCGGGTCCTGAGGCCGGAGACCCGGAGCGGCCAAAGCAGAGGGGCAGCCACCGGGCTTCCTCGGAGACGGCTGAGCGAAGGGGGCTCTGCGCCTCTACGGCCCTCTCCGTCCCACGAGCCAGGCTAGGTGGATCGGGTGCCGCCGGGCGCTGCAGCACCGGCCCCGCGGCCCCTGCAGCCACCGTGCGACCAAAGCGACCCCTCCCCAGCCGCGCCCGGCCACGCGGCCCGCGCGCGGGAGCCGGCACCTCGCCGGCCGGGGCCGCCCGCCCCACTCCCGTTAGGCACGCAGCCCATTGGGCAGGACGCCGAGCCACCTCGCCCTTGATTGGTGGGGAGAGGTGTCTGTCATCTCGGCAGTGGGGCTGTCCCGCGCCCGTCTCAGCTCACGCCGCCGACTCCTGCACGAGAGAACAGTTCCCCCGGGATGCCTGGAGTCAGCCTACCTGAGGCCGGCTTCAGACCCTCCCGTCAGAGACAGAGCTGACTGGCGACGCGCGCGGAGACCCTGGCAGCCACTGAATAAGGCCGGCCGCATGCGCCGGCAGTCTTTAGCGGAGGCGGGCTCTAGGCGGTGCGCACGCAGAGGGCGGGGCGGGCCCTGGAGGGCGCGGGGCGGAGCCCGACTGCGCAAGCGCAGGTGGACGCTGCCGCGGGACCGCGGGTGGCTGGGCAGTGCTGCGGGCTGCTTGAGGCCGGGTGGATTGCGGTGCCTCTGCCCCTCGGCTTCTGTCCCAGCGGTGGTCCGAGCTTCCTCTCTTGAGGGGGAGGAGGCCGTTTTGTGACTCACGCCTGGCAAATCCGTCGCCTGGCTTCGCCTGCCCTGCAGCAGTCCTCTGCAGTTCTGGTCGTCCCCCTTCCATCCCGGCTGCCAGAGCTCCCACCTGATGCTCTCACACGTGCGACCTGGGAGCTCCCGGCCGTTGCCCCCGAGCTCGTCCCTCCCGCCCGGCGGAGGGACGCCGGCAGTGTTGCCAGGCTGCTAAGAGGGAAGTCCAAGAGGGCCGCTCCCTCTTCCCCACATCTGCCCTGACGGCGGCTGCTTTGGGTGGACTAGGGTCCTGAGAAGTTCAGTTTGGTCCAGCTGACAGGCACCGAGCACCGACTTGACACCAAGGGTCCCTGTCCTTGGACTGACCGTGTAGTGAGGCAAACTGATGAGCTCAGTACGCTTCATCATGGTCCTTATAGGTGCTGGCTGCTGAAATGCCTGGTGCCCGGGGAGTGAGTGCCCATCCGGGGACTGACCAACTGGCAGGGCTTGGGGGTTCAGGCAGGGAAGTCTTCCCTGAAAAAGTGACTTTGCAGCTGAGACCTAAATTGACTCCCACAGATAGGGAAGGGAGAGATGGGAATAAGAAAGTGAGGCTGAATGAAAAGCCTAAAGGCAAAGAGGCCTGGAAGAGCCTGCCGCAACTCAATTCGAAGGTCAGTGTAGCTGAGTGGAGAGTGCTAAGGAAGACATCAGTGTGAGATCAGGGTGGAGAGGTTGGCAGGGCCATGCCAGGCAGAGCATTACAGACCAAGTTAAGCATTTCCTTTCTCCTAAGGATAGTGGAAAGCCATAGAAACTTTTGAGGAGAGAGTTTTGTCTTCCTTTTAAATAGTGAATATGTGCACATGGTTAATTTTTTTGCCCCAAACATTACACAAGGGTATCCATGAGAAGTAAGTCTCTCTGCTCTGTACACAGTATTCCTGTTCTCTTCCCTAGAAACAATTTGCCCCAAGTTCTTTTTTTTTTCTTTTTTTAGACAGTTTTCGTCTATCGCCCTAGCCAGAGTGCCGTGGTATCAGCCTAACTCACAGCAACCTCAAACTCCTGGGCTCATGCGATCCCTCTTGCCTCAGCTTCCCAAGTAGCTGGGACTACAGGCATGTGCCATGATGCCACCCAGCTAATTTTTTTTCTATTTTTAGTAGAGACAGGGTCTTGCTCTTGCTAACGCTGATCTTGAACTCCTGACCTCAAGTGATCCTCCCACCTCGGCCTCCCAGAGTGCTGGGATTACAGGCATGAGCTGCCCCAAGTTCTTATCTGTCTTCACCGAAGGAGTTAAAGGTATGACATGATCAGATTTGTGTTTCAGGAAAATCACTCCAACGTGGATTCCAAGAAACCAGGTGAGGAGGCTCCTGCAGTGGTCTCTTTTTGAGGCTTCTGGTTCCTTCCAAATCCAGATCACCACTTCTACCCTGACATCCTGCCCAAGCTGCCCTCAGCTGCAAATCTAAAAAATATTTGGGATGTCTTTGAAGGTGCTCTACCACACCTTCTTCCAAAAAGCATTTGATGTTTATCAAAGTGCCTGGGACATAATAGACACTGAGAACATACTTGCTGAAGCAATGGAGATGCTGTAGGAGATACACAGTGGGCCATTCACCCCGTCATTCTTCTGGATGACCACTTGACCTTTTTTCTTCCTCAAACCCCTGCCATCTTCCTCATATTCTGTCTCCACTGATGGTCTTGCTTCCCATTTCACAGAGAAAATACAAGCCGTCAAGAGAACTTAGGTATTCATCAACCTACTTGCATCTGTGCACACAAGCTCTGCCTTTTCTCCTATTACTGTGGACAAACTGCCCATGTTCCTAGAGCTCAACCTCCTCATTGCTTTGAGTCCCATATCCTCTCATCGACTCAAAAATGTCTAGCTGTTCTGCCAACCTGCACCGTCAGTTTTTTCCTCTCTACTAGATTAGCGTGATGCAAACATGCTACAGTTTCTCCCATCTTCAGACAAAAACCCTCTCTTGATTCTGTATCGTTCTCTAACTACCCCTCCATTTCTCTGTGTTGCTTCTCAGCACAACTCCTAAAATTGCTGTTTGTACTTGCTGTCTCCAATTTCATTCCCTCTCTCTTGAACTCATTCCAATCAGGCTACTGCTCATGTAATTCCACCGAAACTTCTCTTTTCAAAAATGAGCCTCTGTGTTCTCAGACCTCTTCACTATACATCAGACTAGACTCTAATCTCTAATGTCTTCACAAGTCCCAGATAAAGACAGCAGTGCAGCTGGATGTGCATGGCGTGGATGCACACATGTGTGCGTGTGTGTGTGTGTTTGTGTGTGTGTGCATATTTGGGCTGCTCCTCTCCCCACCTTGGGCTCACTCAGTCTCCCTATGGGCTTCTGGGTGCAGCCATACTGCCCTCGGAGCCTCCAAACTGACCATTTCCCGAACAGCACAGGTGGCCATTTCCTCCTTGGAATATGTTCTTTAATTGGCTTGTAGGAAGCCACTTTCTCTCAGTTTTTCCCTATTTCACAAGCTTCTCCTCCTGGGTCTCCCTTCCTCTATCCCCTTCCTCTCCCTCTTCCTCACCTGTAAACATTGCTGTGCCCCAAGGCTCAGTCCTAGGATCTCTTCTCTGTCTACAATCATTCTCTAGACGACCTCATCCAGACTCCACTAAATACCATCTGTCATCTGCTATCTCCCAAATTTATATTCCCAGTCTGGATTTCTCTCCCCAACTCCAAGTGCACCTCTGAGCACAGGTCCTGGGGTCGGCCAGGCGCCTTGCCTTCGGGTGGGACAAGTCTGTGACGGCATTCATGCTCTACGGCGCCCCGTGGAATCCACCTGAGGCGAGCTTTCTAGAAAGGGCCATGTGGTCTCTATTGCAACTACTCTACTCTGCCTTCATAGTGCAGAAGTAGATAATATATAAAGGAAATACATGTGACTTATTCTAATGAAACTGTGGCTGTGTTTCACTAAAACTCTTATTTACAGAAACACAGATTTGGTCTGAAGGCCACAGTTTGCCAACCCCTGGGCTAAACACACATCTTTGTCTAACTTCTTCCCTGCCCTGTGCTCGGCTCTGTCTCTTATAGGCCTCACTGAGAGCGTGCCTCAGTCATTCCCTTGCCCGAGAGCCCCATCTCGGGCTCTGCTCTTAGGGAACCCAGCCTGAGACAGGGCGCCTCCCGCGTGTCCCACGGCGCCCGATGCTTACCCTGCGGTGCTGATCGCAGCGTGCTGAGGTTGCCTGTTTACTTACTGGTCTCTTCCACACCAGACTAGAATCACTTCGAGGTTACTTGACCTTTCTGTGCCTCAGTTTCCTTATCAGGCACAGTCTTGTTGACCTTTTTATAACCAGCATCTAGCGTATTTAATTCCCACTATTACCCAGTGATGCAAATGCCGTCATTATTACTATATTACAGATGATGAAGCCAAGACCGAACACACGTAAACGCCCTCCCGAGAGCACGCAGGAAGGTTCGCTTGGAATCCTCTTTCTGTTTCTGCCCCTCATTCTGCCCACCACCACATCTTGCTAATCATTTCCTCACCAAGGCTTCCTTGACTGACTTTTTCCACTTTCACAGCAATATGTTGTCACCCTAGTCAGGCATTCTAATAGGTTACCTGTGTGAGAAATGGGGCAGGAGGGAGACTGCAACTAGTGACAAACCTGTTGCATTTTTTCCTCCAGATTTATTTTAAATTTACATTTTATTAGCCTTTAATAGTATGTCAATGGTACAAAATTCGAAAGCTGAGAAGGAATACACAGTAAAAGCCTTCCTCCCATACTGTTCCCGGCCACCTAGGGTTCCTCCCAGAAGCAACCGCTATTCCCTGTTTCTTGTTTATCCTTTAAGAGATTCTCTGTGCGTGTGTCTAGACCCTTTCTTACTGGCTGTATGTTGTTTTAATATGAGTGTGTTACATTGGATTTTCCTCCCTTGAGGAGCTGGCTTTCTTTAATGATGGTATTTAGTGAATTAGTTGGCTATGCCCTCACTTTGTTCAAGAAAGGATTTAAAGCCACACATGTGTGTGTATGTGTGTGTGTATATGTGTGTGTGAGAAATATGAGAAAAATGAGGCTAAGAAAAACAAGAGTAGGAGCTCTCTGTCTTCAGTGACACTCCATTGCCTTTGGGATAAAGTCAAAACCACACTCTGATTCATGAGGCCATGCACAAATTGGCCTCAGTTTACCTCTCTAGCCACACTGAACTCTTTCGGTTCCCAAACATGCCACTTATTGTTTTTCCCACATCTGGCTCTCTGCACAGATCTCTGCTGGCACATCACCCCCCTTTCCCACCTTTGTCTTACTAACATCACATCTCAGGAACTTTTCTGAACAGCCTCCTTCTCTCAAGTTCGGGTTGGCACCTCTCTCCAATTCTTCTATTGCTGCCTGGACTTCCCTGAGCATTGCAATTACCAAATTGTATTTTAATAATCCGTTTCCTGTCCAAATCTCCCACTTGTCTATAAGCTCTGTGAGGTCAGGGACCTGTTTATCCTATTTACTGTTGTATGCCCAGTACCTAGCTGGTCCCAGCACATAGTAGGCATTTGGTAAATATGTGTTCCACAAATGAATGAATTTAAGAATTAAATTAGATCACAAACCTCTTCTGGAAGTGAGTCACAAATTAACTTTTAACTTCCTAGCAACCAAAGTAAAGAGGATCAACACGACCATACAACAATTGCTTAAGAGAAGTATCACTTGCTCAAATGACCCTTCACTGACCCCCAGGTCCCTTTACTGGCATCCCTAAGTCTCCTCTATTTTTCCTGGTGGCATTTATCAAAACGGTAATAATTGGTGGGATAATGGGTTAGTTAATGTCTGTCTTCCCCAGCAGACTGTTTCGTTGATGAGTGTATCCCTGGAAGCTCTCATGTTGTGCTCAGTAAATGTTTATTGAATGAATCAAAAAGGACCATTATTCCTGCTACTAAGCTCAGAAATCAGTTTCTCCTGAGTCTTCACGGAGAGGATACAGGATATGTAATGTCAGGATGAAAGGTCTTAATAACATCCATATAGCAGATATACAGGTGAGGGTCACAGGCCTGTTCCTTATACTGACTCTCAATAAAGGCTGATGGCAGTGCCACAAAGTGTCATGCAGGCAAAGCGCTTTGCCAATGGGATGCCAATAGGACACAGAGCAGGGGAGGAGCCACATGAAGGTCTGGCTTATTCAGGGGTAAATTATAAGGCATCTGCTGCTGTTCCTCTACAAAGGTTGTTCTCTAACCTGGGTGCTCGGTAAATGTGAGAGACAGTGAATGCAATACCACTCTAAAAAATACATGGAATGAAGCTGTTCTGAATGTGAAGATAAATTCAGAGGCTTTCAATAAGCAGTTGAGCTTGGGAGTAGAATTCATCTCCACCTCAGAACTAATTGACGTCCTTCACAGGGAACATGATGAGATGGCAGAATAATCTGATAGAGACATTTGTCTCACATAAGGCCTGTAATAGTGGGTGTTACTATTATGTGTGAGCATGCGATGCGGCGTAATCATACGCTAGGACCTCAATAACACATTTAGGGGAAAATGTATTAATAGTAAAAGAGAAAGAAGCCACTTTATAAAAACATGCTCTCAAATATAAAAATGAAATCTTAGTTGAAAAATAGACCCTAGTTAATATCACCACACAACCCATGTTTGGGGGAATAGTTCTGATTTCTTACAATTGTATTATTTTCAATAAAAGTAATGTGTTTATATGTATAACTAAATGTGATTTCGTTATTGTACCCCTATGAGACTTTTAATGAAAAGAAATAGGCAAATGAGGAAATGAATACTTTTCAGATCATATGTTCTGACTTTTGGGTTCAAAAAACAGCAGGGCGGGCACGGTGGCTCACGCCTATAATCCTAGCACTCTGGGAGGCTGAGGCGGGAGGATCGCTCGAGGTCAGGAGTTCAAGACCAGCCTGAGCAAGAGCGAGACCCCGTCTCTACTAAAAATAGAAAGAAATGATTTGGACAACTAAAAATACATAGAAAAAAATTAGCCGGGCATGGCGGCGCATGCCTGTAGTCCCAGCTACTCGGGAGGCTGAGGCAGGAGGATTGCTTAAGCTCAGGAGTTTGAGGTTGCTGTGAGCTAGGCTGATGCCACGGCACTGTACCCAGGGCAAAAGAGCGAGACTCTGTCTCAAAAAAAAAAAAAAAAAAAAAAATACATAGCAAACAGGACTCATTCCCAGCACCCCCACCTGTGGAACCTCACCAAGCCCCTCAGGCTAGTTAGGTACTCCTCACCTGATCTGCAGGGCCCTCTCTTCCTGTCTTTGTCCCAGCATTTATGACATCCTATTGAGTTGCTCAGATTTGCTTCTTTGGAAAGAAAAAAACTGCCCCTTTTCAGCTGTAGTAGCTGCAAGATGGGATGGGTGGTAAAGCCTCCCCCAAACTTCCGCAAGCCTCCAGAACCACCTCAAACATACAGTCTACACAAAAACTGCGCTCATGGTGCAAACAGAGCTTCAAGACAGCTCCCACCACTTGCTTCCAACCAAATGGTGGCCTCTGCACCCTGCCCGTGTCACAGCTCTAGAGGCAGAGCATTCTCTCCCCAGCAGCTAGCACAGGGCTGGACACATAGCAGGCCCTCAATAAATAGTTGATGAACTGAATGAACTAATACTATGAAATTACCTTGTGACTTTTAGTTTCCTCATGGTCTGGCTTTTCTCCACCTATCTGGCCAAGACAAAGGAGCATTCTTTCAAGAAAACCAATTATTGTATTTCAGTTGGTGGGAAGACGCCACAAAGGCCATCCTTACATCAGCCCAGCTCAGTAATTCAAGGGTCTCACACATTTCCAGGCAATGTTTCCCCAGGGCGATTTTGTGGGCAGAGGATCGCTAAGGGGTCAGTATGTCAATGTTCTCTGGGCACCCACTGAACACCTCCCACAGAGCTGAATGACCTAACCTAATGACACAAAGTGGACGGGCAGTCAGGAGACTGGGAGATTCAGAAAGATTTCCATCCAGCAAGCTCTCAATGGAGCAGTAATATGTATATAAAACTCAATAGTCATAATTTCATATTCTAGGGCTAGGCTCCAGACATCTGTATCCAAGATCTATCTAAGAGATATATTTCTGTCTCCAAAAGCAACAACTCATGTTCCTGTCATTAGTACTATGATCACTGTAAAGGCACCTTTTAAACCTGGGGAAAAACAGGGACTCGTAGGTATGCAACAACCTCCAAGTTTACATAATTAGCACTTTGATTCCTGTTGCACATGATGAGAGTTTTTAAAATGATCCAACCTTTCAAAATAACTGCATTCAACATATATTTATCTGAGCTCAAGGGGACATGGAAAAAACAGCCGTCTGTTTGTGGGTTTAAATAACTGAAGATTGACGAGAATGAGATGGTAGAGGTGATGTTGTTCTAGAGAAAGAGGTTAAGGGCTGGATTTGTGTTTTTCTGCAGTTAAAAAAAATGTACTTACATTTTGTAAACTGTCTCTGATGTATTACAGACATACAAAAAAGTGTAACAATTGTAGGTGTACAACTTGATGATTTTACCGTATTTGACCACACTCATGTAACCAGCACCCAGACTGGGAAACAGAACATTACCAGCACCCCAGAAGCTACCCTTCCTGTTACCATCCCCCCAGCACAACCACAACCTTGACCTCAGGCACCATAGGTTAGTTTTCTCAGGGCTCTTTTGAAAGCTAAACCTAACATAATAAGGTTATCTACTAAAGCTCTGAAATCACTTTTTCAGAATGGTAAGATTCACAATATTTTATTTGGCTTCTTTAAGTTGTACCTGTCCCCTCTCTCCCTCCTGCATGCCAGATCCTTTTTCTTTTTAGGTCAATAGATTCTCTCCCTCTGATTCTTACTATGCAAACAAGGCAAAGGAGTCTGCAAAATTGGCATCTACTTCATTAATTCATTTACCAAACATTTATTGGCATCTCCCATGTTCCAGGCACTGTCACAGGCTCCAGGGTTACAAAGACAAGCACACTCCTGAAGTCAGTGTAGTAGTGGGGGAATGCGGTGGGATCCCCTCACTGGGGCGGCACCTTACCCAGCCAGGTTGCCAGAAGGAGCTTCTCAGAGCAATGTCTGTAAGGATGGGCTGACATCAACACAGGGAAGAAGGGAGGCCAGGCTGGTGGTGGGGGGTTTAGGGGTGCAATGGAGGGAGGGGATCACGTGTTGAGTCACAGAGGCAGGAGGCTCAGTCTGTTCAGGAAACTGCAAACAGTCTATTGCCTGTGAAGGAAAACACAGTGTTGAGGAGACTTCTGGATTAAGACGTGGACTTTCCTTCCCCACTCAAACCTCATTAAAACTACAGTAAAGAAATGCTTGAAAAATACATAAGTCTATAAAGGCAGGGAGAATAGGAGAGGTGACAGGAGTAAAAACTCTAGAAACAAGAAATCAGATGAATGAATGAAAACTGAGAATACTCAAAAAAAGCTCACAGCCCAGCCAGCAGTGGGGAAAACTGAGGACCCATTTGATTTCCACTGATGGGGTAAGGGATTGATTATAGGAATCAGACTTTGCACAACTGCAGGAGGAGCTGGGCAGTGAAGATCTGCAGTGGGGATGGGAGACCCACGAGGCCAGTCCCAGTCCTCCTGAAGAGCTATCATGGTGGACACAGGAGCTTGCTGGGAAATCTAAGGAGCCAGGCGTGTCCAGCCACTGGGAAGGCGGAACTTGGGGAAGGTCTACGGGAAACTGCAGCCCCTGTGTAGCCACCTCTTCAGTGGGTCCAAGCCCCTGGTGGTGGGCCTGGGGCCACTGTGGCCAACAGGGCCAGAATTTGGGAAGAGCACTCTGCATCTGCCACCACCTTTCCCTTCAGAGAACAACAGCCGATGCTTCACTTCCGCCTCCCCATTCTCATCCTGGTCCCTCTTTTGGCCAAATCTCACTATATAGGAAAGGGGCTCCTGGGAAATATATTTCCAGTTTAACCAACTGGAAAATAAAACTTGCACCAGCATGTGCTGGGGAGCAACAAGACGGAAGGAGCCCAGGAGCAACCATGCAAGAGCCTGGACACTTGGGTAAGAGAGAAAGAAATTTTATCTTGCTTAAGCTACTGAGACTTTGGGTGTCTGTTCCTTCCGCTGAATGCATATCCCAACTAAAACGCCCTCTACTTTCCCTCTTGCAAGTGTCACTTTTACTTTCTAATCCCTCCAAGTTGCAGATCTACCACTTGCCTGTCACTCTTCACTAGCACCTGGGCTTCCCATTCTGGTTGGCAGTCAGCCACAGTCCAAGCTACGCCTTGCCACTGCCGCCATCAGGGGCTGTGCCAGCCACCACCTGGCTCTTCCTTGCAGGCAGAAGAGAGACTGCTGCCACTTGCACAGCTCCTGTTCTCTTCTGTGGGGAGCCCCCGCCTTTCTGCCTTTCTTGCCTGCTCCCTGAGCTGGCCGCACGTCTGGTCTTCATCCTGTAGTCCCCCTCCCCTGGCAACACACACTCCCTCCAGTGTGGCCTCTTGCATTTCGTGAGGGGCCAACCCTGGGGAGGGTTTCGAATGCTTCGTGAGCTCCTATGGGCCCAGGCTGCGCCCTCCTGCTTGAATCAAAGGCTACCTCGCACCAGGGCCTACAGCGGCTAAGCCTCCATGACAGAAACCCAAAAATGGCTTAAATAAGATAAATACTTACCACTCACCTATATGATAGTCTTAGGGTGATGGTCCTGGCCAACAGGATGACTGTCTTCCTTCCATCTTCGGACTCTGCCTCCCGCAGGCCGTTGTCCTTGTCACTGTGCTCGGGGCTGGGTTTCTGCCTGTCTGTGTTCACATCCCCACAGGAAGGGGAAGGAGGCAAAGGATGAACAGTTTCCTCTGAAGCTGTCCCCCCAGGTAAACTCTATGTGAATGGAAGGAGTGGAGAATAGATGGGAGGGGACAACCCGAAGCCCACCACGGCCTGGCTGCCACCTCAGCCCCAGAGGACAATTACTTGCTGCTTGCTGCCACCCGCTCTGGTGATATTCCTTCCCCATCCCAAACTCAGTGTAGCAGATGCTGTCATCTCCCTGCCCATGTCCTCAACCCTCAGGACACAACACTCTGTCCAGATCCTTTCCTGAAATCCTCACCTAGGGCTCTCTGTGGCTTCCAGAGCCAGCTGTGCCCACAGGGCAGGCCAGATGGGCTGGGGAATTAACCACCCTCCCCTGAGCTCAATTCACTTCCATTCATTTCAACCCACAGGAATGCAGGCCGGCTGTGCCAGGCTCTGTGCTACCAGGGACAGAGAAAAGTCCTGACATTCCTTCAGCACATGCAGTCCTAAGCACTTGACCTGCATCCCTCATTTATTTCTCTCCATGGCCCTTTGAGGTTGGTTCTCTTCTCTCCATTTCACAGATGAGGAAACTGAGGCTTAGGAAGAAGGATAAGCATCTTCCCAAGTGCCCAGCTTGTAATCAGCAGAGATGGGGTTTGAACCCATGTCTGCCGGGCTCCAAGACCGCTGCTCTCTCTGGCTGTCTAATGAGAGCTGCTACCTGCCTCCAGAGCCTCCGGTCAAGACAAGAACTGAGCAGGTAAGGGAATGGCCAGCACTGCTTGTAAAGCATGTAAAACTGGAGAGATGATGGTTCCTTTTGCCTGCCTGCCTGCCAGCTAGAACACATCCAAGTGCTAAGCTAAAGAGCTGCCACAACATCCCGGGACCGCTCACGTCTGGATTGTTACCCAAGAGGCAAATAAAACTCTACACTTTTAAGCCGCCATTATGTTGAATCTTTTTTTACAGTAATCAAACTATTTTAACTCAGTGCTTTCCAACATTTTTCATACCCTGGGACATGTGGAAAATGGCAGTAGTTAGACTGGTGTACATTAAAGTAAACTCAAGATTTATGAATGTCTATATAAGACTTGGTGAAAATACTAATTACATTTTATTTACAGAACATAATTATGAAAAGAAGTGAAAATACAAAGCATTTAGGAATATAGTAAATACTGAATTAGAATAAAACTTCCAGATAACATCTTTTCAAATTTTTATGAGAAATCAGCTTTCTTCCAAGAACATGCTTTTTTATATTAGATTTTTTTTACTTGAAATGGCTATAAAATTCCTGATTATATTTTTCTAATTATGCTCTCTTCAAATCCATGATCATCACCATCGACAAGAAACTGCACAAGTAGGTGCTGCAAATGGCAACAATAGCTATTATTTCCTTGTAATTGTCAGAAACTCCTTTCTTGTCCTTAATAGAATTCAGATCCTTTGAATTTTACCTTAACAATACAATTGTTCTCTAAATCCAACAGTTCTGTCTCTTCTTTCATTGACAAGATGTAACATCGAAATTTCTTATATAAAGGGCTTTAGAATACAATAGTATTTTTTCTAGTCAACTATTTTTAAATTATGATAAAATTTTCTTCAAACAAACAGATATTGCCCCAGTAGTCTTAATAATTTTTCTTTGGGATTCAAATAGTAACTCCAACATGGTTCACTGGTAAACCATTTGTAATTTCACTTTTGCAAAGGTGAATTTTTCCTTTGAATCCATAAATGCTGTTAGCACTTACTAATATTCTGGGAGGGGTTCTCAAGACTATCCTCGGGCTCAATGATTTTCTAGAACTTACAGAACTCAGAAAAGCTATTGTATGTATGGTTAGAGTTTACTACAGTGAACAGATACAGATTAAAAGCAGTAGAGGGAAAGATGCATGGTGAAGTCCAGGAAAAACCAGGCTCAAGTTTCTCATCCTCCGGTGGAGTAACACGGAGAGCACCTAAGGCTCCCAGCAATGATATGTGAAAACATGGGTGATGTGTTGCCAACCAGGGACGCTCACTTAGCCTTGGTGTCCAGGGTTTTTATTTAGGGGTCTGTCACATAGGGATGGCTGACCTTAGCTACCCAGTCTCCAGCCCCCAGAGGTCAAATCCATGTAGCACTGTGCAAGGTCAGCCATACAAAAGCACTCTTATCAGGCAGGAGATTCCAAGGGCCCAGAGGGATCTTCCAGGAGCTAGTGTGCAGAGTTTGGGAAACCCAGGCCTACTGAGTACACATATATACTTTCACATGATTCTTAGAATTTTTGATCAAGTTCATTCAGAGTCTCAAAAATGTCAATCAAGTACGTCATATTTTTTTTTTATTTCAGCATATTATGGGGGCACAAAAGTTAACGTTACATATATTGCCCTTGCTCCCCCTCCCCCAAGTACGTCATATTTTGAAGCCAATTACTATCTTTCAAAAAAATTGCAAAGTGAGAGTGATTCACACTTTTTGAATTTTATTTTTATTATTTTTTAAGCTCATAAGCTCTTGACAAAACTATTCCTTTGGAAAATCAACCCATTTCTGTACAAAGCAGCAGAGAATAGTTTTATTGTCTTATTTCTTCACACAAAGCTGAAAACATACAAGGCCGAAAGGCTCCGGTTTCAATTCTCCGTTTTTGATCACATCTCTTATTGTGGAATTCAGATCTTCAAGGAAACCTTACATACAATAGCTTGTCTGTGCATAAAAGAATGTGTTGCTTGAATCTCAGAATTTTGGGGATGGACTAGTGAAGGCTTGATACCTTGTAGTCATTGCAGCCACCCTGTGAGAACACAAACTTACCTGGTGTAGTCACAGATCTTTGTCCATTCAAAGTGCTCATTTACCTCTGGCTAATTCCTTCTCACTGGGTTCTGAGCATTCTGCTGGTGCTTCCAACTGACCATAATTACTGATGCCTGTACATTCATCACTCTGCAATGAACATTTTCTGAGCTTATGGATTAGCCTGGTTTTACGTCATCTGAGATGTTTTCAATGCATCCATAGGATTGTTTGGAAGTGGCAATTTTTCTATTTATGTCTTTGGTGTCAAACTTGGTATTGATAATTTTCACACGAGCTGGTAAAATGAGCAAGTCTGCAATGGAGTGAGACATACTACACTGGCTTTGGCTATTAAGTGCGGAGACTTGCAACCAGTTTTCTTGAGCTATACCTGAAAGTGTTGTAAAAGCTCATAAAAGCTCATAAAAGAACTTTGTTTCTTGTTTTGCAATAACAGACATTTACCAAAGGGCAAACAAATATTTTCCTGCAGTAGCTGAGTGGTTTGTAGTTAGGTGTAGGAAAAGACGGCCTAGCCACCTTGCTTCACAGGAGTTTTCCAGGACCTAAGATTTCTGGGCCAAGGGACAGAACTGGAAGGGCCCAGAGTACAAATAAGAGATCACCTTGGTATATTTACTGCATGTTGAAAGACAAACATTTTTTGTACTACAGTGTTTAGTGATTCTGATGACTTCCCAGTTCTAATTAAAAAGTTCATTATGGTGGAAAAATAATTACCCATAAAAATTAAAGCTATTTAAATATAAAGTACTTAAGGTTGCTATAGGCCTTTATGCCTACAGGTCTTCTACATTTCTAAGAATGTTTTATACACATGGTATTAAATTTTAAAGAAAATAATTCAGTAAACAAAATAGGAAGTATTGAAATACTAATTTTCATTTAATTTAGTGATTAAAATTCTGAAAATTCACAACATAGAAATATTATTCACACTCAAGTATGATAAAGATATTTTGAAAGTCAATTTTCTAGAGCTATGAAGTCTCACAGTCTCTGAAATAATCAATTTGATTAATTTATTTTCAATTATTTTTGTTTCTGGACATAAGCTTTTAAATTGTTTTTTATTTTTAGTTATTTTTATTTTGAAATAAAATACATATAGTGCAGTGTGTGAAGTACACATGAATCTGCACTGAACACTTGGTGAATTTTTACATTATATACGTACCAGATACAGAGACAATTTCTGTCCTTCCAGAAGGTGGCCTTATCCCTCCACTGGTAACCACTGATCTGATTTTTATCACATAGGTTAGATTCGCCTGTTCTAGGACTTCCCATAAATGGAATCATACAGTATGTGCTCTGTATTTGACTTTTTTCACTCAGCATCACGTTCAAGAAATTCATCCTTGTGAATGTGGCTATAGTTTGTTTCTTTTTATTGCTAAGTGGTATTCCATTGTGTGAATACATCACAATTTATTTATTCATTCATCTGTTGATGAACATTTATATTGTTTCCAGTTTGGGGCTATAATGAATAAAGCTGCTACATACATATTTGTGCATTACTCCCTGCTATTGGGTAAATAAATATCTAGAACTAGAAACACTAGATCAGAGTAGGTATATATTAATATTTATTAATAACTTTAGAAAAATTTTCTCACTTTTAAAAGCAAACAATAATTCATCCTGAAATTCCATCAAGAATCAAACTGTATTCAATGTGAACATGAAAAATCAAAAGTCACTCACCCAATCAAAAAATAACAATTGAGAAAATTAACAAAATAACTTCTGTTCTATGTGGAAACACTAAATGTTAAATAATAATATCCATACTTCTGTGTTAGAAAAATAAGAGAAATTTAAAAGAAAAGTTAATATTTTATACACACTTGCAAAATACAGAGGAATGTTTCAGATGATAAACAAGTCATGATCAGGATGATAATCAGACTCTCTGAGACCATTTGATGGGCACCTCTGCGGAGTGGCACAGTGTGGCCACAGCAAAGCCTTTCCGGCAGCAGGAGCTTTGAATAAAATCTTAGCCACCAAAATAGTCATTACTGACTGCAGGAAGTTTATAGAGGGAGCCACCTAATAGTGTTCAACTGTATTTCAGCTGTCACATAATAAATTTTTGAGTGGTTGAACAGGTCCGCAAGCCTGTAGCTCATTTCTGGCAAGCCAGTTAGAAAGCTCTGTCCTAACTAATTGGAATGGGGATTCCACGATAGAACATGTTCTGGGTTCAATAATTTTGAAGAATTCTGTGCCAAAGTTAAAAACTGCAGGAATCTTCAGAACCTTTAAGAGGCCAACACACATTGTAAATCCTTTTGTCCTCCAAATGGAAATGGGTAAAGCACAGAAACAGTTCACATAAACACAAATGTTCACCAAACATGTAAAAATGCTCAACCCCCCCTCATATAATAACTAAATAAATACACAATAAAACAAGCCATATATTGTCACATGGAAGACTGGCAAACCTGAGAAAGCTTTATAACATCCAGTGCACTTGAGTGGGAACAGATGCTCTCATACAAGGTGGGAGGCTGTGTAGATCCACCAGACTCTTCTTAGGAGGGAACATCAGTTAAGGATGGTGTCCAGGGCCGGGTGCGGTGGCTCACGCCTGTAATCCTAGCACTCTGGGAGGCCAAGGCGGGAGGATTGCTTGAGCTCAGGAGTTCGAGACCAGCCTGAGCAAGAGCGAGATCCCGTCTCTATTATAAATAGAAAGAAATTAGCCAAACAACTAAAAATAGAAAAAATTAGCCAGGAATGGTGCCACATGCCTGTAGTCCCAGCTACCTGGGAGACTGAGGCAGTAGGATTGCTTCAGCCCAGGAGTTTGAGGTTGCTGTGAGCTAGGCTGATGCCACAGCACTCTAGCCCAGGCAAGAGAGTGAGACTTTGTCTAAAAAAAAAAAAAAAAAAAAAGGATGGTGTCCATTGGCAGATAACAGAAAGCCAATGACCATGTGGTCTCTGTAGTGGTCTATGCACCAGGCTATACAGAAGCAGAGGAAGGCAATCACTTCTGCCTGGGAGAGTCCAGGAAGACTTCTTGGAAGAGGCCACATTTGACATTAAAAAAGGATAAGTTCCTCATGGGGCAGAATGTGGCATTGCAGTACTGTTAGGACTAGCTTGTGGGAAGGCATAAAGTCCAAGTCCTGTCTGTGTGGGCAAAACAGGGAGTCCCTGGGGAGAGCTGCAGGATACTAAGGGACAGGAGGCAGAAGAGTCAGGGGCAGACAGCAGAGGTCCTGAACGCTGAGCTTTGTCCAGAAGGCAGTGGAGAGCCATAAATGGGTTTAAGCTGGGCGAGGGGCATAGGGGAGTATGGTCAGAGCTGGGTTTTCCCAAGTTACCCCTGCTGGAGACGTGGACAACGTCGAGGGGAAATCAGGGTTTGGGAGGCCAGTTGGGGGCTCCCTTGCTGTCACCCGTGCACTTGCAGCTCCAGGCGCAGAGCTGAGCTGTTGGCACCAGAGGGCGCTACGACCCAGGACAAGGAGCTCCTGCCGTACCCGACCGCTGTGCTGGGCACCTCGCTGGAGCCCTCCGGGACAGCTCACGCTTCCAGCGAACACGACCACGGTCCGACTCCCAGCACACAAGGCCTTGGAAGAGCTTGTGCATCACGTCTTGTTATTTGATGTTCTGTTCCCGTGTAATGGCTGAGATTGTGAGATGCTGCTGGGGGTGCCAGGGAGAACAAGCAAGTAAGATCCCCGGCTGTCTTAGAGCACGTGGTCTAAGCCAGCGGTTCTCAAAGTGTGGTCGCCCGCCAGGAGCCTCGGGACCCCCTGCAGACCTGCTGAGTCAGAAACCCTGGGGTTGGTGGCCAGCAATCTCTATTCTAATAGGTCTTTAGGGTGATTCTGACGCGCGTCAAGGTTGTGACACTGGTCTAAGGAAGCAGAGCGCGATGTAGCGAGTGTCAACAAGGATTGATCGAGCTCCTGCAGAAGGGCCCCGCTCGGAAGACTTCCTGGAGGCCCTGTCTGTCAGCCAGGCAGAGAGGAGAGAGAAAGGCATTCTAAGCAGAGAAGAATTGTGCCAAGGCCCAGGAGAGGGAGAGCTCAGCCTCTTACTAAACCCAGCTCGGCCTCACACAGAGGGACTCAGCCTTAGTGCCACAAAGTACACTCTTGTGACTTCTGTCTAGGAGAGGTCTCATGTTTTAAAAGACATTGTCTTCCAAACAAGCTGCTTTAAATAATTAATCATTCATTCATTTCCGACTATTTATTAATCAATATATATAGCTCCAATCAGAGTTTCTGGTTAGCATGAAATGTCCAGACTTCCTATCTGAATTAATAATGATGGCAACTACCATTTGCTGGGGGCTGACTCTGGGGACCAGGCCAAGTGCTTCACATGTATGAATTCACTCAATGGCCACTATAAACCTCTGAGTGGGGTATCTTATCACCCCCATTTACTTAAGAGGAAACTGACCCCATGAGAGGCTAAGTCACTTGCCCAAGGCATACACTGAGTATAGTCTAACCTGGCCCGTCCTGCTGCAGAGCGGACTTGACCAAAATGCTTCCCTGTTCCTTGGGAGCGGTGGTGTTTCGGCCCCAGAGGAAGATACCTGGCCTGTCAGCACATACAGTCTTATCCTGGGCAGATGCAAAATTCCTGTGATGCATTTAGAAGTACTAAAATAGCTCATGGTACCCATTCTATCTTGAGAGTTCCCTAGGGTGCTGGGACTCCAGGTCAGAATCACTGAGCTAGTCCAACCTTCTCTCCCACACTCACTATATAGGCAAGAATGTAAAAGGGGCAGTGAAGTGCTATGGAGGCAGCCTTCCAGGAGCCCCCTCAAAGCACCCTTGAAGTCATGAAACTAGAAAGAGCTCCCTGGTCCTTGGGTCATTTTGCCTGTCTCCTCCCTCCCTCCCTGGCTTCCTTCTTTCTCAAGCTTCTACTGAGCCCCTGCTTTGTGCCAGGCCCCTGGTGCTGGGGACACAGGGACAAATAGGTACTTCTTGCCATTCTTTCAATTTCTTGTTGGCTGTAGCATGTTGCTGCCACATGCTATATAGGCTATCTCCTCCACCACAAAGGCAGTTTCCAGCAGATGTCATCAACAGCAACACCTAGGTAGTCTCACCCACTGGAGTTGCAGGATAGAATATAGTATATAGCCTGTACCCACCTCCCCACCCTTCCATCCCTACCCACCTCTCTGCTCTCTTCCTAAGATGGGCAAACTCCATGCCCCATTGGCCCTTTTGGGGGCACTGGCTGCCTCCCCCTTTCTCAAAAGGGACCATCTGGTAACTGACTTCCTGGATCTCCCTTTCTCCCCTCTGCCCTCCTGCCATTGGTGCTTTATTGCTAATCAATTTCTCTCTGCCTTATACTGGTTTTATAGCCAGGCTTCACCATCTACCCAGTGGTTGAGTTCTGTTGGTCTGTGTTAGTGTGAATAAGTTAGTTCGAGTCACATTTTTTTCTGTGCTGGCTCCTAGGAATACCGACCATATTTAGACCTGGTATCTGCCCTGGGGAAGTTCACAGTGTAGGGTGGGAAGCGGAGGCTGCTGTGGCCATGCTCTGTGAAAGGGCTTACTTGTTAAGGGTGGGCCTGGACTGCACTTATTATGCCCCAGTGAATACTGGGCAAACACAAGGGCCTGTCTGGCTCTCTCATTTCTGGAAAAAAAAAAAAATAGCCAGGGGAGGGAAACGTGATCCAAGATAAAACTCTATTTGTTAGCAGTCTTGGAGTTGTCTGTCCTTTCAGGCAGACTTTTTTTTTTTTTTTTTTTTGCGTGGTGCTGGGTCTTCCAGTGAGGACCGGAAAACTTGCTAGACAAATTCTAAAAGGA
Organism: Varecia variegata; assembly: GCA_028533085.1. Classification (NCBI taxonomy): domain Eukaryota; kingdom Metazoa; phylum Chordata; class Mammalia; order Primates; family Lemuridae; genus Varecia; species Varecia variegata. The sequence goes on from CM052444.1 coordinate 81,443,754, forward strand.
GCTGTAACTTTTAGTAACCAACTAATATACAAACCACAATCTCAGTTAAAATATTTTTAATAAAAATTATTTTTAACATTGTTACAAAAGTAGTGTGTGCTCATTGAAAAAAATTTAAGTGATAGAATAGAGAAATGAAATGTGGATTTCAGTCTTTGCCTTCAATCTAAATCACTGTTAACACTTTGGTGTGTAAACTTCCAGATACATATAATACATGTAATCATATAGATTCACATATATATATGTTTTTATAAATGAATATATATGGAGAGAGTGAGAGGTCCTTTTCAAAATATAATAAAATATTTAAAATATAAAAATACGTGTTATAACATGTTATCTATGTAATAATATATAGATATATAATGCGTATCTTATGCAAATTGCTTTCTCTTCTAAATGAAGCAGTAAGTTGTAGACATATTTCCATGTTGGCACAAGTAGACAGATCTCTCTCATTCTTGTTATCAGCTGTATACTATGGACATATCATGAATTACTCAATCCTCTGCTTATGCACAGGCATTTCCTGTCTTTTGTTATTACAAATAATACTGCTAAGAACTTCCTGTATGTTTATCTTTGCTCACTTTTGCCATTATTTCTACAACATAAATTCTTAAAGGTGGAATTGATTTGATCAAAGGGCACATAAAGTTTTATGAAATTGATAAATTTGTTTCCAAAATAATCTACCAATTTACACTTGTGCCAGCAGTGATGAGAGGCCAATTGACACTCTTCCCAACATTGATGACTTGTAATTTTTGCCAATCTGATACATAAAGAATATTATTACATTGTTTTAATTTGGGTCTGTTTTTCTGTGAAGTGAAACATCTCTTCAAGTGTTTATTGCCATTTGAATGTCACCTTCTGTAAGAGGTATTTTCCAATGTTACTTGCATATTTCTCTTACTCATAGTTCTCTTTCTTTCATTTTCTTCTATCTACTTCTTTTAAAAAGTTGATTTGTAAGAGGCCTTTGCATATCAGGTTATTAGCCTTCATCTGTCATGTGGAAAGCAAATCAATATTTATTACAGTTTGGTGTTTGTTATTTGCTTTGTGTATGGTTTTTTCCTCCTACAGAAGTTTAAAAATATTTATGTAGTCAGATCTGTCCATCTTTTCCTTGGTAACTTCTGGGATTTGTGTCATATTAGAAAGACTTTTTCCACTCCATGATTATAAAAACATTCTCTGATATTTTCTTCTAGTATTTTTATGATTTTGTTTTTTATTTATACATATTTATCTGGAATTTATTTCAGTACATGCAATAAATTAGGGATATAGTTTGATTTTTTTTCCCAGATGGCTCATCAATTATCTTAACATGTATTTTTCCCTCACATAAGTGAAATGCCACCTTATCATATACCCAATTTTCTTATACGTTTGGATCTATTTGTGAATTCTATTGCACTCCATTTATCTCTCCATCATCAATTTCTGAGCCAGCTACACACTTTAATTTTTGTAACTTTTAATATACTCATGTTCTTTTCCAAACCTTTCTCACTATAAGACCCCGAAATCTCCTGGTGAGCTGTACCTGCTTTCTCTGGCTCTGTATGCCTTTAGAATGAGGTCACTGTCTCTTCAAGGTGACTCTGAATCTGTCTGACACATTCACTTAGTCATTCAACAAATACTTACTGAACACCTACTCTGTGCCAGGAGCTGTGTAGGATCAGGAGAGACAGAGGGAACAACACAAACAGGGACCCAGCCTTTTATACTGATTTTAGTGATGAACCCTGCCCTCAAGGGCACTGCGATTTCCGTGATTCCCAAGTTCAGGGGCACTGCACTGTCACCCACAGGGACTCTCCTGGGAGCCATGCCCAGACATGGTTGCTTTCAGCTGCCCCCAAGCCATGGCTCAGCCAAGGCCAGTGGTAACAGAGCCAAAGAAGTTAAATTTTAAATAAACCTGACTTCCTCTTCAGCATTGTTAGAGAGACCCTGATCCAGTTCATTCTGTTCCCATCAGATAAGGAAAAGCCAAACAGATGGAGTCATTGGGAGCTATGCTGTACTTTGAAAGTGGTGAGCTTTTGAAAACCGATTTTTTTTTTTTTTTTGGAAGGGAAGGGAAGGGGAGGGAAGATAATAGAAAAAAGAAACTGAGAAGGCAAATCATCTAGAAATTGTCCTTGAATCCCAGCACTGAGAAGTCAGCAGAGGGTCAATCTAGTTGTGTGACCTTGACCATGTCACTTAATGTCTCTGAGCTCCACAAACACTCAGGCTCAACAAACAGGTGCTGTGTGAAAGCTTTTCTCATGGATGGTCTTAGTTGACCCTCAGAACACTCTGGTGAGGTAACTTATGGTTACTTGTAGGTTACACTCAAGGTACTAGCTTTGGTTTGGGGTGACATGTTACATTATTATAAATAACTAAGCCAAAGTGTTATATACCTGGGCCAATGTTGAGAGTGTATGATAAACCAAGGATTATGATAACCTAATTTGGTGCACCTGGGATCCTCCTGAAAAACAATTAGCAAAGATACTAAGTGCTGAGTTTGTAAATACTTCTAAATAAAATCTTTTCAACGTTTTTGCTTAGAGATTTGAGCTTGCTTCTGTGAACATCAATTTTTAGGTCAGATTTTGTGTTGGAAACAGCTACACAAAATTCCTAATCAAATTTTTGAAATAAATGGAAATGTTATTTTAAAAATCTAATAGTACTTTCTTTTTTGTCATAAATAAATGAAATTGCTTGAAATGATGTAATTGGACTTTGGATTCAATAGAACTTTGTTGTATCAAGTATTTCAAAAACACTCATGAAGCCCTTATTTGCAGAATGTTCATTGTTAGGGCAGTCACCGTCTAGCTACCTTGGACAACATTAAAAGAGTGTAGCTGGCAGGGACAGATCCAGGTTTTGTGAAAGCCTGAGGTTTATACAACTGGGGAGGGCTCTTTAAGAAAAAGATTATAAAATTACAAGTTCAAAATTAGGTACTAGAGGAGATTGCATTATTAGACACAATTCTTCACACCTCCAGGTGTCTACATCTTTGCCATATGACTTTGCAGTTCTGGCCACTAAAGGGGCACAGTGTATTTCCACCTTTCTGGACTCTGGGCTTGGCCAGGTAACTTGCTTTGGCCAATGGGATTGAGTGGCAGTGACAGCATGTCATTTCTGAGTCTTGCCTGCTTGTACCATCACCATGAGAGCATTGACTGATTAGCATGCTGATGCTGGGAGGAAGATGAGGGACACAGGGAGGAAAGCCATCCCGCTGGCCCTGCCTAGCAAACTTGACTCCCAGCGGCAGTGTCCTAAACCTGCAGCGTCCCTGCTGGTCTGCAGATCTATGCAAATAAATACTCGTGGTTGTAAGCCACTGAGTTTGGGGGTGGGTGTTACACAGTAATACAGAAGCAACAGCTAACCAGTGCAGGTATAAACATGAAAGTTTCTTTGTAATGAGAGAATAAATCACAATGGGATTATAAAATTTTAGCAGCTGACAAATAGCTCAAAAGTCATAGAATCCAGAAAAATACATAACATTTTTATTAATTGCCTGTTGACACACCTCTGTAATTTCCTACATTTTGGCTACATCTTCCTTGGTTGCCTCTTTACGAATGACAACTTTTTTTTTTTTTTTTGTATGTGTTTCTATAGAGAGAAGAGAGAAATGATTTAGCCTTCCCTCAAGCATGGTTTATTGAAAAATATTTTTTTAAATTAATGATTTAGAAAAGTTTCTTCTAGCTTCACAACTTGCTATTGATCATGTTGTGTCAGTTTTTAGGATTGTTGACACGTGAAAGCCATCAAGCTTCTTTAAGGACATTTTAAGTTTTCTCATGCAATGACTAATCCTAAATCCTCTTTTAATTGATACTCATTATTCAGTTTGTCATCAATGTCTTTTTGTAGTGGTACATTACAAGTTTTATGCTTTCTTAGTCGGTTCAGTAATTTGTGTCAAATCAGCAAGAAAATTAAATATTTTTCCATTGTGATCTACTTCTTTTTTACTAATTGGATTGCTGAAGACTCCAGGAGCTATTCATACCTGCTTTTCAAATTTATCTATTCTTCTTAATGCATTTCTGCTTTTGGAATGATCCTCATTTTTTTTTGTGACCATTTTCTTCTATTGATTTTCTATTGATGCCTACTGGTCTCATTGTTCATTTTTATAGCTTTTATTTCATACTCTATTAAGTTTTCAATGTTTTATGTCAGTTATTTAATATATAAATTTAAAGATGACAAAAAGAAATCTCTAATTTCTTAATTGTTTCATTGGAACTCAAATGTCTCTCCTTTGGAGGCCTAGAGCACTTGAATCATAGAGCTCTTCCCAGCACTTTCCAATTCCTGATTCTACTTTCTTTTCCTTTAGAGCAGTTGATCTGATCTTAAATTATATACTGACATATTTTTTGTCTGTCTCCTCCAGGAATTCTGAGGTCACTGTTCTATCCCCAAGCCCTAGAACATTGATAGACAGAAACATAAATATTTGTTGAATGAATGAATGACTTTTCTAAGTGACACCAGTGTATTTGCACTGTGATTTCTGTCAAGTAAAAGCCAGTGACTGCTGAGAGTCTACTGTGGCTTAAGCTCCACCAAAACTCCTCAGCCTTACATTGGAGTATAAAATGAAACTGAGTCTCCATTTGTACCCCTTTTCCATTAAAGAAGGAATGGACCCAGCCTTTTTCAATAAAAGACGTAAGTTATATCTCTTTCAACCCAAAGTCTCTGTTCAATCTATAATTACTTTGTTTACTTTCATATTCTTAATATAGTAAGTATGATTTGACTTAATGTATTATTTTTACTGCCCTTAACTGATTAACCCCATCTGCGACCTCCAACTCAGCATGTCCAAACTGAATGCATCACACCCCCCTGCCTGTGCGTGGGGTCATCTCCAGTTTCTCAGTTGCTCGGACCAGGCATCCAGATGCATCCTCAGCAGCCTGCATATCCCACCCCGCCCATTCCCATTAGTCACGCCTTCCTGTCGTTTCTTTGATCTCCTAACGTTTCTCTCGTGCTTGCATTTCTCTCCTTCCCCACAGCCAGCACCCCAGTCTACGCCACCGTCTTCTCACACCCGGATCGATCTCCTGCTGGTGTCCTCTAGCAGTGTCTGGAATGGTCTGCTAAGATGCAGGTATAATGGGGTCACTGCCCAGATTGAAACCTTCAAAGACGTCTCAGTGCTCCTGGGATAAAGACCAAGTCCCTGCCATGCCCTGCTGGGCCCTCTGCCAACTCACCTTCTACCTCTGCTCTCTCCTCTGCACTTTGGCCACTCGGGCCTTCTCTGAGCTCTTCCAAAATGCCAACCTTGTTCCTGGCTCAGTATCTTTGTGTTAGGCTTAAAGAATTCACCCTCCCCAAACTCTTTTCCAAACCTCCTATGAACCCACCCCTCTCCCATTCCTAGGGATGTATTAGGCGTGTAGCCTTTGCCAGACCCCTAGGGAGATACAGGAATGGAATGCAAGAAGGGAACTCACTTTCCTTATCCCTCCTGGTTATTTGAAAAGAATTTATTTACTCCCCCCATAAAAACCCTCTATAAAACCTGAGGCTCTCCCCTTTTCTCTCGTGGATGCCTTTTTTGGCCTCCACCCATCTGCACCCAGATGCTCAAAATAAACAGCATTTTGCTACGCAGGAGGCTTCGTGTGTCTCTCTCAGTTCCGGACCTAACACTTTGCACGTGCTGTTCCCTCTGCATGGAATGCCCCTCAATCCCCCTGTGGCCTGGCAACTGCTGCTCGTCCTCAGTCTCAGTTTAAATGGCTCGTTCTCTGAGAAACCTTCCTTGATCCCTTGGACAAGCCTGGCTCATCTGTGCACTGTGCTTTTCCTCCATGACACTTACCAAAAACATAGTTATTTGTATAATAGTTAATGTCTGACTTCCCCATCGGACTGTACACTATTTGAGGCAAAAACCTTCTGTTACAATAAGAATAGCTGACACATCTATAGCCCTTACTATGTGCTGGGGACTGTTCTAAGCATTTTTCATATATCATTGTATTGAATCCTCACAGTAACCCTTGAAGATAAATATTATATCTGTCAATGGAAAAGAAGCCAAACTCTGTAAAATAATTTTAAAGAGATTTATTCTGAGCCAAATTTGAGGACCATGACCCAGAGTCACACCCAAGAAGCCTTGAGCAAGTAGACTCACTGTGGTTGGGTTTTATACATTTCAGGGAGACAGAGATGACAGGTAAAGTCATAAATCAATATGTGGAAGGTATACATTGGTTAAAAAGGTGGGCCATCTCAAAGCAGGGGCTTACAGGTTATAGATGGGTTTAAAGATTCTTCGATTTGTAATTGGTTAAAGACATGAAGCTTTGTCTAAAGGCTTGGAATGTTTTTTTTTTTTTTTTTTTTTGAGACAGAGTCTCGCTTTGTTGACCGGGCTAGAGTGAGTGCCGTGGCAGACATATATTTGTTGTGTATATCGAGGACCTGCAGGTTTGTCTTGCATACCCTTAGGCCTGTTAATGGGTTACAAAGGATGTCCCCAAGAAGGGAGGGGGCATGATGAGGCATGTCTGACCTCCCTCCTCATGGCAGGCAATTTAGTTTTAGGATATCCCCTTGGCCAAGAGGGGGTCCATTCAGTCAGCCGGTGGGAGAGACTTAAGATTTTAGTTTAGTTCACATATCTTTCCCTGTTTTATGAATGAGGAGACTGAGACACAGAGGTCGAGTATCTTGGCCAGGCTTGCACGCTAGGAAGTGGTGGAGCCAGGATTTGGGCCTGAGCTGTCTGTTCCAGAGTCCCAGCTTTTTCCCACTTGCCTATTGCCTTCGCATCTCTTTTCGTCCCCATTATGTGCCCAGGACTCAGCATGGGATGCATGACAGGTGTTCAGTAAATATTGTTATCGAACATTTGGGCACTTGTCCCTGAGGCCGCATCAGAAGAACGAGGACAAGTGGTTTGTGGAGAAAGAAAGAGGAGTTTATTAATTTGTGGGCAAAGAGGAGGTTGGCAGACTCCTGTCTCAAAGTACCAACATCCTGCTTCTGAGCAGAAGTACAGAGCTTCTAAAGGTTCTGATCAATCCCATTTTTGGCTAAGATGACCTCTTGACCTCCACCCAGACAATTCCCATGAGCATCTCCTGTGGCACAAAGAACAAAAGACATTTCCCTCCCCCTCCTGGTCACTGGCCTGAGACAGGGATGCAGGTCTTACTTAGTTCTTCAGAAGGAGTGGGGGAATGTTTTAAAGAGACATGAGACATTTTTGCCATGTTTTCAAGCCATTTCTTCTGTTACGTATTCCCCCTGTCAATATTACCCTTCCATATCTGGGGAGGAGGGGCCGCTACTCTGTGGCAGTATTGGTGGAATGTGTGAATAAACATGCATTTGCTGAGTGCAAAGCACTGCGTGCGGAGCAACCCAAAATATGGACCTTGCTCTCAGCAAGCTTTCACTCTCTCTCTAAAACCATGAGGAAAGAGAGATGTTTTCCTGATTGAGGGAAATAGAGAGAAGGTCCTTAGAGGAGGTGCTGCTTGATGGTCCCCTAGGAACAGACAGGACTTAAACAGGCCTCCTGGGCAGGGAAAGGGGGCACAAGGGAGGCCAGATGCTGGGGGGTGAGGGTCGGGGTGCCCATGGTGCTGGGCTGGGGAGCCAGCGTTGGGGGCACAGACACAGACTGAGGCAGCCCAGGGGAGGGGCGGCCCGTGGGGCCCCAGGGATGAGTACACTCGGGCTGGGAGGAAGGGATCTGTGCAGAGAAAGACCGGCCTGTGCAGAGCATGCAGCCAGGAAATCGCAAAGGGCGCTCGGGAAACAAAAGCACGTTCTGTGGGATATTAATGGGGCCCCAGGGCAAACTCATTTGGAAAGTTCTGGATTGAAGTAGGTTAAACAGATTCCTTTTCTGCAGGCCTTCTCAGAACCCTTCATATGTCAAAGTGCATTGGGCCTACAAGACAGGGATACATGTGTGACATTTCCGAAAATGGTTTATTCACTTGACGACACATTAGTTACAAAGGGATCGCAGAAAAGCAGGTGGATCAGCCTGGAGCAGAGGCAGAGGGTCCCAGATGCCAAGCTAAGGAACATTCCCATTACCTTAGAGAGCTCTGGAAGAGTAAATAGTTTTTAAGCAGGGTGGTGACATAACCCCGGCTGAGGGCTAGGAGGCTGCCTCTGATGCAGTGTGGGGGTGGGGGTGAGGAAGGAAAGAAGCTATGATAACATTTATCATCAACTACTACGTTCAGCCGCTGTGCTAGCACTTTACACATATACATGCATTTAACCTTCACAACTCTGTAAAGGTAGGAGATTTTGTCCCTACTTTAAAAGCTGAGGAAACTGAGGCTCTGAGAGGTTGCCAGGACACCTGTCCACACCCAGTGGGTGGCAAAGCCAGTTCCTGAGTCCAGGTCAGCCAGGGAGCAAGAGTGGGCCTGGCTGGGGCATGGGCTGGGTCCTGAGACCCTCTGAGCAGTGTGGCCCTCTCCAGCGACCTAAACCCCGGAGCTAGCTGGGCCTGAAGGAGCCGGGTTTGTGGAGCTCCCAGGAGGCTGGGGATGTCGCCCAGGGGTGATATGGGCATCCTCACCCCAACTTCCCATGAGAACAGAATCAGAGTCCCCAGGGGCTAGAAGAAGGGGCCTTGAGCTTGGTGCCCTTTCTCAGGCTCTCTCCCACCCAGTGTCCTGAGTCAGAACAGACAGATGGTCATGGCTCCAGCCAGCTGTGCCACCAACCTGCTGGGTGACCTGTAGGTCATTGCCCCTCTCTGGGCCTCGGTTACCTCGGGTGTCAAGGTGATTGCTATTGTTCCTTCTAGCTCTGAATGCCCCTCAGAACTCCTACGTGCCACACAGATGCCACAGTGTAGAATCCCGGCTCTGGTCCTTCCTTAAGGAATTTTGGGGACTGCCTGTCATGTAGCTGACAGGTCAGCCTCATCTCATCTCATCTCTCACAACGAGTCTTTCCCGACGGCCCGCCCTTTGCCAGGTGCTGGCCTGAGAACCGACGTTCTGTTGGCGCAGACATCCACCTGTGAGGCAGACACTGCTGTGATCCCCACTTTCCTGACCACCCCCTGTCACTGCCACCCTGTAAGCCCCCGGGCTCAGTGCTGGAGCCCATGCCTGCCAGAGCAGGGACGGTGAGCGAGGAGGGGTCACAATATGACTTCAGTCTGCCCTGGGTGTGATTCCTGGTTTGGCCACCTACTAGCTGTGTCACACGGTGCAAATCATCTCACCTCCCCGAATCTCAGTTCTGGCGTCTGCAAAATAGCCCTGATAGTACCTGGTAGTACTGATCCCAAAGACTTGTTGGGAGGATGAAATGACATCCATGGGTATCAAGCCTCTTAGTACAGTCAACATTAGTTTCTGCATTTTTAAAACAGAATTTTCCCCCAAATACCCTGCCTCTTTTCATGCTTGCTTCCAGATGCTCACAATGAGTGATGCAGAAACAAATGTAAAAATAGATTTCCTTGATTCTCTGAACTCTGGTGTTAGAGGGGTATCTTTATATGGCCTGCATGGTAATAATGATGACAAGCATTTATTGAGCATATAATATGCTCTAAGAACCTTTCTGAGTGTTTTATATACACAGCTGTTAGGGGCCAGAGCCAGGATTTGAACTCATGCAGTCTGACTCCATGGCCCATGCTCTTAACCACTCTGCTGTTTTGTTCAGAAGGTTCAATATAAACCTCTGTGTGTTATTAGACTGTGAGACTCCAGGGGTCACAAACGGGGTCCCTGAGTGAGTTTCAACAAATTCATTCAATCATTCAATTTCTCACTCATTCACTCAACAAGTATCTCTTGATACCTTTGATATGTCAGGCACTGTTCTAGGAGCTGGGAATACAGCAATGAAGAGGGTGGAGAAGACCCCTGTTCCCATGGCAACTGCATTCTAGTGGAGATCCAGGCACTGAATGAGGAAACAAATGCACAAGCAAGAAAAATAGCAGCCGGTGATTGGTGCCGAGTTAAAGTAGGATTATACGACGTCAACTGACTGAGTGGCTGTTTGTGACGGATGATCAGGGATGGCCTCTCTAAGCAGGTGACACTTTCCTAAGACCTGAACGATAGGAGGGAATCAGCCATCTGAAAATCAGGGGGGAAATTGTCCAGACAGACGGAACAGCAAGTGCAAACGCCCTGAGATGGGGACAAACTGGGCAGGTGTAGGGAATAGAAAGGAGCCCAGTGTGGAGTGTCATCAGTGAAAGGAGACAGCGAGGCAGGGGCCACATCGTGGGGGCTTCATGAGCCAGAGGAATTAGTTTTATTATGTTTTTCAAGGTGCAATGGGAAGCCATTGGAGAGTTCAGTGGTTTGTTTTTGAGACAGAGTCTGGGCTAGAGTGTAATGATGTCATCACAGCTCACAGCAACCTCAAATTCCTGGGCTCAAGCAATCTTCCTGCCTCAGCCTCCCGAGTATCTGGGACTACAGGCATTTGCCAAGATGCCCGGCTAATTTTTCTATTTTTTGTAGACACGGGGTCTCGCTCTTGCTCAGGCTGGTCTCGAACTCCTGAGCTCAATTAATCCTCCTGCCTCAGCTGGAGTGCTATGATTACAGGTGTGAACCACTGCACCTGGCCTGTTTGTTTTTGAGACAGGGTCTTGCTGTCTCCCAGGCTGGAGTGCATGGCACAATTGCAGCTCACTGCAGCCTCAAACTCCTAGGCTCAAATGATTTTCCCACCTCAGCCTCCTGAGTAGCTGGGACTACAGGCACATGCCACAATGCCTGGGGAATTCATTGGAGGGTTTTTAACAGGGAAATGACATGATCTGATTTTTTAAAAATTAATAGACTTTATTTTTAGAGTAGTTTAGGTTTACAGAAAATTGAGTGGAAAGTATAGAGAGTTCCCTGTCTCCTACTGTACATGTGCACACACACATACACGTACAATTTCCCCTATTAGCATCTTGCATTAGTGTGGTACATTTGTTCCATTGATGAACCAATACATTATTATTAACTGAAGTCCATAGCTTGCTTTAGGGTTCACTCTGTGTGTTGAACATGAGTGTGGACCGATGTGTGCCCTGTATCCAGCGTTACAGCATCATGCAGCATAGTCTCACTGTCCTAAAACCCCCTGCGCTCCACCTATTCCCCTCTCCCCCCAGTCCCCTGGCAACCACTGATCTTTTTCCTGTCTTCATAGTTTTTGCCTTTTCCAAAATGTCATGTAGTTGGAATCACACAGCATGTAGACTTTTTGGACTGGCTTCTTTCACTTGATCTGATTTTTAAAAGATGGTGTTGGCTGTTTTGTAGAGAACAGATTGGAAGGGGACAAAAATAACAGCAGGACGGCCAGTTAGGAGACGAAGCAGTGGCTCAGGGGCTCGGTGAGAAGGAGACTGGTGGGGGGGCGCTGGATGCAGCGTGGGGGCCAAGGTCGTGGGAGCTGCTGATGGACTGAACTCGGGGGGCATCAGGGTAGAAAGGACTGATAATGACATCATGAGAGCAGACCAGGCCTGGAGAGAGGGGCATTTTAAAGTTTTTGTAGATATTGCTGTGGTTTTAATTCGCTTAAATACTCTTGATTTTCTCTTAGAATCAAAGAAACAGGTCCAGAGAGATCTCCTGGTGTGCCCAGGGTCCCAGGGCAAAGCACCTTCGCCCAGAGGCCGGCACAGCTGCCGCTGCAGGTCCTGCTCGTGTCTGTGTTAAGTAGGTTCTCTTCTCCGTGGTCGTTTTGTTGCATAATCAATAAACCACTAACAGAGACAAAAGGCTTCCAGATTCATACTCTGCTGATTTCTGCCTGGAAAACCTTCCCTTTTGCCCTCCTTAGAACCCACCTGCTTCTCATTGCACCTGCTGGGGGGAAATCTGCTTGGAATCGAATCTCAGTGAAACTGCTTGTTAACTTACCCTGACCTTGCGTTGGTTCAGCTTATTTTGGTCTCAAGTCACTACCTTAAGCCAAAACAAAGTAATAGTTGGTGATGGATTTCTTGGGAGGCTAGCGAGGCTCCACAGACTGGAGGAAGAGTAGTTGAATAAACAATCCTTATGAAGGACGGATCCAGGATGTCCCCAGGGACCACCACAGTAGAAGCCACTGCCTTCAGGGGCGGTTACTCCAGAGGCTGCATAGCTCCACCCCATTCGAGCTCCTGGATGGTCCCTGCGTGGGTCAGGACTGCCCCTTGTCCTGCTGAGATCAATCAGGTCTTGGGTGAGAGCACAGTGCCACATGGTGCAGAGTGGGAGGGGTTTGTTCCTGGGAAGATCTTTATGGGACATGGAGCTGCTAATGCCCCTCCAGGCAGTGCTGGTCATGCTGCCCCCAGTCACCCTGTAGCCCAATCACAGCACTTCTCAGACTGCCCTGTAATTATTTCTGGATGTGCGCGGCCCTCTCACTGGGCAGGAGCTCTGCAAGGATTGTGGCCTTGCCTTGCTTAGCTTGGCGCGCTGCAGCAGTGTTGCTCTACTGCTGTCCTCCCTTCTTCTACATTAATAGGGACCTGTTTTTAGCTAGGCTGATGGTCCGCCGAAGTAATGACATGTTCTAGTCTACCTTGCAGCTAGAAATGGCCAAGTGACAAAGTTCTGACTGACGCATAAGAATGGAGGTGGTGTGAGCAACTTCGGTGAGACCTTTCCGAGGAAGGGACGTGCCCTCTCCTTCCCATCCTCACCCTGCTGGCTGGAATGTGGCTGCGTTGGTGTGCCCTCTAGGGCCACGTGGAAAAGGGGACCTCCCTAGGTATGGCAGAGCCACCAGATAGAGCCACAGCCCTGACACCCTGACGCTGCCAAATTGGCTTTGAACTGCTTGCCCCCTGAATGTTCTGAGAGGCGATAAAACCTCTTTTCCCTTTGTCCCTCTGCAGCCTAATATAATCCACACTAATAACCATGCCCGACATGGTGACTGACACTTAGTAAGTGCTCAGTAAATTATGGTTGAATTATTAAACCAATTACAAAAAGAGAAACCCTCAATTCCAGCACTTAGCATATCGTCTGTTTGCATATTCTCTCAGCAATTCTCTACACACAGTTGATATTTTAATAGAGGTATAATTAGAGCAGAAATAGAATTTTATATCCAGCATTTTTCCTGTAATCATAATTACATAAACATTTTCCACGTTGAGACATATTATCACTGTTTTAAATGAATGTGTAATTTTTCACCGGAGATCAACCAAAATTTATGTAACCACTCCCTTATTGTTTGATATTCACATTTCCCCCAATTTTTTGTAATTACAGAAAATGCGGCACAAAAGTTGCTTATGACTCTAGTTTTTTGCCTCTTCCTTTTGACAAGTCCCTTGAGAATGGAGTTGTTGCCTTTTCTAATATCTTAGCACACTCTCTACCTTCAGCTGCCACTCCTAAGTTTTGTAATTTCCAATTAAATCCTGAACAATGGTCATGATGAGAATGATAACTAAGTGGCAACAGTTGCCCATTACTGACCTCTAACTGTGACCGCCATGCTGGGTGCTCTTCATGCATCTGCATGTTTGTACACGCTTTATCATGCATGCATACACACATTTGCTACCTGCCAGGCATGGGGAGTAGCAGCTAAAAGTGCAAATCCTAGAGTCAGACTAGATTCAGATCTCAGTGAAAATGCTTTTTCACCATGAGACTTTGGGTAAATTAATCTCTCGGTGCCTCCATTTCCTCACCTATAAACTGGGGATAATAACACTTTCTTCGTAGGGTTGCTGGGAGGATTAAATAGCAACAATAGCTGGCATTTCTTGAGCACTTTCTAGGTGCCAGGCGCTGTGCTAAATAAAGACTGTGTGTTAATCACCTTAATTCTTTCTTGCCAGGGCACAGGAGGTAAGTGTTTACAGCCTCCTTTTGCAGACAAGGCACCTGAAACTCAGAGACAAAGACACACCTGCCCAACCTGCATGGCACTGAGCAATTATCCCACGGGTCAGACTGACCTCAATGCCCCGGGCTCCTTCCGAAAGCGTCCTTCTCTTCACTGTGCTGGTCAAGCCAAATCCACACCTCAAAAGCCGAACTCCTCCAGCGTAATCTCCCCTCCACCCCTACTCCCAGCCACAGTGTGCAGCCTTCTTTTCAGGCATGCCCAGCAATTCTCTGTCCTCCCCACAGTCACCACTACACCATGGAATGCCCCAGAAGCTCAGTTAGGAACAATAAGCATTTATCAAGCACTTCGTCTGGGCCAGACCCCATGCTTGGTGCTGTATGTCATTATCTCATTTAATCTTCGAACAGTCCAGGAACATAAGCACCATTACCCCCGGGCACAGGTGAGGACACCCAGGCCCAGAATGGTAGAGCGAACTGCCTGCTGTTGCAAGCCTGCCGTATTCAGGAGCTGAGACTCCCAGCCAGGCTGGGAAATGCAAGTCTAGTGTCTCGCCATCCTCCCCCACGGCTGGGATGGTGGTTCCCAGGGGATGGGAAGGTCGAGCTGTGATGGTTCCAGATTGCTCCCCCCACCTGAGTGTAGCCATGCAGAGGACACCAGCATAGTGCCCACTAGGGCCTCTCAAGGCCCAAGGCCCACAGCAGGGCTGGGATCCAAGACAGAGCTGTTGGATGAGCTTTCTGTGCACCCCTGAAATAGCCCAGCTCAGCTCCCAGCTCCTGCTCTGCAACTGCAGGCGGATCCCGGAATAGCTCCTTCCTACTGCAAGGTGACCTAGTTAGCAGGTTCCTCTTGTCATGTGAGCTTGGCTGAGCAAGACACTCACCTGCCTCTCTCTACCCAGAGAAAGCCTGATCCGACAGTTTCCTCTCCTCCCTGCCCCAGTGCTGTTCCTGATTCTCCCACTATTCACTCATTCTAGAAGTCCAGGGCATGGATAATAATGCCCTGAGTGTCGTGCTCCAGGGCCTCAAGCCACGTTCACGAGCATCATCGCGCTTCCTACTCACGGCAGGCTGGGGAGGGTGAACTTCCTGCCATCCAATTTCACAGCGGAGGAAATGAAGGCAGAGAGAGGGTAAGCATTGTGAGCAAGGATGCACAGCTGGGAGGAGGCAGAGCTCCTGGGCCCAGACTCCTGACTTCAAGACTAGCATTTCGCAGTGCCCTGGGCTTCCCTGCCTGCAACGCTCCTCTATGGGGAGCCCCAGTAACTGAGTCCTGGCCTATCCGCAGCCTGTGACCCACCTCCTGGTTGTACAACCGGGTTGCAGAGGTTCAGATCAAGGACTTGGAGGTCCACCAGCCTCGGCTTGGAGCTGGGGGTTGAGTTTCAACATTTATCAGCTCTGTGACCTCAGGAAAGTTGCTTTGCCTGAGACTCAGTTTATGTATCTGTAAAACAGGAATAATAATCTGAGCTGCATCCTAGGGTTGTTATGCAGATTTAAAGAGGTAGTGTACAGAAAGTAACTGGCCAATTCCTTCCATGTGCACGTCTTCAGTAAAATAGCTAGCGTTGTGTTTATGGTTGTTATTGACATGCTGAACTTAACCAAGAAAGGAAAGTTTAAGAAGGTCTGGTGCCAGGGAAGAGTCACTGTAGCAAAGGCCTTTATGACTCTTCCCATCACGGCACGTGCCTGGGAGAAATAGCTGTGTTTACAATAACATAACTCTAGGGAATGGCGACTTTTTCTGAGCATTGGGCTGTAGTTTCACTGGATGGCTGGTGGCTGCCTGTAGGAACCCATTGCAGGAGAGGAGTGGGTGTGGGGACATAGGGAAGGCTGGGGAGGTGCCTGCCCCAGTGGTCCCTGAGAGCAGAGGGTCGTGTGGAAGAAAAGATGGGGAAGGAGATTTGGGGTGGGCCTGGGGCCCCTGAACACCGAGATCAAGGTCCCTAAAGGCAGAAGTGGCTGAGGGCCGGTAAGAACGGAGCTAGACTCGGGGGCCAGATGCTGTCCATCCAAATCCTGCCTCCACCACTCCTTATTTGGGGGCCACAGATGAATCGCTTAACTTTTCCAAGCCTCAGTTCACCATCTCTGAAAATCGAGCAAGATACGAACCTCCTAGGCAGGTGGTGAGGCTCGGAGGAGTCAGTTCCGTGTAGCCCTGGCACAGTGGTGGGACCCGGGTGGGGCATGAGTATGCGTTTGAGAATCTGAACTTGAACAGTCCGAGCAATTAAGCCCTAAGAGCAGAGGTAGCGCCTTAGGAATTCAGAGGGGGAGAGACGACTGTGGTCTGGGGCAAACTAGGACAGTTGCAGAATGGTGGCACAACTGGCGTTGGGTCCTGAAACCCCAGCCTGGAGGGGATGGCTGGAGAGGCCTGGGGAGGGCATCAGACAGGAGCCCGGCGGGACACGGCCTGGGAGCGGGAAGGGTCACGGCGCACTGGCAGGACAGCAGGTCCCCGTCACACCCTGCAGAAAATGTAAACTCTTCGTCACGGCCCCTCCTCTGGGACCGCAAGTCCCTTCCTGTCATTGTGCCCGTGCCACCTTGGTGGCCACCTCTGTTCCCCTACACATGTTCCCCTATACTCCCTGCTCCCTTGACTCGTGTGACTTTCTTCAGAGCACTCAACACACTCTTTGTTCCTGTACGATTTACTCATTTGGGTACATGTTTACTGTCTGTGAGGTCCTTGGGGGAGGGGACTCTGCCTCATTCACTGGAGCATCTCCAGGTCCTAGAACAATGTTGGCACATAGTATACGCTCAAGAAATAGGGTTAAAGTGGGTGGGAAGCCCAGGCCAGAGAAGGAGAGGTCACACGGGAGGCTGTTGGGTAGGCCGGGGAGGGCTGAGGCATGCAGGTGGCTTCCAAGAACCAACAGAACTTGTGACTGACCAGGTGTGGGGCTGGTCAGGGTCCAGGCCTGGGTGGCTGGGAAGGGGGTATCGCAGTTGGCAGAAGTCAGTTGATCTGTTCTTCAGGACTCAGGTCCTGGGTTGGGCACAAGGACACAGCCTCAGCGTTTGGGGCTCCCATTCTGGTGGAGCTTGGGGGACAGTGGCATTCACGCAGGACCTTGATGAATTTTAAAGCTGAGAGCTGTGGGACAGGGCCTCCCATAAGTAATGTGGGGTGGCCAGGCTGATGCGCAAGGGTGCCCAAGCTTGGGAGGCCACAGCGGGGAGAAGAGAAGGAGGTAGGAGTGGAGGTCTCCTCCCGGAGCTGGGCAGGGGCTCTGTCCCAGGATTCCTTCCCTCTTGGGCCCCTAGGGAGGCAGCTGTGGCCGGGCTGCTTCCTACCTGAACGCCTCTCCTGTGGGCAAGGACACAGAGAGCAGGAGGGTGACATGCCCAACAAAGGGGCATTCTTCTAGCCATGGTGGGGAATCAATAGAGGTTTGTTTGCCCTGCTCCCTGGGGAGCAGCCAGGCATGCGGGCGAGGGGACCTGGGCAGCCGGGTGGGAACACCGAGTCCCAGGCGGTGCCAGCCTGGAGCATTGTTTTGGCCCCAGGGTAGCCACACCCATGGCTTGGAGCACCCAAGCCCACGGGTGGAGGCAGCTTGGGGAGGAACTGGGCTGCCCTCTTGGTCTCTCTGCCACAGGGCCTTCCCCACTAGCTCTGCCCATGACTGGAGGAGATAGTCCCCAAATTTGCCCCTGTCTAAGGAGTGGCATGCCACAGAGGGCCAGCCCAGCATCTTTTTTAAAAGGCAGTGGGGGAGAGGGGAGTGCGTCAGGCAGGGCCTCTGGGGCTCAGGGATGTTGACTTGCCCACAATCCCTCGGAGAGTTTGCCGCAGGGCCTAATTTACCCAGAGCGGCAGCAGCTGGGCTTGTGGAAACAGCGTTGATTGGATCAGGAATAGCGGACCTGGGCCTAAGTCCAGCTCTGCAACCTCTCCAGCCTGGGTTTCCTCATGTGAAAGATGGAAATAGCTATGTCCTCCTCCCGGGTAGGAACTGGGTGGGTCCAAAGAGGCTTTTGTGCGCAAAATGCTTTGGAAACTAGAGTATCTGCATGCGTTAGGGATGTTGGAAGGACGGTCTCCACGGGAGGGTGCAGCAGAAAGGGTGAGAGCCTTGTCCAAGGTGGCGAGGCTCACGTGACATGGCCCACACCAACGGCGCAGTGCTTCGGGAAATGATTCCACCATTAATCTGCCCAGCGAGCCAGGCCTCCTCGGACCGCACCTGCAGCCCTCTCCTCTCTCTTTGCTCCACCGGGCCGTCCCATCACCCACCCACTCAACTATTTCCTGCCACCTTCTCCACCCTCCACCCTCCACCCTCTGCCCCCTGCCCTCCCTTGGCTCCCAGGTCACTGTGAACACAGCAGTCCCCACCAGCCCGCCACCCTCCCGCCACTGCGCTCACGTTCTCTGCCCTTCCCCCAGCTCCCAGGGGTGAACCGGCTGAGCTCCCACGAAGTCCAGCCCCTCCCAGGGGGACTTCCAGTCCCACCCTCTCACCTGCACAGGGATCTCCCTCCAGCAAATGCCCCTCGCTGGGGAGTCGTCTAATTTCCCCCTGGCTTGGGTCATTCTCAAAAGCACACAAGCTAGGATTTCTCTCCTCTGCAAAACAGAAACAAACCGAAAACCACTCTTGGTCCCCCTTGTTCACGCAGTCGGGCTATGCAGGTTGTCCTGCCCTGGCTGAGAGACGGGGGATGCGGGCTGGCCCTGCTCTCCCTCCTGTGCTCCCCACCCTCTCTCAGCCAAGTGCTTTGCCAAGTCCACCAGAGAGTTCTCAGTCCCGCCTCTTCCTCTGTCCCCTGCTTATGCCCCCTCGGTGTCCTGTCTGGTCGGTGGGGAACAGTCCACCAACCACCACTGGGGACAGACTGCCATGTTCTTTCTGAAGGACTCTGGATGGTCCACCCAGGCCAGGGGGTACCTCTGCACCAACCATTATGCCAGGGAAAGGGCCACGCTAGACTAGACGTGGCAAAGGAGTCACACTGCTAACCATGCTACACAAGACGGGGCAATGACAGCCAGGAAGGCGCCTCGTTGGTGTCCATGGCCACTGCAGTGGGCCTGGAGGAGCAGAGCGGGCCCTGGACCAGGACTTGGGTGGTGGTGACGGAAATGGGCAGGAGTGGGTGGGTTCCAGAAATATCTGGGAAGTGGACATCACAGGACTGAGGATTAGAGTCACGGGTCTAACCAGATCAGGATGGTGGAGGGCAGGGGAGGACCCAGGAGGAGTCACTGGACAGTTTTGGTCCCCGGAGCAGCAGCTTGGTGTACAGGCCTGTCCACTGGCCTGGGGACAAACCCCTGGGTTCTCATCTGCTACAATCATTCGGGGGGACTTGATACCAATCACGTGGTCTCTAGAAGCCTCGACTTTGTCTCCCAGGATGAGGAACTCTACCACCTGCCCTCCCGCAGTTGGGGAAGGGACAGCTGGAATGGGAGGCCTTGTAACAATGGCAGTGATTGTTACTCTTCCTGACAAAGTGATGACTTTCTCTGATGCCCGTGGGGGGACTGCCCAGGAAGGCTGGGGGGCTCGGTATTGCTGAGAGTTCGGTGGGATGCCTTGCCCACCCCCAACCACCTCCTCCATGTCGTCCTAAAGCTCCTAACTAGAAATCAGTGTTCTTCCCTGTCCCATGAGCAGAGCCCCTGGCTGAGAATCACCTGCCTTGCTCATGTGAAAGGTCGATTTTTGTCACCTTGACCCAAATCTCAGGGCATGGCCCAGGAACCTGCCATCTGGGGCCCACTGAGGCTAAGGACCACTGCCACAGGGCCGTTCCCACCACAGTCCAAGACAGCAGGTAATGCCTAAGGCTGCACATGCAGGTGTAGATGACGGCCAGCAGCTGATCCTTCACCCAGACAGCACCGTGTTGTGGGTGGTGGGGGCAGAGGGAAAGGGGACAAAACCTGAGAAAACTAAGAAAAAAATGAATCCAGAAGGGAAGAAAGAGGGAGGAAAGGTGGTGCCACCCAAAGGCTAGTTTATCTTCCCAGAGTTTTGTGGAAGGCTAGTGGTTCTAAGGATTCAGCGAGGAGTTTGTTTCTCTGTACTTCCTTGGTGCCTTTAGGTTCATCAATGTATCTGATCCTCACCGCAACCGTGAGAAATAGAGAGGAAAGGGATTTCGTTCCCGTTTTACAAGTGAGGAAACTGAGTCTGAGAAGCAAGCATCCTAGCCTGCCTAAGAGCATTCACTCATCAAATGTTGTGCACACCTGGGGCTCTTAAAATTGGTTTCCATGTCCAGACAATTTAAAAATGGTTCAGCATAAAGCAGAAACAGAAAGACCTTTTGTCTTGAAACACAATGAATAATGAAAGTCCCGTTGTGTCACATGAGCGATTGTCAAATGTGATACTGCTTTTCCATAAGACTGGAGCTTTTTGGTGGCAGGTTATTTTTCCTTCTAGTTCTGTTTTTCCTGGCTCCTGTCTCATCAGAAGTGCCTCTCCCTGCTCCCTCTGTGAACTCAGAAGACCGGGCCAGCCTGGGCCCTTCCAACTGCCCAGGCACTCAGCGTGCTGCATACAAAGGGGCTTTGTGGGTTCCTGGTGAATTAAGCATGGGTGGGTGATGGGGACGAGAAAAACCTGGTGATCTACGGTGCTGAGTCTTGCCAAGTCCCCATCCCAGATGTCACCATGCCCAAGAGGGGTGATGTGGCAGGAGGTCATTGTTGTACTTCTGTGCTGGAAAAGAACTCCCAAGGTGCTTTAAATGTTTGTATCCAAATTGAATTTAAAGCGTCTTGAGCACCCCTGGCTAGATTAGCACAAAGTCCAGGATCACACTTTGTGGGTGGTGCCTTCCCTTCCCCATTACTCTGACACTTTGGGTCATTCAGGAACAGCCAGAGCTTCTAAAAGCCAGGAGAAGTGGCTCTGCTCGGCTTTAACTCCTGAGATGGGGAAGGAGTCTGAAAGCCCATCAGTCAGTCATCTGATGCCACCCGCACTGCCATGTGGCTCCACCCTCCAGTGTGGCACTCCTCTCTCTAGCAGACTCTCCAGCATCACCCCCCAGCACCACACTGGGTTTTGGCCACCTCTTGAGCTATGCCTTTTAGTGTCCCAGGTCATCCCAAGCAGGAGTACGCTCTTTTGTTCTCAGCCCCAAAAGTTCAGGCAACTCCTTTTAAACAATGATCTTGAGTTGCGTCTAAGCAGGGCCCAGAACTTAGACACTGGTGGGCAACTGGTAATTCTCAGATGGGGACCCCGAGACAGTATTGTGGGGGGAGGTATTGTCCAACGACTGTTTCTGAACAGTCATACCCTGCCAGCCACGTATCTTAAAATATTCAGTGTTTGTTTCTTTTGACTTGTCTTCCTCTTTCGATAAAGTTATAAAAATAACTATCCAACCCTGCTGATGTCAGAAATGTTTTATTAAGTAAAGTAGGGAAAGGTCTCTGTCAAGTCCAGAGCAGGAGCTCCCAATCTGCAGGCCATAGACTTCTGCAAGGTTTTAGAGTTATTGCAAGGGATTAGTGGGCTCTCATGTGTACCGCATGTTTATTATACAGATAGTAACGTCAGGCTGCCTGGGTTTGAATCTCAGCTCCAGTAATGTTCTAGTTGTGTGATCTTAAACGTGTTACTTGAATTCTCAGAACCTCAATGTCATTATCTGCAGGGTAAGGGTGATACTAAAGGCATCTAACTCATAGAATCAATGTGAGGATTAAAATAATTAACATATGTAACTGCAGCCAGTCTGTGTCCTTCCAGACAATTCTACACAATTGCAAATGATAATTTTTTTAATGGAATCAAACTAAAAATAATAATAATTAATGTATGTAAAGTGTTTATTTCTGTGCCCAACATAGTAACTGGCCAATAAATATTTGCTATTATTATTATTAATAGCATTACCATTTGTCAAATACCTATTATTTTCCAGGCACCGTGCCAAAAACTTCCCATCTATTATCTCAAATCCTCACAACATCCCTGTTTTATATAAAGTGAGCCTAAGTGACTTGCTCAATGCTAGACTGTTCTAGAACTTGTATTCAATACTGGTTTTCAAAACCAGCCCTTTCTGGCTCTAAAACCTGCTTTCTCCAAACAGAATCAAACTGTACCTGAACCAAATTGTAGACTGGTTATTTACTATGTCTTCCGTGTATACGCAACACTTGGACTATTCAAAGACTATTCAAAGTATTCAAAGTACTTACCAACCATCCCAGCACAGCCGTGACCATCAGAATTGGAAGTCCCGGACCTGGCCCCAAGCTGGAAGTGAGAGGTGAGAGGTTAGAAGGAAGGGGTCCTGCCCTGTGCCAGGTATTGCTGCTTTAGGTACTGGAGAGTGGTGAATAAGCAAAATTGTTCCAAAGCCCATTTCTAAAGCCTATGTTCTCAATTTACTGATAATAGGCAGTATTTTCTGTTTCTTGTTCATCTAATAATAATTATGCTAGCCATTCTCTTTTCTCACAAAATGTCCCTTCCAGGAGTGAATCTTTGGATTGGCCTGCTAGAGACCTTTTCCCTGGCAGCAAGAGTGTAATAAAACTTTGATATGAACTCACAACCCAGATGTCTGGAAAAGCTGTTGTTGTTTTTTTTTTTTTAACTGTGGAGAAGCGGGGTGAGGTTTCCCAAGACTTGAGGAAGGAGTAGGACTCGGAGCGGGGCATGGGCAGAAGTGTTTCAATAATTCAGAGCCAATATAGCCACAGTGGTGGACCTCAGCTCTGAATCAGCTCTGAACACCATACATCTTAAATTAATCTAGACCACGTAGATTTTTTTGTGGTCAATCTGATACAAAAACTGATTTCACAGTATCTTATTAACATTATGCGTATTTTCTCAAACAATGGACAAGGTGGCATTTTTTTATGTTAAAAAGTATTCTATAGCACATTAACAATTGCTGCAGGCAAGATCCACTGATAAATACTGAAAGAGTGGGTGAAGTGTTAAGGAGAAATATAATATTTGTACAGCCTCAAAGTATTTTCTTCAAAATATTAATTACCGTAGTGATTTTAACAGATGTCCACAAATTCTTTGATATTCGTCCTCTGGGAAGTGGAGCTTAATTCTCTTCCCCTTGAGTGTGGACGGAACTTAGTGACTTGCTTCTAGTGTGGAGAGAGGGAAAGTGGCAACTTTACAACGGAGAGAACGGCAGACATCACCTCAACCAAGTGATCAAGGTCAACACCACCGGTTACAAGTCATGTCGATATTATATATCCCCAGATGTGAGTTAAGGAAACGGGCACTTCCCCTCTGCGGTATTCTTCCCCCAAGCTCATAACCCCCGTCTAATCATGAGAGACATCAGACAAAGCCTCGGAGACATTCTACGAAATACCTAACCAGTGCTATTCCAAAGTGCCACAGCCGTGAAAAAACAAGACTGAGAAATTGTCAAAGCTTGGAAGAGAGCAAGGAGACATGATGACTACATGCAACCTGACGTCCGAGATGGAACCCTGAAACAGGAAAAGGACACTAATAAAAAAGCTGGTGAAATCCAAATAATGTCTGTAGTTTACAGTGCTGTGCCAATGCCAATGTCTCAGTTTTGACTGATGTGGGAAGATGGGTGAAGGGCATATGGGAAATCTCTGTTCCATCTTTACAACTGTCTGTACATCTAAAATTATTTCAAAATAATAAGTTAAATATGCAAGAATAATTAAATCACGAAGACTTCAAATGCCTCCATTAAACCAAGAAGCAAGGAAACAAACGAAAGTGTTCTTACTCACAAAGACTGGGAACTGGAATTTATACAACACCCAAGTAGCTGGATGAAAGAAACCAACAGCAACAATATAACAAAAAGCAATAGGTCCAAGGCAATAGGTAGATGTGTCCAAGGATCCTGGTGGATGTATACAGTCCAGTGCAATGGATTTCCTCTTCTGGGCTGGCATTAGTCACACTCAGAGCTATGACCTGGGGTTGGGCAGGCAGCATGAACAAGACCAAAGCTTGAAGTTTTCAGCAGGGCTGGATGGGAAGAGAGACAGCAGGCCCATGTGTTCCAGCCTGGAGGGAAACTGGGCATTATTATATTAATAAAATAACTAACACATGGACAGTGCTTAGCCCTGTGCATGATGTAGTACCCAGTCAATAAATGTTAATTATTGTTATTAGTAGTGATAATACGATTATTTATCAAATACCTATTGTTTTCCAGTGCCCAAAATTTCACATCTATTATCTCAAATCCTCACAACATGCCTATTTCATATAAGATGAGCTTAGGTGATCTGCCCAGTGCTAAACTGTTCCAGGACTTGTGTTCAATACTGGTTTGCATAACTCCCTCTTAGGCCTCAGTTTCCCAAAAGGTAAAAGGCTAGAACTGACTCCAGAGAAGTGGTGTAACACAGTGGGGAAGAGCTCAGGCTTTGACGTCAAAGAGACTTTCACACCTCCTTCACAGGGCTGTTGAGATGACCAACATGATGGTGGCCATGGCACTTTTAGCGTGTGCCAAGCACGTAGTTAGTACTCAGTCCATGTTAGAGCAGGGGATGATTTGAAGTTTTTTAATTGAGGGTTTTTCTTCTTCACCAACATTTTGTTGTTGTTGTTGCTGCTGCTGTTTAATGGCAGTTCACCCATTGTCTAAGGGGGCAGTGGAGTACAGCCTGAGAGAAAGAAGTCATTGTTCAGCACTGAATGTCAAATCAGACTGTCAAAGCAAAATGTTGTTAAGGTCCAGGCATTCAGAGCTGGGCGTGGTGGCGGGCCCCTATAGTCCCACCTGCTTGGGAGGCTGAGGCAGGAGGAACACGTGGGCCCGGAAGTTCGAGGCTGCAGTGAGCTATGATCACACCACTGCACTCCAGCCTGGGTAACAGGGTGAAACCCCATCTCTCAAACAAAGAAAAAAAAAGAAAGAAAAAAGATCCAGGCATTCAACTACAAGAGTCAATGTATACAGGAGAAGAAAAAAAATTTTCAGAATTTCAAAATCTTCTCTTTAAATGTCAAAAAATGAAACTTGGGTGACCCAGGGAGTAAAAGTTTTGCTGAAGTCATCGAGTAAGGTGATTTCTCATGTCTGACAAGGAACTCCTCCTGGATGGGCTGAGAAACTGAGAGAAAACAGAGCAAGTGCCTGGGATTGGAGTCTGGGCCCTGCCCAGGGTGCATGCCCAGGGGACGCTGATAGATGACCCCAGAGTTCTAGAAAGGACACTACCTCACAGAGGTCCAGGGGGTGGAATGGCTGTGAGGCCTATTTAGGAAGAGAGAGACGCACATTCTCTGCCCCAGCCCCAGCCCACTTCCCAGCCCCCTCCCTGCGCCAGCTGTTAAGCTATCAGCTCCCAGCCCCAAACCCACCCCTCCGTGTTCCGTCTGGTGATGCAGGGCTGCCGCTCTGCCCACCCATGTCTGTTTTGCCGGCTGTTTCCAGGGTAGGCCTTGCCAATAGGGGGCACTGGAGAGTGCGAGACAGTCCCAGGAGGAAGGACGTGACCTTTCAGCTTGCTGGTCCCCCCTGTCAGCATTGCCTCAGCAGTGGCAATTGGTTCCCGCGGCACCTGGTTCCAGTATCCGGGTTTCCCCTCATTCCCAGAACCAGCCTCGTGGTGGCCCCTCAGGTACACCAGCACCAGCCACAGGGCTCTGGGTCCCAGCTGCTGGGCTCTAATAATCCCGACTTCTTCCTCTGTTCTCCCCTCCCTTGGGCTGGTATCCGTGTGCTGCAGTTACCACCTCTGCTGTCTCCCTGTTTGCTCTAGGGGTTGTCAAAGACTGTTTAGCCAGTTCCTTATATTAAATTCTCTCTCTTAAAACAACCAGCCTACTTTCTGTTTTCCTGATGGGACTGACTCATACAAGTGTCTGCTCCCCCTGAGGCCTCAGTGGGTCATGGTTAAGCAACAGAAGTTTCCAGTGGGGCATATCTAAGCACTGATAACACATTGATTGCGAGAGCCTTGGGTCAGGATGAGGAGGGCTCAGAGTGCACGGCCTTGGCAACAGACACGGTGACCGTAGACTTCGGGAGTGACGTATGTGCAGGCCCAAAGCCAACTGCACTGGCAGAGAAGCCATGAGGAGAGCTGACAGCAAAGACCGAAGAGTGCGAGGGCCACCAGGGCCACCAGGGCCACCAGGGCCAGAGCCTGGGCCCAAGGCCATTGGTGTCTGGTAAGGCCCCTCGGCTACACCAAGAAACAAGCTACCCTAACAGCAAGTTCAGATCCTGAATTGACTATTTTTCCAAAAAATAGAGTAAATTTTTTAAATTTAAATTTAAAATTTTTAACATAATTTCAGATTTACAGAAAAGTTGCAAGAATGCAAAGAATTCCAAGATGCCTTTCATCTAAATTCTCTGAATGTTAACATTTTACTACATTTGCTTTATTCTTCTATGTGTATGTGTACATGTGGAGGTATATTTTTTCCTGAAATATTTAAAAGTTACCAACATAATGCCCCTTTACCTCTAAATGCTTTAATTTCCTAAAACATATTTCCTAAAAACAAGGACATAACCCTATGTAACCAGAATACAGTTATCAAAATTGGAGAATTAATATTATACAATCCTATTATCTAATCTATAGACTTATTTCAGATTTTACCAATTGTCCCAAATGGCCTTTTTTTTGTTTGTTTGAGACAGGGTCTCACTCCATCACCCTGGCTAGAATGCAGTGGCATCATCATAGCTCACTGCAACCTCAAACTCCTGGGCTCAAGGGATCCTTCCTTCTCAGCCTTCCTAGTAGCTGGGACTACAGGCATGCGCCACCACGCCTAATTTTTCTACTTTTTGTAAAGACGAGGTCTCATTGAGTTGCCCAGGCTGGTCTCAAACTCCTAGTCTCAAGCGATCCTCCCACCTTGGCCTCCCAAAGTCCTGGGAGTACAGGCATGAGCCACCACACCCAGCCCTCAAAAGTTCTTTATAGCAAAAGAAAATACACAATTACCAATTGCACTTAGTTGTCTTAAAAAGAATACATTTTGACCCAGAAATAAGTCAGGGGAAGGGGGCTTGTGATCAAGTTGGGTTCAGTTGTAGAAGAAAAGTTTTATTTCTGCAAATCTGAATCATACAGTATAAATGCTGACCCTGCTATGTTAGCAATTAATATAATAATAGTGTTAATGATAATAATGATAATAGTTCCTGGCCCTTTCTGCCTTGAGTCTTTATCTCTTTGAGACGTATTTGTAGTCATTTGGTATCAGTCAGTTACTCCATGAGAAAAGGTTTTACTGAGACAAGGTGGCATGTGGGAAAGGCAGGCGTTTGGGAGTTAGACAGACATGGGTTGAACACTAGCTTTGCCACTTGCATGTGGTGTGACCCGAGGCATGGTTGGAACTTTTCTGAGTCTCAGCTTCCTGGCCTGTGACATGGAGGGGAGGTTATCACAGTGGGACCCGGAGCACAACATATCTAAGCTCACATCTTAGCTCTGTGCTTACTAGTTCTGGGACCCTAAGCAAGTGCTTTTACCAGTTTGAGTTTTGGTCTACTCATCTGTAAAATGGGCACCTTGCTGGGCTATTGAGAAGAGGAAGGATTCTTGTTTGGAATGGACCTTGCTCATAGCAGCTTCTCAGCGAAAGGTTAATTCCCTTCTATCAGCCCTTCCAAATATGGGCATGTGATTCTTTCTCTCTGAGCCTGAGTTTCTTCATCTGTAACACAGAGCCACTGGCACCCATCTCTCGGTGTTGTAAAGAATGAGAAGCACAGGTGGAAGGGCTTGGTGCTCCCAACAGCCCGGTGCAGAGTATGTGATTGGCAGGGCAATGACAAAAACAGAAAGTGCTTTGGAATCCTGGGGCCTGCCAAGAATGTGGGAGAACCTGTTCCTTCCACTGCTCTCATCCTCTCACCCAGCCTCGTTCCCTCCTCCTCCCCTGGGTGTGTCTAGACAGTGATACTAGGCTTGTCCTGCCTGCCTTCTTCTAGGAAGCCACTCAGTGCCTCCAAGAAGGGAGGAAGGATGTCATCTTGTCCTGGGAAAGTTCTGGGGTAAGGGAGGGCAGCTCCAATGCTGAACCACTGCTGGGAACAGAGGAGGGAACCTGCAGCCCTCGTAGGCCTTCCTCAGAGGAGTCCCAGCACCACCAGTCTCCTCCCTGTCTCTGGCACACACCAGGTTCACAGCCAGATCAGGAAACAGAGACGCACAGTGGGAAAGCTCTGGCCTGGGAAGAGGAGAGCCCATCAGAACATTCCAGGGTCAAGGAAGGGCTGGGGGGAGACCTCTTGAGCAAGAAGCCCCCAGCAAGAGAGCCTGCCCCGGGGCCAGCCACGGGAGGGAAAGGGAAGAGGTGCTGTGTTCCCAGAGGGGGCGGACATCCCCCCCTCCACCTCCTGCCTGGATGGGGGAACCAGGCTATGTGCCAGGCCCTGTGCCAAGCTCTTCACATTATACTTGTCTTATGGAGCTTGCACAAGTCCTGGGAGCCTGGGGGCACTATCCCCCTTTGATAAAGGCGGAAACTCAAGCCCAGAGAGTGAAGCTTCTAGTTCTAGCTGGTGTCTGCGGAGGGGTTGAAACCTGAATCTGCTTGACTCCAAAGTCCACGTTCACTGGCTTTGCTGTAAGATGGAGGAAGGATCTGGAGCTGGGCCCAGGTCCGTCCTTACCTTCAAGGGCCAACCCCTTTCTGGATACAGCCCCGTGACATAGCCAAGTTATTCATGTATTCCTGGACTGACACATTCTGGGGATCCCAGCTCTGGCGGGGACTGTCCACGTCACCCAGCACTTACCAAACTATCTGTAATTACGTGCCCGTATGTGCCTTCTCCCCCGCCCCACCTGACTGGGGTTATTCCAGCCACAAAAATAGAGCCCAATTACTCTATTTTTCTGCCCACATACTAAGCAAATGCCAGGAACATAGCAGGAACTCCATAGGTGTTTATTGAATGAACATACTAACGAGGTGCAGTTAAACCCTCTTGTTTATCAGAGGAAGCATCTGAGTCCCAGCAAAGCAGGGCAGGGACTTGCCCAAGGTCATCAGTCCTGTGCAAATTCCACCTGGGGTGCTTCCCCTCTGTGACTCACTGGTTTGGGCCTCAGGTTCTGCCAAGAAGGGCTGCATCTCGGGATCCCCGGGATCCCCGTGGGAAGCCAAAGACCCCACCTGCTACTCCAAGAAGGAACAAGGTCAGAGCAACTCAGAGGGGGCGGGGCAACCAGAGCCCAAGACATTCACCTTGAAAGGTGGACTCAGTTGCCCTGAGGCTAGAATTTGCTGACCTGGAAAGCAGAGAACAGCACAGTGAACAATTTGTGTCCTACCTAGTCAGAAGCCTAGCACCTGTGGAGGCTGGGCTGGTGTTTCACAGAGTCATGATGATTCTCTGACTTGAAATGCAAGGATGGGGGAATATTTCTGAGTCTATAAGAAAATGAAACCCAAAGATTTCAATGTTCTCCATTATCTATTCATTTATTCATCCATCCATTCACTTACTCACTCATTCATCAATGTAGTGTTTCCCAAACATCACTCATTCTCCTGTAACTTTCATTGTTTTGCCTTATCCAACACAACTTGTGAGACTCTTTTACTGCATGGTTTTTTTTTTTTTGAGACAGAGTCTCACTCTGTTGCCCAGGCTAGAGTGCCGTGGCGTCAGCCTAGCTCACAGCAACCTCAAACTCCTGGGCTCACGCAATCCTCCTGCCTCAGCCTCCCAAATAGCTGGGACAACAGGCATGCGCCACCATGCCCAGCTAATTTTTTTCTATATTTTTAGTTGCTTGGCTAATTTCTTTCTATTTTTTTTTTTTTAGTAGAGACGGGGTCTCACTCTTGCTGAGGCTAATCTCAAACTCCTAGGCTCAAGCAATCCTCCTGCCTTATCCTCCCAAGTAGCGGGGACTACAGGCATGCACCACCATGCCCGGCTAATTTTTTCTATATATTTTTAGTCGTCCAGATAATTTCATTCTATTTTTAGTAGAGACGGAGTCTTGCTCTTGCTCAGGCTGGTCTCAAACTCCTGAGCTCAAACAATCCACCCGCCTCGGCCTCCCAGAGTGCTAAAATTACAGGCCTGAGCCACCGTGCCCAGCCCATGTTTTTCTTTATTTGACTATTTTACTGAAATGGATTTAGCCTCAGCCTACCCAATAGTGTAGTTTGCTTAAACATAGCTGTTACAATAACAACGTGTCTGTCCACCTGCCACCTAAAATCCTCCCTGCACCAGCTTTGGGTATATCCGCATTCATTCATCTCCCCTCTCGGCCTCTCAGTTTCCACAGCCAAGAGCTGGAGGCATTTGGACACAATGACCTTCCCGTCCTAACATTCTAGAAGTTTATGATTCAAAGAGTCACCCCCAGCAAAGGAAAACACAGAGACTAGATGGGATCAGCGAAGTAGCTGGTTGAAAGCAACAAATGTATCTTTCATGTTTCTAAGCCTGAGCAGTGACTCAGGAAGGCAAGACAAGAAGTCCCTTGGGATTGGTTTGTCAGGGACTAAGACAAACAAGTCGGCAAGTCCCTGGGAGCCTTAAACAGCCCCAAAAGTGTGAGCCACACATACTTCACTAGACTTTCTGAGAATCTTCCAGAGTTTGTAAAGGCGCTAGGATACCAGATAAAGGCATTTAACCCCCGAAGAAGCTCGGCACTGAGAAATGACTGGGCAGAAACATGGCCAAACTGGTCGCCCCCTGGTCCCAGGGCAGGCCAAACTGAAGTAGTTCATTCTTTCATACCTGCTCCTCCCACAAGCCCCTTTTCTGATCTCCCTGGGGTGGGGTGGGGGATGGGGCTCCTGGATCCTTGTTTCTTCAATGCAGCCCAGCCCCTTCTAGTCCAGCTGGTGGGCCAGAGGTGGGCACCTGACTCAGAGCGAACCTCTCCAGAAGGCAGGCTGGGCCAGTCAGATTCCTGAACTTTGGGGTTAGGACAAGGAGAGCCCGGACAGTTAGCTGCAGGTCCAGCCGGGGTTAGGAAATGTAGACCGCTGAGGAGACCCGCTTGGGATACTCATCTGAAAGAGAGGAGGGAAACCAGTGTTCTGACAGAAGCACAGGAGGAGGTAGGCATTCCCAGGGAGCCCATCCCAGCAGTGAGGTCCTGTGTGACTGGCCTGCCCTTGAGACATGTAAGTGAGCCCTGACTCCTTCTACTGAATGGCACTTTTTGCTTAAACTAGCTGGAGTGGGCTTCTGTCTCATGTAACTAAATCAATCCCTGACACTGTGAAGGCCATCCTTCAAAGTCTCCCCAATTAGACTCGGCAAGCCAGGATAACGGTAATGATGGTAATGCCACCCCTGTACATTTGGTTGGTACTTTATAATTTAAAAGTCCCAAATATAGGGGTCATCGCTCCAGCCTGGGTGACTTGCCCCAGACCTACTCATACTTAAGACTCCTTGCAAGGGCTCCCTCTCCCAAGGGCAGAGGTGAAATAGCCCAGCTTTGGAGCCAGGCAGACCTGGTCTACATGCCCACTGTCTATCACTACATGCCCACTGGTCTACATGCCCACTGTCTATCACCTGTATGACCTTGGGTGAGGTATTTAACCTCTCTGAGCCTCAATTCCTCATCTCTGCAAGCTGAAAAGCAGGACAGCGTGGACCCTGAAGTCACCTCCTGGCTCTGCCACCTACTGGCTGATAATCTGGGAAAAAACTTCACACCTAAATTCCTCAACGTCTTCAACCATCAAGTGAGGCTAATAAAGCCTGTTTTGAGTGGTTACTGTAAGGCTTTAATGAAGTATGCAAAGTGTTTAGCACAATATCTGGTACATAGTAAAAGTGCTCAGTATGTGGTGGCCGTAATAGTAATTTACTATGTAAAGTACCTAGCATGAGGCTAGACACATAATTACTAATCAAAAATTATGTAATATAAAGGGCACACTGGTCAGTGCAAAGGGTTTGACTCAACCAGGCTTAGTAGGATCACTTGTAAAACAAAGGAGTTTTAGTTTATGGCGAGCTTTAAGTGAGTCAACAGTAACCACCACAAAGCTTAAGTGATCTCGGGCCATATTAAGAAAAGTATTGTCTCTAGAAGATGGGAGATGTTCTAATCCTGTTCCCCTCAGCCCTGATCAGACAACACCTAGAGGTGGAACTGGAGTAGGGGACATTTAATTTCCCAACATTTCCAGGAAAATAAAATTTCTTTCTTGGCAAGTGCTTATTTAAAACACACACACACATACATATATTAATATATATTATATGTACAGTAAAAATTTTCTCTCTTTATCAGCTATGTTTTTGTCTTGCAGTAGTCAGAGTAAGCTATAGTAATCAAGATAATGTGGTGCTGGCATCCAGATGGACAAATACAACAATAGAGCAGAACTGAGAGTCCAGAAGTACACACTTACATGTGCAAGTGATGTGGGGCAAAGACACAAAGGCACATTGTAGAGGAGGGGTAGTCTTTCAACAAATGGTGCTGGAACAATTGCTGATCCATATATTAAAAACAAACAACAACAACAAATAAAAATTCCAAAAGTTCCATCTACTCATGGCATCATATGTAAAAATTAACTCAGAATGGATTAATAGACCTAAATGTAGAACCTAAACCCATAAAACTTATAGAAGAAACATAGGAGAAAATACATGGAGCCTTGGGTTAGGCAAAGATGTCTTAGATACAGCACCAAAAACATGAACCTTAAAAGAAAAAAAAGTTGATAAACTGGACTTCATAAGAATTAAAAGTGGCTGCTCTTTGAAAGACACTGTTAACAGAATGAAAAGACATACTATAGATTAGGAGAAAATATTTGTAACTGATATATCTTATAAAGGACTTGTATGTGGAATATGTAAAGAACTTTCAAAGCTCAATAATTGGAAAATAAATAACTCAATTTAAAAATGGGCAAAATATCTACTTTACCAAAGAAGATATCTGGTTGGCAAATAAGGACATGCAAGGATTCTCAATTAATTAGTCATTAGGTAAGTGCATATCAAAGCCACATGAGATGCCACTACATGTCTCCATTAAAGCAGTTAAAGTTAAAAAGACCGACCATACCAAGTGTTGGTGAGGACATAGAGGAACTGGATCTCATGCACTGGTGGTGGGGATGTAAAATGGTACAGCCACTTTGGAGAACTGTTTGGCAGTTTCTTCGAAACTTAAACATATACCTACCAGGTGTCCTGGTCATTCTAAGCCTAGGAATTTACTCTAGGGAAATGAAAGCACATGCTCTCACAATGACTTGTCTATGAATGTTCACAGAACCTGCGGCCTTAAGGCCATATGTGGCCTTCTGGGTCCTTAAGTGTGGCCTTTTGACTGAATCCAAATTTTATAGAACAAATCCTTTTATGAAAAGGGGTGTAGCAGAGAAAGATGAAGCTTTTCTTGCCTCCTTTGATGCTTAAAAAAGAAAAATCCTGAAATCAGAAGGCTGCAGGTTCCCCACCCAAGAGGAGGAAACTTTTGGGGACAATGGATACGTTCATTATTTTGATTGTAGTGATGGTTTTACAGGTATATACATGGACCAAAACATAAAATTCTGTACTTTAAATATATGCAGTTTACTCTATGGGAATATAATACCTCAATAAAGCTGTTTTTAAAAAACAAAAACAAAACAACACCCAAGGGCCTTCCCTATAATTCTTCTAGCTGGGACCTGCCACAGTTTCCATACAACATCCTAATACACCCATCTCACTCAGCACCGTGACGTCTGCTGGGCCAAAAGGCCCAAGTGGCTGAGCTGCTTGCACTGCCACCTGTGCCACCTGGAATCTTCTCTTGCTCTGGGCCCCATTCCAAGGAGAAGCTTCATGGATAATTCAGTGAATGGGTAGGAGTAACACACCCAAACGTGGAACATATGCCCCCAAACTCCGCAAGCTCACCAAATGCCATGCCTCTTTCTCAGTGGTGGGGGTATGCAGTGCAGCAGCACCTCTCATGTTGGAGAAGAAAACAAGACATGCCTCAGACCACTGGACCCCCAGGAATGTCACCAAGTTACCAGTTCCTGAACTTCTGTGGGGTTTGTCTCCCACCTCCAGCATGCTTGCTTCCTACCAGGGGATTTGGGGTGTCTGCTGCTTCCTGCTCACCAAGTCTTATTACCATGATGTCATCAAGATAATGGACCAGCCTGGTATCCTGTGGGGAGGCCAGAAGACCAGGCTCGTGGACCCCAGTGGCATTATGTCTCCAGGGACTAGTGTTAAACTCAGGGGTGAGCTACCCTAGAGGTCTGAGTATTCCCTTTCTTCCATGTGCACTCACCCTGCACGTTGTCACAGTTCCCCTTCCCTTTGAGGGTGGGTAGAAAGAAGATATATAGTATGTGGTTGTGAGTCCTATCCTAGGGGCACCTGGCCTCCCCCTCATCCAAGGAGCTTTTGATCTGTGATTGTTTTAATTCTAGAAACTGAGTGAGAGGCTCTGATTCTTACCAAGGTTTCTCAGAATTCCACAGAGCTTAATGGAATAGGCCAGTGTCTGCTTAAGAACCATCACTTTATACGCTAGTTCATTTGAGCCTCATACACCCCTATGTATTAACAGGGCCACTTGTAGTCCTTACCTTACCCAACAGATGAAGAGAGAGGTATGGGATGGACCAGAGCAGAAGGAATTCAAGGGAAATCAGCCTGAACCCACAGCTCGAGTCAGTGTGCTTCAAAGTCAGCCCAGGTACGGGCCTGGCCAGGCTGCTCCTGGGTGGAGTCAGGGTAACCTTAACCGAGAGTGGTGTGGGTGGGACACAGGCACAAGTCAGTGGTGGGAAAGCTTATCACACCACACAAGGGTATGTCCCCAACAGCCACCAAGCTGGAGAAGATGGGCTGGGTGGGGTGGGGCCAGGGTAGTGGGATGAGGGAAGGAGAGGGGAGCTGAGGTGGGGTGCAGAGAGGAGGACGGACCCAGAGGAAATAGGAAAGCTCGACTGCAACTTCTAAGCCTCCTCATGGACTCTGATCAGGAAACCCCCAGCTTCATCCCCTCAAGTTTGGGGAAAGAGAAGTGGAGGCACCTTTCACTAAGCCTCTGCCTGAGCTGGCACTGTCCCAAGCACTTTGTGGACAGTGTCTCTTTTTGTCCCCTGCAGCCACCCCCCTTGTTAGGGGGGTAGGGAACTTGAGGCCCAAGGAGAGAAGGAGACTTGCCTGGGTCTCCCCGCTGGTGAGAGTTTCCTAAAGTCCTGAGCAGTCCCTGGGTCCCCACTGCCAGCCCACTCCCTCCGGAGTCCAGAACCCGGGATCTGGGCTGCAGAAAGGCTGCGGTTCAGACATGGGAGCTGGAGTGGGTGGCTGTGGCTGGAATGCCAGGGCTGGGCGCCGTGGGAAACTTTCTACCTAGAGAAGCCCCCATCCATTGGAGGAAATTCCCCGTAGAATATATCCTCTATCTTAGATTTGCCAGCTACTGAGCTCTTGAAAAGCTGCTGTAGATTAAATCTGGTGACTTGAATTTGGGTTCCACATGCAGCGAGAGCCAGGGTTCCAAGAGACCAAGGCAGAAGCTACCAGGCTTCCTCTAACCCAGCCTCCGAAGTCACACAGTGTCCTTGCCCCATGTACTGCTGGCGTGGAGCTAGGAATCACGCTATGAGGACATTTCCTTTTCCTGAAGGGACATTTACCTAGCACTCACCGTGCACCAGGTACTCCACTCGGGGCTCTCAGGGACTTCTCCTAAAGGTCCTGTGATGTCCAGAAAAGCAGTAAAATTCACAGGCCCCTGATGTAAACTCAGAAGCCAATTCGGTGCTTCATCAGGGTGGACACACCTTCCTTCCCTTCCTACTCTGGGCCCTTCCTTTCTTGGATCCAGGGACTTGGAAAGGAAACCTGAGAGTTCCTTGGTGATAGTGGAATTACAGCAAAGGAAAGGCTCTTCTTGAGGGAAATGTCCCCACTGCTTCCTCATAGAGCAGATCCTATAGCCCCAAGGCCCTATAACCACAAGTGGCTCCTTTTCTGGGCCACTCACATCCTCCCTGCCCCAGTGGGCCCCTTCCTCGAAAGCTTCTTAGTTGAGAAGTCACCCTGTTTTATTAAGTATTGAGTGAGTAAGTACAGAACTTTTTTTTTTTGAGACAGAGTCTCGCTCTGTCGTCCAGGCTAGAGTGCAGTGGTGTCAGCCTAGCTCACAGCAACCTCAAACTCCTGGGCTCAAGCGATTC
The DNA here is from genome assembly GCA_028533085.1 of Varecia variegata. NCBI lineage: Eukaryota > Metazoa > Chordata > Mammalia > Primates > Lemuridae > Varecia > Varecia variegata. The sequence goes on from CM052444.1 coordinate 81,479,830, forward strand.
TCCTGCCTCAGCCTCCTGAGTAGCTGGGATTACAAGTGCTTGCCACAACACCCAGCTAATTTTTCTATTTTTAGTAGACAGGGAGTCTCACTCTTGCTCAGGCTGGTCTCAAACTCCTGAGCTCAAGTGATCCTCCTGCCTCAGCCTCCCAGAGTGCAAGGATTACAGGCATGAGCCACCGTGCCCAGCCAGAAAAATATTTTTATAATTTATTTTTAACATTTATGTTATAAATATGACATAAAAAAATGAACACTCAATTTCCTCCACATTCCTGAATCCCTACCACAGCCCAGCCACCTCCGTGCCATCTGCCCTTCCCTGCCCTGGGCCTTCCCTCCTTCCAGAAGCAACCCCTATCCTGAATTGTGTGTCTATCATTCCCTTATTCTAAAAATTATTTTCTCATCTATGTTTGTATTCCTAAAAAATACCACTTGGTTTTGCATATTTCTAGACTGTGTATAAGAATATATACATATGAATATAAACTGTGTTTAAGAATCATCCTGCTGTAACTTGCTTTCTTGGTTCAATATCATAGTCCTGAGATTCCTGGATGGTATCAGCTGTAAGTCGTTCATTTTCACTGCTGTGTAACAGTCCACTGGAGAATATACCACAGTTGTTTACACAGTCTGCTGTCGATGGGTGTTTGGGGTTATTACAAACAGTGCTATGAACATTTCTGTGCATACCTCCCAGAGCAAAATGATACACGAAACAGACCCTTAAACAGACCCTGTCCTCAAGGAGCACCCAGGCTGGTGGGGAAGACAGATGGGTCATCAGTTCATCATGATCCAGAGCACCAAGGGAGAGACAGAAAGTGACAGTCCTGCTTTGGACACAGGATGGAGAGGAAACAGCCCCAATCCACTCTCCAGCCATGGACTCGGATTTAGTGAGCAAATAAATATATGCTAGGTGCTTTACGTAATGTGCCTCCTTTAATTCTTACCGCGAACTCATTTTGAGTAACTGTCTTTAGTCTCATTTTACAGGTCAGGAAAACTGAGGCTCAGAGAGGTTAAGTAACTAGCCCCAGGTCACACAGTTTGTTAAACCTCAGTGTCTGGGTTCCAACTCCATTTCTTTCTGATCCCAAAGTCAACCATACTCTCCTGCCTCCCATTATAAATTGTTACACATTAGAATTATATTTTTGAACCTTGACTAAGAGAGAAATTTTATAATTTTCACTCTTTCCTTCCCAGGTGTTAGTATTCCTTTAAAAACTTTCTTTTGACGTATTATCCACCTCACAAAGCCAGCTAAATAAGGGCTCCATCTCATTCCCTCCCTACCAAGGCTTCTCTGAGTTCCCCATCTGGAGGGCTCACCCAAATGCCACACCAGCCCACAGTTGGTAACTATCTGTTAACCTGTCCGATTTTCCCTTGTAGATCTGAGTTCCAAGGAGGCAAAATCTATGTCAGGGACTTAGTAGGTGCCAGCAGTGTGGAAAAGAGGCAGAGAGAAGGAAAAATTGAAGGAGGGAAAGAATTTTAAATAAACCCATAATAATAAATAGCATTTATTGAGTATCTGCTCTGTCCTAGGCGCTGGCTCTACACTCTACCGCATGTGTGGTCTCCCTTAAACCTTTCAGTCCTATGAGATGGATGGTATTTTCATTCTCGATTTCCATTAGACTGAGCTTCAGAGAGGGTGTCTCCTGCCCAGGGTTGCATTGTCGCAAGGAAATGACTCCACAGTCTGTGTTCTTAACCATCTCGCTGCAACTGCAGGGCCACTTCCTCATGCTCTCGTGAGGAGCAGAGGGGTTGATCAGTGAAGTTTTGGCAAGAAATTCTAAATTGTGCCATTCCAGGTCCACTCAGGAAATGCTCAATTTATAGGGTTTCTTGCCCTCGTCTGTCCCTTCTCCAGAATGACATCTGAAGGGGGGTGGAGTTGAGGGTTTTGATAGTCCCAAGGTTGGGGAAGGGGTCTCTGATCCCAGTGTTGCTCCCAGCCTTGTCTTCTGTCCTGGGTGTCTACCCTCTGCAGCTGCAGCTGATGCACATGTCCCACCTGCCTTCTGGGCAAGTCCCCTGGCCTCTGCTGCCTGTGACTGGGCTCCTGGCCACAAGCTGCACACCCTGTCCTCTAAACCCAGCTCTCCTCTTGCCCACAGTCTTTCTGAGCATTTCTACACCCTCCATCTCCTGGGCCTCCCTATTCACACCTGCATCCTAGAGCAGGTGGGCACTGCCAGCCTGCCATTTCCTGAGAATATCCCTGACATAAGGGCTATTCAAGGTGTGGTCACTATCACCTGGGAACTTGTTCGAAATGCAAATTTTCCAGCCCCACCCTGGAGCTTCCAATCAGAAACTCTGGGGGTGGAGCCCAGACAGCCAGCCCTGTTGGAAGAAGCCCTGCAGGTGATTCTGATGCACACTCAATTTTGAGAATCACAGCCCCACCTCCTCCCTGCCCTCCCTGCAGGGCTCATAGTAAAAAGGCCATGCTCCAACTTGGCCAGATTCCAAGTCTTGACATTTAAAAGGAAGTTTGGGGGTTCAGAAAAACTCTTTATACCTCCCAAATGTGTAGGTCTTTAAATTGGAATTCTGTATTCTGACTTCGTTATGTTTGCTCTACTCTTCAGAATGTTGGCCTAGAGAGTTGAAGACGAGGACCAGCGTCTGCTGCTGAATCTGCCTGTCCTAGAAGCGACAGATGCATCAGCATCAGGGGTGGGGAAGGCCAGGAAAATTGCTGGGAATTAAAAATTCATGGGATTTAAAAGAAAATCTCTTTTCACTACATATACAATGTGTTTTCAAGTCTCAGCTCATTTAACCTTCACCTCAGCCCCCAGAGGTCCCACAATATCAAGGTCACCCCCTGGTACAGCGGCGGTCAGCCCATGGACTTGGGACCCAGTCACCTGAGCCCATCTGGCAGGTCCTCATTTTCATTAGTTGCCTCCTGTCCTACTGTGCTGCTGTCACTGCCTATATTCCGGGTCCATCATCCTGCTGTAACCACTTACTAGTACACCATCTTGGGCAAGTTAACCTCCTCGTGCCTCCATTTCTTCATCTGTAAGGTTCATTCTTTTTTTTTTTTTTTGAGACAGACTCTTGCTCTGTTGCCCAGGCTAGAGTGAGTGCCGTGGCATCAGCCTAGCTCACAGCAACCTCAAACTCCTGGGCTTAAGCAATCCTCCTGCCTCAGCCTCCCGAGTAGCTGGGACTACAGGCATGCACCACCATGCCCGGCTAATTTTTTCTATATATATTTTTAGCTGTCCATATAATTTCTTTCTATTTTTAGTAGAGATGGGGTCTCGCTCTTGCTCAGGCTGGTCTCGAACTCCTGACCTTGAGCAATCCTCCTGCCTTGGACTCCCAGAGTGCTAGGATTACAGGCGTGAGCTACCGCGCCCGGCCTAACACCCAAAAGAATTTATTGAGCACTTACAATACTCTAGGCACCAGGGATGTGGCAGTGAAGCAAATAAAGAAGCATCCCTGTCCTCGTGAAACTGCCATTCTAGTGTGGTGAGGGTAGAGAAAGACAATAAACCAAAAAGCAAATATAATATATGAAACTCTTCCGACAGTGATATGCTCTATAAACAATAAACAGGGAAGGGGACAGAGAGTGCATGGGTAGGGGAGGAAGGTGTGTTGTTAGTTTTAATGAGATGGTTAAGGAGGGCCCTGCTAATAAGGTGACATTTGAGCAGAAATTTGAAGGAGAAAGTTACATGATGTATGGGGAGATGGCATTCCAGGCAGAAGGAACAGCAAGTGCAAGAATTCTGAGGCTAATGGGCACTTGGGATGTTGGAGAAGTGGCAAGGAAGTCAGTGCGGCTGGGGCAGAGTGGGGGGAAGAGCCTGGAAGAAGAGGCTCTTCTTCCAGGCTGGAGGAGAGAGGGACCAGAACATGTTGGGTTCTCTCTGCTATCGTCAGGATATTGGCTTTGTCTCTAGGGAGATGGGCACATGTGAGCAGAGGAGGGACCTGATCTGACTTTATAGGATAAGATCACACTAGGGGCTGTGTAGGGACAGAAGGGGCAGTGGCAGGGAGGCCAGTCAATAATGGGCCGCTGCAGTAGTCCAGGTAGGAGATAGCAGGGGCTTGGCCCAGCTGCCAGTAGTTGGGTGGTAAGGAGCAGGCAGATGGAAGATACACGCTGAAGTTAGAATCGACAGGATCTGCAGATAGATTGAATGTGGGGAGTGAGAAAAAGTGTTGGCAGTGGTGGTGGGGCATTGGACACGGATACAGGGCTGACTCCAAAGTGTTTAGCCTGAGCAACTGGAAGAGTGAAATTGCCATTGCCTGAGATGGGGAAGACAGAGAGGAGGATGTTTGGGGAGATCATTTTTAGACATGTGAATATTATTATGCTCCTATTAGACATCCAGGAGAGAGGCCAGTGGGCTGTGGCACATACAGGTCTGGAGTACAGAGGGGTGGTCCAGGCTGGAGAAAGAAACATGAGAGATTTTAGCATATAGATTGCATTTCTAGGAGAAAGGCTTCAGGAAAGCACCTACTTTGTATGGGTGTTATGGGGATTAAATGAGTTAAAATATTAAAGCATTTAAGCAGCACCTGGCACATAGTAGGCACTCAGTAAAGGTTAGCTAACACCAACGTCCCTTTATGTCCCTTGTGCTCCCCCACCAGCTTCCCACCATGGCCACCTCCATGCTGTCCTCCACGCTGCTGGTCAGAGTGATTTTTCTAAAGATCTGACCACCCCTCCCTGCCCAATCTGCAATGCTCCCCATTGCCTACAGGATAAAGTGCACACTTTGTAGACTGCCCCCAAAGCCTTTCCTGATCCTGTCACTGCCACCCTCACCAGCCCCAATTTCTGCCACCAACCCCCACCTCCCGCTTCATCCTCCAGCAATAATAGGGAACCTTTGTTCACAGCTGTTGTCTTTGAACCTGTGGCTGCCTTTGCCTTGACTTGTCCAGCAGCAAACCCGGAGTGATTCTCACATCCTCTGTAAAGCCTCCCTCTCCACCCAGGGGCTGTCCCCCTTCCCTGCAGACCTGCCTCCTGCCCTGACTGGTGTTCCTTCCACCCCCCTTCCTGCAGCACTGAGCCTGCTGCAGGCAAGGGGTTCAGGGGAGGATGAACAAACAGAGGAACGAGAGAGAGCTGATTCTCCATGACCAGTTTTATTACAGTTACCATGTTTTTGGAAGCCCAGAGAGGTGAAGGCATCTGCTCAGGTCACTCAGTTGGTAAGCATTGTGGCCAGGAGTGGACTCCAGACTGTCTGATTCAAAGTTCTGGGCTCAAATGCATATGCACATATGTGCATATGCGTGCATGTGCACACACACGCACGGGTGTGCGTGAGTGCATGTGCGTGCGTGAGCGCACGTGCACACACACACACACACATACACACATAGAGAACTAACAATCTCAAAGAACCTGGGGGCAGGAGGTTCCAATTGTTCCCTACTTAGGAAGGAATCCAGGGAGAGGGTTAAGGATTCAGGCTCAGAATAGGTATTCACTTGTTTATTCAATAATTCATTCATTCACTCACTCATTCACAATCAATTTTCTACTTCCAATTTCTACTCCCAGCAGACTGTGACCCTACCCTCTAAGAGCTCAGAGTCTGAAGACTTGAGCTCAGGGGACAAGGTGGCACAGGGCTGGAAATGGAACACGAAGCGCCTGCCAAGGACCTTGAAAGGTGAGAGTTTACCATGGGGTGGTGGAAAAGGGATATCCTAGCCAGAGGCCACAGCACGTGCAAAGACCCAGAGGCTGGAAACTGCTGCTGAAAGGAGGGTACCTGCAGCTGTGGGAGGAGTAGCAGAGGATCTTCGGGGAGGAGAAGGTTGGCGACATGGGCAGGGGCCAAGGTCAAGATTAATTTCGGAGTTTGGTATGGAGCAGGGTTAAGGTTTGGATTGGGTTTAGGATTAGAGATGAGATCTTGAAATTGAATCATTTCTTTTTAACCTGCCTTTTCCAGAAGGATTTCAGGTGGTCTGTATCAGTGAGTGATAAGGCTCTGGGGTTATGATGAGGCCTGCCAAGAACCTAAGGCTCAGGGCTAGGCTTTAGGGTGGGATTCAAGGTACAGTAAAGTCGAGATGCTGGAGGGAGCAAGATCAATATTGTCCGGGGACAGGGTCTTCATTTCCTTCCTTCCCAAAGCATGGATGTACCGCCGTGGAATCTTGGGCACCTAACCCCTCAGGGCCTCCTAATGCCCACCTGTTAAGTCGCCGTGCAGATCAGGATGCTATTCCGTGTTTTGACCATCTTCTCTGGAGCAGGCACCACGGGCGGCACAGATGTTCTCAGCTACTCGAGCAGAGATGGAGCAGCCTAACCCACACCCTTCGGCGTTCAGTGGGCGCTCCACCATGGCTAGTTCTCCCCTTTTCCCTCATTTCCCCACAAAGCCCCCTTCTCTGCTGGGGCCACCCAGGTGTGCTGACTCCCGTGTCTGAGGACAGGGACTGCGGCGCCCCCGCCTGGCTGCCCCCTGTCCCTCCCCGGCCCGCGCGGCACAGCGGGGTCCGGAGCTGCCCCGGGCGGGGAGCGCAGCAATTACCCTAATTACAGCCCGGCCTCCGCGGCGGCGGCAAGCGCGGCCACGCGGTCCCCAGAACGCCCCCGGCCCCGGGCCGGAGCGTGGGAACCGCCGTGCCCTCTGCCCCGGGCGGCGGCGGCGGCCGCGTCGGGGACCCGCCCGCGAGGCCACGATGGGCGATAAGCCCGCCCCGCCGCGCACCCGGCGGCTAATTACTGGGCCGCGCTGCGCGCTCGGGACCTTTCATCCCCCATCGCCAAGCGCCGCGCGCCCATTAACTCCCCAGTCCCCAAACCCGGGTGGGGAGCAGCGGCGGGGCCCGCAGCCCCAGTGGCCAGGGAAGCCGCGTGGCCAAGCACTCGAGGGGGTTCCCACGCGCCTGGGGTGCAGAGGAGAGATTCGGGGCGCCCAGCCCGCCAGGATTCGCTCACACATCCGCTCGTCTCTCATTCGTTCATTCGTTCACGTACCCACTGGCGCACTCACTCGCTGGTTCATTTATTCACTGAACAAACGTTTCTGAGTACCTCCTACCTACTGTTTTTCCTTTTCCGTAAATTGGAAATACTAATACATGCCTCACAGGACCGTCTAGGGTAGAGGAGCATGAGGAGGAGAGAGATGGCTCATTTATTGAGTACTTGTTCTGAGCTAGACCCACTCCGAGTACGCACTGGCCCAGTACTCACAGCAACCCTGAAGGAGGTAGAAGCCCATTTTACAGATACGGAGACTGAGTGGAAGAGAAGCGATGGGACTTGCCAAGGCCACACAGTAATGGGATGTCAGACTCTTGTCCTCCAAAGCAGCTCCCACTGCAGCACACAGTGGGTATGCAGTTAATGCCTGTGGCTCGGGGTTAGAAAAGTGCCCACAGCTGACATTTCCGCAGTCCTCACGCTGTGCCAGACACCGTGGCAGGTGCTTTCTATGCATTCTCTCACTGAATCCTTGCAACAGCCTCAGGAGCTGGGCATCATTATTGTATTCCCATTTTACAGATGAGGAAATTGAAACTGCAATAAGTCGCTTGCTCAAGGCCACACAGCTAGAAGTGGCTGAAGCAAGGTCTGAACCCACTAAGCCCGGCAGGGCCACCGAGGCTGTTCCCTGAGCAGTTGAAATAGAACAGTCCCCTCTCCTCCTCTTCTCTCAAGGTCCCTCCAGCCTTGAGCTTAGGATGGGCACAGAGCCACTGAATGCCTTCCCTTTGACCAGCTGCTTCTCACCCCAGTGACCAGCTCAAAGTGCTCAGGGGACAGTTTTGGGGAGACTTGGTGCTGAGGAAAGGCATGAGACAGAGATGAGCAACCTGAATGTTTAAACTCTCTGGGCCTTGGTTCCTCATCTATAAAATGGGGACAGCAGTCCCCATCGTGCCTCCCTGGCAGCACTGTTGCTCACTTGTTCTTTAGTTCACCAATTTAGTTCATCTACTTAGAGCATTTCTTGAGTGCCAACTATGAACTTGGTGCCAGGGCTAGGGTGACCCACTGTCCAGCTTTGCCTAGGACTGAGGTGTTCCCAGGATGCAGGGCTTGGAGTGCTAAAGCTGAGATAGTCCTGAACAAACCAGAAGAGTTTGTCACCCTGTCTGTGCCAGGTGGCAGGGATTTGAGCCTCACCAGAGCCTAGCCTGGTCCCTCCGGGAACTGGAAAGATTCCTGCCCAGGGGGTGGGATGCCCCACGCAAGCTGTTGGCACTGGGAACAGGGAGATGGCAAGATACCCTGGTGATGTATTTGTTGTGCTCAGCTTTTTGCCAGTCCTCTGGCTCCAGGCCCAGGCAGAGATGGCAAAGCAATCCTACCCATTGCCTGGCGGGGAAAGCTAAGGCTGAAAGACTGGCAGTGGCTTTCCCACAGCAGCTGCCGTGAGTCAGCGCCCAGGGCCAGAGTGGTCGATCCCACCTCTAGCCACCCACTCCCCATGGGAGCAAGCCCCTTGACCTCTCGGAGCTGCCTCCCATCCTTACCTGGGGCTTAGGGGGCGGGGTGTGACTGGGTGATCTCCAAGCCCAGTGGGTAGTGACCCTCTGCTTCAGGAAGCCTTTCCAGGAACCCTCTACTTCACCAGGAACTCCCAGTGACACGGACTTCTCTCCCCAAAGGTGGGGGTGCCTGCCAAGAACTTGGTCATTACTGAGTTCTTGGCAGTAGCCAAGTGAGGACATGCCAGAGAGCACCCGAAAGATCAGCCTTTGAAATCAGACAGAACAGGCTTCGACCCCAGAAGGTCGCTGAACCTCTTTGAGCCTCATTTTTTTAATCTGTAAAATGGGGGCAATACTACCTACCTCCCACTATCGGAGGAGTGAATGAGATTCTGCAAGTGAAGGGACAACCAGGTGCTCAGGACATACCAGTTCCCTTCCTGCCCCTTTACCCATCCCTGCACTCTGTGCTCCAGCTGGCCTGGCCTCAGCTTAATGTCCCCTTCATCTGCTTTCTTCATTCTCCTCCACCCATCCAACAGACCCTCACTGGCTACCCACCATGTGCTGGGTATCTCGCCATCTCCCTGTTCCCAGTGCCAACAGCTTGCGTGGGGCATCCCACCCCCTGGGCAGGAATCTTTCCAGTTCCCGGAGGGACCAGGCCAGGCTCTGATGAGGCTCAAATCCCTGCCACCTGGCACAGACAGGGTGACAAACCCTTCTGGTTTGCTCAGGACTATCTCAGCTTTAGCACTCCAAGCCCTGCATCCTGGGAACACCTGGTCTTCTCAGGAACTCAGGCAAGGTAGACAGATTTTTAAAAATGGAATCTGCTTTCCTGCATGGGAAGCCACAGCAATTCCTGGGGCCCTGGGCTGGGGAGGAGAAAGAGCAGCAGCAGCCATGGCCCCTGGGAAAACAAGAGAGAGCTCCTAGCACTGGCCCTTTCTTGGACTTCACCTTCTGCCTAGACGTCCTTTCCCTTCTCCCCCCATCCTCCACCATCACCACCCCTGAGTCCCAGTGCTGCTTCTGTCTGTTTCTTCCCCCTGGAAGTCTGAGCGTGCTTCGTCTTCCCCAGGCCTCTGTCTCTTATTTTTGTAGCCCGTCACAACCAAGCCAGGGTCTAGCTCATCATAGACGGCAATAAATATGGAAAGAGAGGAGAATCATAAGGGAGGCCGTGGGCCTGAGTCTACATTCAGGTTTGAGGAGTCACCAAAAGAATTCCTGCCTGCTCTGTGTCCAACTGTGACACTCTCTCCAGATAGGGTGAAGGTGGCTGACGAGAGGACGTCTGCCAGGGTAGGGTACATTTCACTTCTTTGCAGTGTCTTTCTGCCTCACCTCTTGCCCCTGTTTTATTCCTTGATGTTGGCTGTCAGCAACCCGTCCCCACTGGCAGGAAGCTGGGGGGACAGGGGAGTTATCCGAGACTGGGACACACAGGTGCAGATATCAGCTTTGCTAGGAGCAGTTGGTGTCCTTGAGGAAAGACATTTTCTTGTATGTGAGGGGCTTGACCAGATGACCCTGAAGTCCTTCCAAAGGCAATCTTAGGATGCAGAAATTCTGAGACTTCCGGATCTCCATATCCAGAATCCAGGGTCTAAAATGTCTCTGTCCGATATGGCAGCCACTAGCCCCGTGTCGCTACTGAGCAATTGATATGTGGCTAATCAAAATTGTGGTATAAAATACACATCGTATTCCAAATATCTGGTACAATAAATGTGAAATATCTCACTAATATCTTTTATATTTATTGCATGTTGCAATGATATTATTAATATTTTGGATACATTGGGTTGAATAAAATTTGTCATTAGAGTTAACTTCACTTGTCTCTCTTTACTTTCTTAAATGTGGTTACTAGAACATTTCCAGTTTCATATGTGATTCACATTTATTTTATCTTTCTATTACATAGCACTGGCCAAAGAATTGATGGTCAACCGATTAAACCAAAACTTCTTCCCTGGGCACCTATCAGCTCTGAGGGTGTGGGAGTCTTATTCTCCTCCCAGGAAGGAAGCACCAAACCCTGACACCTTATGAGAAAGTGCTAAAAAAAAAAAAAAAAAAAAAAAGAGAGAGAGAAAAGAAAGCGCTGCTTCCTCCCACCAAGCAAAGGCACTCCGTTGTCCTCTTCCCCATTCAGGCTATTTGTTGGGGACTTGAGGACCAGGGCCCTTCTTCTAATGCTGTTCTTGCTCCACAAAGAAAACAGAATTCAAATGTAACTGGGAAATTCCTTCCCAGGCTGGCTTCCAGCCCAGCAAGAGCCAGGCTGTCCCACCCAGAGGAAACCCCCAGCTGAGCCTTCCAGCCTAGACTGACCCTGCCCCCCAAGTCTAAGCCAGGCTGGGGGCACCTGAGGAACCACAGGGCCCTCCCCCCCCCCCACATACACATCTCACAGGTCCCAGCCAGGACAGTGCTAGTCTGGGCATTCAAGAGGGCACATGACTCTACCCCCAGGGAATTTACACACCAGCCAAGGAGACAAGTCACACCCACAGGGTAGCCGGAGATGATCACACAGCAGCATCCATCTGCAGGGAAATAGCAGGTCTTTAACAAGATTTGGGCAGATATGGGCTCGGTTTCTCCCTGCCCCACCCCCACCAATATTTCTTTCCACATTTTGAGAAGGAAATGAAGATCAGGACACTCCTTCAGGCAGAAGTTTAAATCCCAGTTCAGCCGGTTGCTTCCTGTACGACCTCAAGTGTTAACCTTCCTGATTCAGAAGAAATTCCTTTCACTGAATTGAAACCCACTTCTCAGTGGTGTCCACCCACAGATCTTAGATTCATTTTCTGAGATCACCCAGAACCATCCACTCTAATTGCCGAGAGACAGTCATTTAGAGATCTGAAGACAGTGTGATGAAGGGCCCCTGGAAGCTTCCCTTCTCTGGGTAGCATTCTAGTTCCTTCTTGGAGTGCCTCCATCCTGCCTACCCACCAATCCATTTGATGTCCCCCTAGGAACAAAATGTGAGAGGCAGAGTATTGTGGTCATTGGGGGTGTGGGTTCTCAAGTTGGACAGCCAAGTTGCACCTTTTTCTTGCTGTGTGACCTTGGGCAAGTTACTTCACCTCTTTGTGGCTTAGTTTTCAGTTTCCTCACTTCAAAGTAGGGATAATGATGGCTCTGATAGGATTGTTGTATTATGAGGATGAAGTAAATCAACTCACGTTAAGCCTTAAAACAGTGCTTGGCGTATAGTTGTGCTCAGCACGCATCATCTAGTGTGTATTGTGATCATGCCCTCCCAACCCCATCACCAGTTGATTGGTCCAAGGGGGTGCTTGATCCAGGCTGGGAAAATGAGTTTTTTCCCAGGGATTTTTAGACCTGGGATATAGACAAAGGAGTCAGTTTTTCTCCAATAGCTGAAAGTGCAAGGTATAAAACTCAGCCATGCTTTCCGCACCATGAAGAAAATCAGGTGAAAGAGAAGGAAGCTAAGAAAAAAGCAAAGACAAAAGAAACAGAGCAAGAGAGCCCTGGTACCAGTGGCTCCTAAAGACCAGCTCCATCCCAGCTCTTCCTATAACTTCATTGTTTGTAAAAGTTAGTGTTTGCTGTACAAAAACAACCTCAGAACTTAAGGCTTAAAATAGGAATTATTTATTAGCTCATGATTCTATATGCTGCACTTTGGCTGGGCTCAGCTAGGTGATTCTTTTGCTGATATTTCCTGGGCTCATTCATGTACTTGCAGTCATCTGATAGCTTAACCAGGGCTGGATGGTCCAGGGTGGCCTGAAGTTGACCTAGCATTTACTGGATGTCTGCCATGTGCCAGGTACTGTGGGAAATACCAGAATGGAGAAAATTAAGCTCATACTTTGTGCTAAGCTAGGGATGGAAGTTTTAGTATTATCTCTCTCTTTTTTTTTTTTGCTTCTTTGCCCAGAACACCTTCCCTCTCCATCAGAGTTCAACCTGCTGTCACCCTGACCCCTCTTTCTAAAGTAAGTTCACACCACCCTGCTTGTTTCCTTCTTAGCCCTTGACACTGTAATTGTTTTGTTTGTTTTTTCACTTGGTTCTTGTCTCTCTTGCATGCTGATTTTAGAATTTACTCTTACTCTTTTGCCCAGGCTAGAGTGCAATGGTGTCATCATAGCTTGCTACAACCTCAAACTCCTGGGCTTAAGAGATCCTCCTGCCTCAGCCTCCCACGTAGCTGGAATTATAGGTGTGTGCCACCACACCTGGCTAATTTTTCTATTTTTATACATATGGGGTCTTGCTATGTTGCTCAGGTTGGTCTCAAACTCTTGGCCTCAAATGATTCTTCTGCCTCAGCCTCCCAAAGTGCTAGAATTACAAGCGTGAGCCACCATGCCTGGCTGTATTATCTCATTTAATCCTCCTAATTACCTGGTCAGATAGTTGTTATTATCACCCTCAATTTAAAGGTAAGAAAACTGAGGCTCAGAGAGGAGAAATAACTTGCCTAAGATTTGAAGACCCAGGGAGCAGAGCTGGAATTCAAGCCCAGGACTCCTGAGTGTCTGCAGAGCTCATGCTCTTGCACTGCACCATCCTGGCCCTTCCCACATCAAAGAGTGAAACTTGGCTCTTCCCTCATGCTGCTTACAGTGCTGCCAAGTGGACTGCGTGGACAACATCCAACAGTGTAAGATTCAATGTCATTCATTCAGCAAATGTCCTCCCTTTCCTATTTTGTGCTAGGGACTGTGTTAGGTACTAGGGATGTGGAAATGACTCAGACCCAGGATGCAGCAGGAGCAGCGTGGAGGAGGAAATGATTAATCCTGCCTGGTTTGGGCTTAGCATTGACTTGTTTATCAGCCTGATTCTTAAGGGAAGGGTGATGTTGGTGAGGAAACTCCCCCTCCTACAGATGTGCAAGGTCTCTGAGTCCCAGTTACACGGCAATCAGAGGGGCAAGGGCTCTTGAGCCATCCTTTGAGCCTGGCGACAAAGCTGGGCACAGGCCATCTTCTCATAGGACATCTGTGGGTGCCAGGTTAGAAGTAGCAGCTTCCAGGCTGAGGTGACACCTTCTGAGGCAGTTCAGGAATTCCTGTGCCCAAGGAAGCAACTTGTGCTAGGACAGAGCTGAGATGCTCAGAGATGCAGCGCCCACATGCCCAGAGCCCTGTCCGCAGTGGGCAGCATGAGCACCGAGGGGCAGGCAGCAGAAGGAGCGGGTCTTGGAATGAGCCAGACCCGCTGTGAGTTTTACCCCATCTGTTTCTGGCTGTTCCCATGAGCTGGTGACTTACCCTTCCTGAGCGTCCTTCTCATCACCTATGAAATAGGTCTCAGCCAACACTTCCTGTGTTTCTCGAGCCAGCTGAGCAAACTCAGGACTGTTTCAGGAAGACCAGGGCACCTCCTGGACCCTAGGGCAGAGGGCGCCACAAGGGTCTGGAGCCTGGAAAGCCATCAGGAATTCAGGCAGGACTGCCCCTCTGTCTGCCCTCTCTCCCTTCCTCCTCATTGTTCGCTCTAGTCTCCCTCTGCAGACAGGTTTCTTCCATGGACCTGGCCCCTGTGGGGAAGGCTGGCTGCCCTCCATGGCCCCCGGTCTGTGTGTAACTGTCACAGCCTCATTCAGGCTGGCCACTGTCTCTCAGTTTCAATTCTAAATTCCTGGGAGGAAGAATCTGGCCCAGCCTGGGGTCCCCCTGGTCTGATCAGCTATGGCACAGGGGGCTATGGCCAGGAAGGGTGGGTCACACAGAATAACTAAGGACTCCCACGGGTAAAGTGATGAAGGGGGCACTTCTCAGAGGATGAGTGTCACCATGATCTAGGCAGATCCTCCTGAGAGTTATTGTGAGGATTAACTGAGACAATGAACATCAACTGCCTGGCTCATAAGAGCATGCACCTCAAAGGAGCGTCTTAGGCCGGGTTCCCCAGAAGCAGAGCTCTCAGGAGGAGTGGAGGAGGGAAGAGAAAGGGGGAAGACAAACAGGTCCCAGCCTGACCCCGGGGAGCTCTAGAGCACCAATGCCCCTGAGAGTCAGTCTCACATTGAGGCAAGGGGACTGGTCTTTTGTGCTCCTCGCTAGTCTGTCCCCAGGACTGGCAGGAGCTGGGGTGGCAGAGAGGGAAGGCTTCCATTTGGCTGAGTGCAGTTCTCAAGAGAAGGGGACAGCTGTGACGCTGGCAGCCGGGAAAGGGGATCAGGACGGGGTGCCACCAGCATCCATTATAGAAAGTCACCTACTCACATGTTCAACCCACACACACTACTCTACAGGCACGAGCCAACTCATTTCTCTCTCTCTTTTCCGTGTTTAAAAACCCTATTAAGGCTGGACGTGGTGGCTCACACCTGTAATCCTAGCACTCTGGGAGGCCGAGGCAGGTGGATCGTTTGAGCTCGGGAGTTTGAGACCAGCCTGAGCAAGAGTGAGACCCTGTCTCTACTAAAAATAGAAATTATATGGACAACTAAAAATATATATAGAAAAATTAGCCAGGCATGGTGGTGCATGCCTGTAGTCCCAGCTACTTGGGAGGCTGAGGCAGGAGAATTGCTTGAGCCCAGGAGTCTGAGGCTGCTGTGAGCTAGGCTGACGCCATGGCACTCTAGCCTGGGCAACAGAATGAGACTCTGTCTCAAAAAAAAAAAAAAATACCCTATTAAATTATATTTTGTATATGTGCTTTCTATATAGTATATGCTTTTTCATATACTATGTATTACTATATAGAGCACATACAAACATATCTATTACTGTAAGGACTGAACACACAAAAATGTAACTGTATTAAGTTCCTTACTGAATTCTTAAGGACTACATGTGACTTTTGCCTTACATGCTGATTTTAGAATTTAATGCCCCCACCCCATTAAATGTGACTCCACTACAGATGGTTGAGCCGTCTCCTCCCCTTCCTAATGTCCCTCTTCCACAGGGTCACAGGGCTCTGGTCCGGATGGAGCACCAAGGGGGACCTCCTGCCTCGAGTGGCTTCCCCTCCCACTTGGAACACACTCCAACCCCTCGGCTCACCACCCTCCAGCCTCAGGGCCTTTGTTCAGTTCTTCAGACCAACCAGCTTTCCCCACCCGAGGCTTTGCACACACTGCTTCTTTGCCCAGAACACCTTCCCTCTCCATCAGAGTTCAACCTGCTGTCACCCTGACCCCTCTTTTTAAAGTAAGTTCACACCACCCTGCTTGTTTCCTTCCTAGCCCTTGACACTGTAATTGTTTTGTTTGTTTTTTCACTTGGTTCTTGTCTCTCTTGTCACTAAATTGTGAGCTCCATGGTATCAGGGAGTGCCTGGTGCACAGTAGGAGCTCAGCAAGTGCTTTTTAAATGAATGAATGAGTCTGTTGCCATAACCCAGCAGCTCACCTCAAATCCATCCTATCCTTTCCACTGGCAAGAGAGAAAGTTCCGATAGGAGGAACATCTCTTTCCTGCTCTGAACACTTCTGTGGTCCCTCCTATCCACAGACTCATGCTGACAATTGCTGGCTTGAGCAGGCAAGTGTACGATGTAAAGTTAAACGACCCAGGTTCAAGTCCCACCCTTGCCACTTGCTAGGTAGGCAATATTAGCCACATTGAGTCACCTCTCTGAACCTCAATTCCTTTCTGCAAAATGGGAGAAACACCTCCTGCCATTTCTCCTCCTTGGGTTGCAGTGAGATGTAGAAAGCTCTGCACAGATTATTTTCAATGTTATGAGTCCTGACTTTTGAGGACTGATCTCTCCCTCTCCAGACACAGATGCCCATTTTTCTAGCCCTACCCAGCTACTGGTACTTCCTGAACTTCACTCTTTACATTCACACCATGGTTCTTTCACCCAAAAGCTGTGCTTTTTGTTGAGAAAGCCCATTTCCATGCCTCCTTCATCTGTGCAGATCCTGACCACCCGTGATGTCTGGCTCCTTCACGATGTCTTCCCCTACTTAACGTCTGCTTCACGCCTGGGCATGTCTCCCTCACTGTACCCTGAGCCCCTTCCCTGGGTCCAAACTGCTAATCCCAACACCACACTGCACTGTTTGATCTGGACCAGGCCGTGCTGGCCAATCGCACTTCAAAGTGGAGGGAGACCCCACTGCTACCTTCAAGAAAGCCACCATCCATGGCATCTGAGAGATGAAAAAGCACTTGCTAACTGATTTGCAGGCTAGGAGAGCAGAGGGGTTGGTACATGTGCACTGACATCTATCACACCTGGCTTTGAATCTCAGGCTGTGTGCAACAGAAACCTAACTATAGGGGCTCAACTAAATAGGGAGTGTTTTCCTCAAATAGTTAAGAAGACGAAGGTCAGAATCCAGGATTGCCACAGAGGTCCCATGGTACACGGAGGGCCTGGGCGGCAGCTAGATTCCACTCTGCCATCCTCTGCATGGGCCATCAGTTTTCACCTCTGTACCAGTTTTCTCATTTATAACATGGGAATAACAGTACCTTCCTCATAGGATTGTTGTAAATATTAAATGAGTTGATATACGTAAAGAGCTTAGAACAGTATGAGGCACGTAATGAGAGCTCTCTAAATGTAAGCTGTTGTCGTTATTACTATTATTATTATTATTCTGTCCTCATGCTGAAAACCACGGCTCCCCCCAACCCACCCCCGACATCACATCCTCCTCCCTGGCAGGAAAGGAGACGCAAAGCACAAAATGTGAGCACTGGCTGAATCCTTCTGTTTGTTTTTCTTTCAATTGAGGTGAAATTTACATAACATGAAATTAACCATTTTAAGGTGAACAATTCAATGGCATTTCATACGTTCACCATGTGGTGCAACTGCCAACTCTATCTAGTTCCAAAACATTTGTATCACCCCAAAAGGAACCCTTGTACCCATTAAGCCATTGCTCCCCATTCTCCCTCCTCCCAGCCCCTGGCAACCACCAGTCTGTGTTCTGCCTCTGTGGGTTTACTTAGTCTCCATAATTCCATTTGTTTTTAAAGAACTTTCCAGGAAGCCCCACCCAGCCTCTCCTGCTCACATCTCATTGGCCAGGAATGTGTCTAATTTTTGGCTGGGCACATTGCTGCCCTAAGTAAAATCAGCATCTGTCATTCTACATTCTAGTACTTAGAGCACCTACAACCGTATTTTATTGATTTTAAGACACAAATTCTTTTTCACCTTTTAACGTTTCCAAAACAAGAATCTTCTTAAATTGACATCTCATGTTTAATGAAAACCGGGATGTGTCAGACACTGTCCTAGGTGCCTAAATGAAACAGGCGAAGTTCCTTGCCCTTGTGGAGCTGACATTCTAATGGTGGAGAGGTAAACAGTTAAACATAATACATGAGTGGATTACTGTGTTAGAAGAAGATAAATGCTGAGAAAAAATAAAAAGTAGAGCGAGGTAAGTCCATTTGGGGAAAGGACAAGGACAGGTTGCTCTTTAATACACAATCTGCCTTCTGTATCTGTGGGTTCCACATCTGTGGATTCAACCAACCATGGAAGGAAAATATTTTTTTAATTGCATCTGTATTTAACATGCACAGATCCTTTTCTTCTTGTTACTATTCCATAAACAATACAGTATAACAACTATTTACATAGCATTTACATTGTATTAGATATTGTTTGTTTCTTTTTTTGTTTTGAAGCAGAGTCGTGCTCTGTTGTCCCAGCCAGAGTGCAATGGCATTATCATAGCTCACAGCAATCTCAAACTCCTGGGCTCAAGTGACCCTCCTGCCTCAGCCTCCCAAGTAGCTGGGACGACAGGCGCTTACCACCATGCCCAGCTGATTTCTCTACCTTTTTTTTAGACATGGGGTCTCACTCTTGCTCAGGCTGGTCTCGCACTCCTGACCTCAAGCAATACTCCTGCCTTGGCCTCCCAGAATGCTAGGGTTACAGGCATGAGCCACCTCACCTGCCTATATTGTAGTAGATGTTGTAAGTAATCTAGAGATGATTTAAAGAATACTGGAGGATATGCATAGGTTATATGCAAATACTATGTCATTTAATATCAGCAACTTGAGCATCGGAGGATTTTGGTATCTACGCAGAGTCCTGAAACCAATCCTCCATGGATGCTGAGGAACAACTGTATTAGTTATCTATTGCTATGTAACAAATTACCCCAACACTTATCACCTTGAAACAACAAACATTTATTATCTCAGTTTCTGTGGGTCAGGAATCCAGGAGTAGCTTAGCTAGGTCATTCTGGCTGAGGGTCTCTCATGAGGTTGCAAACAAGATGTCAGCTGGAGCTACCATCACCTGAAAGCTTGACTGGGCTGGAGAAGCCACTTCCAAGATACACATACAGTTGTTGGCAAAAGGCCATAGTTCCTCCCAGGTGTTGGCAAGAAGCCTTGGTCCCTTGCTGTGTGTCCCTCTCCACAGAGATGCTTGAGTGTGGTCACAACATGTCAGCTAACCTCCCCCAGAGCAAGTGATTCCAGAGAGAGAGCAAGGAGGAACCCACAATATCTTCTATGAACTAGTCTTAGAAGTGACACCATCACTTCTGCCAAATTCTCTTTGTTAGAAGTGAGTCACCCAGCCTGAGCAAAAACGAGACCCCGTCTCTACTAAAAATAGAAATAAATTAGCTGGACAACTAAAAATATATAGAAAAAATTAGCTGGGCATGGTGGCGCATGCCTGTAGCCCCAGCTACTAGGGAGGCTGAGGCAGGAGGACAGCTTGAGCCCAGGAGTTTGAGGTTGCTGTGAGCTAGGCTGACACCATGGCACTCTAGCCTGGGCAACAGAGTGAGACTCTGTCTCAAAAAAAAAAAAAAAAAAAAAGTGAGTCACTATGTCTATCCCACATTCACAGAGAGGGAAATTTCAGGGAGTGCCCCCTGGGAGGCAGCTAGCAGAGCTGCCCCACACCTTTCCTCCACCACTAGCCGTGTGACCTTGGGCGTTGGGCACGTCACTTCCCATTCTAAGGCCCTGTTTCCTTCTGTGGGTAATGGGAGTAATAGTAACTCTTCACAGATTTATTATGAGGATTAAATAACATAATACTTGTAAAGCATCCAGCCCATGTCCGGTATACCGTAAATACTCGGTAAACGCTAGCTAATGTTATTCTTGTTACCATCAGGTGCTGTCGCCTCATTCTTGTCACCTGAGCATCAGGTGCAATGGTGCAGATCATCAGCTGGGGTGTCTGGGAGGACATGACCCTTAGGGGATGTGGTAGAAATGTCCGCCTCCTCTGCAACCGAGAGAAAAAGCAGCAGAGGAGTGTGGCTCTGCCTGCCAGTCACCTGGATCTCGGCATCAGAGAAGTGTCCAGGTTTGGGTGCCAAGTCTGCCAGGCTGCCTGGGGGTGGCGGTGGGGAGGGGGCTCAGCCACAGGCCAGGGAGCCAGCTCAGAGGTTCTAGAATAAGGTCCTCCCCAGGCGCCTCTCCCGCGCCCTCCAGTCTGCCAGTCCATGGACAGTGTTTGCGGAGGCCTCTTTGAGCCTCGCCCCTCGCTGGGTGCTGGAAATGGGACTGTCAGCAACAGTAAAATCCAAGAGGTGTCACGTCAGGTGTCTATGCCAGCCAGGACGTGGGGCCTTTGGGGTAGACAGAAGCCACTTCGGGTGGCTCCTCCGATATGTCCTCAAAAGGAAGGCTGGACATAGGGAAGGAGAGGGAAAGACCACATTCCCCGACTTGGTGGCACAAGATGGCCCCCAGGGCCCACCAGTTCCTGTCAACTCTCGTGTGTAAAGACGTGGCTCAGGATAAAGCAGCTTGGTCACCGGGAAAGGCTCTGCTCCGAGGGCTACAAATGTCTCTTCCAACCATGACTCTAACACGCACACGCACACATACTCCTCAGCAAGTTCCAGTCATTTTCTGGGCCTCAGTTTCTTCCTCTGTCAAAAAGAATAATTATTCTATATCCTTATTCTATATGGTTTTTTTTTTCTATTTTTAAGACTTTGTTTATTTTATTTTTTATTTTTATTTATTTATTTATTTATTTTGAGACAGAGTCTCACTCTGTTGCCCAGGCTAGAGTGCCATGGTGTCAGCCTAGCTCACAGCAACCTCAAACTCCTGGGCTCAAGCTGTCCTCCTGCCTCAGCCTCCCGAGTAGCTGGGACTACAGGCATGCGCCACCATGCCCAGCTAATTTTTTCTATATATATTTTTAGTTGGCCAGATAATTTCTTTCTATTTGTTAGTAGAAACTGGCTCTCGCTCTTGCTCAGGCTGGTCTCGAACTCCTGACCTCAAGCAATCCTCCCACCTTGGCCTCCCAGAGTGCTAGGATTACAGGCGTGAGCCACCACACCCGGCCAAGACTTTGTTTAAAGTTATTTGTTAAAAACTAAGACACAAACACACACATGGGGCTAGGCCCACCCAGAGTCAGGATCATAACATCACTGTCTTCCACCTCCACATCTTGTCCCACTGGAAGGTCTCCAGGGGCAATAACATGCATGGAGCTGTCATCCCCTATGCTAACAATGTCTTCTTCTGGAATACTTCCTGAAGCACCTGTCTGAGGCTGTTTTACTGTTAACTTTTTTTTCTAAGTAGAAGGAATACACTCTAAAATAACAATAAAAGTAAATACATAAACCAGCAACATAGTTGTTTATCACCATTATCAAGTGTACTATACATAATTCCATGTGCTATACTTGTATATGACTGGCAGCACAGTAGGTTTGTTTACAGCAGCATCCCCACAAACACACGAGTAATTCATTGCACTATGACTTGACAATGGCTACAAGCTCACTAGGTGATAGGAATTTTTTCAGCTCCATTATAATCTCATAGGACCACCATCATTAACCAAAACGTTGTCATGCATGAGTGTAATGCCAAGTGGTGGTAGGTGCTAAGAAGAAAAGCAAAACAGAGTGAGGGGATAGAGAGGGATAGAGCGTGGTCAGAGAAGGTCTCTCTAAGGGGCAACCTTTGGATGCAGGTCTGAACAAAGTAAAGGAGTAGGGCTGTGTGAGGGAAGAGCCCTGAGAAGCGATGTGCTTGCGAAGTCTAAGGAGCAGCGAGGAAGCAGTTCGTGGAAACACTGGGAACAAATGAGTTCCGACCAGAGGAGCACAGGTTAGATCATGTCACTCCTCTGCCCACACTCCCTCTGGGCTGTTGTTCACACCTGCCTTGAGGCTTTGCCCTCACTCAGAGGTCCATAACCAGAATCACCTGTAGGGCTTATTAAACCACACATAGCTGAGCCCCAGCCCAGTTTCTGATTCAGAAACTGATTCAGGTCTGGAATGGGGCTCCAGAACGTGCATTTCTAACGAGTCCCTGGTAATGCTAACACCTCGGTACTTGCTGCGGTTTTAGAAGCACAGCTCTAGTGTTTGGGAGCTTGGTCCTCTGCTTGGACCACTTTTGCCCACCCACTCCTCTCCTCTTTCAAGTCTCTGCTCAAACCCCACAGTCCCAGTGGGCCCACCCTGACCATTCTGTGCAAGGCTACAACCTTTCCCCCCTTCCCTGCACCCCAGTGTCCTCACCACTCTCTTTTTCCTTTTATCCATTGTACCTATCACTTTCTAATATGGGGATCATTATTTTATGTAGTTTGTTCTTTACACGTATCTAACAGGTGTTCTTAGCCCAGACTCCATGAACCCCTGAGGAGTCCATGGACACCCTCACACCCAGATCTGTTAACTCTCTGAATTTATACGCAATAGATTGTGACCATGATTCTGTAACTTCCATTAGATTCTCAGAGAAGTACATGACCTTGAAAGCATAAAAACCACTAGTAGATAAACTAGTAGAGTAGGTGCTCAATAAATATTTGTTGTGTAAATTAAAGAGCTTTTTAAACATTAGTTACACACACATTTTTTAAAAAGGAAAATTGTCTGGTGGTGCAATGGCTCCCAAATGTTGATGTCCTTAGACCAAATATGTCAGAATGGCAGATTCTTATGATTCAGAAATATCCTCGGGGAGTCTGTGTCAGGAGGCTAGCGTGGGGCTGGAGATTCTGTCTTTTTCAAAGCCCCCACTCACCAGCTCCTCTCCCCCACCTCCAGATGAGTCTGAGGTGTGGCCAGGTTTAGGAATTTCTGTGTGAAACCTTACCTGGAGAAAGAGATTCAGGGGAATCAACTTCAGTGTGTAGCTTTTACACTTTGTAGAAACGTGACCACACCCATGGTCATTTGCGACTTCCCACAAGTTCTCAGGGTGCCCAGGTAGGGTCACCATAGCCCTTTCATTGAGCAGAAAACTGAGCCCCCACCCCCCCACTGCGCCCAACACCCAATAGTCACAATCCGCTGGTGGTGGAGGTCACACACCTGCGGGTGGCAGAGGTACAGTTAGAACTTTGGCCTCTGCACTCTCATTGTAGGGCTCTCCCCTCTACACCAACTGGATGAGCCCAAGTTCCAGGAAGTACCAAGGATGGTACTGGGGGAGGGGAGTCAAAGAAGGGAAGGAGAGAGTGTCATATGGGTGAAGGGCAAGGTTCAAGAAGCCTGTGTCCTGGCCATTGGCACAGACTCCAGTTCCTCAGACTTGTAAAACACATGGCATTCACATGCTAACTCTGGCTGCCTGTGACACCAGGATGGTCACTTTTTCTTTGTGTGCCTCTCCCTATCTGCAGAATGGGGCTGATAATCCATGCCCTGACCCCAAGGAGATGCTTGTAGGATGTAAAACACTAAAAAAATAATGCAAGTTATTATTATTGTTATCAAGGGAAGGTGTGATATTCCCCACTTGGAAGGTCCTTAGGGACAGAACTAAATCCAGCCTTTCATTCATTTGAGGACACTTTTGGACATCTACTATGTGCCAGGCACTGTGCTGGACACTGTAAACACATCCCCTCATTTAACCCTCACAAGGTGGGGGTGCCAAGAGCTGCTGCTGTTCCCTTTTACAGATGGAAAAACAAAAGCTCAGGTGAATGAGTTGCAATTCATTCATTCATTTGTTCATTCACCCAACTCTTGCTAAAAGCCTGCTCTGGGCCAGGCTCTGGGCCAAGTGCTGAGGCTGAGAAGATGAACAAGTCCTTCAGGAGACATGCCCATAAATTACTTTAATAACAACTCAGTGCATGCGTCAACAGACAAGGCAAGGTGGAAGCCAGAGGAACAGCAACTGGCTCCCCTGAGGGTTATGGGGATGGACAGCTGATCTTTTGCGGGGGCCCTGCACCCCTAAAGTGCCTGTGCCCAGTGTAGCTGTGCAATCTCAAGGCCTGGGTTCAAGTCTCGCTTCTGTCAAGGCTTTGCTGCGTATTTCCAGGAAATCTCTTCTGCCACTGAGCCTGGGACTCCATCTGGAAAATTAAGAGGTTGGGTGGGCCTGAGATTCCGCAACTCTGGGGGGCCTAACTTCTGGCCCTCCCACCCGACCTTCTGGTGAGTTCAAGCCTAGCCTCGAGTCTAAGCCCCTCAGAAAGTGCCAAACGCAGGGCTCCATAGCCGCACTCATGCCCTGGGGCGGGGTCTGGGGCCTAGGGGCGGGGTCTGCGGCCTAGGGGCGGGGCCTGGGGCCTGGGGGCGGGGCTGCGGGAGGGGGCGTGACCGAGACCTAGAACGAAGAGCGCGCGGCGCACCCAGAAGCGTCTCATCCAGCCAATGAGCGCCAGGGGGCGGGGAAGTCCCGCCTCTGGGTATAAGAGTTCGCCAAGCCCGGGGGCGCAGCGTGGCGGTCTCGGAGCTTTGCGTGGTGGGTTCGCGTGGCGTCTGCGCGGAGGTCGGTACGTCCGGACGGGGCAGGGGCACGAGCCGGGTTTGGTTTCCCTTTGCCCGGCTGCGCTGCAGCGACGGCAGGGTGCCCGGGTTTCCCGCCGCAGAGGAGCAGCCGGCCCGGGGGAGCCCGCGCTGACTGCCCGCCCGTTGCCCGCGCAGGCAGCCGGCCCGCCGCCATGGCCGACCACCTGATGCTCGCCGAGGGCTACCGCCTGATGCAGAGGCCGCCGCCCGCCGCGCCCGCCCGCAGCCCTCACGCGCTCCGGACTCTGCAGCCGTACGCGGGGCCGGGCCTGGACAGCGGGCTGCGGCCGCGGGGGGCTCTGCTGGGGCCGCCGCCGCCCCCACCCGGGGCCCTGGCCTTCGGCTCCTTCGGGCCGCCGTCCTCCTTCCAGCCCTTTCCGGCGGTGTCGCCGCCGACCCCGGGCAGCGCGCACCTGCAGCCTGCGGCGACGCTGTGCCCGGGCCGCGCGACCGCGGTCCCCGCGCCCCCAGTAGGGCCCCCGGGCCTGCAGCCCGTGCCCGCCGCCACAGCCCCGCCGCCTGCGCACGCCCTGGGCGGCATGGACGCCGAGCTCATCGACGAGGAGGCGCTGACGTCGCTGGAGCTCGAGCTCGGGCTGCACCGCGTGCGCGAGCTGCCCGAGCTCTTCCTGGGCCAGAGCGAGTTCGACTGCTTCTCGGACTTGGGGGCAGCTCCGCCCGCCGGCTCGGTGAGCTGCTGACGTCCCACCGGACTCCGCACCCAGCGAGGGGGCCCGCACGCACCCTCCGTGAGGGTGGAGACGGCGGGTTTGAGCGCGGAGCCGGGCACCGAGCTGGGAGGCCTGGGTGTCCCTCCAAGCCCTGCCTCCTGCGGGGTGACAGTTTGGCTTCACTTCTCTGACCCGAGCCTCGGCGGTAAAGTGAAGGAGACTGGCCCAGCTTTCGGACTCTCGCTTCTTGGATTCTGTGTTCTCTCTCTTTCCTCGCCCCCCTCCCAATCTGAGCCATTGCAGGCCTCTGCCTGATTCCCCCTCTCTTCTCGTGCCACACTGTACCGGGATTGGGTCCCCGGAGCCACCAACCACTGAGCCTCGACCCCCGCTGCCTGGGCCCTGGCCTCCCACCTCGGGGAGGGGAATGTTGTTCAGCCCTAACCCGTGGAGCAGTGCCCCATCTGGCCTCCAAAACCCAAATAAAACTGGGTCACTTTACAGTCTTGCCGTTTTCATTTCCTTATCACCCCATGCCCTGACTATATTTAGCCTCCAAAGTCCTGAGGCTGCTGAAGACCCTGGGTAGCATAGGGGCCACAGTCCCCAGCAGTGCCCAGGGGAGGAAACCAACAGTTTCTTTCGAAAATATCTGGGGAGTTATGCAATTATGTCATAACCTGGAAGGCAGAGGCTGCCACCAGGGGGTGAGGTAACCATTGGACTCCCCAGATCCGGGTGAGGGGAGCTTGGTGCTCTGTCCCAGAACTGAGTGGCACCTAAGGATCCAGACAGCCCTGGATGTGGACTGTGGCTTTCTCCCTTGTCCAAGACGCCATCCATTCAGAGGTCTGAGGCTGTTTCCTCAGAGGGAGAGGGTCCCAGTCTCCTCAGGTGGTTGTGCTGCCTTTAGCACAGTGCCAGGCACCTAGGCAGCCCTCAATATGTGATGGTGGTGATTAGTCTACGAATTGGTGCTAGTTTTATTCCAGGCCCTGTGCCAACCTGGAATCGCAGTCTAGGTGGAGTAGGTGGAAATAAAGGCCTGGAAATAAACCAGTCTTGGTATAAGGAAGATCGTGGTGAGGTCTAGAACACAGGTAGACTGGGCAAGCAGGCAAACCCAAAGGGGGAGCAGTTTCAGCCCGTTGGAGTGGGGGTCAGTTCAGGCTTCCCAGAGGCAGTGACATTTGATGTGATGAACAGAGCCTTGAGTGATGAATGTGTTTTTAGGTTAGAGAAGAGCCTCTTTAAAGGCAGGGAGGCATACCAGTACATGGAAGGCATGGGGTGTCTAGAAGGGACAAGAAAGGTCACATGGATTTACAATACCTTTGTGAGGTAAGCACAGTCCTCATTCTACAGATGAGGGATGCGGAGTGTGCCCAGGCCTGGCAGGATTTGGTCTCAGAGTCCTGATCACCAGCGTGAGTTCCTCTCCACCCTCTGCTGTTGACTGTCTCTGGAAAGATCCCTAGGTGCTTTGGGGGCGTGGGAGAAAGGGAGGAAAAGAGAGATCAAAGGCAGGGAGGAGGCCAGGTCAGAGATGCTGCGGATGGCTCTAGGATGGGCAGTGGGATATTCTCTAGGAGAGAACAGATTCCAGATACTATCTGGAAAGGAACAGGGGGCCGAGACCTTCTGTTCCCAGTGGCTGCACTTTGCTCCTGTGCCAGGTTTGTTTGTTGATGTGACTCTCCACCAGCCTGTGCATTGTCTCAGGGCATACTGTGTTGGCACCAGCTCCAAAGCTACCAGGATGGGCATGGAGTGGACTACAGGAAGTATTTGGCAAATGAATAAAGGTCTCCCCTAAGATCATGGGGCCTTCTGGGCCCAGACGAAGAGAGAAAGGAAGGGAGCCTTCTGGGAAGGGGCTGGCCCAGGCTCTGGGCTCAGAGAGGCCAGTGTTTGACCCCAGCTTTGCCCAGGACCCCAGGCCAGAGATAGACTCCAAGGGGGCTGGATTAAGACAGGAGGGTTTGGCTCTGAGCTGGACATTGCCCTGATTTCCTTCTCTCTGGGCCTCAGTTCCCCCCCCGCCAGTAAAATGGGGCTAATATTTCTGCCCTGCTACTTTATAAGGCAGTAAAACTCACGATAAATAAGAAACAAATTCAGGGATGAGTTGATAAGCAGTTGGTAAACCCTAAAGTGCTCTCCATATGGAAGGGATAACAATGGAAACCCAACACCTGCCTCTTTCCAGAGTTAAGGGGGGTGGGGGTAGTGGAGGGAGTCCAGTTGCTGAGCCATTCCCTCCTCCTGTCCTCCAAAAGGGACTGCTGACAAGTTGGACAGCAGATAGAGGAGAATATGAGACTGGGGCAGCCCCCCACAGGGATCCCCAGATCCCTGACCCTCTTTGAAGGATTTTTTTTTTCCAGTGGCTGCGTCTCACTCTGTCACCCAGGCTGGAATGTAGTGGCACAATCATAGCTCACTGAAGCCTCAAACCCTGGGCTCAAGAGATCCTTCTGCCTCAGCCTCCCAAGCAGCTACAACTATAGGCATGCACCACCACACCCACCTAATTAAAAAATTTATTTTTGTGGAGACTGGGGGATTGGGGGGTGTGGGAGGTGGGAGGAGTTCTCACTGTTTTCACTCATGCAGGTCTCAAAGTCCTGGCCTCAATTGATCCTCCTGCCTCAGCCTCCCAAAGTGCTGGGATTATAGGCATGAGCCACTGCACCTGGCCCCCTTTTAGGAGGATTCTGACCCTAGCAGCTGGAGGGGAGGAGACAGCACATGTAGAGCAGCCTAAAGAGCAGTGGGCTCGTAGTCAGGCAGGCTCAGGGACCAGATCCAGAAGCAGCTGTTACTATCATAGCTGCCTGGCCTCAAGCCAATCACGTCACCTTCTGAGCCTTGGTTCTCCTAAGGTAATCACACCACCTCCTGTGACTCCAACCGGATGTCTTGCACCTCGTCCCTGGGCTACCCTCCTACAGCAACCTGTTGCCCCCTTGGTCCTGTGGAGCTCACTTTCATCCCTGGCCTGGGTCTTCGGGAGCAGGAGTCAGGCTCCCTGAGGGCCGGGAACCCAGTCAGGACACAGACAAGACATTCTTCCACCCTTTTATTTTTTTCCTACTCATATGAATGTTTCCCCAG
The DNA here is from genome assembly GCA_028533085.1 of Varecia variegata. Classification (NCBI taxonomy): domain Eukaryota; kingdom Metazoa; phylum Chordata; class Mammalia; order Primates; family Lemuridae; genus Varecia; species Varecia variegata. Next base: position 81,507,804 of record CM052444.1, read on the forward strand.
GCCGAAGTTCTTTATTTTGAATTATCTTTTGGTGGACTGAATTTTATCACCAAGCTGTTTGTGGTTTTTTTTTCCTTCCAGAAAAGTATAACTTCTCTTGAACTCATCTATAAAATGTGGCTGCTAATAGTAACACCTCAGAGAGGCGCTGTGGAGAGTAAATGAGTTCATGCAGGTAAAGTGTTTAGAACAATGCAGTTCGCAGTTGGTGCTATGATCCCTGAGCCCTGGCTTTTGGGGGACACCTTTGTATTCGAGTCTTTAGGTAGGCTATGTTTCTTTTTTTTTTTTTTTTTTTGAGACAGAGTCTCACTCTGTTGCCCAGGCTAGAGTGCTGTGGCATCAGCCTAGCTCACAGCAACCACAAACTCCTGGGTTCAAGCGGTTCTCCTGCCTCAGCCTCCCGAGTAGCTGGGACTACAGGCATGTGCCACCATGCCTGGCTAATTTTTCTATATATATATATTTTTAGCTGTCCATATAATTTCTTTCTATTTTTAGTAGAGACAGGGTCTCGCTCTTGCTCTGGCTGGTCTCGAACTCCTGAGCTCAAACGATCTGCCCGCCTTGGCCTCCCAGAGTGCTAGGATTACAGGCGTGAGCCACTGCGCCCGGCCAGTAGGCTGTTTTAACCAGCTAGAAAGGGGTCACCCCAACAGTGACATGGTTGCAGGTCACTGTTGTTCCCCCAGGAAGACTCTGGGGTGGCGTTTGCTTGCCAGAGGTTTATTAGGGAATCGGCCCCTGCAGAGGGGAGGGGACGGGAGCAGAAGTGAGCTACAAAGCCACAGAGCAGGCCCCTAAGAGCCTCTGCGGGCCCCACAGGGAGCTCTGCCGCTAGAAGGACCCTGCAAGGTCGCCCTGAGTTTCCACACCTGCCCCCAGCAGTCACTGGCTGTGGGCTGCCCGGGGAAGTGGCATGACCCATGGGCCCAGCCCTGGAGGAGTTGCCAGGGGAAGGCGGTCTGCTGGCAGCACTCCAGCCGCTGGGGCGATGGCTTCATGGAAGGGGGCTCCGGGCAGCACATTACAGTGTCCACCGCAAGCACTGGGGCAGGGACTAGGGTGAGGCAGGAGTCAGCAGAGTCGTAACCGCAGGCGCCTCCTTAAATCTATGCTCTGGGCCTCTCATTTGCCTCCCCTTAGTCCCAGGCCTGACTAGCACCTTCCCTGTTACAGAACAACTAAAAAACATTTTTAAGATCTATCAACTTAGAGGGTCGATGTGATGAGACTCTATATAAAGTACTTGGGAAACAGTAGATTTTCAATAACTGAGCTCTGCCAACACCATCATCATCATCATCATCATCATCATCATTCTGGGTCAGCTAAGTGTTCAACAGTCATGTTGAATAAATTAATGAACAGTCTGATCCTAGTCTTTTCCCAGGCAGCTTAAGTGGCTTAGCTGATTACTAAGTAATCCTCCTGAATCCTTAATCCATCCTTGCCTAAGTCTTTATGCCACCCCGTTGTTAGAAGTGCTGGGTCAGGAGTAACGCCAGCTGTAAGACCAAGTGAGCACTTGTGGAGTGCCTACTGTGTGCAGGCGTGGTGGGAACTGACCAGAAGTACCCAGTGTGTACTCTTCCCTCTTTGTCTTCCAGCCTCTCCCTGAATCGCCGCCCAGCCCTGTAAATAGCACTGCGAGGCAGTGTGTCCCCATTCTAGAGGCCAGGAAATGGCGAACAGTGACTTGCTCAAGTCATACCCCGTAAGTGGCGAGGTGAGCACGCCCACCCGGGCTCTCCAGGGCCCTTCCCTCCCCAGACTGGCTGGGTCAGACCAACAACTGGAGCCTGGTGGAACAAGAGCAGAGTCCCAGACCTAGCCTGCCACTTTGTGGCTGTGAGACACAGAGAAAGTCACTGGAGCTTTTCTTTCCTCTTCCATACGATGAGGAGAATAATCCCGGCATCAAAAGCAGGTGTGCAAGGATTCAAATAAGAGTATGTTTCTGAGAGCACATTGCAAATGGCGCAGTGCCGCTTGGTCGCAGTGGATTTGCAGTGAAGAGCCACGGCCTCTGCCCTGCAGCTGGTCTGGGGAGAGGAGACCTGCACACAATCTGGGACCTGAGGTCTCGCCAGCCTGGAGCGTGCAATGGAGAGTCACATGTTGAGTCACATGTGCCCAGGCGGGCACTGCTGAGCAGCTCAGGGTCGGGAAGGCCCCAGGAGCTGGTGGTGATGAAAGGCTGGGATGTGGGTCGGCTTGGGGCGGACACATAGTTTGGGGGACTGGGAGTGAGTAAAGACCCAAGGCCCAAAGCGTGCCCTGACAGGTAGAAGAAATAAAGGAAGTTACTCTGAGCTCAGTCTCCTCATGTGTCAAATGGGGACACCACAGGCTTCTCGTGAGAATAAACTAAGGTGATGTTAAGTGCCTGCCTCTGTGAGCTGCTCAGACGGAGCTGGTCCAGGGAGGCATGACTGCAGGGACGAGGAGGACAGAGCCTGGTCCCAGCCAGCCCAGGCTCCTCATGCACGATGCTCCTCAGGCCTCCAGGCCTCCACCTGTGCCTGTGCTGTTTCCTAAGCCTGCAATGCCCTCCCGGGGCCTTTTCCTCATAGGACAGCCCTAGTGCCTCCTGTATCAGAGTTGGTGAGGGGTCTTCCCCCACCAGGCTGTGAAGTTCTGGGGACAGAACCTGATTCACCATTGTCCCCACCTCCACCCTGTGTGTAGCTCAGAGTGGGTATTAGGAAGAGCTGGACAGAGTGGTCACTGCCCGGGCCCCAAGCTGGAGCCGAGGCTGACAGAGGCCCTGGGTCTGGAGTCCGAGTAATGGAGCTGGGAGCTCTGAAATCTAGGCCCAGACAGCCATGAACTTGTGACGGTGGCACGTCATGTGAGCTCTTTAAGCTCTGTATGATGAGGACCCCACATTCCCTGCCCCTCCTACCCCACCCATAGGTGCTGGGAGGCAGTGAGGCTGGACTGAAGGAGGGGGAGAGGGAAATGCGACACTTCGCTGGCTTGATGGTAGACAGGACCGCGGGGGGCAGTGGACTTGATGGGCACTTTCCCCTTCAGTCCTCACAGCAACTCCAGGAGGTGGGTGTAATTATTGTCCTCATTCTAGGCAGCCAAGGCTCAGAGAGGTTAAGCAATCTATTCAACAACACACAGCCCCACAGGGATGACAGACACTGTAAACTGCACAGGGCTCTTGGGGAAAGGTTTTCCTTATTTATAGAGTGGGAAAGGGTGGACATCCAGAAATATTAAGCCCAGATACCCCTTGGAGCAGAGGTGAGTCCAGGGATGGAGCAGGAAGTCCTACACAGCCTATTAGAGGATGGTCTCCAGAGGGGCTCATTCATGTGCCTCCTCCTAGTGAGCAGCTCGGGCTTGGGGCTTTGCCAGAAAATGGGCTCACCCAGACCACCCTGGCCCAACAGAAGACATGAGCCAATCATTGTTTTGGGTTTTCAAATAAACACATTGTTTTTAGTCAAAAGTAATACATGCTTGAGGCAAAATATTTTTTGTTTTTGTTTGTGTTTTGTTTTGTTTCATGACAGAGTCTCACTCTATTGTCCTGAATGCCGTGGCGTCAGCCTAGCTCACCGCAACCTCAAACTCCTGGGCTCAAGCAATGCTCCCAGGTGAAATATTTCTAAACAATTTAAAAAGTATAAAGTGAAAGATCAGAGACACCCAAGTTTTTCCACACATGTACACATAATGATTGCATTATATTATTATTACATGTATGTTACATACATACATACATATACATAACACACATCTCTTTTTGCATAAACAGGATTATAATATTTTATATGGCTGCATTTTTCCCCTTAAAATATTTTGGGGACTCTTCCTTGTCAGCACATATGGCTCTTTCTACCTCATTCTTTTTAATGACTATGTTGTGTGTAATCTACTTAACCATCTCCTACTCATGGGCAGTTGGCTTGATTCCTAAATTCCACTGTTACAAATAATGCTACAGGGCCAGGCCCGGTGGCTCATGCCTGTAATCCTAGCACTCTGGGAGGCCGAGGCGGGAGGATTGCTTGAGCTCAGGAGTTCGAGACCAGCCTGAGCAAGAGCGAGACCCCGTCTCTACTAAAAATAGAAAGAAATTAGCCAAACAACTAAAAATAGAACAAATTAACCAGGCATGGTGGCACATCCCTGTAGTCCTAGCTACCCAGGAGGCTGAGGCAGGAGGATAGCTCGAGCCCAGGAGTTTGAGGTTGCCGAGAGCTAGGCTGATGCCATAGCACTCTAGCCCAGGCAAGAAAGTGAGACTCTGTCTCAAAAAAAAAAAAATTAAAAATAAATAAATAAATAAAATAAAAAATAAAAAAACAAATAATGCTACAGGGAGCATCCTTGTGTATTTTACCCTTGAACATTTGTGGGAACATCTCTATAGAATGAATTCCTAGAAGGAGAATTACTGGATCAAAAGATGTGAGCAAATAGAGCTGTGACAGCTCCTGCCAAATAGTTCCCTAAGTGACTGATTCCAGCCACCTCCCTGCTGGGGCTGCGTGAGTGTGCCCATTGGCTCACACCCTAGACTACACTGGACATTAGCATTTTTTTGATGTTTACCTCTCTCAATGGGAAGAAAAGTCATTTAAATGCCATTTATTTATCAATAAAGATATTGTCTATTTGTGTTTCTTCTATGAATTACCTGTTCATGTCCTTGCCCGGGTTTCTACTGGGTTGTTTGGGTTTTTTTTGTAATAGTTTATAAGAGCTCTTTATACATTATGAATGGGAGATTTTTGTCTTTTGTGAATGTTCAGATCGTCTCTCCTCATCTGTATCTGGTCATTTAACTTCATACATGGGATCTTTTGCCTTTTATTAATTTTTATGTCATCAAATCTCTCTATTTTTCCCTTCAAGAGCTTCTGGATTTAAAGCAGGGCAGGCTGGTCTGGTTTTCAGGAATAGCCGGAGACTCCTGCGGAGCTGTGCCTCAGCCCAGGCTTCGCTCTCAGAGCGCGACACGGACAGATGCAGCCGGGCCTGAGACACAAGCCCAGGCCTTGGCGTCACATAGACCTGGGTTTGAATTCTGGCTCCAAACTACGTATGTGGCATTTGGCAAAGCCGCTTTACCACTCGTAGCCCTGCTTTTGTTTTTCTTTCTACTCTAAATTGTGTTCACATGAGTACACATCCAACAGATGGGATTAAATGAGCTATTGGCTGACATGGGCTCAGCACAGTGCCTGGTGCAGTAAGTTCCCAAGCGATAGCTGCTCCAACTTAGCACCATAGGTGCTGAGCAAGCAGTAGCTGTTAACATACCCAGAGAACGGGTGCACGGTGGGAGGGATGACTTCAAACCATGTCCCACGCAAATGGCTGAAGGACAGGGCTCTCCAGCGTCAGGAGAAAGACCCAGAGGCAGAAGTGGATATCTGCTGTTTATGCCTTGCAGAATTTAGTCACCCTTCTCCTGGTAAAAGGTTTTCCCAAGTTTCCTTTGAGAAACCACCTCTCCCTCATTTACAGCCCGTGCAGTTTGGGTAAGTTTTGCCTGTTCCCCTATATGCAATTCAAAATAAGATACTACTAAACTGTAAAACTAGTGTAAGGAAGTCCAAATAGTTCTTCATTTTTCCATGATGATTTTGAAATAGCAATGCTTTATCTCTGCAGTCCCCACCCAGCGTCAGTGGAAAACTTGTCTTCCATGAGACTGGGGAGGGGTGGGAAAGGAGCGTGCAGCAGGGGGTGAGCGGCAGGTGAGCGAGTGAAGCTTCATCTGTATTTGCAGCTGTTCCCCAGTGCTCCCATCGCCACCTGAGCTCCGAATAACCCACCCCATCCATGGAAAAATTGTCTTCCATGAAACCAGTCGCTGGTGCCAAAAAGGTTGGGGATGGCTGCCTATCTTCTCCTCCTCCTGCTTCTCCTCCTTTTCTTCTTCACATCAAAGTCTTTCAGATTTGCAGCTAGTGCCGTAAACACATGAGCTGTCCATCTGTTAGGTCATTCAGTACTGACTCATAATATTAATAGACATTATATCTCCCCTGACTCTAGTAATCTAACTTAGTGCACTGCTACTCCAGGTTATATAGAGATGAGGGAACTGAGGCTCGCAAACGTGGTAGGAAGTGACTTGCTAATAATTTATTGAGTTAAAATATTTAATGTACTTAGGATAGTACCTTGCACATAGTAAGAGATATTTAAGTATTAGCTCAGCTGCTATAACAAAACAAACCAGAAAAATTTTAAAGAGGCTTAAAGAGCAGAAAATACTTCCTTCTGGTTCCACCCAGTCATTCAGACCCAGATTGCCCGCTTCTCGCTGCTCTGCTATTCATGATCCCAACCTTATAAGTCAAGATGGCTGCTCAGACTCCAAGTCAGCATTTTTTTCTTTTCTGTCTTCGTCTGCAGAGTAGAAGCTGGGTCATGGACACCTCCGGGTCCAGCTTTCGGGAGTAAGAAACTGAGCAGGTGAGCACACACAATGGTTTAAGGCCCAGTGACACACGTCACTTCTACTCAGATTTCCTTGACAGGAATTTAATCACATGACCACACTTAACTGCAAGGGAGGCTGGGAAATGTGGTTTCTAGCTGGCAACCCTGTGTCATCAATAACTTAGTTACTATGAAAGAGGAAAAGGATGGATTTTGGTGGACAACCAGCAGCCTCCACCACAGCGAGTGGTAGTAATAAGTGGCTCAGTTGAGATTAGAACTCAAGTCTCCTATGCCTGAGGGCATTTGGTGCGGGTGGAGAAGATGTCAGAGGCCTGAGTCCTATATAAAGAGAATTGTTGGAGTTTAGTAGATTTGATATCACTCAGCCGTCACTATAAAATGCCCATCTTGGGCAACTCCTTTCTCTTCTGGGAGTCTCAGTTTCCTTATCTGTAAAATGGGGAAAGTAAGGGGACTTACCGATGAGTTGCTGCCGTGGAAACAATTACCGTGGTTCATGACACATACTAGGAGCTCACATGGTGGAATGGATGGGGGAGAATTGGGACATGAGCACATGAAAGAAGGAAATTCCAAGGAGGTGACAACGTGTGCAAAGGCCAAATGGCATGAAAGAATAAGGCTTGACTGGGAAAGTCAGCAAGTCCAGAGTGGTTAGCGTGTAGGGTGGATGGTCAGAGGGGCAAGGGATATGCTCAGGGTAGGCAAGGGTCAAACGGGGTGACCTCTGGGTGGCAGGCTGAGGAGCTTGAACTTGATCCTGTTGGTACTGGGGAGCCATGGAGGATATGAACAGAGTGGAAAGAGTTAGGTTTGGGTTGGAAAGATCACTCTGGCTGCTGTGAGTAGAATGGATTTGAGAGGGGCACACTGGGGAAATGGGGAGCCCTGAGAAGGCTGTCACACTGATTCAGGCAGTGTTGAGGGCCCTGTGACAAGTGGTGGCAAAGTGGGGTAGATGGGAGAAATGGTAAAGAGACAGAAATAATAAGCCTGAAGAGAGATCTGGTGTTAACAAGTATGGAACAGTGTCTTCCATAAGTGTCCTTTTGCTGAATGAATGACTCTATTCCACCCCATCCATTCTACCATGTGAGCACCTAGTATGTGTCATATCTGGATTACTTGGGATTAGGTGTGTGGCTTTGAGTGACAGTAGCTTAAATAAAAGGAATCAGGTAGGTGGTACAGGACGAGTGTGGTGACCCATAGCGTCAGTGTCCAGGCCCCTGCACCTGGTTGCTTTGTCATTAATGGGTTAGACCTCATGATCCAAAAAGGCTGCTTCAGCTACCATGTCAACATTCCCTCCAGGAAGGAGAAAAGAGGAGAAGTGCTCTTTCCAGAAGTTGCCCACACCTGACCACAAAAGAGGCTCAGAAATGTAGTCTTTATTCTGAGTGTTCTAGTGTCTCAGTAGAATTTGGAGGTTCTGCTACTGAGGAAGGAGATGGGAACGGATTCTGCAGTTTCAATAAGGACCTGCTGAAGAGGAGGCTACAGGAGAGAAAGGAGCCAAAAAGGGTTCCCAGGGGTGTGGCCTGGGGGACAGGATGACTCTTCCCTGAGGTGGGACCTAGGAGGAAGAGTAGGTTGTAGGGAGCAGGATAAGATCAGACTGGACAGGTCGGGTCATCCGGGGCTGATGTCTAGGAGGAGCTGGCAGGTAAACAGGTCCAGGGCTCAGGAGTGAGGTCTGGACTGACAGTGAGCATGTTTTGGAGGTATCAGCACATCCATGGTTGCCATGGGAATGATGATGCAGAGTGATAAAAGAAGGTAACCAAGGACAGAACCTTGAAGGGAGGCTGAGAAGGAGCAGCTGGGGCGGGGGGCGGGGTTGTAGGATGGGAAGCAGCCGGAAGGTGTTGGGAAAGCCCAGGGAGGTGTTTCCCAGTGGTGGGTGTTACCTGACGCTGCTGAAGAGGCTGTTCAGTTGGGCAACCAGGAAGTCAAAAATGGCTTTTCCTGAGCTGTTTCAGGAGAGTGGAGGGCTGGGAATCAGGATGCCGTGGGTCAGCTGGAAATGGGAAAAGAGAAATTGGGATCAGCAAAGGTAGATGGCATGCGTAAGTGACCTTTCTGGACCTCAGTGTTTCCATGGGACAAGTGACCCCTGTCCAGGGCTTCTTTACTGGGCTTTTCACTGGACCTAGCTCTCTACCCCTGGGTTTGCCACGGATGGCACCTGCTTGAGGTGGGCTGCAATACCCCTCTTTGCTCTGATGGTGGCAGCACCACACCAACACTCCCGGGACCAACACAGGGCACATAAATACATAAACGCATTTTCAGGGAAAGAAGCTCAGTTCCCTAAACACCAAAACTTTGGCTTTTTTTTTTTTTTTTTTTTTTTTTTTTTGCCGTTTCGGATGGGAGCCTTGAATAGAGAAAGTTAGATGGAACTTTTGGTTCAAATCCTGGCCTTGTCGCTTACTGGCTGTGTGACCTTGAGCAAGTCCTCTCCGGCACCAAACCAGTTTCCTGGTTGGCAAAGTGAGGATGACAACAAACCCAAACCTACCTCGCGGGTATTGTGAGTCTCCAAACAAGTGTGGCTGTGGCACAGACTCAGTGTGGCTTGTGGGCAGACTCAGGCCGGGGTGGGCCAGCAGGGACGAGCTCAGGAGCCGAGGGAGGGACCAGACCAGGCCAGCCCTGGGGGTGGGGACATGTGCACCTGTGGGCTTCACAAAGGCTGGACGGAGCCTCGGCTTTGGGGTCAGGAAAGCTGGGTTCAGATTTTGCAGATGAGGGGACCGAGGCTCACGGAGAAGGGGAAGTGACTTTCCTAGGGTCACATCCCTCAAACAGGAAAAGCAGAGACACCAAAACCAAAATTTGGAAAATAATTTGATGGGTAATATTTATTTGGGGGGAAAAAATATCTAAGTTGTAGCAAGGGGAAAATCAGAACTCTATGGGACTTCCTTACTATTACCGTGTTGTTTCGTGTTGTTTGCTACACTTGGGACTTCCCCTGCCCCTCTTTAACACCCACATTCTGAGAGCACCCCGTGTCTGCTTCTGCCCCCATGATGACGCAGGGCAGGTTAAGGATGTGAGGGGAGGAAGGCCACCCAGGTACAGGCCTGGGGCTCAAGAGACCTGGGCTCAGCTCTGGGTTCTACACTGGCTTGCTTGCTGGGCCTCAGTTTCCCCATCTGCAAAATGAAGCTGTTGGACCAGCAGACTTCTGGGAGCCTTGGCAGCCCTGACTTCCATGAAGGCTTCTCCTTCCCCTTCAGTTTCCCTGAACATCCGTCCCAAAGTCGCTGCCCCAATGTGCCACCGTCCCATTTCCGTCTTATTTTCTTCACAGCACTTATCACCCTCTGAAATTATCGTGGTTTTTGTTTATTTTCTGTCTAGACAGTAATCTACTGTCTACTGCATGTGAGCAGGGACTTTGTGAGTTGGGGAGAGCCGCCGTGACCTTGGCGCCTACAACAGCCTTGGCAGGTGGTAGAGAGGAACAAGCAATTGCAGAATGAATGAAGGACGGGCAGAGAACACAGCCCCTTCCTCTCTGAGGCAAGTCCTGGAGTCTTCACGGCTCAACCCGTGAACTGCTGAGCTCTGCCGCCCCCTTTTCGCTCTCTCTCTTCCAGACATGCTGAGCCTAACTCAAGGGCCCTCATAGTGGGGTGCCCTGGCCCAAAAAGTGCAGCCTGTTTCCTGGCTCCTGGCTGGAGCTGCAACACCAAGCCAAGGTCTTTACTGGCGCCTTGTGGCCGTGGGGACACATAGCAGGGACTGAGAAGATTCTCAGGTGGGAGATGAGCAGTCCCAGGTGGCCCTGCTTCCCTCCCTTCCAGCCGGCATATATGAATCAATCACCTTTGTGCCCAGCCTTGTGCTGGAGATGGTGATGGCCACAAACAAGACACAGATGTGTTTCTTGCCCTCCAGGAGCTGAAGCCACACCTGGGGAAGGGGAGTGGTCCTGGGGTCCAGGGGAAGAGCTGCAGGGGAATCTGGCAGGAGTGAGGGGGAGGTAAGGGCAGACTGCACCCCAGCTCTGGAGCAGGCAGGGTAGCCTGGATCTCAGGCCTCAGGATCCTCCTGCCAGAGTATCTGTTTCTCAGTAACCTTCCTACCTCTTCCAGGAAATTCTCCATGTCTCTCATTCATTTTACAGCCTGTTTCGGGGTGGAAGGGGAAGAGACAGAAAGAAAGAAAGAGAAGAGAAAGTGTCTGGTGCCCAGAGAAGCCATCTGGGACAAAATCAAAGATATTAAAGGAGATTTTAAAAATCTTTTATGCTGCGTAATGTGAATCTTCTACCTCATTGCTTCCAGTAAAGCAATTTACTAGCTGCATTAGTCAGGTCTTGCTGTGATAATGCTGTGAAACAAACAAGCCCCAAATCTCAGTGGCCTATAAAACCAAATATACTTTCACACTCCTAAGTCTCTAGGTCAACTTCAGTTTAGATGATGCTGGCTGCGCCAGGCTGGATTCCCAAATTTTGTCTAGTACAGATGTGTTCCACATGTCTGCATTCTGGACCCAGGATGAAAGAACAACAGGTGCCTGAGGTTTCTCATGGTGGAAGAATTTGCTGTGCCTCTTATGGCCTCAGCTTGAAACAAGCACGTGGTCCTTCCACCCACATTTGATTGGCCAAAAAAATCCCATGGCCAAGCCCAAAGTCAGTGGCGTAGGGGAGTGGATGCCGTGGGGCTCCACCCAGACCCCCCCACTTCAGGGCCTACATAACCATTTTCAGATGCTGGGAATCTGCTGCTGGATCACAACTGTGTCACTCACTGAATTTGCCCTTGGCCATAAAGAACTGCCTCACCCAAAGCCATGGGCAGTGATTGGCTGATGCGGGAAAACAAAGGCCTGCCTCCTTCCTTCAATTTGGCACAGCTCTGCAGTGCTATCTGAGCTCCAGAGCTCCAGACAATCAGCAGATGCCTCAGTTGACATCAGGTAGTAGATCATCTTCTCCCTCTGCCCATTCCTGCCTCCCGCCTTTCTTATAGATGACTCTCCTGAGCACACTTCCCCATAAACCTCTGCACACAACTCTTTGTCTCTGAATCTGTTTCCAGGAAACCCCTTGTAAGACAGGTGGGCAAGAATATGCCACACAAGGGTAGCCATGGCAAGGGTGATGAAGGAGGGAAGACTTTCAGACAAAGAACACAGTCTGCTGCAATAGTTAAATAAAGAATGCATCACGGAGACAGATCTGATTTATTTTGCCTGCAACAAAATGCTGGACACATGATCCGTGTGTATGTGGGGGGAGAATTGAGGCTACCTCTGGGAGGTCCCCATTTTTGGTTGCATTGAATATATTTTATATATTGGGGTTCTAAATAGGTTATATTGTAGCAAAGGTTCTAGGGCTTTAAAAAATTTTTTTTCAAACAACCGGGTTCTATGATGTCTGTGTATCTATTCAGCTCTGCCCAGTTGGGATAGAGTGACTCTCGGCCCGTGTGCATTCATAGCAGAAAGGTGGCCAGGCTGGTGAGTCAAATCCACACTCCAGGTGTTAGGGCCTGAATTGTGTCCCTCCAAAATTCTTATGTTGAAGCCCTAACCCCCAGTCCCTCAAAGTGTGACTGCATTTGGAGATAGGGCCTTTAAAGAGGTAATTAAGTTAAAACGGGGAGTTAGAGTGAGCCCTAAACCAATATGACTGGCATCCTGTAAGAAGAGGAGCTTAGGACACAGAGAGAAACACCAGACATGTACACACACACAGAGACGATCGTGTACAGACCCAGAAGAAGACGGCCTCTACAATCCAAGAAGAGAGGCCTCAAAATGAAACCAACCCTGCTGATACCTTGATTTTTGGATCTTCAACTTCCAGATCTGCGAGGAAATGAATTTCTGTTGCTAAGCCACCCAGTCTGTGGTATGTGTTATGGCAGTCCACACAGACCTGGCACTGGCGTGGAAGCTGTCACCATCCCATTGTACACAAAATGTGCCCCCTCGACTTCTCAGAGGGAAAACAAAGACGTTGTTTTAACAACTGGAACTGTCAAAGGTCCATGAAAAACAAAATTATCTAAATTGAGAAATACCCTGCATGGTTTTTTTTTTGATCTGCAAGAGTGTAAAAATTGCAACATATTCAGAGCACCCATGCCAGCGAGCAGAACCCTTGCAACACCGTAGTCCCAGGCTGCTTAGGACAGCTTCTGAGCCTGGGCCTCAAGAGGCTGGACAGCTTCTGCTTTCGCTCTCTTGCCATGTGAGGAACCCCAGCCTAACCTACTGGGGAATGAGAAGTCACGTGGAGCAGAGACATGCTATCCTGCCTGGGGACCAACTGGGGTGCTGACAGCCCACGCCAGACACCAGAAATGTGAATAAGGCCCTCTCAGGTCATCCAGCCCCTGTCAAGATGCCAGATGATTGCAAGCACATGTGTGACCCCAGGTGAGACCAGCAGAACTGTTCAGCTGAGTTCAGCCCAAACTACTAATCCATAGAATCAAGAATAAATAAAACAGTTGTTATTTTAAGCCATCAAGTGTTAGGATAAGTTGTTACATAGCAATAGATAAATGACACACCAGGCTAAAATCGTATCTGTTCTCAAGGACGTATCTGATAGTTTGGGGACTCCCATAGCCACCTGCAAACCCTCCTTGCTGAGCTGGACAAACTTAGAAGACAAACAGCGGCTTGTGCATTGGTTCATTGTGCATCTGTCTCCCTCAGAGGCCGGACGACCTCAGGGCCAAAGCCTGTTCTCCTGCACCTGTTCATCCTGTGTATTGTGCTGAGCCAGGGTCTGGCATACAGCAGGTGCTCAATAGACATTTACTCAATTAGTGAAGTGCCAAGGGACTTTTTCAGGTTACCAGCCTTTCCTGTTTGGGTTACTGCATCAGTAGTCTCCTACCTGGTCTCCCCACATACACACTTGCTCCCTGAAATCCATCTTCCATTCTAGGAAGAATACTTACTAAAATGCAAATCTACCCCAGTGCAATCTCTGGTCAAAATCTTTCATTGGCTTCCCACTGCCTTCATGGTCAAGTCCTCTTTGGAATGGATTTATGATATCCTGCAAACCTTGATCCCTAATTCTAAAGTCTCACTTGTACCACTCTCTCCCTTGCTCTCTGGGCCCAGCCACAGGGATTTCTTTCTGTCCCTTTCATGTAGCACACTCTCTGGTGCCTCTGGACCTTTGCACATGCTATGCCTTCTAGCCAGAACATTCACCACCACCACCACCACCACCCCAGTTCCCAGGGCTGGCCAAATCCTACTCATCCTTCAACACATTTGGTTGTCCATTTTGCCTGGATCGAGAGGTGACAAGAAGTATGGATCTATACTGATTTATGGGTAGTGGCTAATGGTTTGGCTGGACAGTCAGGGACTCAGCACAGAATTGGAGGATTGGCAGTAAGGAAAACTGGAAAAGGCATTTAGATGGACTTTCAGAAATGACACAGAATGTGAAGATATTTTCATTCCAAGTAAAATCTCACCACAAGGCATGCATGGCAGAGGGGCCTCTCAATAGTGAAGTGGACAAGATGGCACATTCTGTGGTTGTCAGCCAGCCTCTCTCTCCAGTCCCTCTGGTGCTTTTTCAGCATGCTCATGTACAATGTGGTCATGGTGGCCAGAATGGAGACCATTTACGGATTCAAAAACATGGGCTTACCTCACCAAGGCTGATCTGGCTAATGCTGCTACTGCACGTCCAACCTGCTGTCAGCAGAGACAAATGCTAATATGGCATCCTTCTGCAGGGGTCTGCCTAGCCACCTGGTGCCAGGTTGATTCCATCATTGAGGGGGCATGACTTATCCTCATTGACATAGCCAGAATACAAGGTTACATGAACCCAAGGGAGGTAGTAAGAGTGGCTTCTCTCACTATGTATGACACCAAATGACTCACCATGTTAGTTTCCTGTGGCTACCATAACAAATAACTATAAACTTAAAACAACAGAAATTTTGACTTGGGAGGCTGAGGTGGGAGGATCGCTTGAGCCCAGGAATTCAGGGCTGCAGTGAGCTGTGATCGTGCCACTGCACTCTGGCCTAGGTGACAGAGCCAGACCTTATCTTAAATAAATAAATAAGTACATAAAATAAATTTATTCTTTCACAGTTCTGGAAGCCAGAAGTTCAGCATCAGTTTCCCTGGGGCCAAATCAAGGTGTGAGCAGGGCTGTGCTCTCCCCACAGCTCCAGGGGAGATTCTATTCCTTGAGTCTTCCAGTTTCTGGTGGCTTCTGGCATTCCTTTGCTTGTGGCCACATCACTCACATCTCTGCTTCCACCTTCATATAACCTTCTCCCCTTCTGTATGGTTGATCTCCCTCTGCCTATCTTCAAAAGACATTTGTGATTGGGATTTAGGGCCCATCACAAAATCTTAGATAATATTCTCATGTCAAGAGTCTTAACTTCATCACATCTGCAAAGACCCTTTTTCCATATATGGGTTCCAGAGATTACAACTTGCTATCTTTGGGTGGCCATTGTTCAGCCTACTATAGCCACCCACAAAACTTTTGTCTCTAGTCCTTGCAATATTGACTCTGTTAGGGAGCCAACACAGTTTTCATTGAATTGGAAGTTCCAACTTCCACCTGGCCATTTTGGGCTCCTCATGCCACTAAACCAATAGGCAAAGAAAGAGTTACTATACTGGTTGCTTGGCTGATCCTTGTCACCAAGGGGGAACTGGGTTGCTGCTCCACCAGGGCAAAAAGGATGATGTCTGGAACCCAAGGGTTTCTCTAAGGCTCCTCTTAATACTTCCATGGACAACAATAACGGTTAATGAGAAGCTATGACATGCCAAACTGTGCAGGACCACTGAGGATTCAGGCCCTTCAGGAATGATGGAGTCACTCCACCACGTAAAGAACCCTAACCAGTTGAAGTGTTGGCTGAGCATACAGGGAACATAGAAGGGCAGTGGAAAAATGAAGCTATACATGCTAACTATGGCATGGTGACCAGTTACCAGAAAGAGGTTTACTGCAGCTATGCATAATTTCTTCCTGTCTTGGGGGAGGGGGGGTGTGTGTGTTGTGTAATTTACTTTTTCTTCCCTCCTATTTTCCCTTTCTTTTATATAAAAATTGTAAATGATTACCGACTTTAGTGTTTAGTTGCACAGTGAGGTTGTAATTGAATTAGAAGAATAATTAACATCCAAATATGGACACAGTGACTAACTCGCGGAGGGACGTGGATACATCTGTTGGACTGTGAGACTTTGTGTCTTTCCCATTTAGGGGAGAGAATAGAGAGTCTTCACTTGTATAAAGGATACTATCATCTTACTAGGTGGAAGCTACTGTTACATGGAAGTTAACATACGGGTGGGTTGATGTGTATGAATACCGAGTGTCCAAAGGAGTGGTCTGTGCTGGTTATTAAACTATTGTCTTTCAGTTCCAAGAGCAGCCATCTAACTCTGGTACTGGGGCTGGGACTCTGCAAACCACATCCCTCAGTACTCTTTGTTAGCTGGCTTGGACAACAAGGGGCATGAGGGGAAGATTGGGAGGCAGGAGAAGTGGAGACTTCCTTCTTCCTTTGCTTCCTATCCTTATCAGCAACAGCCAGGTGGCAACAGCTGATCCCTGGCTTCAGCTTTGTTCCTGCACTCCCAGACAAGCCTCGTACCCCCTCAGAGGTACTAGCACCAGCCAGAGAACACCCCCTTTTCAGATCTCTGAGCCCCAGAGCTCCAGGGCTCCCCCTCTGCAAGCTTGTGGATTCTGATAAGCCCAATTTCTTGCCTATATTCTTGCTTACTCCTGCAGCTCTAGGAGTGGTAGCTGCTTCCTGCAGTCATTTTCTCTATGTCATCAGTGTTCTTTTTTTGTTCTTCCAGCCCTCCTACATCAGTGTAACCCATTCCCTAGAGTAAATTCTCTCTGCTGAAAAACCTAGTGGTGTTTCTGTTTTTCTGACTGGACCCTACTGATACAAACTATTAGGAATGCGGGGCTCACTTTTCACTGGTCATTGTGAGAGGTCAGCCTGCTGTGAAGGGAGGCTCACGGGAAACAGATTCCTGAATAAGCATCTAGATCCAACTGTGCGTGAAGCCAAATCTATCCCCTGGACTTTTCAGTTCTCTGGACCAATAAGTTTCATTTTTCACTTAGGCCATATGGTGTTGGATTTTTGTTGTTCACAAATCTTGTCCCCACCCCCAAATCAGGAACCTCAACCCACAGCCACTGAACAAAACCAAGACCAACCACTTCCTACTGAAAACTTTAATGAAACCAATAAGTTAATAAGTTAACAAAGTGAGGTACTTGCATATCCCAGAACTGGGTTGGTGGGGGAACCTCAATCATGGAAGGAGGGAGGGCTTCTTGCCATGTCTCTTTTGGTCATAGGGTAATCCCATTCTCCTGCCTCTCTCCACAGCTCTGTCTCTGAGGGGGTGGAGGGGTGGCTCTCTGGGGACAGTGCAGTGTGGTGAGGTGAGCCAGGATAGCTCCATCCAGGGCATGATGGTCACATGCAGAGGGCATGTTGGGGCAGAGGCTGGGCACCACCGGGCTGAACAAGATCCAACCCGAGTCCTGGCGCTGGTGCATGCAGGTCCCCAGTATGAGATGCAGGCAGCTTGGCCTCAGCCACAGAGGGTTGCCATTGGTCCATTACCCCGATCCTCCTGCAACCTGCATTGGCTTTGCAGAAGAGGAACAAAGGAGTAGGAATATGAAAGTGTTCCTGGGGACCTGGAGTGGATGGGGGCTTAGCCGGGATGCAGGGCTGCCAGCTGAAGTGAAGAAGTGGGGCATGGAGAAAGGGGAGACAGTGCATGTGAAAGGCAGATGTGCAGTTAGTATAGCTGCTAGGTGCATTACTATTCTGTTTGGGAGTTAGAGTGACTGGGAAGGGGCAGGCCTGGATAGAAGCAGGCCTAGGGTCTCTCCAGTGGTGTCCATGCCCCAGAGGCCCAGGCCCAAGTTGTGCTGTGGGGACGCTGAGGAGGGCCCTCGGGGGCAGGCAGAGGCAGCGGTCAGGGCTCCTGGACCAGAAAGGAGGAGATCTTGAGGAAGGGGAGCTGGTAAAGCTCTGGATGGGGCCTGAAGTGACCTGAGGTCACTTCAAAGCTCCTTCTGACCAGACGGAGTGGGGGGCTTCCTCTCAGTGGACACCATCCTGCAAGGCCAGGCCACTGACATCAGCTGCAGAGGCCCAGGAAAGGCTGAGTGGCTCTGTGCTCGAGTCTCCAAGTGTGTGTGCTTGTATGTGTCAGTGTGTGAGAGGCTTTCTGCATGTCTGGAGAAACTAAAAGGCCATGTTTGTGCGACCATCCATGGAGCACTGTCTGGGAGGTTTGGGGAAAATACAGAAAATTGTGCTGAACGTCAAAGGTGTCTGGAGAGCCAGGTGGAAGAGTGGACATCGAGCAGGAAGGGAGAGCCCCTGGCAGGTGACACCTGCAAATGGGAAGGCCCAGGCACTGCCCTTGGGAGAGGGCAGGGAGAAACAGGCCCCATGCTGGGTGGGGAGGGGTGATAAGCCAAAGAATGGGGTTAGGGTTATGGCCAAGCAGCCTGAGACCAGCTACTGCTGGGGGCCGTCTCCCAATGGCGGAGGGGCAGAAGGACCCCATGGGGGTCCTCAAAGTTGCATATTTAACGTAGTTTGCATATATGGTGCCCACCTGCCTTGTGGCAGGGTCCTGTGCTTTGTGGGTACCTGTAGGGGCACCTTGGGCCCACCCCCAAGTGGGGCGAGGACTTGGCGGGAGGGCTTCCCTGCTCTGTCCGAAGGGCGGGCCAGAGACCTCACCTTGCATAGCTGGAAGCTGGGTCAGGGCCCAGGGCCCCAACGCCCCGCTCCCACTCCCGGGGCAGTGCCCCTGCCAGGCGGGTCATGTCGAGCCTTGATGGAGCCGGCAGGGCACGGGACGGCCCGACAGCCCTGCTGCTGCCCTCCGTGCGGCCTGGCATCTCACGCTCCTGAGATGGGGGCGGGGCGCTGGCCCCCGCTGCGAGTATCTCGCCCACCCAGGCAGCTCAATACTGCGTGCGGCCTCTCTCTCCGCGAGGGAGCGAGTTCAAGTACAGAGGAGTCCGGAGGCCTCGGAGGGCGGGTCCGAGCGCCAGGCCGAGGGGCTGGCCGTGTGCTGCCCCGCCCCCGACACGCCCTTCAGTCCATGTTGGTGCTGACCGAGCGGGAGATGCTGAGCGTCTGTGCGGAGACGGAGATGTCCTCGTGGTCCACAGGGCTGTGGTAGTCCGAGGTGATGTCGGGGTCGAAGAGCGGCACTTGCACGGTGCCCAGGCTGGCCGAGGTGCCGGAGCGCAGGCAGCGCGAGTAGAAGCCCAGCAACAGGTCCAGCTTGTGCTCGATGGACTGCACCTGGGGGCGGGGCGCGGCTGGAGGCGGGGCTTGGCCGGGACGGGGCGGGACCGGAATGGGGGTTGGGCGGGGCAATGGGGCGGGGCGCGGTCCGTGGGCGGGGACTGGGCGGGGCTTATCTGGGAGGCGCGAGTCCCGACTGAACGCGCAGCTTGGCTGGAGGGAGGGACGGAGCTGGGAAGCTGGGGCACATTCCCCGGGCGAAATTCAGTTGTGATAGATTGGGACTGTCCGTCAGACAGACGACCGAGAGGCGGGCTTAAATGGAGCAGCAGGAATTTAAAGGGGTTTATCGGAGACAACAGCAACCTAGGGGCGAGACCTAGCCGGAGAGGGCGGGCTTATCCGGATATTTAGGCAGGAGCGAGCGGGTCCCGGGGCTCATCTGTGCGGCCGGGCCTGGCCGGACAGGGGACTCCGGCGCCTTCCCGGCAGGTGCTCTGGACTGCGGCTCTGAGAAGCGCACCCTCCTCTTGTCCCCGTAGCCCTCCAGAGCTTTGAAACTCCATCCTACACTCACCTGCTTCTCTACCTTAACCACTCGTCCCATCATGCTGATTTCATCCACCGCCTCCGTGTCTGAGGGCCCCTTGTCGCCCTTCTCCCGGGCTTTCCGGTCCCCGGGCCCCCGACCCACAATTTGGTCCACGCTGTGGGGAAAGGGAACCGTCAAGTGGCCCCAGACACACGCCGCCCCTCCCTTCCGCACGGATCCCGGGGCGCCTGCTGAACGCGAAGACAGCCTGAGCCAGAGGGAAGGGCGGTCTAAGGGCGGGCGCCGGCGTCCTGCCAAATGGAGGCCCAGTTGGCGCGGAGGGACCGAGCCCTGCTTTGGGGTCCTTCACTGGCCGAGCGAAGGCACCACGCACAAGCATGACAAGGAAAACAACTGCCTGGTGGAGGAGCCGTGGGAAATGCTGGGCCAGGAAAGGGGGAGGGGAACACGTGGGAATATGAGTTATGAGGTGGACAAGGCTCCAGCTAATCTCGCCTTAGTTTTCTGCTCTCCTTTGCAGCAAAATTCTTGAAAGTGTTGTCTCTACCCTCTACCTCCAATTCCTCTTCTCTCGTTCTCTCTCAAATCTACTCTAATTAGGCTTTCGCCTCCACCATTTCACCAAAACTACTGCTGTCGAGCTCCGGAATGAACTCCGTGTTGCTAAATCTGATGATCAACTCTCAGTCCTCATTTTACCTGACTTATTAGCAGCACTCGACACATCTGATCACCCCTTCTTCCTGCAAACACTGTCTTCATTTGGATTCCAAAACACCATCCTGGCCCAGTTCTTTTCCTCCCTCCCTGACCTCTCCTTCCCAGTCTCCTTGGCTGGTCCTCCTCTATCTCCACAACCTCTAAACATTGCAGGACCCAAGGCTCACTCCTAGGACCTCTTTTCGCTATTTACTCTCACTCACTAAGTGACGTCTGCAGTTCCTTGATTTTTCAATTCCTCTATACGCTGTTGACACCAAACCGCCATCTCCATCCCAGACCTCTCCTCTGAAATCCACACTCCTGCCTTAACTGCCAGACCAACACACTCCACCTGGATGTCTGACAGGCATCACAAACCCAGCACACCCCCAACTCTCCTGATCGAAACCTGCTCCACGTATTGCCTTCTCCATGTCAATAAATGGCAACTCAAGTTTTCCTCCTACTCAAGCCAAAAATCCTGGCTTCATCCTTGAACTCTTCTTTCTTACACCCCATCAGAAAACCCTGTCAACTCTACCTACAAAAATATACCTAGAATCTGGCCACTTTTTCCACTTCCACAGCTGCAACCCTGGTCCAAGTCCCCACATCTGCACGTCTGAAGTAGGCTCCTCATTGGTCTCCCTGCCTACACTCTTGCTCCCTTACAGTCCACCGTCAACACAGCACCCAGATGAGCCCTTTAAAAGATAACCCGATCTTAGCAGCCCTTTGCACAGAGCCCTCCAATGCTTGCAGCTCATCCTGGATGAACACCCATCTCGTGCCATTCCCTCTGGAAACCCTTCACCTAAACAGCCACAGGTCTGGTTGTCCCCTCTCCTTCCATTTGATCTCAAATGTCACCTTCTCACCTATTTAAAATTGCAAACCTCAATACTTTAAGCCTTATTTTTCTCCTTACCATCTGAAGTATTTTAGTGTTTCTTATTTATCATCTGTCCTCTTTCCACTAGAATGAAAACTCCGTGAGGGCAGGGGTTCTGTTTTGCTTTCCACCATACCCCTGCTATCAGGCAAGTAGTAAATGCCCTAAGATTATCTGTTGAGTGAATAAATGAATGAGCGGGCAGTGAATGCAGGCCAGGAGAGGACAAGGGCAAGGTGTAGCTGATTTGAGTCTTGGTGTGAGGGTCATCCCTTATTGCTGGGCCTAGAGAAGCAATGTGGGAGGGTTCCAGAGGCAAGAAGTGGGCCCTGAACACAATTTGCCTATCCCCTTGGGAGATGGGAGGTCAGTAATTATCTTATATCTATTATTTGAGGTCCAGGAAACAATCATTCTAAACAAAGCCCCTCCCCGCAGACATGCAAGTCAATAGGGCTCCCACAGAGGGCGGCACAGAGGCCCTAAGACTGGCTGGCCCGGTGGTTGTTCAGCCTCCAGCCCGGTGCCCTGCGAGGTCTGGCCTCAGCAGCGCTGCAAGCCAGGTACGTGGCTCAGGCCAGAAACCCCAGCTCCGGCAGGGGACCCAGGGAGGTGCGTGGGGCTCTGGGCCACAGAGCTCTTGCTGAGCTGGGGACACCGCCACCCTGCCCCGCTCTCCCATTGGGGACTGGCACACCCACCGAGTCTGCAGGCTCTTGATCCGGCCCAGCATGTCCAGGTGCCCTGCCGAGTACTGCTCGATGACATCCTTGACGTCGTAAGGTCGCAGCGTCTCCTTGAATTTCCTTTTGGCCACCAGAAACTTCAGAATCCTGTCGGGAGAGGGGGTCTCAGAGGGAGGGGCCTGTTAGAGCAGGGGATTCCTTTCCACCCCTCTCCGTCCCTTTGCTACCCCTTTGTCCAGCACCAGGGTACCTCCTGCTTGGGTCACCACAAACAGACTCTGCCAGGTCCCCCAGCCTCCCTACCCCCCCAAGCAGCAGCAACAGGGAGGTGATGGAAAGGGGTTAATCCGCAGGGCAGGGGGCGCATATGAGAAGACTGGGGGGAGACTGGCCTTGACAAGGAGGCTGCAGGTGTATTTTGAAGAGCTCTGAATGCCTGGGCATGTGTGGGTGTCATTTACTCTGCTTTGGCATGACCGCTCTGCCAGCCCATGCAGAGAATACCCTGGGGGGCAGAGTCGTGGACAGGGAAACCAGCTCCAGGGGATGGCCTACGCTGGGAGAGGGGCTGTGGGGTGGAGAGAGGGGTCAGCTTTGAGCAACTCAGGAGGTGGGACTGAAAGGCTTCCCAGTCTGAGTCCGGGATGACTCCCAGGGCTTGGGCGACAGGGTGGGTGGTGGTGCTGCTGCCTGAAGTGGGGACCCAGGAGGAGGAGCAGGTTTGGGGCATGCTGGGTGTGAGGGGTGGCCAAGGAGAGCTGACCTAGGTCAGGTGGCAGATCTGGCACTCTGTTCCAGATGCTGGTCACATGGAGGGGAGAGACAGGATATATGAAAACAGGGTGAGAAGAGGCCTCAGACTCTGGGGAGAGGATGGGGGGCCCAGCTGACTTTGATGTTGAAAGGAACACAAGGGCAGAGGCAGTGGGCAGGTTAACCCACCAGGGAAAAGAGGAGGTGAGTCCAGAAGACCGGGGGTCGGGGGTCTCTGGAGCTACAGCTGCCCGGACTCCACACCAAGGAGCTCGGGAGCCACAGCCATGCCTAGGCCATGGCCAAAGGGTTTGGAAGACTCTGGTCTCCTCTTAATTGTCGAGGCAGGGAGACAGCCAGTAGAGCAAGGGCTTTTAAACTTTTTGGACCAAGATCTATCATAAGAATTGCATTTTAGGTCACAAACAAGTATATGTACACACATGCACAGATAACTGAAGTATAAGTTTCATAATTTACCCTTCATATGAGAGATGCTCCCTGATATTTTCTATTCTATTCTTTTTTTTTTTTTTAATGCTGATCAGGGCCCACTAAGTTGATTTCAAACCATCTAATCAGTGGTTGGAAAAGCACTTCTCTAGAAGTCTTGGGGGAAACAGACAGACCGAGGCCAAGACACCCAAGTAGAGAGAATTTGAGACACAGGGACAAAAAGATGAGACTGAGACAGAGAGATGCAGGGGAAAAGTGGACAAGACAGGGCCCATCAGGAGGAACAGGCAGCCGCTGACACACAGCCAGGGAGAGAGAGAAGGAAGAGAGGCTGGTCTAGCCAAGAGCCAGAGGCAGGGGAGAGAAGAAGAGGAAGAGGAGAGGCAGAGCGAGGAGTGACTGGGAGGACATTGCGTGTGCGAGGAGAGGGACTGTGATGGGCAGCTGTTCCCGCCACCTTGCCGGAGCCAGGCCCTCTAGACATGACGGGTAGGAGCAAGCCCCGCTGGGAGCCAGATGCCACCTCCCCACCCCACCTGCACTCTAGGCCGGCAGCAGCTGGCACGCCGGGAGCAAGCCAGGCCTGGCCACGAGGGCAGGCCCAGATGGGAAGCAGCAGTGGGTGGCAGACAGAGTGGGTGCTCACCTCAGGTCTTGGTCTCACCTGACGGAGCGGATGACTGTCTTCACAGCAGGCATGACATCGTCCACTGTGAGCTCACACTGGTAGCTCTTCTCCTCTGCTGCTTCCTCTGAGGGGCCCTCTGAAAAGACAGAGACGGCCTAAGTGGTCCACTCTCAACCCCCGCCACTACCAGCACATGCCAAACCACCATCAGAGGTACCAATAGGAAGAGAGAGGCCCACAGAGGGCCCAGAAGCTTCCTGGGGACAGACCAGCCTCCTGCCTCCCTGGCTGCTGGCCCTCACCACCCTACCCAGGGCAGAAAACTCCAGTCTGTTGCATGCCCATCTGCCCCTGCGGCCAGTCAGGGTAAACATCTGCCTGTGGCCAAGTGAGCAGGAGCTATTTTAGGGCACATCTGGTGTGGCTGGGGCAAATTTGTTGCACAAAGTCCTGGGGGAAGCCCAATTGATCCCACCTTGCAGAACAGTGAGCCCCAGAGAAAAGGCGCTTGATGCCTTTGCAAGTACCCAGCCACACCGTCTTATCCTGCAGCTCACGGGGCTGGCTCCCACGCCCCGATTTGCAGCTGGGGAAGGCCCTGTGCCCTGGATGAGACAAACAGCCTCTCTGAGGCTGGTGCCCTGAGCTGCACAGAGAGGTGATGCTATCTTCGCCCCACAGGAGCAGGGAGCAAGAGATCAGACAGCTTCCAGCACAAGGAAGGGCGGTCCCAGGCACCAGCCATGCCCAGGCTTCTATGGGTCAGCACCTCTCGGTGGTTTGCAAACTCTGGGGTTTGCAAACCCGGGGTTCTGCAAACTCTGAATTGTCAGCCAGCAGCATTTTGAGGGCTTACACCGCACAGGCAGAGACAGCATGGCTGGGCCCCTCCCTCCAAGGCTAAAGGGGCTTCCTGTCCCCATCTTCCATCCTTGTCCACTCACCTCGACCTTTCTCCACCCAGGGGCATAAAGTATGTCAAAGCTGGGAGAGGTCTTCCGGGGGCTTGGCCGAAATGACCAGGGGTCATTTTCCAGAAGAGGACACTGAGGCATAGAGGGGTGTGGAGGGTGGGGAGGATCTTGCCTAAATCACTGTGCAAGTCTCGAGCAGAGCTAGAACTCAGAAAAGTGACCCCACCAGGTCCACGGCTTCATGTCCGCAGGCCAGGCTGGGTGAGGAGGGGCAGGCAGAGTGCAGGGACTTTGGAGCTGGACAGACCTGCCTGAGGATAGCAGCTCTGCCACTCACGGGCTGGGAGATCTCAGTGTCCCTGCCTGTAAAGTGGGGATGAAAACAGAACCTACTTCCCGGGGTCCCCTGAAATGATATAATCCGGTGTGAAGCGTACACGGTCAGGGCTCATCATGCAGGGGCTCCTGCTCCTTCCAAAGCACACTTGTCACCGGCTAGGTTTGTTGAGCCCTTTCTATTTTCTCAAAAGTCTCCTATTCACCTTCTGTGGATTATCTCATTTAATCTTCACAATCATCCTATGTCCTATGAAGTAGATACTGTCATTGTCCCCATTTTACAGATAAGGAGAATGAGGCCCAGAGAGATTAGGTCACTTGTCCAAGGTAAGTGACAGAGCCAAGATTTAAATTCAGGCAGCCTGGCCCCAAAGCCTGTGCTCTTGACCACTGCCAAATGCCACCCTCCGTTTAATTCTCGGTCTGATGCCCATCTTACAGACTGCTGCCCAAAGATGGTCAGTCACTTGCAGAGCTGAGACTAGAGCCGGATCTTTCTGCCCTCAGCCCAGACTGTCCCCACCCCTGCCACCCTCAGCAGGTCCTGGGCCCCAGACCCCCAGGGGCTCACCCTCAGCAGAAGTTCGGGGTTTGAGTTTCAAGGAGGCCCGGAAGCGAGTGCGGTCATTGAAGCTCCAGCTCTTCTGCACCTTGGTGGGGCTGCTGGCCTCGCCCACCTGCTCACTGCTTGGGGAGGTGGGCATTGGCGGAGGTGCCAGGTGCTGCTTGGAAGGACCTGTCCGCCGCTGGGAGCTGCCCATGCGGATGCGATCTTTGATGCCCATCCGACTGCTGGCAGGGCAGGGCGGGGTGGGGAGAGAGCCAAGTTAGCCGGAGCTGGGGGTGCGGGGTGAGTGGGGACAAAGCTGACTTAGGACCTAGGGGTGGCTATTGGGTCTTGATTTCCCAACCACATGGAGACTTCCTGGGGTGGGACAGGGTGTGGTGAGGGGGGCCCTGACTCCCACGAGAAGGTGATTCGGTGTCAGTTGGAGCAGATCCCCTTCCCACCCCTACCTCCCACCCCTCGTTGCCCAGACAGATAAGGGGTACACAGGAGACAGATGTCAGAGTGGAAGGACTGAGAGAAACCCAGGAAGGGAGTCAGAGAGACAGACAGGAGGACAGGGGAGTTGGGCCTGGCGCAGGTGGGTGGGTGGAGAGTGGAAGTGGTGACCCCTTTGGGCACAGACAGGCTGCTGAGGATCGGCAGCTCACCTGGCCGTGCACACTGAGGTAGGCCTCCAGTCCCCAGTGTGCACAGGGGCAGGGGGTGTGGAGTTGAGTGTGTGTGTGTGTGTGTGTGCGTGTGTGAGCACAAGTACGTGACAGTGTAGGTGCACAGGCACCAGTGTGTATACATATCATATGTTGGCATGTATGTACATGTGTCAATTTATATTTTCCTCCATTCCCTGCTGCTGCAGTTACCTCATCCCACATTGGTCAGGTCAGGGCTTTAGGACCTGGTACAGCTGTGTAGGCAGTGCACTGCCAAATAAGGTCTCCATCACACAAAGACTTCCATGCAATGGTGCCCTTGGCTGTGTGTGGTATGATGGCCTGATCAGGGCCTTGGCCCCATGGGTCTAGCTGCTGGGCCTACAAGTATGCCCAGGACATGCCTGGTGCCTGCCCTCCCAGTAAGGGTCTACATTTGATAACCTGTTCTTCTGTGGTCTCCCCTGCCTGAGCTCTGCCTGCCTGGACTGATGTGCTGGGAGGTTTTGGATCCCCCCTTAAAGATCTACCCCGCTGTATTGCCTACTGAACTCCCAGTTCAACAGCACTACACGTCTGTGAGCATGTGAACACACATGTGCATGTCTGTACATGCTTGGACTTCCCTTCCCATGCCCAACTCTCCACCACATCCCCAAACCTTGGAGGAAGACAGGTCGGGGGGAGGCCTCAGGTTCTCCAGGACAGGCCCCAGTTAACCAATACCTGGTAGAGTAACTCTGTGTCCAAGAGGTTCAAGGACCATGCTATCACTGTTTGGGTAGGACCTATGCAAACACCCTCCATCCCATGCCCTGTGGTGTCACCGCTGCCTCCCCTGCTGTGGTTTGCCACTGGAGGACCCCCTGCAGAAGGTGCTGGGAGTGGGGGTCTCCACCGGCCCTGGCTTAGGAGAGCACCAGCCAGCCTTGGAGGAGGCCTGAGGTGGGGCAGGGGTTGGGGGAGGATACTGTGTCACCTACTCTCAGGGACTTCCAGATCAAGGGCTGAGCAGAGGAGAGGTCTGGTTTCGGTGCTGGGTGGCAGCTGGGGTCCCCCATGCCCAGGGCATGTGGTAGAGAGTAGAGAGCCAAGGTGCTGAGGTGAGGGGATCTCGAAACCAGGGCACCTTCGGGAAGGTGACCAGGATGTAGGGTCATCCTTGGGGTGGCGGCCTCTGCCCAGAGGGGAGAGGTTTAGATGTCAAGGATGGGGGCCCTGAGGGTATCAGGAGGGAAGGACAGGGACGGCTCCCGAAATCCAGCATGCTCTTTGCTGGCCCAGGGTCCCACTGACACATCCCAAAGATTCCAATCTAAGTTTGAGGTTGGCTCTCCCAAACTTTCCTCTGCAGAGCCATTCCTTGGGCTCTCCTCATGCCGGCAAGCACCCCACCCCACCCAGTCCATGCAACCTCTCCCCCTGTCCTCCACTCCTCCAAGTGGAGAGGAAGAGAGGAGGGTGGAGAAAGCCCTGACCCTTCACCCAAGGGCCTGGGACTTCCCATCGCTGCACCCAGCATGTAAGACTCCAATGGCGTT
The DNA here is from genome assembly GCA_028533085.1 of Varecia variegata. NCBI lineage: Eukaryota > Metazoa > Chordata > Mammalia > Primates > Lemuridae > Varecia > Varecia variegata. The sequence continues at coordinate 81,535,229 of CM052444.1, forward strand.
CTGGGGAAGGAAATGATCTCCCCGTCATGAGAAGTGTGCAAGCAAGGCTGAGCTTGTACTCAGCAGGACTTTTGGAGGAAGGGGTCTGGGGCTTGCACTAGAGGCCTTGAAAGGTCCCCTTCCAGCTCTGATTCTGTGATGGTTGAGGGAGGTTCTGGCCTGGTTTATGGGGTTCTGTAATTTTCAGGCCAGAGACCATGGGCTCCTATTTTAATGTGAGAAGGCACTGTTTTCCTAGGAGTGGCCCTGGATTGCAGCTCCTTGGGCAGGGCCCAGAAAATGGCCTACATCGGCCTCCCTGAGCCTAAAAGCTCAGAGAAAATGGAAAGAAATCTGGCACACATGGGCACCCAAGGGCACCCGAAAGCTCCTTCCCTTCCCTGGCTCCTTAGAACGCGCAGGGTCCTGTCTGCCTCCGCTTTCAGCTCTCTCAGCCACTGTGTGTGGCGGGCTCCAGCTTCACCACCTCTACTTTAGAAATGAGGAAAGAGGTGAAATGACTTGCCCAAAGTCACAGAGCTCCTATGGGACAGAGCAAGGACTGGAACCCAGCTTTCTCTGACTTCAGGGACTGTGTTCTTTTTCTGGGACAAGCAATCAGGATAGAGTCTAGAGCACTGGTTCTCAACTGGGGGCAGTTTTGCCCCCCAGGGGACATTTGACAATGCCTGAGACATTTTTGGTTGTGACACTGGGGGGTGCTCCTGGTATCTAGTAGGCAGAGGCCAGGGGGGCTGCTAAACATCCTACCCTGCATGTGATAGCCCCACCCACAAAGAATTATCCAACCCAAGATGGCAGTGGTGCCAAGATCGAGAAACTCTGGTCTAAGGGTCTGTTGGTGCCTGGGAGAGGCATGGGTGGGCCTGACTGCTGTGTCCTAGGGGAAGGGCAAGCTCTGGCTGCCCTGCTCCACCCAACCCCTGTACTCACTTCCAGAAGGGATTTCTATAGGGACTGACTCATCCATCATCTGCCAGCCAAGGCCAAGCTCTTGGGGAAACAGAGGCAGACGCGTCTGATGCCACATACCACCCCTCTCTTCAGGGACTGTGCAAACACCCTCCCTGCCGGCCCCTGCCCTGGCTGTGCCCTCCTGTCTCTCATGTCCTCCACAGCCAAAGGAGGCTTTCAAAGGGTCTGACCCAGAGACTCCTCAGCTTAACCCTTTGGTGTGTCCCCACTGCCTACAGCCATGGTTTCCAAGCTATTTTTTTAAAGTAAGTAAGATCTTAACTGCCCAACATGCTAAATCAAATGAAGCCAACATTTTTAGGAGGTAGGCACAGTTTCAGTGGAAGCAGATCCTATTATCATCTTCATTTTCCATCTGAGGAAACTGAGGCACAGAGGGGTCAAGTGGTTCACCCAAGGACACATGACTAGCGAGTGGCGGCTAGACCATGGTCCAGAACCCATGTTTCTGAGAAAGACTGCCCCTCGACGGAAGCACACGTGGGCAGCCAGGAGCTCTCAAGCATCTCCTAGCTCTGGGCCCACCAACCCACAAGGCTCCAGAAGCACGTTTGGGAAACCGAAGGCCCCGTGAGCCCAGGCTGCCAGGCGCACCAATAGGAGGATGCACCAATCGGTGGCTGGGCTGCCGATTTCCCCCACACTGTTCGCTCCCTCTCTCCCTCACCTCCTTGCCCAGGTCCCTGCCGCTTCCTCAGCCTGCAGTGCCCTCCCTGCCACGCACTCCTTTCAAGGCTTCCCCTGGGTTGCGTGCCTCACCCAAGCTCCACAGCCCCTCTGCCCGCTCCTTTTGCTGCACTCGTTTAACAGAACTGCAATTACTCTTTGCAGCTCTCCGGGGACCATGTTTTATTCATCCCTGCATCCCTGGTGCACAGAGCAGGGCCTGGCGCAGGGCAGGTACCAAGCAATGTAGTGGAGATGCAGCTAAAAGAGCTGGGGCTCTGGAGTTAGCCAAGGAGGTGCCAATCCCAGCTCCTTCAGGCATCTGCCAGGTCCCTAGGTGGCCAGCAGGCAGACAGGGAGCTAAACCCAAGGCCTGGCAAAAGTCAGAGTGGGAAGGACCCTCAGAGAGCCTCTAGTTCAACCTGCCCCTTCCACAGATGGGAAACTGGGGTCCAAAAAGGGGACACAATATGGCCAAGCTCACACAGGGGGTCAGCGGCAGAGCTGGCACGCATCCCCACGGCGCCTGCAAGTGCCCCTCCTGGCACACCGGGCCCATGCCCCAGCCCTGGCAGAGGCATCCCCAGATAGGCAAGGGGCTCATCGGGGCCCCGAGGCAGACGGCAGGCGGCAGGCACATGCACCTTGTCCTTGGCCCATCCTGTCCCCCTCTCCGGCCCCCGAAGTGGGTGGGGCAAGGAGGAGTGGGGACCGGAGGAGCAGGCGAGGAGGTACCTCGGTCTCCAGCTGGCGTGGATCCGAAAGAAACTCCGTTTATTATTAAACATCTGGCTGGAAAGTTGAGAACAAGACACGAACAGAGGTTAGTGGGAAAGGGGCCGTGGGCAGAGCGTGGGGAGCTGCCAGGATGGGGCCGGCCACCTGTGGCTGGTGGGAGAGAAGGACCTCCACCTAACTCCTCCAGCCCCATCCCCGGAAGAAGAGGTTCTCGCACTTTGCATAAGGATCTCCTGGGGAGCGTGTTGGAGATGCAGAAGCCTGTGCTTCTCTCCAGAGATTCTGATCCTGAGGGCTTGGGGAGAGGTCCAGGTATCTGCATTTTGAACAAACGCCCCATGGGATGCTGATGCAGGAGGTCAGGAGACCATGCTTAGAGAAACTCACTGCAAAACCCTAACGAGGGGCGGCACTGCCCTGGCAATGCCAGCCCCCAGGAAGTCCTGCTCCTTTAGCTCTACTTTCTGTGAACATGCTCGACCTGGGTCCCTCCCCAGCACCACTAGGGATGTGACCAACCAGGAGTGTATATGTGTGTGTTTGGGGGAGGGGGGCTGTCCTGGCTAGGGTACCCACCCCATAGGGCCAAGACAGCCATGATTAAGGATATGGCCATTTGGCCTGAGTGTGGTGATGGATCTAGAAGTGGTAGCTCAGCCCCCTGGGTCCCTGGAAAGAAGGGACACACCATCACCCTCACCATGAGTCCTAGACACACAGGCCCTCCAGGGCAGACAGGTACAGGGCTGGGAGTTAGTACTGGCCAAGCCCCTAGCAGTAATCTGTTCCTGGGCCTTGGGGGGCTCAGGGACCCAGAGAAGCTCTGGGGGGTGGTACAGGTGCTGGCTCCAGGCCAACCTCCATTCTCAAGCAAGGTGAGACCAGAGTGAACAGGAAGCTACAGAGGACCCTGGCTCAGGTCCTGGGCAGGGATGCTAGAATGGCAAAACTGCTGAGTTTCTGCCTATAAACAGTGGTTCGGTAGGAAAGCAGGTAACATCAGTGTCCTCAGGTAGTGACAGAGAATCAGAGTGGGGCCCCACCATGGACTTCTCTCCCAGGGAGTTCCCAGCCTGGCCTGGCTGGTCATGTGTCCCCTCCCTCCAGCCCCAGACCTGAGGGGCTCTCCCTCTCTACCCACTTCCTGTGTCCAGCCCTGGCCCAGAAGTACCGTCCGTCACTGAGAACAGGGAAGGGCTGCCGCTCCCTGCATCCTCTGCACCAGAACACCTCCCCAGACCTTTCCAGTCCAGAGGCTCAGAGAACCCAGAGCCCCTGATCAGCCTGAACCTCACGAATTTTCTGCCAGGACACAGAGGTTCAGAGCGACTTGATGACTTCCTCGAGGACACACAGCATCAGGTGGCAGAGGCAAGGTCCACCGTACCTCCTCCCTCTCATCTCCCAGCCCTTGCTCCGGGCCTGGGGCTCAGAATCACACTGAGGCTCAAGGCTCGAATGTCCCCCTGGCTGCTTCCAGGAGGACATGTGAAGATGCGACAAAAACAAAGAGATGGGTAAAGGACAGGGGAGGAACGAGGCTGATTGAACCCTTGACCTCCAAGCTAAACCTCCACAAGAGCAGCCACCTGACCATGCTGTAATTTGACGGGCTTCGCTTATCCAAATGTGCCTGAAACTCCTGTATCTGTGAACATTTGTGTGGGGGAAGCACGTCTTCTCTTTGTTCTTCTTTCGAGATGCAAAAGCTCCGGGAAAGACAGGTCAAGGGGAAGAGACTGTTGGGAGCAGCAAAGTGACCTCAGTAAGGACGAAAAGAGAGTCCCAAGAGGACCCCCTGGGCTCAGCAAAGCTGTGGACAAGGGTCGCACAAGACAAGAGCGTTAGTCGCTGGTCACATTTACGCAGGTCCTACGTGGTCTTAGTCACAGAGCTCTCTTTCCAGCCGGCATCTCCTTTCTGAGAGGCAAGTTCAGTCCAGCCCCTGCCAGAGCAACATGCCGGGGAGGGGGTTCCCTGCCCTCACACCCCAGGGCGGTGCCCACGATTACCTGAGCCGTAAGCACCTGTGGCCAGCGGCCTCCTCCTCTCTCCAGCTTCCCAGGAGGGATGGGGGTGCAGGGATGGAAGAGTGAGGGGACGTGGAAACAGAGAAAGAAAGAGGACAATGGCATGAACGGAGGAGGTGATGGGAAGGGTGGTGTGGACATCTCTCCCACTCAGACCCTTGGAGCACCAGGTGACAAAAAGGTGAGTCCAGCCTGGCCTCTCCAGAGAGGCCCTCGGTCTGTACCTGTCTGGCCCTCTGACGACAACCACCCAGGTCTCGTAACAAGGTCTAGGAGTCCCCAAAACAGGCTCAGACACTCATGGAGTGGCTGGAGGCAGGTCTGAGAGAGGATGAGACAGAAGATGGAAGAGGAGGAGGAGAAGCAAGAGGAGGTGGTGGCCCCAGGGGGCCCCTACCTTTCCCCAGGGCAGAAGGAGGTGCTGCCCGGCCGGTGGCAGGTGGCAACGGGCGGGTAACGGGAGGGCGCTCCGTCGGGTACCGGCGCCCGCCGCACCTCCAGGGGCCGTAGGCCCCCATTGCGGGCCCGTTGCACGTGCTCAAACAAGAGCGCCAGCTCTCTGCAGGAGAGGGCGCCATCAGCAGCAGGCAGGGTCCTGGCACCACCCTCTCACCCAGTGGGCGCTGAGCTCCTGAGCCCAGATCCTGCCAGGTCCTGCCTCTCTGGAGGTGCTCACCGATGCCCCAGGCCAGGCCGGGACAGGGTGGGGAGTGGGAGAGACTGGCCTTCCTCCCTCCCCTTCTATATTTAGTTCCTGGGAGTCCTCAGGGATGCCAGGCGTGGTCATGAAGGCTGGGCACAACTCGAGGGCAGTAAGTTGGGAGCTCCAGTCCAGCTCACTCTGCTCACCGAGCTGACTGCCTGGGTGTGGAGCTGTGCCCACCAGTGGCCAGTGGCAGCCCTGAAATCCTACCCTCCAGATCTGCCTCTGGATTTTAGGGGAGACTGAGGCTGAGGAGGGAGATTTGATAGGGCGGCTAGCCCAGCTTACTTCCCCTATGGCAGTCACTCCTGCCACTGGGTTCTTAGAGACTGGATCTTGGGCCTGCAGCTTCTTCCTAACTCTCCAGGCCATTTTCTGCTGCCATAAGCCAAGGAGGGTATCTCCCCTCTCCCCTGCCTACCATCCCATTGTAC
>CM052444.1:81541274-81562301 GCA_028533085.1 Varecia variegata
TCACAGGGCATCCTGGGCATGTTGTACCTGGATGAGGTTAGCTGCTGGCATCCTCCGCTTCTCAAAGTGCTTCTGCCGGTGCTGCTCCTGGACCTTCAGGGCAAAGCCAGAGCCCAGGATGCCCTGGGGGATAGGGCATGGTTGGGGGAATGTGGTAGTTGGAGGCAACAAGAGGCTGCAAGGGTATCCCCATCCTTGCCCACTGAGGCGCCCCAGGCTACTCAGGCAAATCTGTGACAGGGGCTGAGCAGGTCCCGCTCCTAGCCTCCCCCACCAACCCAGCAGAGGGCAACTCACGGCAGGCAGGGCAAAGAAAGAGATGCCCAGTAAGGCGAAGCCAGCAGCCAGGACCCTGCCCAGCCATGTGTGCGGCGTCTTGTCACCATAGCCGATGGTTGTCAACGTAATCTGGGGATACAAACAAGTCACCTGCAGGACTGGTCACTGGGGCCGCCTGCAAGAGCTTGTTGGGGACACAGGCTGGTGTGAGCCTGATCATGAGGGAAGGGGCCTAGTGGTCACCCACAGGGGCTGGTTAGGAGCATAGACGATGCCCTTTCTCCAGTGCTGGACAGCAGAAAGGGGCACAGGTCACAAGGGCTTGATGTGGGGGGCTGGGTGGGAGCACGAGCCGGTCCACCTGACAGGTTGGGGGGCTCCCATAGGGTCTGGTCTCAGGGGTCCTAGCTCTAGCCAGAGGGCAGGGACAGGCCTGCTCAACCCCGAGTCGGAAGTTCCCAGGCAGGGCCCCAGGCAGAAGAGCAGCCCTGCAAGACCCTCACGCACCGTCCCCCACCAGAGCGAGTCGGCGTAGGAGGAGAAGTCGTTGTTGGCGTCCTTCTCGGCCAGGTAGACCAGGAAGGAGGCGAAGATGAGTACCAGGAACCCGATGTACCAGGCGGTGATCAGCTCCTGCGGGGCGGGCGGAGGGAGTGAGGAGGTGAGGGGCGCTGCGCCTGCGGGAGAGGTGGGAGCTTCCAGAATGGAAGGGGCTAAAACACCGCACCTCTCAGAGCTCCCCGGAGCGCCCTGGCTGTGACTCTGCTGCTTTTCTTTCCCAGCTCCTCCCTTCAAGGAGAACCTGCCCCGCCGTCGCGAAACCGCCAGGACCCCCGGGCCTGCCCTTGACTCTCCAGGTGACCGGCTCAGTCTCCACCCCAGGCCACCTTGCCTACTCCCAACGCCCTCTTTCAGATTTCGATCCGGGCCCAACAGCTAGCCCCGCTCCCGCCCCAGCTCAGCTCCCACTGTGCTGTGCTAATAGTCAGTCCAAACCCACAAGCTTCCAGGTAAAACGGGCAAGCCCTCTCTCTCAGGCCCCGCCTCCCGGTCTGGTCCTGACCCCCCCTAGGCCCCGCCCCGCCCCGCCCCTTAGGCCCCGCCCCTTGTCCCGGTCACGCCCCTTCCCGCGCGGAGGTAGTCTCCGGCCTCACCCCCTGCCTTGTCCCTAGTCTCTCCACCCACCCCACCCCACCCCCGAGCTCCTCTCAGGCCTCGCCCTCTCTGCTCCTCCCCAGACACGCCCTCGGGTGTCCACGCGGCCCGCAGGCCTCACCTTGCTGTGCGCGTAGACCACCGAGCCTAGCAGCTTCCAGGTGCCGCCGCGGCGGTCCATGCGCACCATGCGCAGGATCTGCAGGAAGCGCATGCTGCGCAGCGCAGACGTGGCGAAGATGTTGCCCTGTGTGCCCGCAGCGATGACGGCCACCGAGGCCACGAACACGATGAAGTCTGCAGGGGCGGGGGTGGCGAGGTCACAGCCAGGGAGCCAACCCACGCGGGTCGGGGACTTCTGGGGCCATGGAGCGGTGGGGCGCGGGGGGTTGGGAAGGTCCGTTGAATGTGTCAGTAGCCAGGGTCAGGGTCAGGGTCAGGAATGGGGTCAAGGTGTCAACCCTGGTGCTTAGGGTGAGGAGTCAGGGGCCAGGTCCGGCAGGGCAGGCCTTCTTACCGATAACACAGAAGGGTTTTCTGGCAAAGCGCAGGCGGCCCTGCCATCCTCGGTAGCGGCAGCAGCATCCAGCCGACCAGACTCGGATGATGTACTCCAGGCCGAACACCACAATCATCACGAATTCCTGTGGGACCAGGGGCCTGAGTTCTGGTCCCCACTTTCCAGAACCACAGTCCTGGTCACAGTGCCGACCCAGCCAGGAGTCCCTGGGGAGGGGGGCCAGAACCTCCTCGGACCCCTCTCCTGGAGGTTCTTACACCTAGGTGGACTTGAGGAGGATTTCCAGAAGGTGGCCCAGGTGGCCCAGTCCAGGCCCTCCAAGGAGACCAAGGCACAAGTCTGTCCTCCCCTTCCTACCCCATGAGCTGTCTGGATTTTTCTGCTCCTCAACCTGCTCTCCCTCTCCCAGACATCTCAGACTCCCTAACCCTGGCTGGGTGACATAAGGGGTGGTTATCTGTCAGCTGTTGCCCTCTGAGGGGTTTCTGTTGGATATTTTTTGTTTAGGAAACAAACAAACAAACAAACACCTAATCTAAACTATAACCCACCAAAAGTGGCATTAGCAGTTTTTGTTCTGAGAAGGGGTGGACCCTACTCACTTCTATTCTGGGCCCATCATAAGCCCTCACACAGACGCAGGCAGTCCCCCAACACCTACTATAAAGTGGGGACAATGCCCAGAGAGGGGCAGCCACCAGTTCAGGGAACACAGCACAGCAAGCTGCTCTCTGAGCCATGGTATGAGAAGCCTCTCTCCACCTTACACAGGCCCCTCAGACCTGGGCTCCCAGCACTCACCAAGATGAGGAGACACTCGTTGGCAAATTCCTGGTGCTCCTGGATAGTGGACAGCACAGACAGCACCAGGCAGCTGAAGACCAGCAAAAATCTGCAATTGCAGCATGAAGGAGAGGGTTAGATTGCTGGAGGGACAGGACAGCCAAGGAGCTTCTGGCAAGGGGCTGCTGAGTCAGGGGAGGAGGGAAGCATTATTTGGGGAGAATTATTTGGAAATCAGAGTTCCCCAGAGTTAAGGCTCTGTGCTGGCCACCAAAGGCAGCACTCCCCGAACTCCATGCTCACAAACACCCCACAACCCTCTCGATTGCCCCCTGACATAGGCTGCACCTCAGAAAGGTGGTCATTCCACTGTGAGTGGCAGGTATGTCTGGGCTGGCAGTGGGAACAGACAGGCTCAGGGTTCCTCCAAGCTAAGACACCCACAAGTGGTGGCCTCAGCCCCTAGCTTGGTTTTAAGTTGTCTTGGGAGAAGTGTCCCAGAGGCTTAGGGGAGGTCAGCAGCTAAAAGAGGGACACCTTTCCCCATGCACACCAAAGTGGCAGGAGCATGACCTCATCTGCAGAATGGGGACAACAACCTCTGCCTTCATGGGCTCTTAAGCAATTAAATAATGAGACAGCTAGCAAAGGACAGGGGATCAGGGAGGACAGGTAGGGAGGGAAGGATGTGGTGTGGAGAAGGCATAGGGAGGGGAACCAGGCAGTGTGGAGCTGGGCCATCAAGGCCAGGAACTCCCCTAGGGACAGTGAGAAGCTACAGAGTGGCCCAGAACCCGATGTTTAGAAATGGAAGGAACTTTAGAGCCTAACTCATCCAATGCTTCCCTCATCCCCAGTTGCACATATGAGGGAAACTGAGGCCCAGAGAGAGAGAGGGATTCACCTAAGGTTTCCTGGTATGTCCAGACCAGAGCTGAGATTAGAGCCAGGGTTCCCAGTGGACAGGAAGAGGACAAGTGTGTAGGAGAGAAGCCGGGGGCCTTGGTAGTACAAGAGTATGTGAGGGAAGGCGGGATGAGAGGGTACGGTCTCCAGACACAGCAAAGGAGAATGAGCTGGACTCCAGGAAGCACCCCTCTTTGGGATGGGGGTGTGCTGGAAGAGACTCCAGAGGGAATGGGCTTCTCTGGAATACATTCCTTCTGGACTGACCCGCTGGCCTTCCCCAAACGTCCCCAGAATCTCCCCACCTCTGCACCGCTGCTGGCACCGTGTGTGCTACCTTGAACACCTCACATCTGAGCCTGCGAGACTTGCTCACCCTGCACCCCTACACAGGCACAAATGCTACCTGCTCTGAGGAGCCCCCATGGTTCCCCCGCCCCCACCCCACTGTTCCCTCTCCAGAACTCCCCGCTTCCAATGCTTGCCTCCCTGTATGCGGCCCAAGTCACTTTCTACATGGCTTTATTTGTGTTAGTGTTTCAGGGTGGCCTTAAGGGCATGGGCTCCAGGTCAGAGAGGTCTGGGTTTGAATCCTAGTCCCACTTGTGCTTTTTTTTTTTTGAGACAGAGTCTCACTTTGCCCGGGCTAGAGTGAGTGCCGTGGCATCAGCCTAGCTCACAGCAACCTCAAACTCCTGGGCTCAAGCGAGCCTCCTGCCTCAGCCTCCCGGGTAGCTGGGACTACAGGCATGTGCCACCAAGCTCGGCTAATTTTTTCTATATATATTTTAGTTGACCAGATAATTTCTTTCTATTTTTAGTAGAGACAGGGTCTCGTTCTTGCTCAGGCTGGTCTCGAACTCCTGACCTCGAGCGATCCACCCGCCTCGGCCTCCCAGAGTGCTAGGATTACAGGCGTGAGCCACCACGCCGGGCCGCAGTCCCACTTGTGTGTGTGGCCCTGGGAAAGTCACCCGCCTTCTCCAAGCCAGTCTCCTTATCTGTAAAATGGGGGCTGGTGGGAGGATGACATGTAAAGGGCACGGCCCTACCCTGACCCACTTACCCCTCCCTGGACAGGGGCTCCCGGCCTTCTTGGAGGGCGGGATCTGGGGCTGCATCCCAGCGAATGCTCTTGGCTGGAGAAAGTAGGTGGCAGGTGTCGGTAGAGTGTTTGGAATGAATGAGTGAGGAGGTGGCGGCCCCCTTCACCTGTTCCAGCCAGCGCTGAGTCAGCACTGACACAAGACATGAGGGAGCAGGAGGGAAGAGCACCAGCTCCTCGTGCTCAGTAATTAACCACAGAAAAGGCGGCAGCCACATCCACCTGGATGGGGACTGCCCTGAGACAGGGTTTGAGACTGGCAGGGCCCTCCCTGAGGTCATCTTATCTAGCCCCCTCCCCGGGGAAGGGCTGCAGCCATACCTTCACGGGCCCTCCCCCTGGCCCTGGACAGACACCATCAGTCCCCTTTCTCAGCTGACCCCAGAACGTCAGGCAGCAGTGGGTCATGCTGGGTCTTCCTACTAGGTGTGTCAAGAATTTTTTTTTCCTCAACACTTTTCTTACCCTGTCAATACATCTACAAAGTTTCCACTTCACAATAGGTTAAGTGAAAGAAGCAGATTACAAAATGTTAAGGGCAATATGATCCCAATGTTTAAAATACAGATGTTTTTTATGTACATACCAAGAGCCAGCAAGGCTTATCTCTGGTGGCAAAATGAAGTGACACGGCTTTTGTGTTGCTTTCTGCTTATCTGTATTTCCTAATTTTTTAAGAGTATAAATGGGTTGCTTGGGCAATAACAAATGAATATAAATTTTAAGATATATTTCCTTAAAAGTGCAAACAGGAAAAGCCCACTTTGAATGCTGCCCCCGCCCCCCCAACTACGCTGGCCTCTGCCGTTTGGCAGGTGTGAGGTGTGGCAGCGGCGACCCGGAGTCCAGCACACGTGTCCAACTGCCGACTCAACGTCTCCTCTCGAATGTCTGGTGGCCTCTCGCACTGAGCATGTCAAACACAGACTCTCAATCTGCCCTCAAACCCAGCTCACCTTCGGCCTCCCCGTCTCAGCAATGGCACCACGGTTCCCCCAGGGGCTTAAGCCGAATATCTGAGTTCTCCTGCATTCTCCGTATCCCTCACCCTCCACGGCACGTTCTGTAGCAAATTCTGTTGGCTTTTCCATCAGAATCTAGCCCTGGGCGGGCCAGGTCTCACCATCCTGACCAAGCCACCACCACCCAGCCCTACCTGCTCTCCCTGTCGCCACTCTGGCCTTCACACTACAGAGCGAAAGTGAAACACCTCAGCACGTCCAGCAGGGTCCTGCTAGACCTGGACCCCCGACCTTGAATGTGACCTTCTCCACTGCCCTGCTCACTCGCCCCAGTCGCTCCAGCCTCCTTGCTGTCCCCGGAACACACCGGACACGCTCTGCCCCAGGCTGTGCCCTGCTTTGCCGTCTCCTCTGCCTGCTGCTCCCCACTTGCCCTGTTCTGCTCAAATGCTGTTCCTTGGAGAGGCTTCCCCAGCCATCCCCTCCTTGAAATAATGGCCTCATCCCCACTCTCTTGCCCCCTACCCTGATTGATTGATGATTGATGGATTTCACAGCACTGTTGAAAGACTGAGTAAATGAATAGCAGGAATTCGCATTAAATGAACATCGAAACACCATGTATGTCACTAAAGCCCCAGTTTGTACCCACTGAAGAGGCTCCCAAAGCTCCCCAATGCCTGACTTGTCGGGCTCCCCAGTGTCTTTCCTAAGAAGGCCTGCCTCCGACATTGGGCGGATGCTGCTTACGAAGCCCCTGAACTTCACCCCCCACCGCCTTAATCCACCGGCTGGGAGTTTCTTTACCCTCGATGCTCGGTGCATGTGCAGGGATGTACTTGGTCTGACAGGGAACATCCTGTGTTCCAGGCACCTGAATAATTATCCCCATCTTCCAGATGAGGAAACAGGGCCCAGGGAGGGACACACTTGCTCAAGATCGCACAGCAAATCGGTGGCAGAGCTGGGGCTAGATCTCTGTATCTGGAGATCAGGGGTGGAGAAGGCAGTGTGAAGGAGCCCCTGAGCTGGGTCTGGTTGTGCCTGCCGGAACCAGTGTGTGGTTGATACATACGACAAATAAGGACTGTCTCAGGATTGTCTGTGGCCCGCCCTGGGGCCTTAGCTTCTCCATATATACAAGAATAGATGGTACATAGAACTACCTGGCCTGGTCCCCCGTAATCTCCCCAGCAGAGAGGCCGGACTGGCAGCCACTTTCTGGAGCACGCTGATTGTGTCTCGCTGCAATGAGGGGCCCGTGTCCTCCCTTGCCCACCCAAGAGGCAGAGCTGGGACAGGTGGGTGCTGCCTGGCTTCCTGCCCACATCCTCCCACCCGTTCCACGACTATTGCCTCACTCAGGAGGGAGCAAGTTGAGGGATGAAAAAGTGAAAGCTTTGCTTAGATTCACGGCTCTCAAACTAGAGTGGGCATCAGAATCACCTAGTGGGCTTGTTAAAATACTGATTTCTGGGCCCTGCTCCTGATTCAGGGAGTAGGAAGTGGAGCCTGAGAATCTGCATTTCCACAGAGTTCCCTGGTGATGCTAATGCTGCTGTTCTGGGACGCACTTTGAGAATGACTGGCTTAGCAGATGGGAGTGGCTGTGGCTGAGTCAATTATCGGCCACCTCAGGGCTTTTTAAACAACTGCAGGCACTGCCCTCTCCTCATTTGCATATTTGCTGCACAGGGCAGGGGCAGGGGCAAAGCCCTGCCAGGAGGTGGGTCTGGTGCTGTGACGCAAAGTAGTAACCATAACTTCTCCTGCTGGCCGACAGTTTCCTATCCGCCAGGCGCTGTGCCAAGCCCTCCACATGCATGTTCTTAATCGAGTCTTACAACAACCCCGTGGGAGCAGTACCATAACCACCCAAAGCTTCCAGATAAGGAAACAGAGGCTCTGAAGGGTATACGATGATGGCTGCAGAATCCTGAACTATACCAGAAGCACTGAATTGTACACTTTAAAAGGAGGAATTTTATGATATATGAATTATAACTCAATAAAGCTATTATTTAAAAGAAGAACAACAGAAAGAAAGGTATATTAACTTGTCCAAAGTCATAAGGTCAGGACCTGAACCCAAGACCACCCGGACCACCAGCCAAACTAACTCTCTGGGCGTCAGTTTCCCTGTCTGCAATGTGAAGGTGGGGGAGAACTCAACAATGGTTAAGGTCCTGCCACCCTTGTGACTCTGTGGTAGTGGGGTGGAAGGGAGAGGGTTGGTCATCAGCCTAGCTCCAAATTCTTGGGGGATGTCTCTGTAAGGACAGAGGCTGGGAGGCTGGAGAGAGATGGGGATATGATGGAGGGGAGGATGCAGGGAATCTCACAGCAGAAAAGAGGCTGTCACCTATCCTCTCTGGGCCACATTCACTTTAGAAACATTAGTTATCATCTACACTAAGCCAGGTTTATCATAAAGCCAGAAATGAATAGTCCAGGTCTTAAGAAATTAACAACATAGAACACAACTCAGTGGTGACACGATGGATGAGGCGATGACAGTGTACTAGGGAATTGGGAGAGCCCTGAGAAAGCGTCAGGGCAGTCAAAGTGGAGGGATTGGTGAAGGCTTCTTGGAGGAGGTGACTAGCCAAGGTGGGGGCACCCCGGGCAGAGGAAGCAGGATGCGCAGGCAGCAGCGGTGTGGCAGTCTGCAGGTGCCCAGGACGGCCGAGAGTTCTGACTGGTGGGGGCCTAAAGAGAAGCGGGCAGCAGAGGAACCAGAGACGGCCAGGTCCAGGGCCTTGATTGGCGCTCTCAGGCATGTTGAACCTTATCCTAAAGGCAATGGGGCTTCATCGAAGGGTTTTAAGAGAAGGAATGGCATAATCTGAGCTGCGTTTCAGGATACCACTCACGGGCAGTGAGGAGCGTGGATTGGAGGAGTTGAGACTGATCAGGAAAACCAAGCAGAAGGCACCACAGTAATTCAGATGAGAGAGGAGGGTGGCGCGGGCCAGGATGGTGGCAACAGGGAGTAGAGGCATGTGCATGGGCTGGAGAACGCTGCAGCAAGCAGGACTTGGTGAATAGTTGGCAGTGCAGACAGTGAGAGAGAATAACCCCTCTATTTCTGGTTTGGGCACTGGATGGATGAAGGTGCCATGAGTGACCGCATGGGAGAGGGGAGACTCCAGTGGCAGAGCAGGTATGGGGTGGCGAGTTCCCTTTTGGACATGTTGAGACACTCAGTGGGTATGAAGAGAGACTCAGGCTGGAAAGGCAGACTTGGGAGCATCGGGGTAGAGGGGGTGACTGAGGTCATGGGAGTGGCCGAGACAGTCCAGAGAGCATGTGGCAAAGTTGGTGGGGGGGGGGGGGCAGGGCACGGGGACCGGATGGAGCCCCAGTGGTACAGAGGGAGGAGAGACTACGAGGGGTAGCAGGGGAGATGGGAGGGAAAGCAGAAGAGAGAGGCGTCAGAGGCCAAGCGCAGAAAGTGTTTCAAGGAGGGAGTGGACAACTGTGTCAAATGCTGCCAAGAGGTCAAGTGAGATAAGGCCTGAAAAATGTCCTCTGGATTTGGTGACATGTTGGTCACTGGGTACCTTGGCAAGGGCAGCTGCAGAGGGTGGGGAGGACCAGAGCAGGCCCAGATGAAGTGGGAAAGGGAGAGGGGCGGTGGGGAAGTGGGGACAGTGAGTGTAGACGTGACTGTTTTAAGACCGCAAAGAGGAGAGGCAGAGATCAGTAGCTGGAGAAGGTAAGGGCACGGGAATCTTTTTTTTTTTTTTCTTTATAAGATGAGAAAGCCAGAGTGGAAGGAGGCAGAAGAGCAGGAAAGAAGGAGAAGTTGAAGATGCAGGGGAGAGAGGAGTGATCAGTGGGCTGAAATCCCCAAGGAAGCTGGGAGGCTGGATCGGGGGCCGGGAGGGCTTCTGTCCTGCAGGAAGGACCCCTCGGGCTGCCACTGCAGCGGGCAGGGGGCCAGGTGGGAAAGGTGGCTGGGGGAGGGGAGGAGGCAGAGAGAGCTCCCGTCCTCTGGGGGCTCCATGAAGAAGAGGCAAGGCCCCCCTTCGCAGAGGTGGGCAGCGGGGCGGGGGGACCTGAAGAGGTGGGGGGCATGGAGGCTGGCAGAGGGAGCTGGCCAGGCCTGGAGAGGAGTCCCACAGGAGCACGGGGCCATTATCCCCAACAGCGAGGAGGAGTGCACAGACCTGGACACTCACAGGTACTCAACACATGCATTTGTTGGTTTTGTTTAGTTTATGTTGTTTATTTTTAAGGCATGATTATCCAGGGAGGAAGCAGCCTTGTGGGAACAAGGGACCCCCCCACCAAGCCAAGGTAAATGCAGATCCAGGTTCTGCCCCATCCTTCCTCCTGGGTCTCCTTCCTTCCCTCCCTCTCTCCAGCGTCCCCCACCCCCACCCAGGCCTGAGTCAGTGTCTGGGGCCTGCCCGGCCACCAGTGGGCTCCGTGATTTCTGCATCTGGCCTGGGGAGTGTGTGACTCCTTTCTTGCTCCCCAGAGCAGGGCCTCAAAGGCAAGGCTCTGTCTTCCCTCAGCTGGGAGACCCTGAGGCCCATCTGTCCCCATTCAGCCAAGGTTCCTGGAGGGCAGAAGCCGTGGCCCTCACCACCTTCCAGCAAAAAGGGGTTCTTTAAACCTCCTCCGCACAGAGCTGATACGGAAGAAGGGACTTCAGCTAGACTTGGCAGGCACTTCCTGACAAGGGGTGCAGTGTGGCCTGGAGGGCCCCAGGCTTCTCTAGGGAGAGCGGGCACTTACTTTCTCTTGCAGGGGGACAAAGGGGAGGGGCTGTAAGCCAGGCCTCAGAGAGAGGCTCTTTCCAAGAATCCTCAGGGGCTGGGAGGAGAAGTTTCCCCTGATCCAGCGATTCTAAATATGGCAAAGGGAGCAAGAGCACGTGACCCAGGGCCCCACACCAGGGCTGCTGCCTCCGCTGCTGCTTCTCTGGGCCAGAGGCCTGTGTTGGGGCTCGGGGCTCGGGATGAGGCCTTGATGGAGCCTCAGTTTCCCTGTCCACAACATGACGGTGGGGAACGACTCAATGACGGCTAAAGTCTTAGCCTTATGACTCTCCAGCAGTGGGGTAGAAAGGAGAGTGTTAGCTCCCAGCTCAGTTCTAGTTTCTCTGAGGCTGTCCCTGGGGGGACAGCAACCGCCAGCACATAGTACAAACTAGGAAAAAAATGCCCTCTCTTGGAGGACCTATTAGAAAAAGGCATTCTCTTTTGCCCGACAAGTTACACTAACTTGATCTCTCTAGATGGACCCATTAGAAACAGGCGGTAGCCAGGGAAGCCGCATGGAGCCATCCACGGGGCTGGCACAGAGCCTCTCTCTGGGCAGCCCCACCCCTGGGCACAGGCTGGATTTCAGCACCGCTTAGCCCTGAGCTGGGCCCTTTTGCAGGGCCCAGACTGCGTGCCAGCCCTGTGGATGGCTCCATGCGGCTCCCCTGGCTACCGCTGATTCATCTAGAGCTGGAGACTGACCCAAGAAGCACCCACCCACAGGCTGGGCTGAACCAATCAGACTGTCTTTCTCAGGCATGGAACTAAGAACCACCGAGAAAAGTTGGCAGAGGGGCAGAGAGAAGCAGCAGTGAGATGCACACCCCAGAACCTCGTCTCCCGCTCTCCAGTCCATGCATCCTGGATGTGCTTCCTGCCATGAAGCCTCTAGAGAGTCCTTCTCTTTCCTTACCATAGCTGTCCTCCACCCCCACATGCCAATTTTTCTCGAGCTAGCTTGAACAGTCTCCATCCCACTAGCACACGGAAGGCAGTCTTTTAGACAAGGTATTTGATGAGTGATAGCTTCCTCCTCTCCCGCCTGGACCAGCCCCAAAACTTCTGACTTGTTCTCTCTGCTTCCTTCTGCCACAGCCAGACCACCTGCTGCAGCAGGTAAGTGGGCTGAGCAACACGTCGACATCAGCCAAGGGTGGAAGAGGAGGAGCAGGGCCCGTCCACCTCTTAGGGGCTGGCCAGGCAGCACTGACTCCTCAAGCGGGGAGCCGTGGGGCTCGCAAGCAGGAGGCCATCAAAGTCGCCAAGCAGGGGAACGAAGGGCTGGATATAGGCAGCCAGGATTTTCGAAACTTAAACAAGACGGCCGGTGGAAACCTTCCCTCCGTTCCACTGAGCAGCTCCCTGTGGATTCGCGTGGCTGTTTTACATGCTAGATTTGGCATAAGATATAATTTGAACGAAGAGCTTCAGTGCTTTTTTTAAAAGTGTGAAATCCACTGACTTGCAGGCTCAGGCCCAAGCTCCTTAGCATGGTGCAAGGAAGGCCCCATCCACCCGGTCACCTTGCTTTTCTCCACCCGGTGCCCAACCAGGCACTTGGCACTATGTTATAGCTCTGTCTCCCACAATGGCACACGGGCTTTTACCCCTCCCCGTGCTGTGTCTGCCCTTCTTCAACCAGGCAGGAGGCAGGGTTAGGAGGGAGCCCCGACCTGATGTCCTCTAACCCCACCCCACCTCTATGCTCACCTCCACTGTGGTGTGTACCTGTGTGAGTATCTGCCTCCTACAGACTGTTTGAGGGTAGTGTCCTGTCCTTTGCAGCTTTACCCAATGAGTGCTGGGTAAAAGTTTCCTGAGAGAGCTCTGGCAACCTCTCACTGTCACCAACTACTCCCAAGTGTGCCGGGCTGCCCCTGCCTGGCTCCATGGCTCAACCCTCTCCGCAGCAGGGGGGATTATGAAGGAACCAGGGTGGGCAGCAGCCCCTGGGATCCACATGGCCTAGAGCCACAGAACACTCCCTCACTCATTCATTCATTCCCTCATTCATTCAGTCACTATTCACTGAGTGCTCAGCATGGGCCAGGCACAAAGACAGACAACATCCTTGCCTTCGTGGGGTTTACATTCTGGGAGAGGGGGATGGATAATAAATAACCAAGTAAAGGTTCAAATTGTCAGATGATGATGGAGAAAAATTACATGGAAAAGGGGGACAAAGGGACAAGAGGACAAGGTATGGGACTGGGCGACTATTTTACAGAGGGTGGTCAGGGAAAGCAGCTTTGATAAGGCAGCATTTGAGCCACGTGGGCATGGGGAGAAGGGACAGAAAGGCAAGTGCAAAGGCCCAAGCCAGAAGAGCACCTGGTGTGTTCCAGAACCATCAAGAAAGGGGTGGTCCCAGAGCAGAGTGGGCAAGGGGAGAATGGTAGGAGGTGAGGGCAGAGAGGCAGTGGAGGTGTGAAGTGGACCTTCTCCTGGCCATGGTCAGGATCTTGGCCTTTACTGCAAGTGAGATGAGGAGTGAGCAAGGAGTAGCTCTGTCTGATTTATGTTTGCAAAAGATCACACAGGCTGTTGAGTGGAGGACAGACTATGGTGGGGGAGGGGGAGCAATGACATTTGCCCCACCATGAGTTGGGAAGCTAATGGTATAATCCTAGCAAGAGATGACGGTAGCTTGTACAAGGTGAAGTGGAGGTGGCGAGACGTGATCAGATACTGGCTATATTCTGGCACTGAAAGATCCCTTGGAGATCAACCAATCCTTGCATTTATTGATGGGGAAACCAAGTCCTAGAGGGGCCTGGCTAACCTGTGATCATACAGTAGATGAGAGACACAGCTGGGCCTAGCCCCCAGATTTCTCAATTCCTAAGGTAATGTTCTTTCATTTCTCCTCTTTCTGTAGAAGGACTCATGCACTTTCTCTTACTCCCTCCTCAAAAACTCCCTCATCCTGGAGCCAGGATGGGACCTGCCCCTGCCCTTCCTGCTGTACATAATTGGGCAGCACTGGGTTCAAGGACTCCTCAGTTCCCCAGCTACTTGAGCCTGGCAGGGGTCAGGGTCACCTCCAAGGAGCCTTCTGTCCTCTGATTCAGCAGAACCTGTGCACTAAGGTGGGGGAGGGGAAAGAGGGAAGATTCTAAAACAGGAGAAGGAGCTTAGTCCCTGCCACTTGGTTCTCAATACACCCAGAGCAGAGAGAGCACCGACAAGAGCTGACAGGGGAGAACAGGAGCTTTGGGGTGGGCAGGGCCCCCTGCAGAGCTCAGGTACCATGACTGAGCCCAGCCTGGAAGCTCTATACACTCAGCCATTGGGTGGTTTGGAGACTTGAGGGAGAGGGGTTTCAATTCCTTCACGACTAATAAGCAAAGCAGCATGCAAACTCACAGGCCACACCTGGGGCAGCCGGTTGCAGCTGCCTTGAGAGACTCACTCCCAGTGGGAACCCCAAATCCAGGACCAGCCAGACTGAATCCAGTGGGCCCTGCAAGCTGGGAAAGCTTGCTGTGTGACCTTAGGCCAGGAGCTCAGCTTCTCTGGGCCTGTCCCACAGCTAAGGTGGAAGGGATGTTGGGAGGTTCTTAAACTGGAAGCTAGGAGGACATCTACAGACACAGCCCTCGGTTTCCTCAGCCTGGAAAGGGAAAGGCTGCCGGCCTGCAGTCCCAGCTGAGCCAGAGTCCTCTAAAAGGCAGGAGCCTGCTTGGTGGCTCTGAGGGAGGTGTCGGGATTGGGGGCAGCAGAGAGGAAGCACAGGGGTGTGAAGAGAGCTAGAAACCTGGGTCCACAAGTTCTCTGTCCTGACTCTGTCACCAGTCAGCTAAAGAGTTAGGAAACTGAGTCTCGCTTCCTCCAGCAGGAGGAAGGGATTAGGTGGGGGTCTCTGAAGGGCCTATTTTTCCCTGCTCCATCTGGGACAGGTGATTCCAGCTTCCCAAATGGGAAGTGAGGCCCTGCACATCGTGAAGCTGCCAGTCTTCAGGGACTTCAATGTTCCAGAGTCTCCAGAAGAGGGTCTTTTACATTTCACTTGCAAGGAAAGTTTAGAGGGACCTCCTTCTACCTCCAAAACTCTCCCATAATCGAATAATGATAATAAGGAGGACGCAGGGTAGACCAAGCAGAACTTCCAGTAACTTATTAACCACATAAACGGTGCTGAAGATCAGAGGAAGGGGACAAATTATATCTCTGGTCCTGATGCCCCCTCCTTCTAACTGAGGAAGAAAGTCCCAAAATGCATCACAGTCAAAAGAACAGGGCTTGAATTCAGCTCTGCATAATCTTGGGCAAGCACACTGTCCCTGTCTGGGACTTAGTTTCTTAGCCTTCTCATGCAGTCTGGAGGCAGGGGTCCAGACCGGATGAACCCTGAATAGAGAGGTTGCAGAAAGGCCTGGGTTCACCTCGGGACACAAGAGGCTGACACCAGGCAGGGCTCCTCGGGAGAGGGAGGAGTTTCTGGAGGGAGGGCTCCTGCGGGACTCCTTCCCCGGCACCGTCCTCTGCTCCTCTCACCCGCAGGGTCCCCTTTCGGCAGAGGCGCCAGAGTTCCGCGCCGTGGGGTCGGCACGGCCTTCCCCGCCTCTCAGCGTGGGAGGGGCAAACTGGAAGGGGCGGGGCACGATGGGGGCGGGACCCAGAGGTGGGCGTGGCTCCAGACCGCCCCTGGAAGGGGCGGGGCTTCGTCGACACCCGCCTCTGAGCGCGGGAGGGGCGGGGGCGGCGCCGCGGCTCCGGTTACCTCCCCGCGGCCTCCCCCGCCTGGCCGGCTTCTTTTTCCGTTTCCAAATTAACAATTGAAAACGCCGCGGCCTGAAAGGCGAGCAGCGGGCCAAGCGGAAAGTGTGAAGGTGCCGCCGCGTCCCGAGGCCGGGGGCGGAGAGGGGGGACGTGACACCCCGACCGCCTGGTACTCGCCCACCCACTAATGCCCAGGTGCGAGGACTGAGTGCCCCAAGACCCAGAGGTGCCAAGGCCCCTGAGTCGAGTCTTGGCCTGATCTGGCCCTTGGTACCGCCCGGCCAGGGTCGCAGGACCCAGTGCCCAGGCTCGGGGTGGTGCCAACCCCCGAGCGGATGGGGGGGCGCTAGGGCTGGGTTTTCACTCTGAGGCTGAGTGCCCAGGTGGGGCAGGTGCCAGACAGCACCTTCATAGCACCGTCCTAAAGGGCTCCCGGAGTCAGGTAGTTTCACGTGTGACCTCAAGCAAGTCATTTCACCTCACTGAGACTCAGTTTCCCTATCTGGAAAATGGAGAGAGAAGACCATACAGAGCTGCTTGTGAGGAACAAATTGAGACGATACATGAGGCTGGCCCACAGGGAACACAATAGGTAGCAACTATTATCGTGTGTTGATAATGATGAGACCATTGAGTCCTTGGGCCCCCTCGGCTTCCCCTCATAGCTGAAGGAGTTGTCCACCAATGGGGGATACTGGAGCTGAGGGTCTTTCCCTCCTCTCACCTCCTTAACCCCACTTGACAAAGAAACCAAAGCCAGGAAGGTCTTTGCAAGGGTTCAAAATCAGAAATGAGTGGGAAGAACAGGCTTGAGCCCAGGTCCTGACCCCCAGGCCCAGGCTCTTCCTACAGAGATGGGTGGTCCTTGGGGTCAGCATCCCAGGCACCCAGGGACACAGGCACAGGCACAAGAAGCCAGAGGGTGGACACCAAGGACAGTTTCTGGTCCTCCCACCCCTCATAATGTAAGCTCCATGATGCAGAGACTTTATAGTGTTCACTGCTCTCTCTCCAACACCTAGTACAGGGCTTGGTGCATTGTAGCTTCTCAATAAATATTCATTGGGTGAGTGAATGAATAAATGAATGAATGAGCAGGTCCAGTAAACTGAGAAAAGCCTCTTTAATAACTGTGGCCTCCCACCTGGCCACCTGTGTGAAGTGGTCTGCTTTGGGGAGGGAGGTGTGGAGTGAAGTGCCCCTCTGCCAGCCCGGACACTTAGAGCAGTGGAATGGCGGGAAAAGGAGACAAGAACTGAGACAGGACAAAAGAGGAAGGAGTAGGAGATGTGGTCCCGCAAGGCAGAGCGAAGATCACCTCTCTCTTCCTAGCCCCCAACTCCCCACTCCTGGCCAGCCCAGGACTCAGCCCCCTTCCCCCTCCCTCCCTCCAGCGGCCTCTTCACTGACCACCACAATTCCAGCCCCCACCCCCACCCCTAGTCCCTAGTCCATTTACCTGGCAGTCTGAGTGTCCCTTCCTCAGCCCCTCCCCCATTTACAATCCTACAATGGCTTCTTACTGTTTACAATGTAAAACCCAAGCTCCTTAGACTAGTGTTTGAGGCTGCACACACCCTAAGCACCACGCCACACTCTACTTCCCCATGCCCTGTTCGTGTCCACCTTGGTGACTTTTGTGCTCTCTCCTCTCCTTGGGTTGGCCCCCTTCGACCCCAAGAATCCCTGATCTGCTTTAGGGAGAAGAGCTCTCTCAGCCCCCGGTTTGGATTCCTGGCCCCCACAGGACCCCCTTGTGACTCTGTCCTGCGATACAGTCTCTGTGCTGAGGCTGTTCCTGCCTCCG
Organism: Varecia variegata; assembly: GCA_028533085.1. Classification (NCBI taxonomy): domain Eukaryota; kingdom Metazoa; phylum Chordata; class Mammalia; order Primates; family Lemuridae; genus Varecia; species Varecia variegata. Next base: position 81,558,289 of record CM052444.1, read on the forward strand.
TCTCCCCTCCCACCCCCTCACTGAGATCCATCCCTCTAGAGCAGGGCCAGTCTGACTCCTCCACACCCCTCAGGCTGGCCCAAGTCCACACTCACGTTCAGTTCAGTCCACACTCAGTTTGGTTCAGTGAACCGAAGACCCAGGTCACCAGGGCCTTGAGCTCCAGTGAGCTTGCACTGCCCCGTGAAGCCTGGGAGCTCTGGGTGAGGCTGCCTTGGGGTTGCTGCAGACGTTGCGGGGGGAGGATTGACGCACGTGCTCCCCTAACACTGCGGGGCTGGGGAGAGAGTACCAGTGGAGATCCACATACTGTGAGGCTAAATATTTAAAAGTTTAAATGAAGTTAACAAGCCATTAAATAAAATATGTTCTATCCTTTCTGACACACATACCTTCATAATGATCTGGAAGGCCAGGTTGGAACTGAAATTCTTGGACTCCTTGGAGTCCCATGCTGGAATCTGGCAGGGAGGGGAGAGCTAGCTCCTGCTACCCTCCGGTCCTCAGATTCTCTTCCCACACTGGGCCCACCCCTCCCAGGAGGGGCGCTGGGTCCACCCTCGGTGTCCCCGGCTGCTCTTTCAGGATCCGGCCACACTCACTGTCATCAGCTGCCCTTGGGCCTAGGAGCTCTGACAGCTCTTGGGAGGGTAAACTAGGGAAGGGCATGTGCAAGCCCTGGAAGTAGACATGAGTATTTGGCCAGAGAATTCCAGGGTTACCTGGAATGTGTTCTAGAACAAGGAGGGCCATGTGCAGCCTCCAGGTTGGGATGAGGGGCCATATAGGCTGAGCCGCAGAATTCTGGGTCCCTACTCTCAACTCCACCCAGAGCAGCCCTGCTTTGACCTGTTTTACATACTGTGCTTCTGTGGCAAGTTGCATTTAAAGAACCATATCTACTGCTTAAACAGTTTGAAAAGGTCTCATCTAGACTCTCCTCCCTACTGAACACAGGCGGAAGCTGAGGTTATGGAGATGCCAGTGACCGCAATCACGCTACAGGCCAAAGCAAATCCAGGCACCATCCCAGGTCTCCTGCCTCTCTCCCAGGCCGGGGCCTCCGAGAACTACCCAAGGCCTGGCAGCTCATTTCTGATCCACGAGACCCAGGGCCTCCAATGGGATGGGCCTCGGGGAGGAGGTGGGGTGCGAGCGGGCCTGCTGGTGGGGCCTCCTGCCTTGTCAGGGGGCTGGACCCTAGACTCAGGTTGCCCAGCTCAGGAGTGGATCGAGAGGCCAGAGCAGGCCAGAGAAGGAGAGGGAGTCCTGGTATAAATAACCGTGGGGGGCCGGGATGTTTGGGCCCGTCTCCCGGGTGACGGCCATGTTTACTGCCCAGAGGGGGGGCATGGCCCACACATTTGCCTCCCTGACTTGTAGCCAAATTTCTCCAGGAAGGGGTGGCCCAGGATTAGCCCCAAACACTCCAACTCTGCACCCCAATCATCTTCCCCCAGCTGTGCCCCAACATGGCCCTGAAGCCTCCCTGACATTGCCCCCATTTTTCAGCCCCAAATGCTGCACAGTGCTGCACTTCCAGCAGCCCCAAGTGCCCAGCATTTGCCCCCCGAAGTCCTAATTCTGCTCACATAGTAGGGGGGTGGGGAGCATGAGCAGGACAGGGGAAGGCCCCAAGCAGAGGAGCTGGCTGTGTGCCAGGGATCTGAGCTGGGCCACTGGGCATGGGGCAGGGACAAACCTCTCCCACGGCCCTGGCCAAGACAGGGGGAGGGCTGCAGGCCCCGGATTAGAAGGGTGCAAATCCCTCTTCCCAGCCCAGTGCTCCCCCATGCCTGTCATGTGAAGGGCATTAGATGGCCAGACCCCATCAAGGAGGGGCTGGCAGGTGCCCTCATGGTCACGCTACAGCCAGCTCCTCTCCCCAGCCAGGCAGGCCAAGGGGAAAAAAACGCTTGATGCAGGACAAGTGGAAAGGTTCCCTTCCCCGTGAGGCAGCAGCTGCAGCCAGGTCCAAACACAGGGGCACAGGGGCTGTTGTGAGCCGAGTTCCCGCCAGCAGGCCAGCCCAGCCCAGCACACACATACACACACACCCTGCCCAGCTGACTGATGCGTCTTGCTTGGGACACCAGCTGATTTTCACTGAGAGTACAGGCTCAAAATTGGGGCTGTGTCAGGCAGGGGTCCTAGACAGGCATCTGAATGCCTGGGCTCCAGCCCCATCTCAGCTACTTCTCAGCAGAATGACCTTGGGCAAGTCACTTCTGTCTGAGCCTCAGCATCAAATGGTGAGATACCTTCCTCCAGGGTGCTTATGAGAATTCAGTGGGATTTGCTGACCAAACGATAGTTAAACCCCACAACGGGCCAGGCATGCCTAAAAGTGCTTTGTGGGACATCAAGTAGGAGAAGGGACCTCCTTCCCAGTACCAGGTGGTAATTTGGACCCAGAGGCCGAGGCTCTGAGATGTGACAAAACCTGCCCAAGAGCTCCCAGAGGTGACCTGAGCCCAGGCCAGCCTCCATGAAGCTCTGCAGAATGGCTGTCACTGGTTTATCATTGTTGGGGACAACTAAGATGCTTGGACCCAGCCTGGGTTCTGCTCTGGGCTTCACTGCTGACCTGAGTATTGTCCCTGTCTTGTTCTGAGCCTCAGTTTCCTCATCAGAAGAAAGAGGGGACTGGGTGAAACCAGTGATTTCCACACACCGTTGAGCTGCAAGGAAAGAGGGAGATCGGTGCTGGGGCTGGCTGAGCCACCGGGGGTCTGCCCCTCCTCCACAGCACCCCTCCATGATCTGGGCCAAATCCCTGGGTGCTCTCCTGGGGCTGTTCTAAGGTTACCGTTCTAGGGGCCCCCATGGACCTCAGACTACCTTTCCAGACAGCCTCAGGGCCTGCACCCACCCGCTCTGCTTCCAAGGCATCCCCAGCTCAGCCACACACACCTCCCCCCAGGCCAGGGTTTGCATAAGCAGCTGAACTTTCCCTACAGGCAAAGTCCAAGGGCTCTGGGCCAGGTTGGGCCCTGAGCAGGGTTAGTGGACAGCTCTGGAGGAGGCACTGGGGGGGCTAAGTCCTGGGGGAAGGCAGAGGAAAAAGGAAGCCAAGTTGATGGCATCCCCTGGGCTCCCTGCTGGAGTCCTTCCTCCTACACCATCCTCCTTGCCAGTCCCAGAGTGGAGTTTCTAAAATACGAATCTGCCGGTGTTACTCCCGACTTTAGTTCCTTCCTGTCTTCTTCTCAGGAAGTTGCTGCTCCTCAGTCTGGCCCCCTCACCGTCATGCCTGGCCCTGCTCACGTCCCAGCCTCTTCTCTGGACACCTTTTGCCTCTTCTAGGCTCTCACTCTTCTGACTTCTTGCTGTTCTTTGCAAATGCCCTGTTCAGCCTGATCTTGGGGTCTTTGCTGGTGCTAGTCCCCTGCTTGAAACACCGTTCCTTGCTCCTCTTTGCCTGGCTGGCTCCTCCTCATCTTTCACATCTCAGTATAGGCTTCCCAGCCTTCCCAGCCCTGCTCAGTTTGGCGCTGGGCTTGGCCCTCGATGCTGGGCTCCCACAGGACTCCGTGCTGCTCAGACATGGCACTTAACACCCTGCCTGGTAGCTGCCAGCCTCCCGGCCCATCTTCCCCAGGCGGCAGGCAAGGGTCTGGTTCACTCTGCTCTGTCCCCAGCGTCTGGCATAGGGCTTGGTCCCAAGGGACTTCCAGTGAGCCTTCCCAGGTGAAAGAGCTAGAGGGAACAAATGAGTCCTCGGTGCAGAACCGGGGTGGGAGCAGGACCTTGGACTTTGAGGCTCAACTGCTCCTCACATCACTCCGCCGGCAGCTGGCAGACACGGTCAGAGTGAGCTAGGGGGGTGAGATCACAGCTTCTACAGCTGGACTTCTGGGGTTTGAATCCTGGGCCTGCCACCTACACCCAGCAAGTTACTTAAGCCCTTTGCACTTCATTTTGCTCATCTGAAAAATGGGTATAACAATAGTACCTCCCTCCTAGGGTGGTTAGGAGGGAACAGCGAGAGAAGGCATGGCAAGTTCTCAGAG